>JAPMUY010008345.1:0-674034 GCA_026901105.3 Galaxias olidus | reverse complement strand
TACTTTGCATCCTCTGTGATAAGTACTGTGAATTATTTCCACAGCCAGAGTGACAAAAAAAAAAAGAAAGAAAGGAGACTTAAAAATAAAAAGGTTTTTCCATTATTTTATTATTTACTCAATTACCAGTGCTGTGATTGATTATGAACGCACAGACTTTCTTTTTATAAATATAATTCTATAATATAAAATATATTTATATTGATTCATGATGATCGTGCAATGGCATGGTCTATTAGCATGGGGGACTTTTGTCTAATAAAGCAAGTGAGGATAATTTAATTCCTCAGGGATGTCCCTACAAATCCATTGTGACGATAAGATTTCTATTACACCATCCATGGTGACCACCAGGCCAGAAAAGCTGCTGGCTCCCTGGGGGGGTTGGAGGAGCTGCTGTGGGCCACTGGCGCCTGCAGAAAAGAGTCATAAATCCGGGCTGGTTTCAGAGTAATTTGTGGGGATCAGGGCTAGCGGGGCAGTCTCCCCGGCCTGGCGCTGCAGAGGAGACAGGTGCAACCAGCATCCTAAGCCTATGAGAAGGCATCAGGCAGCGGGCATCGGGCAGTGGGCTGTGGGTAGGCCTGGAGGAGCTGCATCTTGGAAGCAGGCAGCCCATGCACTCTGGGAAATGCCAGCATGGCAGCCTGACAGAATATTAGACCGAGTCCCTGAGTTTACCCGGCACTCTTTCTTTATTCTTTTCACTTGCGGTGTGTTTGCATTGTGGAGTGTGGGAGACTCATTGGGCCACTGCCTCTTGGAAGAACGAGGCAGTTGTGCGCCCTCTGTGTACCAACTGTGGTTGTGACAGATTCTATCCCAGGAGCCTGGTGGGAACCCCAGGGGTCAAGGGTCATGCAGCAGACATGGAGGGGATCAGCGGGTCAGGGCTACCCAGTCAGCCTAGCGGGAATTCTCAGATATAGTTACGTCATTGAACCTAAGTAAAGCGAATCGACGGTGGCCCATTTGGAATCTTGTGTATCCTGAGTCAGCGCAGTGTGACATTCAAAAAGACACTGAATGTTTGATGATTGGTAAAAATGCTTGGTACTATTTTCTATTAAGCTTATTTACAGGTTGATGAAAAAGAAAATTTGCTTATTGAAATGTTGGACGGACATGATGTAGAAAATAACTAATCATTGTCATACAGGATTACATTTATTATTATTGTACTATTCGAAGGTGATCAAAAGAAATATTCTCTGATGAATTTATAAGGGTCCCATTCTGGACAAGATAGAATGCAACCTTTCCTGTCTGCTTACCCTTTCGTGGAAAATCTATTTTCCTTTACGTCTCATGAGCTGCAGGGGTGGGGACACGACTTCCTCCCGATCTTTGGAGGAAACAATCACAGCACCGTACCCCCCCCCCCCCCCCCAAAAAAAAAACGTGTGGTTCCCTCGTACCCCAGACCGGGAGAGAAGGGAGGAAAAACAGGATGAGGGGCAGAGAGGCGAGGGCACGTTCCTTATGTAACCATGGCAACCGTTCCCCTTCCAGCCGAGGCCCTGCTGCCTGTCGCCCCTGCATCTCCCGGGTAGGAGCCAGGAGGCTCCCCTCTCAGACCTGACTCATGGTGTCCAGTGTTAGAGAACCAGACAGTCGAGATGTTCCCATGTCATACCCACTGTTGTCCTTGGCACCCGGATGGGGATTCTCTTTCCTCCCCGGTGTTGGTGGAGAGGTAGCTGCAGACTGTACGTCCAACATAGCAGTATTGGCGGCCGTCAATTATATTTTCAATGGTCTCGGTAAAATTGTCACAGGAACGAACTCACCCTGTATATGATGACTGTTATTATTTACACTTCTAACTCAACAATATAGATGATTGATGATGAATTGTCGTTTGAGCGTTTTTGGTCAAGCCCACAGCCTTGTAACCAAACCATATGATAAATTCAGACAATGTCCACATCCACATGGCTTTAGCAGTGAGAAGGCTTAAACACAGTCTACTTTTCTACTGCTGACCTTGTCATTTCATTTACTGTTAGCCTTGGAGGGACGTTTAATGGCTCAGATATCTTGTATGTATAACCAGGGCCTCCAGGGTGGCTGTATTTAGCCCGTAGAGGTGACATCCGTCACAGGGACCCGAAAGGTATTTCAATCCCTCTTGCCAACACACTGATATTTTCGATGTCGTCCGGGGTGACATTTGCTCCGAGCGGGGCCTGTGGGTCTGGCGGCTGAGCCTCCTTGGCGAATCAGAGAGGTGGTGTGGAACTCGGGAGTTTGACAGAACGGGGCCGGGCATGCGGAAACAATTGGACTGGTGACATCGTGCTCGGAGCTCCACATTGCTTCACCATAGCACTGGCCGGAGACTCCACAGAGACGACCGCAAGGTCAGTCCCAATTATAAACCAGTGTAGAAAAAAAAAACAATCTCACACTTGCTCGCTGAATATCATGTGAAACTATAACTGCCCCAAGCAGTGCCAAGCTGTGGTCTGCTTCCCAGATTTTCTCAGGGACAGAAGAGCGGCACCTGGCGTATCACAGTTAGGTGCGTGTGCCAAGCACGCTTTTTTCTCATTAACTGTTGATGAATAGTAATACAAGGTGTTTATTGAAGTAATGCATTGCAATTTATCATGTCTTGTTAAACAGGAACTGCGAGCCGTCATTAAACACTTCATAGCCATGGCAACAAAGAAAAGGACAGGAAAGGGAGCCGTGGGGGAAGCACATAGAAGAATGGAGGTGGAAAAAGCGAGAGTACACTTGACTGTTGGATAGGGGACAACGCCTTCCATTTCACAGATTTATATTAATGAAAATATCACTAATCCAAAATTTGAAAATTGCTATAAATTTATTTATCAGCAATAAAAAAAATGTGTGCTCACATTTATCTATTTTTAACATAAAATAAAATTGAATAAAAATGTCTATATCATTTTTCATTCAGTTCAAATGTCAGAAGTTTAATTATAAAAATGTGCGTGTTGGAGGTAAGCCTCAGTTCCATACAAATGTGGTGTTAGGATATCAGCCGTTTCAGGGCCCCAATGGTTTCCTCTGGTGGATGACAGACAGGAACAGGGAGAGAGGGAGAAAGGATGGGCCGTTGAGTTTGTGTATCCACTGACATCAGCGAGCCAATGACCGAGGTTGTCGAACAGACACCCAAACATGCACTTAGGCAAACTGCACACTCCCTTTTCCCACATCCCATCCTAGAGCCCTTTATGTTGTCCACACAATGGAAATCCAAACACACAAGAAAGAACTTTCCATGTAAATGTGAAATCCATACAGGAAAACGAAAAATATGCAGCCCAGGATTCACCATGAGTCCAAGGAAAACAACGCTGTGTAGAGAGCTTGAGCTGCCAGCCCGACAACCTTCTGCCTTTTAATTAGGCTACCGACAGTATATCAACTTGACAAATATGTTGTGATGTGACCTCTTGATTTGAGTTAAACCCAGCCTAACCTCTCAATCATAGTCACATTGGGCTAACAATGGCAAAATTGCAAGGTCTCAGCCTTAATAATAAATAGTTCGGCCATTGAGCCACATCCAGCAGTTCCAAACAGTTCCTGCTGCATAGAATATCATCTGACTGACTGACTGACTGGCTGACCAAACACCATATTTCCAAGGAGGGACGGCGCAATGTCTGGTCTGTCTCTTAGTTTTTAACCACTTTTAAGAAGTCTGACGTCGGTATATATTGCGCTTGTCCTGCTTGTCTCCGGTCTAAATAATATATCTGTGCATGGTATCCATTCTATTGCTCCTATTTACATGGAAGTATTTTAATAGCATAGCGCCAATCAGACGGCAGACTTGTGTCCCAACAGTCGTAGTTTAATCTTGTGTGGTCTGCATTATTTTATTTGTCTTGATGTTTGTATTGTGCCATTTGTAAGTAAACATGCGGCCCCAGATAGTATCGGTGGCCGAGTCCCTGTGGGCAGGGGACAGGCTGTGGGAAAGTATTTAAAAGTGCCACTGAAATGATGATCACTCTTCTGATGGGACTCTGATTGTTGCTCCCTGAGCATCCCCTCCCAGTCTTCTTAGGGCCCTTTCGTCTGATATACGTTGGTGCTGTCGACAGCCCGCCGTCTGCTGACGTACGGCCCTCCGCTTACGGTTGATCACCGCTAAAATCAGCGCGCTCACTTCCAGCACATGAAGAGCTACTTTTTCTCAAGTTTGTGATGAAAAACTGCATGACGTATCCAATGCCGTGTTCACGTAGTGCAGATGTATATATAGATGTTCTCAAAAAATTATGTTCAATATCCCTCTGCTAATGTGATGACTGGCCTTCTGAAAGAAAATAACCGATTAAGTGGTTTTAACAAAATAGTTCATATAATCCGTATGAAACATAACTAATAAAGGAAAATGCAGTGTGAAATCACTTCACATTTTAATTAATTAATTTTATAATGCTGTTTTATGAATACTGTTCCTTACTGTAAGCAGATGCATATTCATGCACCATTAACATTAAGGACAGAAGCCATACTTTTCATGAGTGGGATCATCGAATGTGAAAGGCTAAAGGAAATAGCACAGACCTCCAAGGACAGCTATAGATGTCATCGGTTTTCAAGGCAGCACATTTTTTAGGACTGACCCCATATGTTAGTAGCCCCGTCTGCATTTCGGTTTCCCCACACGGTGATTGGCACCATCATAAAATGAAAAGCGCCTATTGGCAAGAGCACCTTTGACAAATTTTCAGTTTGGCCGAGCTTGCCCGTGCCATACCTAACGCGTAACACTTGAGAATGATTTAAATGACCACACTTTTAGTGTGCCATAGACATTTACATGCTGGGCTACCTTGCCAAAGACAACCTATAGATTAGAGAAAAACCTGCACATTAGTGTGGAAATTCCATAGATATTCTATTATAAACATAAACGTTTGAAAAGCCTTCTTAATTAATGAACATAATTCATTAAATGTGTGGGCTGCACTGTAATATGCCGGTGGCCTGTAAGAGAGATCCCACCCTTCTTTAATTTTGGAATATCTGAGAAGAGCAGAGAAACAACAGACTCACCTCTGATCCAACATGATGGCAGGATTAAGTGAGTTTTAGATAATTGAACATGACTCTTTGTCAGTCCAAATGGCTTCACAAGAAATGGGATCAAATAAACTTACAATGGCCAGTACCTAAAGCAAGGATCCACTTCTGGATGCACCATATTAAAATGTTTGCTTTTGTTAACAGCTGGATTTAATTGACAATTGGGTATGCGTTCTTTTAATCTGGTTGTTGTGTCTAAATATCAGATGTGCGCTAACCAGTGACTTGGATACTCCTCTTTTCAAAATAAACAATGGCTCTTTTAGCTAAATAGATAGATTTGTTATCTCACGCTTGTGTATCTGCATATTGTTTCCATTCAGCCAGTATTTATATAATATACATACTCCTGGAATATACAGTCGATGCGAGATGGATCAGAGTAATCCAGCGAAGAAAAACGAGCCAATCTTTTAACCAACAAACTGGAGAGATTTAAGAATGCAGCCTCAGACATGACATAAATATGGGAGACAGTCACGAAGCAAATGTGGGCAGTAAACAAGTCACGCAAACGTACACTGCACATGCACCACAGTTGGTGCTTCACTTATCCAGTTCGGCATGAAGTCTCATTTCTTTTTGCAGACAGTTGCTGTAGGCCTGCACAAGACAGTGTATCTGTTCCACACACAAAAAATAATATAGTACATTAAACACACAGTTGAAGATTGAAGTGATACAATGAAGTTTATTGATACGATATCCAAAAATCATACTAATCAAGAAGTTTTCCCAGCATACCAGTGGTGACACCAAACCCATTTGCACTTGAGACAATGGAAACCTTTTTGACCGCCCCCCCCCCCCCCCTCCTCCTCCCTCCTTTTCAAGCGGTCAGAACACTACTCCCTCCTTGCGTCAGCCCCGCTACCTTGTTAAAACAATATATGACCGTTTTTGTGCAAGAGCCATTAATGACTAAAGGAATGAATATTGAGTCATGTTCCCTGGCTTTGCCTCAAATGGTGGTGTGGAGACTTCCCACACCGTGAGATGCTCGATGTGGTAGGACGTCTCTCTTAGCACTGGGCCCGCACCGTTGCTTCTTAACGGGTGCCTATTATTAACAAGTTACCGAATACTTCCCCTTTGCCAACCAGCCAGGACGGGACATTACATTATAGCAGAGTTTTTTTGTAGTAGAGAAAGGGAGCAGCAAGAGGGACAGGAAGAAGTGGTGGCAGACAACCTCCCTAGACCGCCATGTCGGAGTCAAACTGAAGTTTGTTTTTGCCAGTGTGAATCAGCTGTGATGTACTATGGGGAAGTGTGAACTGTAGAAGTGTCTGAGACTCATGAATCCTATGTCTGTTACTGGTTGCTTTGTGTTACGAGGCATCACTGTGTCACTTTTAACCCTCAGCTCGGTGTAAGGTTGTAATGGGGGTGCCATTATCCTATCATCAAACGTATTACAGCGCACCGATGGGCCAGGTCATTTAATTATTATCATGCATGGCTGTCATGAAGATGGCTGTATTCTTGGTTGACTGAAGAAAATATACATAGTCCCTTAAGGGGTATTTATGAAAATACTTTGAAAATAACAGTTGTGTGATTGTCTGGATTACATGTTTAAGAGGGAGACTTATGACAATAAACCTGTCAGTTTTTCCCCCCAATGACTTACAGTATTGAATGCTATTTTGCTGGTTATTTTATGATGAAATAAAAAAAGATTAAAATTTATATTATTTTATTAATTGAAAGCAGACTCAAAGGTTGTTTTAAACGCTTTATAAAGTTCAAACTCTTGTGAACATACTTCACCCTCATAACGTTGAGTTAAGGCCCACAAAGCCCTTTAGAACACGTCCAAGTGCATTAACTCTCAATGACGTTGGACCGCTTTCAGAACCATCTCTCAGACTCGTGTTCTGTTTACCATGGAGTTATGTAGGCTTCTAACCTCCGGGTTCAAAGAACGCGTTGGGCCTCCTCGTCTTCAAACGCCGGGACGACGCAGCGTGACCCACACCCTGGCTGGGCTGTGAGAGACCCCGTCTGGGTCACATGTGGTTCTGTTCATCCTCTCTACCTTGAGGTGTTCCGAGATGAGGCCAATAGCACGCAACGGCGCCGCCGGCCCACTAAAAGCCACCTCGCCTGTCCAGCTGTGGCCTTTCATCCTCCTCTGGAAGTAGACTTTCGGTAATGATTTCTGCACTGACAGAAGGCCTGTGCATAATCATACCATGCCGTGGTTTGAGGAGAGACTAGACATGTGCGTTATTTATTACAAATCTGGAAAGTATTTTGTGGACGAATTTTCGACTGGTTGTAGAGTGAAAACCACACACGGTCCCATTGACAATTTCACTGTCGCAAATCTTGTCCATGTAAAATCAGTGCTTCTTTCTTTACCTAAAGGCGCCACATTATGTGGGCCAGCTGCATAATAGTAATTGTCCTACTTATACACTGTTTAGAAATTCCCCACAGATGAGTTAACTGGGGCTGAATGGATATCTAAAGTTTAGGCCGCCTTTGGTTGACAGTAGACAGTCCAGAGCCCCCATGGAGATCAAATGAGCGCCATTATGCACTGATTTCCCCGCTGGCTTTTTCGGTGATAAGAGTAGTGCAGTGAGGTTCTCCAGACCAGTGTGGCTGTCCCTGCACAGATAAATTGCTTCCTTTTTTAAAATGTCCTATACTCCTCGTTTGTGTAAGCGGCATAATCAGCCAAACACTTTAGCCTAAAAACCATTTGCTCATTAATGTTCACTCGAGCTTACAAGGAGGACAGTTTGCGTTTGCCCTGAAGTTGGCCTGTGATTTGGACACAGTGGATGCTGAAGCCCACCAATGCCGGCAGACTAGAGCCTCTTAAAAGTGCAGAGTTGCATTTGGGCCTGCACTCTCCATTATCAAATAGACTTGAGATGAACGATATAAAAAGTCCTGGAGCCATTGCTAATGTCATCCAAGGAATAGCCCACACCCAATTAAGGCTCCACTCCCTTGACAAAAAAAAGATGGTTCCGATATTGTCAACGTTTTCTCATTCCATCTGATCATGGTCTTGTGTGGGAGCCATGTATTCTGAAGCTAAATCCACACAAGAGGGCCCTTCATATCGTGCCACGGCCTTTGTAGTGGAGATAGTGTTTTATGTCAAGGTAAAAAAGGAAATTCACAGCTGCACATTCCCGTTGTAAATTGATGCAATATTTTGGATGTTAGGATTTGCATTATTTTTCAAAGGCTTGCAAGCAGACAGTGGAAAAACAATGTGGCGTCCTTTAGACTGAAGACGGAACTTTATAACTATCAAAAGCAGATGGTAATGGGATGCCAACAATTGCTGAAACACATCAAATTGTTCTGTTTCTGCCCAACTCAGAAGAGTCAGTACGATGTCCCAGTGTATGAACCATAAAGAAATGGCCATATTCCATATGGGGATCTACTCTACATGGCTGAGCAATAACCTTCACATTAAATGCCAGTGTCCTGTCGTTGCCATTCTTTCAACTTATTACATGCTATTCGTATTGGATACACTACCCATATATCATATTGTTTTTTAATAGTTCATTGCTTACCCACACACACGCACTATGTTTATAGAATCATAATCACCTAATGTTTCTAAAATGGTTTTCTGCCATACCTGTCTTCAGGGGGTATGACTGTGAGTACTTAATACTTGAGAGATTTACTGAGGATGAGGAGTTTCCATTCCATCTATAAATCATCAAGTGGTGTCAAATGTACAAAGCAGCCTAGATGAGGTCCCCTGCTGTTTTTAATATACTGTATATTGGTCCCGAATAACTAAAGCACATGTGTTGGCCTTCAAACACAGGGCTCCTCAAAACCATGCTCTCTTTGAGTGGTGTGTGCACTACATCACAGGTGCAGAGAGAATATCATTAAATTAGAGGGATGCCGTGTCTCTCTCTCTCTGTGTGTGTGTGTGTGTGTGTGTGTGTGTGTGTGTGTGTGTGTGTGTGTGTGTGTGTGTGTCAGTGTAGGTGTTTGAAAATATGTAGTGGAAATGGTAGCAAAGCGTCAGAGTTCCCCTCATCACATTGCTGCTGTGCGGCCTTAATCCTCATCATTTCTGCCCAGTCGCTTGGAGGACGCTTTGGTAATGAAATGCATTCAGTTGTTTTGTCCTTTGACTTCGGCAGGCTAGGGAAGAAAGAGAAAAGCCCCAAATCAGTTCTACTACTGAGGCGACTTGGGAATTACAATGTGTGGAGAGTCCGCACTCCTCTAAGTAGCACACACCTTAAATTGTATAAGCAGAACAAGAACTCACTTTGTTCTCTCTTAAACAAGAAAATATTTTTAGTTTGTTTAATGTGTTAGTGTATGAAACAATTTAGGATCTTTCTGACCATGCCGATTCACAGCTATGTCAGTTGTGCACAACAAAATAACTGCACCCATTACATTTTGCTTTCAGACCGTAATAATAAGGAACATTCTGTGTGCGCCTTCCTTTGTCAGTTGTGTCTTCTTTAAGCGAATCGGGTCAAGCAGCTGCCATGCGGGGCCTGCATGTTATCTCTTCTGGCCAATGGGCCGGCCTGGCTGGCCGTCAGATCCTCAGCCTGTGTCCCTGTATCTTCAGACAGAAAGATAAATGTGACTGCTTTGGGCAGCATCGTTATTAATGAAAAGTGACATCATTGCGTGGTCTGCTAAACAGCAATCAGACCTCTTTCTCTGCAGCGCCACAACGCAGTCCAGATGTGCATTTGATTAAAGGCTCAAGCCAGATTGGAGAGGGTGAGAAGGGGTGGAGGTGGGGGGCTTGTGTACCATAGGTCAATTCTGAAACAAAGAGTTTTATAAATTTCTTTTAAAACAAAAACACATGGCTGGAAATCCCCCTCCCCTCTCGATCACAAGTACCCTCCCCTGCCTTTATCTTTTCCATTGGCCACCTCTTGCCTCTTTTTTTCTGAACCAATTGATAATCTACATGGAAATTCCTGACTAAATGAGTCCACCATTCACTGTGAGCTATTACATGTTGGGTCTAATAGTTGTGGGAAGAAACGACACTGAATCGTTGCTTACGTTTTCAGCCCTCATTAGGGCTTAATGATACACTCTCACTTAGCAGTGCACACTGGTGTAAGCACTGAAATGGGATACCATTTCTTATATAGTAACTACCTCATTTGCTCTCCAAATAACAATATTCCAACAGGTTGTATAAATTATAAACCAGAGAGGCCTTGAAAGCCTCAAAGTGTCAGATGCAGTCATTTGGCAAAGTCACCATGGTCTGGTCCCTTCTCCTCCGAGGGGGGTTTCTGGGTAAAAAATTGCACACCTGTCACAAACCAGAATGAATGAAGTACACAGCTTTTTTCCTCCCTCTCTCTCTCTCTCTCTCTCTCTCTCTCTCTCTCTCTCTCTCTCTCTCTCTCTCTCTCTCTCTCTCTCTCTCTTGCTAGCGGCTGAGCCGTTATGACGAGCCAGGCGCTTTTGGACTGACCGCAACGTGAACCGCCACATAAAATGACTCACCTGACACGGACTGGGCGTGACCGCGTCCCGGCTCACATTTTCCCCCACCTTGAGACGAGTGCCGAGCCAAGGGCTGAAACCAAAGCAGCAACCCACCCAGAGCTTTGCAGCCCCTCGTGTTTTCTTTAGTTTGCATGTTGCTGAGGCAGGGGATGAACCGGAGGATGAAACATGAGAAGCCATGACTCGCTTTATTTTGCTGCAAACCCATTAGGCCGCCTCCAGTTTTGATTATTTACCGTGCAGGGGAAGGTTAAGGGGGCCCGTGGTCAGCGGTCTCGGAGGGGGTTCCGTGTCTACGCATGAAGAAGCCCAGACACCAGCAGGAGATTTCCTCCTCTGTTTTGACCCGGCAGGAGAACTAACATTTAGTATTTAACTGGGGATTCACCTCTTTTGCAGAGAGCATTTACAGGGGGAACTCCCTCCCTCTGTCCAGCACTTCGGGGCCAAGTGCTACACAGGCGCAAGTGAAGGGGAAACCATCACTCACTGTCTGTTGCTGCCGTCAGACTTGCTATGATGCTATCTGTTGGTGTAAGCTTGACGGCTGCCACACATGTAGGCCCCAGCAGGGCAGAGAGGGGCCCGGCCATGTCTTGAGGCAGTGCAGGGCAGCCTGAGCGGCACATAGCAGACCCAAGGATGACGCAGAGCAACAACAACAAAAAAGCACTGTGCAAATAGGAAAGCGGGGAGCGTGTGAGGCCTGTCTATCCAGTTGTTTATGTGTTTTCTGAAGCAATTAATTGTTTGTTTACGTCTCTGCGTGATGCTCTCTGGCTTGGAGGTCGGACTTGTGTCAGAGAGGCAGCATTTCAAGTTCTTTCCCTACTTAGAAGTCCTAATGTGACGGTGAACTCGTAGAGGTTGAGGGTAACTATAAAGACACACCAGCACCACGCAGATTTCAGATATTATTTTCTATTGGAAAGTGCAGCAGGATCCTGCTTTTATCCTTTAAAACAAATCTAGCGTTCACATCTAAATTCCGGCACGCCCTTAATGATGACCACTTAACAAACCTAATAATAGGCATATGGTGCCCATGTTAACTGGTCACAAGGCAGCCTCCCAAACAGCCTGTCATCGCATTTAATCATCGTGTGTATCTATTACGTTCAAATTAAAACATATGAATGCAATATGAATGGTTTGAAAAGTTTTACGGATTTGTAAACAATTGTAAGCAACAGGTTTTGTTATAATCATGTGAAAAATTTGAGACTACAGCAGAATATAAATTGATAAGCTTTGAAATTGATTTTGTGTGAAAACATAGGTCTCTTTAAGTGGCAGAGACAGGAGGAAAAACCTTCCTGAATGTATTTCCCAAGTGGAACATTGTTTGTCCTCGCCCTGTAAAATGAAGCCAAAAGAAACATAAATAGGTAAAGAGTGTTACATGCTGTTGGAAAATACATTATGGAAAACACACACACACACACACACACTCACACACACATATATATATAAATACAGTATATATATGTAAATGTATCAGGACCCCATCTTTTGCTTTAATTTCAACATTAATTCCTATCTCTTTTTTCTTTAATATTTTCTAAAATATAGTTTTCAGCACCATGCAGACTTCTACACTGTAATAACCTATCTAGCAGGCTGGGGTTGATAGTGGAGAAGGTAGTGTAGGACGTTATGACGACTAGTTATGGTATGCATCTGCAGAAACAGCATTATCATGTACTTTTTCATCACATTGTCTCAATTAACCACTGTACCTAAAAGTTGTTATATCAGAGCAACGAATATGCAATCTGTTTAAATCAAACCAAACATTTCAAGAAACCTCTGGGTACAGCAATACAAAAAGAGCCTGGGAAACACAAATAAATCCAAATAACTGCAAATTTACCATGATAAATATTTAAACTGCAACAACAATTTTGCAAAGATTGCAATGTCAACTGGCTCATTTGAAGCAGCAAAACACAACAAATATCTCCATCCCCTGTTTAGACATCTCAAATACATCTTATCAGAGGAGACTTGTCCTTTCTAAACACAGCCAAACGTCTCTTTCCCCTCTGGTCCGAGGAGACATGCCAAACCAGCCGCTCCTCTCACGATGTCTATGGCCCTTTCTGAAGTTTATCTAACTTCCATGTGTATGTGTTTTCCCCCTGCAAAGTAAATAAAGATTCTCTCTGTCTACTTATCATGCCGTCCACCACACATGGTATTTGTTATGAAATGACACCTTGCTGCCAAACACGACTACTTCAGTCAACTGGACTCACGGTATGTGGTGTTTACAAACTATCGTGGATAGGGTTACGACCCCTGTGCCAATAACAGTTTTGCTAATTATATTAGTACGTCCATATTGACAGATGTCTGCCATATCCATTTGAGGTCAGTGGAAGTTAATGGGATGTTTATAAGCCACATAGAGGGGCATAAACAACAACATGGGGTCACTTCAATATGGTAGATCAATAAGAGGATTGTGACCAGGCCTTTGTAACACTTGTAACATTTGAGTTTGTAACATTTGACTTGATCAATTGCAACAACAGCAAGAGAAAATCAGCTGTGACAAGCGGCCAGAGGTCACATACAGCAATGTTTACCCTTTTGTATCTAAGGGCTACTGACAGGTTTGTAGACTGTAGGGTATGATAAAACAGAGCAATTACTGTATGTCTCTGGCAATACCTTACATGTCTGCCGACACACATGACTGGCCTCAGGAAATGTTTGGAAAAATGGTATCTTGAATGCTGCACATGTAGCTCAACGCTATGGCTTTGGATTTGATACTGTCCAGCATGCAGTGTTTACAGAACTAAAACCTTGAGAGCCGACAGTATTTCAAGCTCAGTGATAAATTTCCCTTTTGGATTGTTTCAATCTTTGAATGCGTTTAGATATGCATTTAAACCAGCTTTGATGACTGGTTGTGAACATATGGTTTTGCCTCTCTCTTCCCCTCCCTTCAGTTGACTGATCTAGACCAGGTGTCTTGCTCTTCTCGAGGCCTCCTCTGCAGTGAACAGGCTCACGTTTAGAAAGACATATCGAAGGCGCACGGTGAGAGAGGGTTTTCCACATTCAAAGTGTTATCATGTCAAATCATGTATAAATATCTGAAGTATTTGTCCAGAAGCCAAAGGTCTGGTGCCTCCCATGTGCTCCTCAGATGTTTCTGGTATTACTGAGGTGCTAAGATTGAGGATTTACTGTAGTGGAGTGGCAAAACATTTAGATGGGCCTGTAATCTGTCCAGACTAATATTGCCAAGATCAAGATGGGCAAAATAGAATAACAACTGTATGAAAGTATAACACAGGATATACAGGCATTGCCAGCAATTGTAAGCCCTCTATATAAATGACCATTATCACTTGGTGTGGTAAGAATATACAGTACTAGTCAAAGGTTTGGACTCACTCTCCCATTCACTTCAATGGGAAAGTGTGTCCAAACTTTTGACTGGTACCATAATCCTGTAATATCATAAGCCACATTGATCAGAGTCTCGACCCCCCCTGTTGATTGTCTCCTTAATGAAATCCCAAACGAAACGTATGAAACCGTACTTGAAAACAGGCACGGAAAAGTAGGTGTTTTCAATTCATCAGTTATACAATCCTAAATATCCGGCCACACGTATATGAGTATTTGAAACCACCTGATACTGCTGGGAGAAAATCAAACGCTCCATTGTGGGGTCTCATTTCTAGTCTCATTAGGGCCCCTAGTGCCCCAAACGCTGTGGGAATGAATTGCATGACGGAACTGTACAACATGAAAGCCAACACCACTGAAGTCATGTCTATGTCCACCCACTGTTTACCTGATAACATTACCAGGACAAGGCCTTGTCAGTAGAGAGTATGATGGCATAGGAACTGCTCATACCAACCATCCAGACACAAATGAACGGTTAAAAAAGTCGTCATAACAGATTAATCACTAGAATACTCCCATGTCCTGAAATGCGTAAGCCCAGCATTGTGGGGTATATTGTTGAGTCCGATTTGTCCGTTAACATACGCGTAGCTCAACAACGTCCCTTGGCAGCTCCCTATCCTCAGTGTCCTCATCTTTTAGTGGGGGTTATTGTGGTAGTACAGGTATTCTCAATCAAAGGCATGATACTCATGGATGTCAACATTCCCGTGAAGTTTGTGTCATTCTCTTTCATAATCACGTTTAAGGCTTTAATCTGATTATTGGCCTGGCCATGTACAATACAAGCTTACCGCATGTGTGGTCTCCTCCCTGAAACCCCTGCCCCAATCCACTTATTCCACTGTTTGATTACAGGATAATACCTGTGGGATATCGTATCATTCATGTTGTGATATGCAAAGTGACTGACCGCAGAGACACGCGAGTTCCGTATACGCGTCACCTATTTGCTCCTCAGTCAAGCATACGTGAACGCTTTGTGACGTTAAACACAGTAGTGCATTTGAACAGAGAGGTCGGGCATGGCTGCACATTCCTCACGAGCTTCCACGGTTCCCAGCAGATTTTGGCTTTTGGGTTTCTTCTCCTACTGACCGACGAATGATGCCAAACAAAGAGTAATGCCCACTGGGTACCACCGCCACGTAAATTCTGATCACTTTACAATGAACTCACTAACATGTTAAAAGCTCAAGCTCATAGGCAACTGTCAGTCTTTATATATACGACCGTGGCCATTTCGCCTTGACACATTCATTTAATTCAGAATGTTAACATTAATGCAAGGGTCTGTGAGGAGGAAGTGACTCCAGGGAGATGCAGGGAGGTCCGGCCGCCACCGAAGGTGTGAAAGATGAGGACAGACGATTGGTTGTGTCCTGTGGTGAGGTCACCTTGACAGCTTTGACCACATAGGCCGGAGTCAGCAAGCCTGGCACAAGGAAGAAGGTCATAAACATAGTCCTGGGATTGGGAGACAGACATTACGAGTACAGCAATGAGCTAAGTATCTGGCATGATAGATAGTGTTGAATGTTGTGTGCCCGTACTGCCCCAACTCATGGCTCAATTGTAAGCCAGGCAGGTCTCATATTGTATACTTGTTATACCTACAATTTATCTCCTCAAAGACATTGTTTTTACCCGGCTGCCGTGGACTGTGATTTATTTTTAAAGGTTTAGGTTTTATGTTGGGAAATACGCAAGTTAAGACTCACACGGTGGATGTCTTTCACCAGGGGCAAGTATGGCAATTAAAGTTCCTTGACCTGGGAGTGACATTAGTGTCCGTGAAATTTCAAACACAAGCTGAGGCACTGTGTGTTATTATCTGTATTAGAACACTGGCGCCTGACCATGACTCCACCAGACTCTGCACTGGCTGTTACGTCACGTGTACAACAACCACCACAGGAGTCCTCCAGCTGGGACACACAGAGAAAAGACAGGGATACACTGCCCACCATTGGCAAGAATTCATCACTACAATACAATCGCAATTAGACTCTGTATCCATCGCCCCCAGACCTACAGGGGATTGGGGGGGTCTGTTTTGTGTGAACTCTCTTATCCTTAGAGCACAAACGTGTTTGGGGACCATGAATACGATGACGTCCGCAGCCACTATTGCTGCTACCCTGTTGTTTTGTCAAATGACTGCATCGGCGAGCACGTCCCCAAACAGATCAGGCTATTCCAGTTGCGAAGCCACATGGAGGATTTATTAGAACCAGATGGGTTGCGCTCCCTCACAAGCACAGGGCCCGAGTCAAAAAACACTGGGCTGGTTTCTCGCAGGCCTGCTCAGGGAGGAGGGAGAGAAAGAGCGAGTGAGCGAGATGGAGAGAGAGTGCCTGGTCCACCCATTTCCTTTCCTTGCCCTTCCCAGGCATGTCAGAGAGGAGCCAAGCCAAAAAAAATCAGACCTGCAGTGGCTTTTGGACAAGCCAGCACTCAACCAGTGTGGTAATTACAGATGGCAAGAGTGAAGGTGTGTGGTGGAGGGGGGGGCTGCCAGCCGGGAATCATCCCTTGCCAAGGCCTCTGAAAGGACCCACAAGGGAACGGAAAGAAAACAAACAAACACACTGCTGAACAGCCAGGTCAAAATGTACAGGGTTGAGTCCTGACATTCTCCAGACATTGAAATAAGTAGTATCTGCCGTTGGGGTATTGAAACGATAACTAACGTCTCCAGCCTCGGGTCAGTAAAACAAGAGTGCACTGACATGCTTCACTGTCACGGGGTTTGATCTTAATGTAGAATGTTAACATATTATATGGCTTACCGAGAGGTCCTTGCACGAGCGCCATCATTTCACGGCCATTTCCCTCTCAGTGTCAGATTCCTTCAATTATTGCCAGCGGCAATTTGCACTTGTCCTTACAACTCCTTCACGTCTGCACCACCACCTGTTTCTTGTTGGCGGGGCCTACTTCTGGTATCCCTCCACGTCTTCCAGCTGAGGCAGAGCTGGGGCAGTGCGGCTGGGACCAGACTGGCAAAGCGGTTTGGTTCCGGGTGGTTTTCAACAAGACCGGCGCTAACAGTGTGCAGGGTCCAAAAGAAACGACGTGCTACTTCCACTAGAGATACATTTCATAGAGTTATTACTGCAGAGCTGTGGCACAAAATCAGAACCCGCCTCGTGTTACAATAATGTTATGATAACGTGAAGGGTACGCTGAAGTGACATCTTTATATTTAGAGGAAATATCGTATCCTTTCAGCCATTTCACCATGTGATGGCCAAGTTTATTTTGTTTATGTTGTTATCTAAAGTATAGAGTGGTAACACTTCACTTGAGTAGTCAATGTAACTACACGCTACAGTATATTACTCAACTTAATTCTCATAGGTTTTATTCACAGAATTTCATGGCATTTAGGTTCAGTGTCCTGTATATTTCAACAAAATGACTGTTGTTTGCTTGTCTTGTGAATGGGCGTATACCGTAAGTAGGCAAAAAATATATACATGGCTACAATGAGATGTAAAAGAGCTTGAACTAGCTTAGGGACAAGGCTGCTCAATACTCCCGTTCTTCTTTTTGATTCGTTGAGGCTTTGACATGTCTACGTGAATCACATGCAATATTAGGTGTTCCTGATGAGGAATCTGCACTATGATTCATACACTCCAGACAGAGCGTAGAGCATTGCCAAACCTTATTTGCTCATTAAGGGCCTCGATTATGATCTTTCACAGGGACCAAAAAGGTTTCAAAGACAGTTTTCAAACAGGTGGAGAAACTTATGAGCACGGGTTGATTTCCTGAGGAGAGGCATAAAATCTGGAAAAGCCCTGCGGTGCTATTAGGAGGAGCTGGCATGTCCTCTTGTTTGTAGTAATGCAGTGGAATAATCTAATGTTACACCATTTTGCATTGGGTGGCCCGCATATCCCCCTTCCAAAAATAAAAACAGGCAGTGTTAAGGGAATGGCTGAATATAATTCATTGCTCCACTAGGGATTTTTCCCTGCAGCTGCCATTTTTTGCCATGACAAGAACATGTCTCCAAAGCAGCCTGCATAAGAAGCCTGGCCAGAACTATGGTTGATTTACGCTTTCAGTTGGGCAAAATGGCTGGCTGTTTTAGTACTGGTCACAGATTGAGGAAACAGGTGGATATCAGGGTCAAACTTTGCAAAACAACCAATTTCTAGGCTACTGTTACCAGCAGCCATATATTTTAAACGACAGTTGAGGAAACGAGGATGGGACATCACCTGTTATACTTATTAAAAGAGACAATATCTGGGCAATCCATTTTGTTCCAGTATATTGTTTATGTCTCACCGTCTGTTCAACTGAAGAGAAAGTGGGTGATTTCAAAATACAGTATCTGACAACATGCATTCTGTTCCCAGGTAGAAGCCCACTCAGTCTATAGTGCTTGAGTGAGACCAGTCCTGCTAGATTCACATGCCTTTTAACTTTGAAACTTTAACTTTTTCACTTTGGTGGGCCACCGTACCATGTCCAGGACCAGCCGACATCCTAATGTGCTGTAAACAAGACCATTACAAGTTTAGTTGCCTTAGATATGCCAGTCACTATGGGAAATCCTTTGTGAGGGAAATAGTAAAAGGGTCAAGGGTCGAACACAGGTGATACTCGTTAGCTTGGGGGTTGTTTCTCAATGAAATATATGTAGGTACATTGTTAATTTGTTGCTTTTTAAATGCAGGTTAATTCCAAAGCTCATTATATGGCAAACAAGGAGAACTGAGCAGACACAGGAAGAAATAGATGAAGGCAAACAGGAAGCTTCTCATACAGTTGTTTGCACTGTGGTAACCAAAACCAATGGACATGGGTATGTGCAACGGTAGTCCTCTGACTTTCTAAGGGACGTAAGAACACAAATCAAATTGCAATGGCGACAAATTCTCTTATTGTCGATGAAGTAGAGAATGATGGCTTAGATAAAACACTCCACTTAAAAAGGAGCATCCTCTCATCCTCTCTATTTTCTAGAGTCTAGGACCTAGACATACGTCTCCTTACAAAGACAACACTGGCAAGCCACCCGCTACACAAACCCCCTTGTGAATATCTATGCTCCTGTGCTGAACATTGGCACGCGCCCTCCTCTTAAAGGAACCCAGAGCTCCTTGATGTGGTCTGTCATTTCCTCTGCGCCGGCCGGAGCTCTTGGACAGGGGTTCGAGGGGTGTGGGAACAGCCGGTGTGAAAGGGAAGAGAGGAAGTGTGTATTTATCTCTGCTAGTGGGGCACGGTTTCCCACTTTGATCTGTCAGGCAGGCCAACTCCCTGACCACCCGAGCTGGCAGGAGGAGCCCTGAGGTCACTCTGTCGCCCTCAACAGTTACAGGAGGACGCCTCGGCAGCACCTGTCCAGATGAAAGGCTGAGGGATCGATCCATCCTTCCATGCACAGAGTAAAGCGGCAGCCTGAGGCAACAGTGTTGACAAAATGGTGCTGTCTCAAAGCTTGCAGGAAACTGGATGGGAAATACTTCAGGAGGGTGTATCAACTGTACAATAGAAACACTGTTTATTCATGATACCAAAGAAATATTTGAATCTGCGGTTTTACTGTAAGGCAGTGTTGTTCGCTATTATCTTGATGTCGTAATGCAATATTAACAGGGTGAAAAGGACTGCAACGATTAACTCCCAACACAAAAGCCAATACTTTCCTACAGCAATTACTCTGATAGAACTTTATTGATTGCACATGATGCGCTCATAGGTTCTCTACCTCACTAATATCAAGACAAACACTTCTCTACTGAGGAACCACCAAGGGGTTCACAGAGGCCCTTTGAAGGATATGAAATCATGGGGCTTGGTCTCCCTTTTAGCCACGTTCATGCAGACATTTCCAGCCATCCCAATTCTTAGTCATTGTGCAAACAATCCCTCTATTTGTTCTTCTCATTTAGCCGGGAGTGGCTGATTAGGTGATCTACTTTCCATTGTCTGGGAAACGGAATATTCAATTACAGGCTTTGTGTCAACACTTCCCCGAGCGTGAGATAATACAGTTGTGTCTCGCGGTCGGCCGCCACAGCACAGACTCAATCTGATTCGTCACCAGTGGTCTCTCCCCGGGAAGTGTGTCTCCACAGGGCCGATCGCGTCGCCCGCTTAAGGAGCCACTCGGAGGGCATGTATCCATCTCAGGATGTCCTTCTGTGGGCACGCCAAAGCCCTCTCCGGCTCCGTCAGAGCACGTACTGTGGAAGTCGGTCAGAGAGAGTGCAAGTGGCACATGGTGGTGAATGGTGGCCTGGGAGCAGATTAGCTGCTTCTGTGGCTATCTGGTGCTGACAGTTCACACAGGCGTTTTTTTCCACTGGCCCAGACCGTTTCAACAGGCCGTTTCCCGTTTCTCAGAGGGCTCTATCTCTTGGCTTCAATGCCAGAAACATGTAGAAGGATTTGCCTGTAGTATACATGTTTGGATCAAAGTGAAATCATGGTTTCAAAGCCATATGTGTGACATTAGGACCTTATAATTCCCACTTATTTGACATGTTATTTTTTAGGAGAATTGACAATGAACGGAACATACCAGATGGCGTTTTATGACTTTGTTGGCAATTAGTAGCCTATTTTGAGCAATGCCAGAGACAAAGTTTTAATATTTTTGTGTGAAAAACAAGCAATGATAATGACAGGGTTTAAAACAATTCATAATATTTGGTGAACAGGTGGACGAAGACATGGACCATAAATAATACATTTTAGAAAATGTCAGATTGACCTGAAGAAAATTAAAGAAAAAGATTCCTCCAAGTTGACCGACCCTATGTTCCTCGCCAATCAAGATCTCCCCCTTGACACATAACATCTGTGGTAACAATGCAGAGTCGACTTCATTTGAATTGGAAGGTGTCATTGTTTAATGGCATCCATGTTCCACACTGACACAGCATCAGTCACCCATAGCTCCTGGACCCCGACTGATGTTGTTCTGCTCATCTTTGGCAACGCGCAATCCCCTAACATTAGTTTTTTATGGCTTTTTCGAGTTCATGAGCGTACCGTGCCGAGCAAACAGGCTGTTTCTCCATTTAGATTGGTTCCCACCAAGCCCACCCTTCGCCTTCACCCCCGACTGACTCCTCTGTAAATGTGTCCCAACAGCCCCATTAGAGGAGCCATCTGCTTCATTATCTTTATTAATGATGTCCCCTTTTCTCGCCATCACATCAGCAGTTTTGCTCTTTCTTGGTTCCCGGTGATACTGTCCGTTATGACAGCTCCGAGTGAGCCCATCTGGAGTGTCTCACATGGAAAGTGGAGAGGCCATAGGGGTGTCTTGGGCTCCAGCAGACCTTCCAACAGGCCCGTCAACCGGGTCCCCATCTCACAGAGTGGGGCAGTGGAGAAGCCTTAGAGTCTCCATGAACACGTCGTTATCTCCAAAATAAGAAGCAACAAAGTGTCTGTTCTTTGTGACCAGTCCTGAAGAGAACATGTTTTAAATGAATGAAGGGGGTTAGAAAAGGCCTAGAATTCTTTCTAGGGAGACTTTGGAACAAGTCACAATATATCAGTCATAGGTCATATGTACCACATTTAATGGCTAAACTCAAAGTATCCATCCACTTCTTAATGACTTGAGCACATCATCTTGCATGAGCTATCTACGGCTATCTACAAAGAAAACAAAAACATGCGGTCGGCCGCTGATTTCCATAGACAAATGAGAATCGAATGGTAGCGCTGGGAGCTCCGACAGAGACGAAGCGCTGCTCTGCGCTCTACTTGCAGTCACGCACAGGCATGTCATTGCTCTGAGGGAATTACACCCCGTGTAAATTAGCCGGCCAAGATTGGGGCCAGGTCTCGACAGCGCGACTACGAGCACCTGACATCACAACAGGGCCGATTCCACCCACTGCTCCTTGAAACCAGATTAGTCATTCTACGTGCCGCGTTGGAGACGGGGTCCTTTTATATAGAGTGGCAAGGGTGTGGTGCTCGGGGCCCGGAGACCATTAAACTGTCACCACTCTATTTCTGAGGTGGGACTACTTCTTTCTTTTTTTCTCTCCCTGTAGCATAGGTAGTGATGAGATTTGTGAGGTTAGGCAGCCACATGTCTCTGGAATGAAAACTCTAGAAGTGCAAATGTTGGTGGGCTTACGGCCGATGCGTGTGTGGGTTCGGTGAGCTGTGTGTGTGTGTGTGTGTGTGTGTGTGTGTGTGTGTGTGTTTGAGACCAGAGAGAGAACGAAAAGGGAGCAGATGTCTTTTTTCCACAGAGGGCAAAAGTGCAATGCTACTGAGATGCAAAGTCTCTGCAAGTTTTTGCTGGGTCTCAGAAATTCTCAAATTGAGAGGAAAAATCTCTTTAATAGAGCCCAACCACAGCCCTTTCATAGCAACAATTAAAACAGATTTGACATAAATGACAGGTATATCTGTAGCACTTTTTGTGTGATCTCAGTTTTTGGTGTGTGGTGATTGGTTACTATGGCAACAAATGTTTTGTGTTAATCACTGTCAACCCACAGTTACAGCTTGCTCAAATCAACGGTTGCAATCCTAAGTGCTGCTTTTGGTCCTCTCACCAGCTTATTTTAAGACCGGGCCTTGTTGACAAACCCTCAATTTAGTCATGGGTGGAAATTTCATGTTAATTTTTGTGCAAAGGAGACTTTTCATACCATGCCATCAAATGAGGAAAGTCAAAAAGAAACCAGGGGAAAAACACTGATGCACATACAGCCCACCTAGAGGAAGTATGTTGCTTCAGAGAACTATATGGCTGCATGAATCATAACCACCTGACAGGAAATCAGTGGGGTTACTGAGATCATAAAATGGCCCTGACCCTAAGCACATGGCCTTTCCCCCGAGAGGTGCCTGGATGCTCTGTAAAAACACCCCTGTAATATGCAGTAGCACCACCTTGTGTTGTGACAACAGCCACTGAAAGTACTGGCTTAAGGTTTTGTTTTCTAGAGACATAAAATATATACAAGTAAGAGAAAAATAAGTTTCCTCTGCCAACCTGAAGGAGTTAAATAAAGATTGCTGGCTTTACTCAAATGTCACTATTATATCAGCTCGTCTTTGGGGTAATAAACATTGCACTTTTACAGCAGTCCCTGGATCAAAAACTTCCCATTCACACACTGAACGGCATGAGGGTATCCTTCCGGGACCTCTGTGTCCCACTGCCCATTGAGAACAGGAGAATGGCTTGTGTTGGCCACTCTACTGTCCGAGTGCAGCCAGACACCCAGTCCTCCAGGCCTAATTAGAACCTGCTGCAGATGTCTGAGAGATGACCTCATGGGGGAGAACACGGCTTCCCCAGCTCACCGCTACAGCTGCCTGGATCCCAGGGCTGGGCTGATCGATGGGGGAGCACCCGTTCTCCTACAACCACCGTGGGCGACGTGCGCCGTACTGAATAAATCGAACGGGAGGATCAGGATGGATGAGGGTAGCGATTTCCCTCTGAATACTTTTATTTACACGCTCTAAACGTTGGCAAGACCTCACGCACAAGTTTGGCCCTCAAGTGCAAAACTATTTCTGAGGGCTTCACACCCCAGGTCAGCTTGGAGATATGGTTTCCTCATTGGAGACAGAGTATTCACTTAGGGCGGTTTGTGAGACTCCTCCCTCGCTGTTAATGGGTGTTTTTGTCCTTCCACTACTGTAAATATGCACATCACCACAGTGTGGTTGACTCCTTTCAAAACATTCATGCTTGTTCCATGTTATTACAAAACGCATGCACAACTTACTTCTATGACATGTTTATGGCCATGGAGATTTCATTCACGGAAAATAAATGGTTTGAACACGTACAATATCACATGAGATACTGCGCGGTAATGGCACAGGCAGCATTACGTCTGTGCACGCGGTCGTCCCAGCAGTATAGTATTTCTAGAGCCAGAAGGCGAGCAAGCGAGGGACAGGTTTGGGATCAAGGCTGTCTCAAAGGTCTCCCAACTGCCTGAGTCTAAACTCCAGGTCATTCCTCCACTGCTGGACCAATTACGCACGCACGCACACAGCCCTGCGGAGTCTCAGCCAGACGCCTTGGGTGAATTGTTCCAGCACATCCCCCTTTGGGTTTACATTGGAAATATGGGCTGCCAAGGACTGACATTTTTTCATCCACCGCCGCTGCTCAAAAAAAAAGGGCGAGCGGGACAAGGTGGGGCATTTGGGAATGGTTTTACACACGCCAATTTAGTGGCTGAATTCAACAGCAACTGGCATTGTGGCTTTTCTTTTTGTTTAGCATTTTGTTTTTTGAATTTTTTATACGTCTGTTTATGGTTGGAATATAAGTGCCCGCCAAGGACGCGATCCTGAAATGTTATTCGATGTCTGTGTTGTGGACTGTGACACATTGAGGCAGTCATCCGATGCCGGGAAGAAAAACAAATGAAATACGGATCTATGATCATGAAAGTTATTAGTGGTCTCTGTTTGATGACATTACGTTGCCAGAATGTTCAATCGAGACGCCAACACATCGTGATCAATTTCATATCTCTATGGAAATGTAAGATGTCTGATGGGCACTGTGGCCTGAGAGTGCTTTGGAATGATTCTGTCTCCTTGCCACTGACATCAGACGAACATTACCGGACAATGTGTGGCAGTGTATGGTGACTCATCCGACATGCCTCTACGACTGTTCCATATCCCCCTGTCCCAGTAGAGAATCCCATTACCAGGAAAACGGTGCCGGTTGTTTTTGTGGTGGGAGGATCGAGATATGTCACAAAGACAAAGACATACAGTACATGGGGTTGGAAAGCAGAGGGGACCCCTCCTTGCATAAGTGATATTAATGACCAGACATCATCATGATGACTGGTGGGACAATATTGACGTCAAGCCTGCACAACTACCGGAAGTTTGTCTCTTACTCACCATCCATCAAAAGTCAAGGAGGATCTATCAATGTGGGATTAATGAAACAACATAGTGTATGGACTCAGGTCCCCTAGTAGCATACATTTTAATAAATTTCAATGGAAAGTATTGGGTTATAAGATGCAAAAAGAGGGGAACTACGTTAACAATGTTGATCAAAATAGCCAGGTATTATGCTGTTTTACTCAATATTTGTAGTAAAAGTGGATTATTTTCTGACATAACAGCAAAAATGTTCATTAAACAGTTAGAAAGGGTAAGGGTGGACTGAAAAAACCTGAACTCAATTTTTTTGTTAAAATAAGAAAGCTAATTTCAGAGCCACTAAAAAGAAAATGGGCATTCTCTGTTCCTATTGAGGCCCGCAGACAGACTGTGTCCATATTGATTTATGGATAGGAAATAGTTGCGTTCTCTTAGCGGGTGGGCCGGTTAAAAACCGTGTCCCCCTCGTGCTGGCCCAGGCCCCCTTGTGGAGCCCTGCAGCACAGCCCAACTCACAAGAGGTCATCAGACCCAACTGGCAGGCCCGGGTCTTGAATTACGACTTTGCTCGATGTAGAGAAATAAACCCAGCTGTGGCTTCAGTTAAGGACCAGAAGGAAAAAACTTTAAAAAATTTAATTTATTGGACTAGAGGACGACCTCTTGGTCATTTAAATAAAAATGGGCAAGGGCAGAGTTAAGCAAAGCTGGCTCCAAATAGAAGTTTCATATTCCTACTTGTAGAATATGTGATCTGTGACATTACTAGTATTATTAGGGTAAATGTATGTACATTAAGGGATTTTCATAGGGAGAATAGTAGAAGCCATGGTTTTGCCTCATTGTGTGATAACAAAACCAGACGTAGTGTCATGGTTGGGAACCTTTATCCACTGCGCCAATACCTCAGAGAACCTCCTATATGGACTGTAAAAACACAGTGAGTGTCCCAATGAAACTCCATAATGAACTGCGGTTATTACCTCCCCCAAGACCTCTAGGTGGACATTGTGCTGGGTAGCAGGTGTGCGCACATTATAAAAACTTTTTTTTTTAATCGCAGCATATGACTACGCTAAAATGAAGGGATTAAATTACTTTAGACTCCACCTGGAAAATATTAGGATAATACAGCACACTGGGTATATTAAACAAAAAATCACCCAAGAGGGGTATTTAGGATCTATGACCATGTAGACAAATATTATGGCAGGACAATCTTCAACAGTTCAGGTGCCATTGTTTGCCTACTACAAAGGCAGCCATTCTCAAAACAATGAATATAATGATGCGTATATTGCCTACGCAAATCTATGACAACTATCTGGACCCCATTTCCAGCAGACAGGATGTTGTTATGATTAGGTGGTTGGTTTGGATATCCCCTCTGTGTTCTACTGCAGTCACTGAGCCAACAGGGAGGAAGTGGCTTAATAGGTCCGTAACCGATCTAACAAGCGCAACATTTATTTGTCATATTCTCACAAAGGTCAGACATGTCTCTCTGGAAAACAAAATGTGAAGACCAAACTAATAAATGGTTGCTTGTATATTGTATATATATATTAGACCTCTATAAATCAACTTAGGAGACTTGTGACGGGTGGATGGGTGTGAATGGGTGTGAGCGAGTGACCCTCGAACAACTCTGGTGTTTCACTTATTGGAGATCAGTTGATGACACATTTTTTAGGTGAAGTACTTCTTGCCCTATGATGTGCTCAAAACAGTATTGCTTAATATTTACCTTATTTTTTCTCATTTCAACTTGAAATAAGTTGTATCAATCCCTTTTTGTCCCTTGCTATTCCAATTACATGAAAACAGTCAAACATTTGGAGTTACAGTATGGTCACATTGTTGGAATGGATGGTTACTGGCAGATCACAGTCTCCTCCTAAATCAAAGGTATTTTAGTATTGTATCACAAGCCCTTCTATGCACTCAATCTGACATACTGTATGCAGATACAGGGAAATAGTTAAACAGCATCCATATGGAGTAGTGAAGAAATGCTAAGATCGGGCTCTGACTTCTATTTGTTTTGGTCTTAGAAACACAAGATCACCTTTACGTTGGGCCACATTTTTTATTTCACTGGTCCCTGGTTAAATTTGTGACTGTAGCATGTTTACAACTGTCTACACTATGGGGTGATTGTTAGACGATCCAAGTGAAGATCTGGAAAAAATACCCCTATTTGCTGCCTAACTCATCCTAGTGTAAATCTGGTTACACTCAATGAAGTATGTTGTTGAAACAGAGATAAGGGAATTTAGTTAAGTGTTATTTCATAATTAAAGTAATATTGGGAATTATAAATGATTGGACTGATTAAATAATAATTTTTAAAGCCTTATCTAAGTGGTAAAATATTAGTCACATACACAGGTTTGTTAACTTACAGTTGTATCAACACCCAAAATGTTGAGATTGATACAACCAAGGGACACTGGTATATTATGCCAAAACAAAAAAACCACTGGCCTTTTACAGTAAGGGCCATTGTTTACTAAGCCAGAACTCTTTGTGCACCTGCATTTCGAAAGAACATCGACAGGATAATACCTGTATATTGATAAATGCGTCAAATAACCAAAACTTTGACGTACTAAAAATGTATTTTAGGAATAACCGCATTTTCAATGTTGCGGCTTGTAGTCTGGTATTACATTAGGAAATGTTATTTTAAACTTCCTCTGCCATCAGCTATTTGAATTGCACTTCAGCCGTCTACTGAGAGGGAGATTCATCATCGTGTTGGTAGATGTAAGGCATATTTAATTATTTGCCCCTCTAATTAGGAGATTACAGCTCACCACTAATGACAGCACACCATGGTAACTTTGACTTGGTATATAGATCTCCCAATCCCGAAAACCACATGGGAGGAGAGAGAGAAGAGTGACGCACTTTGCCATATATATAGACAGGGTGATTCCACCTCTCATTTACCAAAATGGAAAGAATGTCCTGATAGATCCGCCCCATCGAGCACACACATAGAAAACAAAAACAAATGGACAACAAAACCTCAGGAGCAAATGAAAAGTTATGACCTTTATTTGACCTCATTATTGTGTAAAATAACTTTTATAGGCATAATGAATGTAAAGCTTATTTAAATTACCAACTCAAAAAGAAGTGGTGGTTACATACAGCATCTAGGTTTGTTCAATATTTGCACCATGTGAAGTGAGATTGCGCGAGAACTCAGTTGTGCAGTGACATAATATGGAAAACGTCAAGACACTTGTTTTGGGATTTGAAAACAGTGACATAATATCCATTTATAATGTGTGAGCACTCATTTCTGACATGAGATGATCTAATGACAATAAATTGCATTTCTCTCATTATTACCACTCATTATGAAATACAGTATCATTGGCAGTGTAAATTGCAAAAACTTAATGGTATCAGTGTGGGTAAAATATGTGCAATTAGCTTTTGTAAGAGGTTCTGATAAAGGCAGTTATGATCAAAGTCCCGAAACCGAGCACACATTGACTCCATTGTTAGAGTCAACCGTATATGGTGAGAGATATCGTCCGAAATTGTTTTTTTGGATGAGGTTGGACTCCTCAGAAGAAGAAAAGAATGCAAATATTCTATGTTCCTGTACTTTCAAAATATTGGTCTACCACAGGTGCAAGTTTTCCCTACCAATTAGCAAGTGCCCCACCCACAGATTTTCCTTCAAAATAAACTGGGAACACATAAAAACGCACATTAAAATGGGAGTGATTGTCTTTGATATTCAACGCTCTAATTGAAACCAGGCTGCAGAATTACAGAGCTCTGTTTTGACTGCTCCATGGTTTCCATCAGTAGAGGGGATTCCTGACTGACTGATATGCCAGGGAACACCGCTTTTTCTTCAGAGGAAAACCAACCGGCGCGGCACGCCTTTGTTTCCCATTAGCTTCATGGTCAATAAGCTTATATTTGCTCCTCCATTCATAATGGCCCCTGGGTCAAAAGTTCACCCTGTCTCTCTCTCATTCTCTCATGTTCTACCACTCACACATTTCTGCACATAAGTTCAGTAACCACCTCACATATGGCTGGGCTGGGTACACATCTGGTAATCTTTGTTTCGGCTTCTCAACAGCTCACCAGGCTATGGTTTCTCTGTGTGTACTCAATCTTCTCTAGTTACATAGTTGCTGGCTGTTCCCCTGAGGATACGTGGACAAACCATTTGGGATTGTGGAAGGGGTTTCCACCAAGTAGGTGTTGTCCAAAAAATTCCTCTAAGTTATAGAAATAAACCTAGAAAAAGAGAGAGAGAGAGCACGGCAGATTGAGATACACAGAAATAATTGCTTTCAAAGTAGAGAATCAGTACATTATTATTAAAGATTGAGGATTAAAGTATGTTGTGCACTAGAGTAATGTGATCTTAAAAAGCCAGAATCGTTGCTGATTGCCTCAGAAACTTTGAGGATAAAACCAATTGACATGATAATAACTACAGTATAGACAACATAACGATAAATTACACATGAAACAACAGAATCATAAATAAGTAGAAAATATTAAAAAAGCTATTGGTCAAAAGGAAGATGTAGCAGGTGCATTTGTGAAAACTAACATTTGACTAGTAAGTGTATATGAGAAGAAGATAAGACAGAGCATGGATGATGAATTGATCTTGAATCACTTTAAGGTACTGCAAAAGTTGAAGTACATTTCTAAATTAAACTGATTGTTGTTAAAAGGATGGTTATGATTATTATTCTTGTCCAGTATGGCCCTGCACAGTTGGAAGCTCAAAGCCAACAGTATTATACTGCCGTCTTCCTCTTGGAAGTTCTTAAAAAACCACGTCACAATGATTCCAACCTGACCTTGTCGGTCCAAGCCCTCATTAAATCCAAACCTTTTTGTCCTGCTGGCACAGCTTGACTTGGTCAAACAGGCTCCCTGCATTCAGTCGTGCAAAACCTGCAACCGATTTTGCCTCATCTCGTTGATCTGCAGTGGAGGAGTGCATCTGGACAATGACTTCACGGGTCGCCCTGTCAAGGCTGAGCGTACCATGCTGGCTGGGTTCCAGAGGAGCTGCAAGTCCAGGCTCCTTTTCCCAAGTCCCACCCAGACGCTGCGTGCACCATCATCCTGCTGAAATGTAAACCCCGGCTTCAGCTGTGTTTGTTATGGTTGCGTTGGCCCTCGCCGCACACACACACACACACACAACGTTGTGACAACCTAGCTATAACAGCGGGGCAAAATTTCAACAACAACCTGTTTGGTCAGCTGCATTTACATCACTAGGTGGTCAAACGTGAGTTTGCCGGCACAGGGTAATTGGGATTATTTTGACGGTGCTCACAGGATGTCGTTTTTAAGACACTTGGACATTCAACACACTAGTTTAAGTCAAGTGACTTTAAGTTTGTTGTCACAATGAACTTGACCCCATTGGATCGTGTTCACAGAGAGAATTGTTGGTAGTTTGCCTGTGAAGCGCACAGTATCATGCGCCGGCATAGTGTCTTTTCATCATTTCACTATAAACAGTCATTTGGATAAGGTGGTGGTATTAGCCTTGAGAACATTGGCCTGCCTGCCTGCCACACTAATGGCTGTTTACTTTCCAGAGGGAAATGAGTGGCCAGATACTCGGCTGTTTCCTGGAAGGACCCCCGTCTCAACCCCAGTGAGTGAGGTGAGCAAGAGACACATCCTCATTCTTTTATCAGACAACTCCCAACTGACCAAACCCCAGGGCAACAACCTTTACGTCTTTTATTTGTAGTGCTAGTTCATAAAACTTGTTTAAGGACAACTTCAATAAGATGATGGCCCCCTGATAATGCTGTTTGCACATCTCCAACATTGCACCATGATCGCAGGTCTGCCTCTGGGACTGGGCGAGTGACAGGGCTGGGGGTCTCTGCAGTGTGGCATCACTAGGGTGGGTAATTTATTGTGGGAGCTAAGTGTTTCCATTTGCAGAGAGATCCACTAAAAACAGTCTCGCTGAAGGTTTCTGGGGGGCCCCTCTCGTAAAAAGTCCCAATGCGGTGCGAGCTGGCTCCCGGCCTGACAACCTGTTTTGGGAACTGTATAGATGGGATTTTAATGAATACATAATCCAGTCATCACAAAAAAATCGTCTCACCCTTGCCAAAGGTACAGTCTTTACCATTGTATTTTATTTTTGGCAGGCACAGGAGTGGGATGCATTTTTAGTCTAGGTTTTCTCTAGGAAAACAAAACCTGCAAAGACATTAGTGTGGTGGTTTCCATTGCCCTGTACATTTCCGTACGGAAGTATTATAAAGAGGTGCAGATCTTTACATTTAGGTCCTAACTAAGACAGACGACTTGAAAAGGAATTAAATGGGAGTGGCAAACTTTATATATCAAGCGAATTTGATGACTGACTAACAACACAGTCAAGTCAAGTCAGGTCAGTGAAGTTGATTGTCAATTAAATTCAAATTCACCTATATGCAACTGAATGCTGCCCTCTACTGATTATGGTTGGGTGCTAGTCTTCACACCCATATTGCCCCTTACCTAGTAAAATTGTAACACAGCCAACCACTCAATAAATTGTAATATCATTGTAATATATTTTTTTGTTTTAATTCAATAATTGAATAATTACATAATAACAAAATCGATAGCTAATGCCAGATAATATTTAACATGACAGTTGAACTTAATTCACAAGGGATTAGTTAGCTACAAGCCACACTAGACACAGAGAGCCACCTCATAGCAGTGAACCTGTTCACAACAAGCAGAATTGAGCAGACTCTTGATGAGACATAGTGTAGATACAATCAGTCTCAGGACATGGTTAGAGTTGATTTTGGCCTGGCTGCCATAATCCACTCCCTCTCACCGAGATGAGAGAAGTCGCTATGTGAAACAAAAGAACAAAAAGTCAAAGAGCACCTCTAAGACTAAAGAAAACAGAACAATACATGTGCAAGAGGCACATGATATCATCTTGCCTCAGCAACTTGGGAAAGTACCCGTTAACATAGCAGAGTGCATTACCAATAGTTTGCTTGTTCAAACAAAATAAAAAGGTATTAAGTCTCTATTTCACAATTTTATCTTGTTTGAGAGCAAGTAGAAGAAACAAGAAAATAAATGGGCAACTTATAATTTTTTTTCATTACATAGTATGGTATGGTCAAATGTGTAGTTTTGTATTTAAGGATAGAAAATAGTTTTGGTAAGCCTTGTCAGATCATATCTCTATTATGAAGAGTGGGGAATCCGCCCCCTAGCTGGACTCAGCCACCTTCCAGGAAACCTTTCTCTCCCAGTTCTAACATTAACCAAAGGGCCTGATTTCCTGAAACATGAGTCTCCCTTAGCAAAGGGAAATGCTGCAGCAACACCTGCACCAGTCAGAGGCCAGCCAGGACATGAGTCAAGAATCCTACCATTACATGCATGCTCTATTAGTCCTTAAACTAAAAACGTAAAATACAAAAAAGAACAACTTTAATTGAATTATTATACAATAACATGTTTTAAGCACCCATGGCGTGGCCATTAATACTGAAAAACATGTTCCGAAGAGACAGAATCAAGGTACAACAGAGCATTTGCTCCATTCCCTGGATGGCACATGAGATGTCATGAATAATTACTGTCCTGAAGAGGAAAACAAGGTGAAGCAGGGTTGGGAAATTTGATGAAATGTTTAACTTTCTACAACAATCACAATTCCCCTTTTATTTTGAAGGAGCAACCCACATTAACACTCACAGAATCCCACAAATTTGGGCTGCCCTTTCCCAGCATCCTAGTGGCTTGATTTGCAATCAATAGAGACACGCTACTTGTATCACTCTGACCACAGGGCAATCAAGTCAACAGACTTGGAAGTCAAGGCCAGCAAAATCCCTGGTGTCTCCATACCAACCACTAGGAAGGCAAAGCCGGATCTTGTGTATCTGTGGTGAGACAAGACCGACACCACTTCCTCGTATCGCAAGCCTGCCTCAAAAACCACGCCAGCGTGTGTTCACTTTCCCTCGCCTTTTTTTGTAAGGGTTGGAATTCACATAACCATGTGGTATGCTGAAGGTTGGAACTTCCTAAATCAAACTGTTCATCAAGCAAATCCAACCAAATGAATTGGCCTCAATGAAAACATTCTGTCAGGATGAAAGTATTTGTGGCGCTGCCACATGTGGGCATCATTTTCTGACATGTGTTTTGTTAAATGTTCAGACCTTTAATGGTGGACAGTGTTAAACAGAAGTGATAAGTTCCTAATGACTGGGTTCAGACATTAGAGGGGCTGCTGGTCGTCTCTGAAGCCTGGTTAGCAGGGCTCCTTCCCAACTCATAATTGAGAACGCCCGCTCGCCTGCCAAATCAAATGAATCTGGGCTCTTGGCTCATGGTGGTCCCCCTGTGCTTGTGAAAGCGGCCCGACAGGGGTGGTAAGCACATGCCAAACTCCTGCTGTGCCAACAGGATGTTATTTTAGCAAGCTTGTTTACAAAGGGACCAGCTCTCATTCAACCTGACTCGCTGCCTCTGAAATAAGTCTAAAGCTTCCGCTTCCATTTTGCATGTGTTTTGACGTTTCCCAAGCCAGAGGCCCCTGATATGGAGGGTGTTGCCTGATTTGCTTCTCAATCAACATTTCGAGGCGGTCCTTGCTCATGATGCTACAGAGGAATTAATAATCCAACTTCAAAGTGACAATAAACCCCCAACCTAGCACCACTGTGAGTCCACAGGACGAATGAATTATTACAATATACAGTATGTATATCTTGCACAGCTCAAACTTATGAACAAAACATAAGGACAAACTCACACTGTTTACAGATATTTTTCCTTTTGAATGACACTTACAAGACAACAATAAACATACATAGTTGCAACATGGACTTTTTGCAAGTAATTTACAGGAAACCGTTTGATAGAACATCAATGGTATTGAAAGTACAGTCTACTGTGTTAGTTGCCGTTCTTTTACCTTCAGCCTATTTTAGGTCGGGAACAATAAGATCGATAACAAGGATTATATACGTTTTACAGGAGTCCCATGATTTATTTACAGTACAGTGTCAGCTCCCACCCTCAAACATTGATCGTATTTGATGTAATACACAGCAGCAACATGGAATCATGCAACATGTGAAGCTGGAGGAGATCCGTGTGCTGAGATGGGACAGGTTTTTGTCTAGACTTCAAACTGGAATAGAGAGAAAAACTATTAGGCAAGCAAGATTGAAAAATGTACTTTACATCGGTAATAATGCTTTAAACTACATATTTCCATTTTATCTTTGGTGAATGTACTTGAGGAAACATGTCTAGGTGGATGGGACGGAAAGTGCCTCTATTGGTAAATATGCCCTCTAGTGGAGCTCTCAGTTCATGTCCAAAAAGAGCAGTGTAACAGATCATGTAAAATGGTTATATGCTTCCCTGTATATCTAAGACAGCGTTTCCCAACCTTTTCCAACCCACGGCACACTTGCGTAAACGTGTTTATTTTGCGGCACACCCCAGATGTAAAACTGAATCAAACTTCATACAAAAGATTTGTTTATCTTTCCCAAATGTGACTTTTCCAAAATTCCCAGGCACACCTGATGATGTCTGACGGCACACCAGCTGGTAAACGCTGATCTAAGACATACTAGAAGATTAGGTTTGGACTGAGTTTTAATGATTAAAGTTGAACCCTGCTCCATTTCATAAAATGTTTTCAGGCTCCCCATAATATCTTGAAAACATAATTGAATGGATCTCAGGAGGACGTAACAATCGATATCAACAATCCAATCAATTTCGCTGACACAAAGGGCTTAACAACAATGTAAATGTTAGGGCAAAATATTCATCAAGCAAACTACAGTACTTCCTTATCCAAAAACATTTTAAAAAGCCAGGGTTTACTATTTCTCATTATGAAAAGGATTTCCAAAGCTTTATGGAAAATGTGACTCACAGTGCATTTATTAGTAGTGACACGGGGATTCAAGTGGCATGGTGTCTTCTACAGTCTAGAGCAGTCGCTTCATGCGGCACGTGTGCTTGTCTATGTGCAGCGTGGCTCGGTCTGTGGAGCTGGCCAGAACGTCCAGCGCCTCGTCCTGCCGCTCCAGCTCCGTCTCCGCCTCCAGGGCCAGGCTCTTCAGCTGCAGGAGCATCTGGGACACACACACGCACGCACGCACGCACGCACGCACGCACGCACGCACGCACACACACATAGGAGACAAAAAGGGTACACATGGTTTTTTAGACCAAGGAGAAGCTGAACGCAGACCCCTATTGCACCCACCCACAGTTAAAGGGAGACAATAAACTAGGAAGTAGTTTGTTCTACATCGAAGTGGGTGGATGGGTGGGGAGCAGGGGCTTGTTCTGAAGAACCATGTGTGCCGAGAGGCGTGAAGATGGGGTCACTGAGCAAGGGAGTGAGTCAGGGGACCGCAGAGAGCAGATGGAGAGGAGGGGGAGGTGGAAAGTACTTTTGCCTTCTTCATTTGATCCATAGCTCTCCACCCGGCTCCTCCAACACCCGGAGTAACTGTTTGCTGGAAGCCAACGACGTTATAATTCATCTATTTCCAACACAATTCAGGGCTACTTGTGTGGCAAATAGTAATGAAACTAGAGTACATGGTCAAGAGAGGTCTCGGCTGGTCTCCTGAGGTCATTGATATAAGTCAATGACATTTGTTATTCCTATTTTCCGAGCGTTTAGGGGATTCTGCAACTCCATCGCCACACTCCAACAACTGTGTATGCTATGGCCGATGGAACAACTTAAATAAACCAAGGTGTGCCAAGCAAAATCTAATAAATACTCACTCCAAACCCCACCACCATGGTTTCTATACTAATATTATGTTATCTACACATGCTCACACAAACCCATTGACATTATGTCAGGCTTTGTCGGCCAATAAACGGGGACGCAGCAAAAGAGCACAGGAAGAGCTCCAGACAGACGTGGACAAACATAGTATTTCGGTACACACCATGCAGCAACTGAATGCAATTTCCCAGAGATTAACAACTCACTTGGGTTGTGACGGAGGATGTCCAGAACATTGATCTAATGTAAAGGTACGTGGTGAAGGTACAGCTCATTTGTGGTGGGATTTGAGTAACAAACCTAACAGTAAATAGGTACAACTGTCACGGGCATAGGCATTACAGGTAGGCCTATTATGTGTCAGTTCATGCCAAAGCTTTGAAAATGTTAAGGCTTTGTAATGCAAGGTATATGTTCAACAGCAATTTGCTGGCGGCCTATGGAACCTTTTTTTATTTTTGAAAGTTCACGAGTGCAGAAACCTGTTGGTAAATAGTTATCGTGCACAAAAGATTTCCAGGACCTTATTATTGTTTAACTTTAAACTATATTGTTTATCTTTGAACATTACACTATCAGATAATGTGCAAGTTAATATCCTTTGATAAAAAGGATTATTTGCTAGAACACTTTGGTTGGAAATTAACCTGAAAGCCTCTCTCAATAAGTGGCATCAACGTAGTTCTTAATATTGACATGAATTACTTTGAGAGTGGGGTGTGTCAAAAATGCACCATTTTGCCAAAATTGGAAGCCTTTGAACATCAAAGTACCATTATGGCTTATCAGCAACAGGCAAGAAGGCATCGATAGAAAACAAAGGAGCAGCTAAATTGTATGATTGACCCAAACGTCACTACTATGATAGATTTGTTTGAAAAACTATTATATAGACAGAGGGATAACGAAATAATCTGAGATATCATTATAATGATAGTGTACTTAAGAGGTAAGCAATGATTTTCAATATTACCTAGGACACTGGTGTTTAACAATGCCTCATTCAGGCCTTATACAATCAAAGGCACATAGGGCTTAACTGGCATTGGTAGGAAGGAAGTAGTAGAAGATTATTGACATTAACTAATGCGGTTTAGACTGATTCAAAAACCAGTCAGAACAAGTGACGTCTCACAAGGTCTTGCATACACAAACACAATGTTGTAAACTGAATAGACACGCAGTTCCAAATTCTAACCAACCCGTAAAAAATGTGCTAAATGAAAAATAATTGAGTTCATTTGCGCCACTGTTTATATTTTGTTACCATAGACCATACAGCTCGCCCTGCTCAATGTTATGAGGCTTTGAATGGAACGACTTTCGACAGTCTGACGAAACGACCAGCCATGTCTCGGACCCTCTATTAAACCAAATAGCATCTTGGGTTTGCGGTCTCACCGGCTAACACTTAAAACATTCATTCATTAACTTTACCGCTTATCCTGTACAGGGTCACAGGGGGGGGCTGGAGCCTATCCCAGCGGACACAGGGCGAGAGGCGGGGTACACCCTGGACAGGTCGCCAGTCTATCACAGGGCCGACATATAGGGACAGACAACAACTCACACTCACATTAAACCAAATAGTTTTTGGACTGTGGGAGGAAACGTGTATCCAGAGGACACGTGGGGAGAACATGCAAACTCCACACAGAAACGCCCTTGGGTCAGGTGGGGATTGAACCCAGGACCTTCTTGCTGGGAGGCAGCAGTGCTAACCACCGAGCCACCGTGCTGCACATTTAAAACATGTTGCATGAAAAACAAAACGGATCATCCTAAATTATGAATTAGAGTGTAGAGAACATTTGTCCTTCTTTGATTTTTAAACGCAGTCTGAACTAATGAGCCTTACCTGTCGGAGCTCCTTGGCCTCTGCCTGAGTGACGGCAGGCTGGAGAACCTGCACCTGCATCTGAGACATCTCCCCTGCTGGGATCTCCATCGGAACCTCCGTGTCCTGGCACTGTCGCATCAAATCTAGAGAGAGAAAAAGGAATACATTCACAGGCTATCTTAAAAAATAATGATATTGATGACCACACATTTCATAAGCTGTTATTGTCTTCCAATCTATATGCATCACTATATGCTATATACTATATAGCTGTATGCATCACTATCAGGCAAGACATACATGCAGAACAATATGATCATTAAAATGCTTACAAATATGACTCAAGGCAGGGTATTACTTACTGTCGAATCCATTGTAATTGGACAGTTGATAAATATACAATGCATGTTTTCAAGTACATAGAGCTGTACTGCCACTTGGTGGTCAGGTCCATAACATGTATTATACAACATCAACACACAAAGTAGCTCAAGTTTATAACGCAGTCAAGTGTATAACACCGAGTCTGTGGGCTGCTGACAAATAAGCCGTCATACTGCGAATGCTGACACACCACTCACCGACACACTCTCACATCTGAGTGTTACACAGCTGTTTATCTTACAGCACGTAGTTTAAAAAGGGAGCACTGTCAACAATGCCAAACTAAAATGTAGCATAAACAACTGGCTGGGGTGTCATAACATCTACAAGCCAAGTAGATTCAAACAAAACGGTCCACAGATTCCCCTTACCATCGCTCCACATTGACCCTTCACCATCTCCGTCACACGGGGAGGCAGCTGGGGTCGTCCTGAAGGCCGAGTATTCACTGGTAAACTCCACCTTCTTCTTGTACTGCATCTCCAGCACCGCCATGGCTTCCGGAATTTTGGCAGACAGCAGCCGGTAGCATATGTCCGGCTTCCCAATAAACCTCTGTCGGATGCTGATCTCGTACGGGTTGTGCACACGGATGTCGTCTACCTCGTCCCTTTCGAATCGGTGGAGGAGCCCGTAGTTGGTTTCGCGTAGCTCCAGCGAGGACACCATCACCAGCAGGCAGCCAGGTTTCAGGTCCGAGTCCCCACCTTTAGAGACCACGGCTGGGATGCTGATGATGACCTTCTGCCGGGCAGATCCATTGCCACCGGCAGAAGCTCTAGCAGCGTGCTCCGCCTTGGCCTCCTGCTGGGCCAGCCAGGGGAGTTTACCAAAAGGCCACCAGGGAGGAGACTCTAGCTCTGAGAGTAGCCTGGAGACAGGGGCAAAGACAATCACTAAAATCTTAAACACTCACTGATTGCTATTTAAAAAGTATCAACAGTTACATAACACTGTTTTTAAGCAAAAGGTTGACTGTTTAACCAAACAACATATTTCAATGAAACAAACATGTTAGTATTTCGCATCCCTTTACAATCAAAATTGCTTTCAATAAAAAATGTTTTATCAAAACATACAACATAGACAATAAGCAAAAAAATCAGCCTACTTGTCTGCCACACCCAGGTCCGAATCAATCTTGTCTAGGCCTTGCATCATGTTATTAAACTGCTCTCCCTGGAGGTGAAGCACTCTGCCAGTGTCTTCCAGTCTCTTCTGGCTGCCCATCACCAGGCTGATTAGCTCCCTACCCTTGGAGGGCTGAGCTTCAGCCCCCTGCACCTCTGTGGTGGGGGACAGAAGCCGCTCTCTCCAGAAATGCTCCAGGACATTGAAGACCACCACCCTGTTGGGTTTCAGCGAGCCAAACCAGTGCTTGATATTGCCCTCCTCCAGCACTGTGAGAGTGCTGAAGATGAAGCTGGAGGACTCCATCTTGATCTGCATGATACGCGACAGGCGGAAGCTGGCCAAGCTCTCTTTGGTCTGGTCGGAGATGAAGCTTACCTTAGTGCGGGTAAGGGAAAGAATTCCATTGTCCCAGCGCTTCTCACTGTTGATATAGTACGAGCCTGGCCAGCTGTGGATGGGGATATCTCGACTCATCTTGTCTTTGAAAATATATGCTCACCAACGCTAAAAAGATGCTAATTAAGTTTAAATATGTTTATGACGTGGCTAACAAAATGCCATTAAATAAATGTAAAGTTCAAGGTGAAGCAGACCTGGACATGCATACATGAGTTTTATTTTACTGTTAAGTGAACTAACCTGGGTCGAGCCAGCAGTGATAAGAAAAGATTAACGTTAATCCACAATTGTATGGTTGTATAACTAAGTCTCAGGAAAACTACGTCACACAGACGTTCCCGTTATACATAGCATTTAGATATCATGTTCATTATATACCTTTCCTTAGCTCTGAGCAGGCATGATATATTCTGGGGTAAGATGAGTGCGAAAATAAAACCATACTTGTTTATTACGGAAGTGGTACGTCATTTACGTACAGTGCAGTGGTATGTTCTGTCCGTCCAGCATAAATGCCTCCGCTTTTTATGTAGGTTTAACGTGTAAACTAACCATACAGTGTGGTATAAATTAGGTAATATGTGCATTACAAACTAGGACTAAATAAATGTGTAAATCACAACAATCCTATGATAAATTTACTGAACTAGGGTGAATGTAGAATGGTTGCGGTAATAGCCATTATGTGCAGCATTAAATATGTTCCCCCGCCAACGATATAGAAGAAAACAGATCTGCAGATTTCAAAACCGATATGCAACCCTGCTATAACCCTTGGTTCAAGCCTTTATAAATATCAATAGACAATGCTTGTTATTTGAATTATGGAGAGTGCTGCATAATATCTCAAAATGTCAATATTGCACTGTCAAAGCTTCAAAAAGCTATAGCTTTCGATCTAGCGCTTAGGCTTTGTTTACCATCATGGATAGGGAATCGTATCATAATTGCTGCAGCCTTGTCAAAATACCAAGGCAGTCATACGAGCAATTTTGGTCTTCACATTTTGTTGATTACGTCGAGAAGGAGTTAAGCTATTCGGCATTTTTCAAAAAGTATTTGCTTCCCAACCACCCATGCATGTTTTCAAGGAGATTTACTGAAGACTGGAGATGTAGGAAACAGTGGGTAACTGAAGAAGGGAAACCCAATTTCCAGAAACTGCTGCAAGAGTTTGGTAAATTCTATTACATTGTATTAACCATTGCATTACTTACCATCATCAATAGACCCATAATGTTACCATATTCTTCGTAGACGAGACCCCAGTTCCTGTGGCAAATTGCAATGCAAAGAAATATAATGCAAACCCTAAGCAAATTATGCCTTTTAAAGAATTTATACACTACTGGAAGGAATACATACAAAATGGACATTCGTCGCCAAAAGGGTGTCTTTATCTAAAAGACTGGCACATGTTGAGGTATAGTATTAAGCATCCACATGAGCCATTAGCATTGTGCTTACTTATTGTGCTGTTAATTGCCATTTTTTCTCAACAGAGACTTCCCTGAACACAATGTTTACACCACACCTGTGTTCTTTTCTTCTGACTGGCTCAATGAATATTGGGACACATTGGAGGTGGACGACTATCGCTTTGTCTACATGGGGCCCAAAGGATCATGGTACACTGCAGCATAGTATTCTTAGCAAAATACTGCATTAAGCCTACTCCTTCTATTTTTGTAAAAAAAAACAACAACATATGTCTTATTTCAAGGACCCCATTCCACGCTGATGTGTTCCGCTCCTACAGCTGGTCAGCCAACATCTGTGGTAGTAAGAAATGGCTCCTGTATCCCCCAGGCCAGGAAGAGTTTTTGAGGGACAGCCACGGTAACTTGGCTTATGATGTGACTCTGACCGATCTCCAAGACAAAGAACAATTTCCACACGCTGACAAAGCCTGTCAACCACTGGAGATAATCCAGGAGGCCGGCGAAATCATGTTTGTACCAAGTGGTTGGCACCATCAAGTTTACAATCTTGTAAGAACTGTGATGCTAATCGCACCTTACATTGATATTTTGACCTACAATAACAAATGCACACCAAGAGTATTCCAGACTCTTTTTGGTGTAGGTGTGAAGCCACTCTAAAAGTAAATATTTTTTTAAATGTTTTACTTGCAGGAAGATACCATTTCCATCAATCATAACTGGTTGAATGGATGTAACTTGGACATTATGTGGCAGTTCCTCCAAAATGAACTCTCTGCTGTCCAAAGGGAGATTGAAGAATGGAGAAACACTATGGAATCATGGCACCAGCATTGTCAGGTATATGATAATATTACCATATGAACTACATTGTTGTTTCCCCTTTGTTTAAAGAAAAAATGTGATTGCTGCTTAGTTTATACATTTTTGTGTCGTTTTTACAATACCTTCATGCTTACGTATTGTTTTTAGGTCATCATGAAGTCTTGTTCTGGTATTGACTATGGGGAGTTTGCCTCCTTTCTGAAGATCATTGCGGACAACCGCATGTCTTTCTTGAGCTCTTGCACTGCTGGGACCTCCTCCAATAAGACCCGACATCTTTCTGAGACCATGGCCATGCTGGGCCCTCACCATGCTGCCTTTGACCTCCAAAGGGTGGCTCACATCCTTGAATGTCTACTGTTCAATGAGGACTTTAAGCGACTTGATCATTCAACACTGAGCTCACAACCTGAAAGCCTATTGCAGCAAATACGAGAGACCATACTCTCCACAAGAGGGCAGCATCTTCTCTACCAGGACTAGGCTGACAAAGTTTTGCGAATTTTTTTGTCAAATACGATCAGAATTGAATTTGGTGTCATCTCAAACCTTTAGATCAATCTGTATGTCGTAAATAATATGTTGATAAAAGTTACTACAACCCACTGTGTACAGTAATGAATCAGAACAGAAGACTTTTTTCTTTTTAGTAATAATTTAAAGTAATATTTTGCTTAACAATCTTAGATAAAATAAAATATACCAAAAGTCATTAATGTCAAGATGAAACAAATTCAGCAATCATAAATATTGATTATAAAATAATCTGAAAAAATAAGTTTAATAATTGGAAAACTCAAACAACTGTAGAGTAGACTCTCATTTAATTGACCTATATCTTCAGGTTAGTTTGATGTCTTTGGGCCACCAGTCTGGTACAAACGCCTCTAGAGTAACTTTGGTGTCCTCAGAGGGCTTTAATATCAACTGCTCCTTGGCGTGAGCAAGGCGGATTAAGCCAAGGCCCAAGTTTCCAACCCCGGTCCGATGCTTTCCAGCCGCTTTGCCAGATTGTGTCTTGACCAATGCTCCCCCTTCCTGTTCCTGAACTGGATTAGACAGCCTCACAGGCATCAAGCGCTTCCGTACCACACCTGTGTGATGAGTTCTTGCTGTGAGCTCTTGGCCAATGTAACAGCCCTTGCTGAAGCTGATGCCCTCCATGTAGACTAGGTTGGACTCCAATGGAAGAGCCACCCCAGGAGGAAGGTCTTTCACTCCTTCCGGAAGTCCTAATTCAGTAATATGAAAAAAACCACAATAGATTACTGATAGTGTAAGAAAGCATTATTTTATACAACAAAACGTACACTCTGCCCCACCTATTGCATAGCGATGTCTGTGGTATTCCTCTGTGTCATCTTGCTGGCATGATCCAATTACATCCAATGGGTCCGTTTTTGTGTCCAGCACCAATCTCCAACCCATAACATTAGTTCTTGGATCATCCTCTAACATTATAATTTTTTCTGGATTGTATATCTCAGGCTTTGGCCATTGTTGAACAGAGTTTTCATCCTTGGGGCGCACTGCCCATACTGAGAGATCTGGACAGGGGCTGATGTTCACCTTCCGCCGAATCTTGTACAACTTTAAGTGTTTCATGATGGACTCTGTTACAGTGCTGTCACACTCCAGTAGAACACCACCACCTGACTCTGCCTTCAAGCTGAAAGACATAACATGTCAGAGTAGCCCAATCAAGTTTAAATGCTTTAGAATCTGACTGAGCTCATGAATGAATGGGGGGCTCATCTGTAGGCCTACTATTTACAACATATCTGTCACAGAAATGTGAAGCGCTGCAAGACAGATAAGCATTAATGCCACACCCACACGATCCACTTGGAAAATAACCATTGTTTTAAGTTATAATTAATACAGTATACACAATTTTAGACCTACCTGTACAAGATTATGTCATACAATGTCCTCCCTTGAACGTTGAGCATGTGGGCATACATTGTTTTCTGTTCCGGTTCTTCAAAGAGTTGCATGTCATTGGTTATGATCCCCTGAAGGAAGGGGCTTGTATCTTGTCCTTGAATTTTCAACAAGGTCCTATGCGGAAGGTTAAAACAAATATACTGTACCACAGCATTCTTGCTAATGCTAGCTTTCCGAGAGTACTCTCTCCACAGGATCCCAGATGAACGCCGAACATCTATGTTGTCTAAACATCGGTTTTCCTTAACATTACGTTGGGAACTTTTTCTACCAACACAAGAATATAAACGAAGCAAAGCACTGGGACGTATTGCATCCCTGGCTAGGCAAAATATGGCCATACCATACATGTCTGGGTGTTTCTGGGAAACTACCGAGATAAATTATCTAGATATGTTGCATAGCTAACTTGTTAGCAACACAACGTTAACTCCAAGACATTCACACCGATTTAATTCGTAAAAACAACGTCCATTTTGCATCCCATAATGCAATGCTTGACAATCTAACAAGTTCCTGACTCGTAGGCGGTACTTTTAATATTGCAAATAAACTTTTAGGGGAAATATCAGCAGGCATAATTCACGAAATTAACTAATCCCAAACATTTTAATAACATGCAATACTTACATGACAACCACACTTGTCTCAGGTTAATTTGTCAATGGATGAAAGACTGAAATAACCGGATCGTTTTTAGTCATCGGCATCAGTAGGCCATGCATAGAGTTTACACCGTGTGCGATTTAGATATTTGGTTTGCACATGCATGTAAAGGTAGGTACACAACAGTTTTGGCCACAGAATTTATTTATTTATTTATTGTGAAACATTTAGATTTAGAAATAATATTTAACAGTCTTTTTTGCGTTTGTAAACAGGAGTGGTACCTGCGATGCTTATCATTATCAACGGATATTATCATTCATGTTTATTCCAAACTTTAGTCTATAATGTAGGCAAAACAGGCTTGCATGTTTCAACTCCCTGGACCCTGGTACAAAAAGACGTAGCCTACCTGCTTGCGTGACAATAAGAGCACTAGTGGGACTAATTGCCCCCTTGTGTTCTATTTGTTTAGGATGGACCTTTATGGATCTGTTCTAATCCGTGTTTGTGTTGTTGGCCTACAGTTCTACTCCCATGGTGATATAATTTAACCATCAACGTTGTCTGACCTAATATGACTTAACCCTGCCCGCCTAACAGATTAGCTATAGCCAGAATAGTCTGCCATTAAACACCATCCTAGTGTCAAATAGATTTTCTTCTTACATCCTCATCTACACCTGGGTTAATTTCAATCATACAACACAAATGAATCGCCTGAATTCCGACTTTAAATCCAGCAACCACGGTTCATTTTTTAAAATCGTTTTTACTCATAACCTAAACTTTCTAAGCAGTAAACAAAACAATCAATTTCAATCGGTTTATTTCTCACAAATGAACAATCTTTCAAATGTTAGGCACTTTGTAATATCATAAGTATCAAGGCAGAATTTAAGCAACGAGCCATTTCACACCGAACAATTTGAACTTTTGACTAATTCCTTAAACATGATACATTGACTAAAATCTCAGCAAATGTATTTAACTGAGGACAGTTCTTTTGATAAGCAATTTTGTAACGTAGCCTACAGCATTTTGTAATTAACAACATGCATTATCTGCCTATTTAGTCTGTCAGCAATTCGTTTACAATAATCCAGGTTTCAGCAGGTAGACTGGTGGCAATTGTTACGGGCAGTTGCACTCATCAGGAAAGTCAGAAATTATGATATGCAATATGCACATGCAACCTGACACCCCCGCTTCTTGTGTGAAGAAAAGCAGTAAGGTTTCTCAGAGCTTGAACTATCTGCTAAAGCTGTTTTGTGGTAGGCAAATACATTTTTTTTTATCCTCATTTTTCTTTCTATAGCTTTTTACTTTTTTCATTTGAATATCTGTTATTTTAGCTAAAGATTGGTATGCTAGTGTAATAATATAATAATAAACTTTATATATATAGCACCTTTCGATAACAACCTTACAGGGTGCTTGACAATAATAACAGATATACAACAGAAGAGAATATATGTATATTAGTGTAGTGTCAGTGTTGTTGTTGCTAGCTAGCAAGGGGCCTTGAAGCATGGCAGGCAAGGTTGGGGGAAATTTTAACACCGGGCTACAACTGATAGCAATTACAAAGCTAAATTATAGCACTTTGTCTTTCTCTAACAGTGAAAGATATGTAGTTTAATGGATTATTAGTTCTCATAGTTTTTTACATGTGAGCAATGGCTGATGCTTCCCAGCAAACAAGCAACGTCAGGGAGACGTTCAGATCAGGTCTAAATAACAGGTTTGATGCTTGAACGTCTGACTGGGGACCGTCTATGGACATACAAAACAGGTTGGATCTCTGAACGTCTGACTGGGACCCATTTTGAACGTCTGTGTACATACAACACGGTCAATATCTGAATGTCTAACCAGGATGCCTTTTGGACGACTATGGACGTGCGAAACAGGTTTGATCTCTGAACGTCTGACTGGGACCACCTTTGAACATCTGTGGACGTACAACACGGTTAATATCTGAATGTCTAACTAGAACGCCTTTTGGACGTCTGCAAAACAGGTTCAATATCTGACCATGTGGCTGGGACCCCTTTTGGACGTCTGTGAATGTACAACATAGATTTAATATTTGAACGTCTGACTGGGACCACTTTTGGATGTCTGTGGTGCAAGGAATGCTATATTTCTGCACGTCTAGCCATGACTCCAAACTTGTTGTTATAGTGCCATTGTTAAATTGTTTTGGTCATCCAACTTTGACCTTTGACCCAATAGCCAACCTGATGAAGGTTTGATGACAAAAACATCGTATTCAATAAAGCTGATAGTTAGTGAAGATAGGATGGGACTCAGACCTCATTTACAATTAAACTAAAGTTGGTTTAAATAGAGTGAAACGGACGTCTTAATGAGTCAAAGAAAGACGTCATAACAGTTTCATTTTGAACCCTGAAAGGGGTCACTTGGATGTCAACATGAAACCTTTGTGGGCAGCATGATAGCTCAGTGGTTAGCACTGTTGCCTCACAGCCAGAAGGTCCTTGTTTCAAATTCCAGCTGACCTAAGGGCCTTTCTTCAGTGAGTTTGCATGTTCTCCCTGTGTTTGTGTGGGTACAAATTGGCTGCTGTGGTATCACCCAAACAGATAGCTGTGAGTCCAGAGGAAAGCACAAAATCCAATTAATTATTATTAATACAGATTAATAGATTAATTATTATTAATAAGAGACGTTAAGAAAAGACGTTGCAAAAACTTTCATTTTGAACATTTTGGACGTCAACAGTGGCCTTAACTTTGTATCGTTATAATAAAAAGGAGATTACCGACCATGGAACTCCAAGTGTGGGTTACAGCCCATGCCAGCAAGGTATTTACAGAGCAGGAGATCCGGCTCGATATTTACCTAATTGATGCTGATGACTTATTGCATTGGTTGTCTTTAAAAAGGTAAAATGTTTTTGTTACTATAATTACAGTGAAGTAGTTTCTGAGACAGTACAGCAATAATCAGTCTACAGTTTTATATTTGACAGAAATACTATAATTTCTACTTTTTGTTTTGCAGGTTTGTAGGCTTGCCTACTAGCTTCCAGTACCCAATACTATACAATTGCCAGCACTTACCCTCAAGGAGGGCAAATCAACTTGAAGACCCTGACTGGTTGTCTGGGGTTCTGAAATCAAACTAAATGTGCAGCCCCTATAGGCAGCAAGTTGGGCCAGAGCTTCAAGGCAACAGGGCAACTGTTTATGTTTTTTGACAATTTGGCTGAGATCTGGGCCAAGTAAAAGTTTCCAGCAACGTACATTTAGGAATGTAGACAATATGGGTATCTCCTCTGTCCAAACCCCCAACAGAGTATTGGCCAGAGGTAGAACTAAGCAAGTTCGTTACCAGGAAGAACTTCCATGACCATTTCATCTGAGATGTACAACCAGGAAGCTTGGGGACAACCGATGTGTCCGGGTGGATACGAGGGGGAGATTTTAAGGTCTTTCTTAAGCAATTTTGGTTCCATACCAGATCAACCTCAAGTTGTTGCCACAAAAGTCTATTGGTCGCTGTGTTTATGGACCACTTAAAAGATAGATCAACAATTTCAGTGACAGTTGGATGAAAATACAATCCTGGAAAGACAATGACCATGTATGGTTTCAATGGAATTGTGAAGAATACAGTGCCACTGGCAAAAACACATACCAACATTCAAGCAGGTTTACACTGCATAGGAATATGGCGCTTTAACCGGGATATTTTCACTGATCTGGACTACGCCTCCAGCCAATTAACATACCATCCACTCCCACCAGAGAGAGCATCAACCACTAGTTTCACAGCTTCATCTGCCTCAGTGTCCACCACATGCTCCGCCTCAGCTACCACCGCTGCATCCGGGTCCACTGTTTCCTCTTCTTTAGAGTGTGCCTCAGGGTCCACTGATTGCATCTGCATCCACTGCTGCCTTTGCTTTTTGGTTTCCACAGTGCCTCTTTCTCATTGTCCGCCTCTGCCTCAACGTCCACCGCTGCCTTACCATCCCCCATAGAACTTTCCAATACTGAGATGGATCTTTCACTGATCTCTCTCAGGCCACACCTAAAAGTAGATTCCGGCAAATACACTACTACCAGAAAGAAAATAACTACAGCCTGCCAAATACGCCTGTCAGAAATGCTCCTCACCTTGAAAAGACCAAAACAGCAACCAATGCTAAAAGATAGTGAACTTCTGTGAAGAAGAAAAAAAGAAGAAAAGAACTGGCAAAAAGAAGAAAACGAACAAGAAAGAAGAAGTATTTGGCCCTGTTTATCTGTGGAGATCAAAGGAAATCTGGTTGTCATGCACTTCATGCCACAACTAGGCGCACCAGGGCTGAGCATATGGCAGTGCATTTTATATGTGCCACAACTGTGTATCTGACTGATTATCAAGCTCAATTTACCCTGTAGCAGTTTCTTTTTTTCCAGTGGTCTGGTTTCATGCTTATTTTTGTTTTTGTTGTAGTGTTCACTGTTCAGGAATAACATTGGTATGGCTCATTCGTTCTTTCGCTATTGTTCACACAAACTCACGCTTGAGTGCTGTGATGCACTTAAATTTGTATTGAAAATAAAATATTTAAATAGATGAACAAGCCACGTGGTGTTGAGATTGTTTATTTTGGGTGTAGTCTTAATATCTGAAGACTTTAGACTTAACTTGTCAACTAAAAGTTGTGGCACTTGATTTCACTATCATTTTGTTAATTTGGAATTCAATTATTTAGATATTGGTTTAAAATAAGCAGTTAGATTTGCCACCATACACTGCTACAGCTGCTGCTGGGGAAGGGGGCAAAAAACAGCTCACTCCCAACCTTAAAAGAAAAAGGCTCTTTGCACTGTCCCTAGGATTAGTAGAGAGATATTTTTTAACCCAATAATGTTACATTACCCCCGGTCTCTACAACTTACTTACCTTTTCCCCTCAACTGGTGTTGATATCAATTAAAACCAATGAAGATCTTGAATTCATGTAAATTATAAAGTTGCAGCCATAACCTCTAATAGTGGAAGCTCTTTCAAAAAAAAAATTCATTATAAAAAATAAATTATTTCCTTTTTTCATCTCATGCATTACTGCATCCATCCTTTTCTCATATATACATGCAGATTTTTTTTCTAACTACTTGACTAATCTAATAATAGGTGAACAATATATATTCTCTGAGAATTTACCGTTCATTGTGCAAGTTATCATGATTCATCAAGAAGGTTTATTTGTGCAACAAGACAGTGATTATTTTCACTGCTTTAAAAACAAAATAGGAAATAGGCAACGATTTCAAAGCAACACTCTCAAACCTATTTTCTTTTGAATTAATCCAGTTTCTCGATAAACTCAACAATAAAATGAATATCTAAATTACTGCAATAGCTTTTTTAATGGATAGAATTAGAAAGGTTTGAATGAGCAATGCAGCCTGTAATGTAGACCTAATGTCATCTATAGTATGATTAGCACACAAATGATACACTAGCAAAGAAGATTCATAGTTTTGGAAGTTTGTAAAACCGTCCAACAGGGAGACAAGAGCCCCGTAATCTTAACCCCATCAATCTTTGAATCATTCTTTCAATCACACACTTCCAATCTGTCCTAGCCCACGAGGTACACAATGACTCATTCCGGATTTTGACATTGTTCTCCGTATTAGCAGGCTTTCACCCACCAGCACCCCAACTCCACCTACTGGTCATCAAGTTTGAGGCCCAGGTTCCACTGGGGGTCGGGCGATCAGCCCCCTGCCAGGCCGGCTGGCAGACAATGGCCGAGTTGTGCTCCAAGCTGGACGGGATGAGCCCATGCCAAAGATGGATCCGTGCCAGGGATGGATCTCACTATACATCGTCATTGTTTTATTGTTATTCCTTGTCATTCTATTCCATCTCATGTTTAAAATATATTATATTATTTTGAAGCAAAATTAGTCAAAATGTAATTCTGTCCTTTTTTGAAAAACCATGGTGGAGTCTCATGGTTTAAACTGTGTTTTGTGATGTGTTTTTCTGCTTTGTTATACCAGTGTTTTGAATTCACATTTAGATTTGGCCCTTTCTTTGTCAGACATGCTCCACGAGAATGTCTTGGTGAGAAGATTCTGCGACATCTACGGAGGCAGTCAGTTGATTTATGTCATTCCTCATGTCCTATATTGGCCACACAACATTTCCCTTTGACTTATAAAATTGATTGTTTGTTTATATCCAAACAGACGTCTTCCCATTTTTTGCAATGGTACCAGCCTTTTCGATGGCAGATTTAGGCCTGGCACCTTGTTTCTCCTGGACTGTATTAACCCTATTCTGCTCTGCCATGGTGCCCCCAGACACAGGACTACTGGTCCTGGAGGTGGGCTGGTTGTTCTTGGTGCTGTAGGTCTGAAATGCCATATCCAACTGCTCCTGAGCCACCCTTAGGTGTCGGTGCAGGCTCGCCAGGTCGGACGGAATGTTTTCATCGGGGCTCGTGCACTGCTGTTCTTGGGCCACGTTTGCCATGTTTTGCTCATGGGTAATGAGGCTGTTTGGGATTCGGTTGGGCTTGTCCGATTTCATGACAAGATTGTAGCCTGGGGGAGAGGACGGAATGTTGCGGGAGAATGGGCAGCTGTACGAAGGCTGCCGGCGACTATTCCTCCTTTGGCGAAGTGTGTCCCGGAAAGTGCCGATCCCTAAGTGAAACATCTCACACACGTTGAGCAACAAACAGAGGCAGCTCACCACGTACATGATGAGAAGGAAGATTGTTTTCTCTGTGGGTCTAGAAATAAAGCAGTCCACGGTGTGGGGACAGGGAAGTCTGTTACATACAAATAATGGGTGGACACGAAAGCCATAGAGAAGGTACTGCCCTGTCAGGAAGGCGATCTCAAAGATGGCTCGAGACATGAGCTGCAGAACATAGATCCTCATCAGACCCTCTTGCATGATCCTACGGCGGCCGTCATGTTTTTGGGACTCTCTGCTGGCGCCGGCAGCTGGCTCTGGCTTGCCCTGTTGGACCTCCAAGGTGTCCTCGTAGATCATGGGCTCCGCATCACCATCCTCGTCGTCCTCCAGTACATCTTCCAGGCGTTGGCTCTCTCTCCACCTGGCGTGCGGGGGCTTCTTACGTAGCAGGTGGAACGTCTTGCGCTCCCCCTCCGTGGCGCGGGCTATCTTGTGAATGGCGTAGCCCAGATACATGATGGAGGGTGTGGAGATCATGATGATCTGGAAGACCCAGAAGCGGACATGCGAGAGCGGGGCGAAGGCGTCATAGCACACATTGTCGCAGCCCGGCTGCTTCGTGTTGCAGGTGAACTTGGTCTGCTCGTCCGAGTAGATTGACTCACCTCCGACTGCTGTGAGCACGATTCGGAAAATGATTAGCACAGTCAGCCATACTTTCCCCACAAAGGTGGAGTGGTTATGGATCTCTTCCAGAAGACGAGTGAGAAAGCTCCAGCTCATGTTGCTCTTTTAAGCTTTTCAACTAGAATCTGTAAAAACAAAAGACAGATGTGACATGTACAAGATATGAAACATGCTTTATTTGCCATACTTTATGCATTTTTTAGGGAAACATAAAAATATACTGCTTACCATTCAGTCACAGTGTACTAAAATACTTTGACACAAATTTGGTTACAACATTTAAAGTTTGCTAAAGGCTATCAACAGTCAAGATAATGTAGTTACGTTTAAAGTAGTTTGTTCACCAATGCTGTAGACAAGGAATTCTTTAAAAGGGAGAAACAGTGTTATTGTTAACAGTAAGCCAACTACTTTAAAAATCGAATCATGAGAACTAATAAATAACAAGTCTGACGTATCTTACCTTCAATTCTTTGCTAGTTGACATCACATAACCTCACATTAGTAAAACAGTTAGGAATGTTATTGTACAGTATCTTACAAAAATAAAAGGAAGATTTTTGTATTTACTGCAATAAAGAGCCTAAAAATATAACTCAGACTTGTAGGTGCCCCTGTACTGAATCATTAAGACCACTTAAAGTCCTTTTTTTGTAAACACTCATATTGTTTTATGATGTGTTGCCCAGGAAGATGGGCTCTGTTCCTCTTGATACTAGCAAGAACAAAGTGACACATACTGATGGTGGATTTAAGAATCTGAGATATGCTGGAGGTACCAAGCATGTGTGAAAAAAATACCATAAACCCCTTTTTAGATGAAGACAAAAGACATTTAGAGAATAAATATATTTTTTATATTCTTTAAAAACATTTTCTTTAAATGATTGCATTTTGAATTTTAAAGTGTGTTTTAAAGTTATTTGCAACTGTTCGGGAAGGTCCTCTGGACCTCAACAATTATCGTTTTACACAATATAGTGAGAACGTTTTATTGATGCTTAATTTTTTTTTTTTTTAAATGTTTGTAGAATAATTTTGAAGACTAGCCTTAGATAAATTTAACCCTCCAGTAGAAATACAGGTTACAGTACACTGTACTTTCTCCTCATCCACTTGGCTGACAAACAGACTACAGTATTTCAATCTGTTGACACTCTTTCACTGTTTTCCCTGGCGTAGGACGTACCATCCTCCATGCCATCTGATGGATCAGGAGAGGCTTGACGCTGTGCCTGCCTGTTGTAAGGCCTTCCCTTTAGTAAGACCCAGCGCTACTTGCAATGGGGCATTGTCACATGAGCACAGATGGCCTCGACGGTGAACAGCTCTCATCTGCCTCAGGATAAAATCACAAGAGAAGATTTATGGTAAAGTGTTGCCCATAGGTTTGTTTTGGTTGAATAAATTGGGGTTGAGACCCCAAGTAAATTAGGTTTGTTTTGCTGTCCACATCTTTCAAGGAATAAAATAAAATAAAATTGCTTGCATTTTGTTTCTCATTAAATTATCTGATTGATGTAGAATTAGCTACTGCACATGTCTGAAGTGTTAAACGGCTGAACTTGAAACCCTGAATGTTAAATGTTTGGTCCCTGGTGACCTCGCGCAAAATATCATACAGAGAATGTTGCAAATTTTTTTTTTAAATTAGCATGCAAAAATAGGCATGCTAAGCATTTGGTGATATAACCATAATGTTAACAATTTTTATCTACCTATATTTTTAAGTAGTCCAGTATCTCACCAACGCCTCAACAATGCTAACCGGCAGATAAGAGGTAAATTGGGGCTGAATGTAGAAAAAGTTTGATTACATGTTTACAGTATTTTGCTCATATTGTATATAATATATCAGTCTTTGCAATCTGTTGCATACCAATAAGCAAGCGCTAAGTACAATTTGGCTTTATTGGTAGACTGTGCAATCTTTATTACAAAGACAGTATTAATTAAAACAGTTGTCCCTTGTGATGGAGAGACTTGTTTTGACTATGTGGAAAGTTTAACTTGTTAGAAATCACATGCTCACTTGTGTTTGCTTTTGATCAGGTACAGTGCCAACCTTTTCCTAAACAGTTGCACATTTAGCAGGTCTCTGAAACCTTCAATTAAAAATGCATTTAATGTTTGTTTCCCTGGTCTGTTAAATTCTTTCGGTTAAACAAATATGATTTTTCTGATGTGACTTATATGATAAAGAATAGATTCTAAAACACAAAAAAAGACTCCGTAAGAATTTGTCTACAGGGAACATACAAGACCCACCTGGAGAAGTTTCACACGCACTGTCCATCTTGAACTTTGTCCGCAATTCCTCTGCCATCTCTAGACATCCCATTCAAAGTCTCTTCTGTGACACACAAAGTCCATCCTTAAGCCTTAAATCCTTTTAGTTAAAACCTAATTCTATTATAGTAAAACAACAAACATCAAATTTTACTCGCCCCTTCTCTTTATCATAATGCGCCGCTCTTGAAACAAACTAAACTCACTCTGGTGTGGATGCCTCACATTCTGATGGCAGTCTGGTTTCTATTACGTCAGCCATCTGCCCAAGAAGGAAGTATAAAAAAGAGAAGGCGGGAAAAAAATCCACCCCTGGCAACTGACCCTCATCCAAGAGGTCAGACTTGAGGATATCTGACTGCAGATTGTAATGAACACTCCACTGAGGGAGATTGTTAAAGGCAAACCCAGACCCTCTGCAGCCCCCACCCCTCTCCAATGCCAAGCTCCTCAACACTAGCAAGCATCACAGATGATGACACATATCCGCTTCTCTTGCCCTGGCACACATAAACAAACTCTCTGAAAATCTCTCTGGCTTGTCAGGGAAGTGTTGTTCCAGTGGCCACCTGTACAGCCGCAATTATAACTTACTGGGGCAAGGAGATAACGTAAAGAGTGGGGGACATACTTCATCAAGACCTTTGTGTAGTCACAGATGGGTGTAGATACACCCATTCTCTCTCTTGCTCTCTCTATCCCTAACACACACGGAGGCAGATAGCAACTCTGCAATCTTCTATCATGCCTAATGGTATACAGTGGGTGGCAGCTGTAACTAACAACAGTGGGGAGAAAAAGACGAGGGGGGTTTGAGGTGACAAGTCTCACATCGATAGAAGCCACATTGCCTTCGGGCAGATCCGCTCGAGTGTATTCAACAGGTACGCTCACTCATATCAAGTGTCATAATATTTAGTCCCTCCATCCAGGCATATGGCCAAATGTTGGGCCCTTAGACAGGTCGCACTCGGCACTGCACGCCACTTCTTTTCCGACACAGTGTTTACATTTTGGGCTTTTTCCTTGGTCTGTGGAACTTTTTCACATTACAAAAATAGCTCCTGTATGTGAACAGAAATAATGTCACCTCTCATTCATGATTAATGGATCTTTCGTGAAAATGTTCTCGTTGATGTTTTATATCAGTTTAAAGAGGTTGTGTCTTAATTCATGGTAATTCTTAATAGGAAAGGGTTTTATGCCATTGTTAATGGTTGTAGAGATTGAGCTAAGGAAGGGAAGTTATCTAAACCCAGCAACATTTATTTAGGAATAGCACAAACAGTGCAGTGTCTGGTTTGTATTAATGTAATTTATTCAGTCATTGTCACAATGGCTGGTACAATGATCTTATTTTCACTTCATAGCTTTCTATTACACACTTCAAAGTTCAAAGTAATTTGTTCTCTGAAGTAAATAATTATAAATGAATACCTCAGATACGACACACAGTGAAAAATTAACTAATGTAACTCTTATCATAATATTACACTGAAGATTGACTCTAAACAGTTAAGAGACTCGCAGACGTGTCTATGTAAATCTATTCCAAGAGCATCAACCAAGGCAACTGCTGGGAAATGTGTTTGTGAGTTTTTGCTTGGAGAGCCACTTGGAGCCTGTTTGAGTTGTTAACACGTTGGCCAGCGAGTCTGAGTGGACCAAGCGGATGCTAGCTTTGAAAATCCTGTCAGCCAGCTGAGCCTCCAGGAGCAATTCTGCTGAGGACCTCGCCTCTCAGCATGCCCCCCTCATCTGACAGAGGAGATGTGGCATTGTGTGCTCCCCTGGTGGGTCGCAGAGTGAAGGAGGAGAGTGGGGGCTGCTGGATCCAGCGGAGGATTTTGGGGTTCAGCTCCGTGTGCGTTCCCTCGGGGACCATGTACGTCACATGTTATCGCAAGTCAGTTTGCATGTCTACCTGTTACCCTAGCACATTCTGCCTGCCACCAAAAAGAACCAAATGGTACAGTAAAGATAATATTACTAAAGTTAGTATTCAGTTTTATTTTAAAGAAGATGATTTAAATTAATTCCCCTTCTCTCCTATACTTGATATATTTTATTTCATATTTCGTCCATTATTCCCAATGTGTCAGAAACTATATCTACTCTAGACCTATTGGATTCATAACGTGTGGAAAGGAATAGGTGAAATGGGTCAAGTTGAAGACATTGAAACAAGATAATACAAACGAATCCCTTTCCCTATCACTTAATACTGGGGATACTGAAGGACAAAAACATTTTGGAACAGGACAACACTTCTGCTCTGAGGTACAATTTCCTTCAAGGGGTTTATAAGGTTCATGCCAGATTAGGGATGATACAACAGGGCCACATGGAGGAAGCCAACATCTCGACAGCTCTCCTCTGCCCTCGCCAATGTCATCGCAAGAGTTTGCATATCTGCTGAACTAAGTTGATGGGAGTGGACTGGGGGCCATGGAGGTCTGGGTTTACATAACAGATGAAGCTCAGCCATGTGACATCAACCTGCCCCCCCCCCCCCCCCCCCCCCCCCCCCCCCCCCCCCCAGAGAAAAAAGTGACACAAGACACCAGAGAAAAAGCATGCCACTCTATCCTCACCCTTCACATCCACCCTTCCCCACCACCACCACCGCCGCCATCCCAACTGCTCAGTCACTTAGCAGGCAGCATGGGGTTGTCCTACAGGCAGCCTGAGAGTGGTGGCAGTCGTTCCTCATTTGTTCACTTTTTTGCCCATTTTTTTCAGCTGGCTGAGGCCTATCCTACCCCGTGGGTGATTGCGTCCCGTGCCAGTTTGACTGAGACTCGACTCCATTGAAGCGACGAAGATGAGGAGCCTTGGGGGTGGATGTCAACAACCACAGAACAACTTTTGGCTTAGATGTTTGCAACGGGTTAGTAAGACAACTCTGTGTATAATACTTACATATCCGCATTGCATTCAAACAAAACAGGCTTTTTTTTTGTAAACCTAGAAACATATTGAATGTTGTTTTTGTAAACGTATTTGTTAAGGACCTACCGACATTGTACCGAGTTGAAGTTCAAGTAATCTTTATGATCCCTTAGGGGCAATTTGATTTACAGCCAGCAGTAACCACATGAGAAAGACAAAATAAGAAATTGACAACATTGATTTATACCATGTTTGGTGTGTTGCTCACTCAGTAATAAAAGCCACAAATCGATATAAGTAAATATGTGCCAGGACATTGACCAACTTTATCATGAGGAATACATTTAGCAGAAAAAATAACTTGAAATATCTCATAGAGATTTGGGCCTGTGATATGTCTCAACAGGGGGTTGTAGTTTTACTGTCCTCATGTTTTATAAACAAACAGCAAAGATGTTTCTCTGATATTCCTGTGTCCTATACTTCTCTTACAGACTTCCTGGTCTACTCAAAGGCAGGGACTCTCAGCTGAAGAGTGACATTGTCTCAAGGGTGCAGATCATGAGCAGTATCTGTCCCAATTATAAATGTTATTAGCTATGGTGTAGCTATGTGTTAAACAAAGAGATGGAAATGGGCAATGATCAAGTAAAATTGTATTAACGAGTACTGCGAGCATGTCTGTACACAGAGAAATGACCGCAGTCAGTTTAGTCTACGACATATTAAGTGCTGATTAGTTCACAAGGTTGAAACGAGTATATTGGTCTAAGATAAAGAACTCATCCCATTGGTCAAGGGGGCACATGTTACCTCTCAGTATTGAAAAGGACATGTACACATAACACGTACACATATCATTTCATGTTATGGCTAAGACACAAAACTTGAGCCTTCTGTGTCTCCAAAAGGCACATGTTAGATCTCCTTGTTGACCTGGACTTCACTCTGACACTTTCCTCACATCTGAACAACAGGTTGCCCATATTTGGCCACCAGAAAATGCAAGGAAATAATATTCCATCGCTGAGTTTACGCCACAATTAAGTAATATATTGCTGAATTTCACAATAGATTTTGTGGTTTAAAGTTATATTTAAATTAAGATTTGGTAGGTATCTTAAATGTTCATTAATTCTATGTTTCTTTTTCCTATCCTTTCCAGAAAATGTTTCATTCTGGTATGGAGAATATTATATATTATAATAATATAATTATATATGTATATATATATATAATAATATAATTATAATAATGATATGCTACTACATTTCACTCTTTGAACTGGAGCAGAGGCTTTCCAGTTTGGCATATGCTCCTTTTTATTTCTGTCAAAAACAACCCAAGCAGCTTCATCTAAAAATGCACAAAATATTTCTAAGAGGCTCCCTATTTAAACTCACCCGAGTTAGGCAATAGCATTTATACATTTTCTACAGAATATGTGTGAATAATCATAAAATAAAAAAAATGCTGAGCTGTGCATAACAGTACCTGGAAAACGTATTCCGTCTACCTCGTTGATGCCATTACTACTTAGTGTACATTTTATTTAAGGGGTTCACTGCACCTGTATTTTTCATCTTTTTTATTTCAGCATCTTGGATTATGGAACACAGCAAATTTACCTAACATTTCATTTCTATGTAATACTGATTTTACCTCTCTCCGTTTATACATTTATATGTAGAAATTTATTTGTTTCTTTGAATACATATTATTCACTCTCGTTTTGTCTCAAGGCACTGTATAAGTCTAATTCAGGACTGCATTCCATTTGGAATGCCTTAATGCTGTTTTTATTCTGTATAATAATCTAAGCAGTGTTCAAATGAGACATTTACTTCACATGGTATTATGTAATACATGTAAAACAGAAAGTAAAAATACCCAAACATACGACTCTGCCAAGTAGTCCACATGCAAATAGGTCATAGTATGATAGCCATATTTATACCTCCTTATTTTTCCATGTTCACCAGTGTTGCTCTGTGAACTGTTCATCAGGACAGCACCCGCACACAACAAGCCCTCGAAGAAAAAACATGAACAAACAAGCCAAGTCTTGCCCAGAGATGCCGGGAGCCCATAATCCTTGACATTATCTTGTCATAACTGACCATGTCACTGCTTGATCTGGGCAAGCCGTAGGGAGCATCCAGGCAAGTCAGGGTCGATTGGACCACCAGAGACATGCTTGTTGGAGTTTCTCCTCCTCTGGAGCCTTCAGTGCTTGCTGTAGCCCCAATGCAGTGCAAAAGCACCCAGCTCAGTTCACTTGAGCTACAGTTAGCAACACTGCAGGCCTACCATCAAAACACCACAGAGCACTTCCTCTTTCTGAGTGTTGCCTTTTACAACATAGCTGACACCGGACCACAGTACATTTATTTATTTGGTTGACATTGTGTGGGATGAGTTATATTGCAATAACAAGATCTGGACGTTGTTCTGTTAATAGACCTGTTTATCTAAAATATTTCTAGGAGTTTGTATTCTGGTTCTAGACAATGACAGAAAACAACAGCCTTTTTGAAATAACTTTAAAAAGAACGTTTTCATTGTCTAAAATATGTTGTTTTACATTATAATATTTAATATAAGATAATAAAATATATGAAATAAATATTCAAACATATTAATATTACTATATAATATTTGTACACTTTCATGTTGGATTTTTATTTTGGATTTGCATTTTTTCTGATTTGATTGGATAAATTAAATGCTATTTTATTTTTATTTTTACCAGTTCTGAAATTATATTTTCTGTATTTTGAGCCACTAGATGGCCATGCAATAAAAGTTGAGCCCAAAGGAACCTTGACTACGTTTCTAAACAAGTCGAAAGGCCTGTTGTATTGAACCAGTGTGTTCCATTGCGTTATATCCTGTTTTTACAACATTTCTTGGAATGTGTGTGAATCAAGACAATTGCTGCAAATCTGAATGTAATTGACAGTAGAAACCACATAAGCAGTATGACATGAAGTGACTATGATGACTATTTCATAGCTTTGTTGAGCTCATGTCATGTTTATAACTACAGCTTGTTAGAGTAGGCTCAAGTTTTCTTCAGGTTATTAACCATTTAGTCATTGTTTGCGACAGGTAAAATACATTCTCTAAATGTGGTGTGACTTTTTTTTTTACAAACACAATACAAGTTATAATAATGAAGAGGAGTACCCTGACAAATCAAATTGCAATCAAATATTTTTGTCAGACCAGGATCCTGACTTGGCCGTTATTTGCTCCCCTGTTACTCATCTACTTTATCAAAGTCATGGGGGAAAAAAACAAAGTTGTCTTGAGCAACAGCATCCTAGTGCGGTCTCTTGACTGCTGTGTCATGTGTAAAATTGTTGTTTCCCTTCAAGGTGAATGACCTGAAGATACCCTGAAGAGACCAACAGCTAAAAACCACAGTTAATGTAAACTTTTCATTTAGGTTAATCCCTTTTCAAATACGGGAATGATTATGCTAAATAATTGTGCAACATTATGCATAGAGTTCTTCTTTATGGCCTTGTTTCATGCCTTATTATTTTAAAAACGAATATTATCTTTCACATAGGTCTTTTCACCTTATAGTGCCTATATAATATAGTGCCTATCGAAGCAACCCTTTGATACAACTGAGCAATTTAAATAGAGATGGAATAGGCCACATGCTGACAATAAGAGCAGTGATCCTCTTCGGAAAAATCTAGTCTGCTGTGTAAATTCCCTTTTCCATAATCACAGTAGGCCTACTATGAAGGTAAATACGAAATAAACAGAATTCTGTCAATGAATAGATAGCCTTTTACATAGGAGGAAGTCTGCACATTTTTTCACACAGTGTGTCATAATATTAGAAGATTGTCTCTAATAACAATTCAACCTTGGTAAAAAATAATAGTAGCAGTCTCCAGTGAGAGTAAGAGCCTCGCAGTTAAACGAGATTGTATAAAAAGGAGCGCTTACCTCTCCATTAGCTGTTTAGCTGCTCAGCTCAGAAACAGGATGAGAGAGACAATGGGTCATTTTTCTACAAAACCTCTCACCACCAAGTACAGGCAGTATACTCATTAAAACAGCTTCATACCAATGGCCCTATTGTTACTGTTTGTGTGCGTGTGTGTCTGATTCATGGCAAGTTGTATATCCTTAATTAAACGTGAAACAAAAGAAAACTGACAGTTGTAAATATTTTATTGTTTTTCAGCTGAACAATAATATGTTTGTGTCTGGTTACTCTTCCAGTAGCCTGCTTTTTATACACACTAAATCTTTTCAAGTCTATAATCCAGCCACCACAATATGCTCAACAACAAAAACTAAATAATGATACTCTTGAAACATTGCAGTCTCCAGTGTGTAGAGTATGTTCTGTTCAATGTTGTATTTTGCTGAACAGATAAGGCTGCACAGCGCTACCAAGACCACTCCATTGTATATGTCCCTGTCATATGCCGTCCTACTACAAGCAAAAACTGGGGGTTATGTATATAACCCAGGTTCTAATAAGGGGAGGAGTGAGACTCCTCTCTTTGGGAAACACTCTTAGAGCGTGCATCCTTCACTGAACACTTATACCACAGCGCCTTGTGATCAACAAGGCTCGTGAGACTTTAAGGGTCACGCGCACCCGCATCAGCTACTCTATAAATACAGTACTAGACCCATCTCACTCAAGATTTGAATCCAGTCATCATTCAGCCACGGGGAAGACATTGGAGAGGAGTCTCCCTCCTCTCCTTATTAGAACCTGGGTTATATACATAACCTCTAGTTCTATTACAGTCGATACGTTCGACTCCTCTCTATGGGAGACATTGTACCACAACGCCCCATAGGTTGTGAACATCGAACAACCCCTGATGACCGGAGGTCCATCCTTCACTTGGGGTAAAGACTCATTCCCTACTTGGAGTAGACAATCCATCGGGATCCTGCTGAGAACCATGGCCTCAGATTTAGAGGTGCTGATCCTCATCCCAGCCGCTTCACACTCGGCTGCGAACCGATCCAATGAGTGCTGCAGGTCGCAGACCGATGATGCCATCAGAACCACATCATCTGCAAAAAGCAGTGATGCAATCCTCTGCCCACCAACCCGCAGCGGCTACGCCGTGAGATCCTGTCCATTGGCACCTGCTATAAAAAAAAAAAAAACTATAAATCTTGTAAAAAGACTGTGGGCAAACAAAGTTTTAAGGCGCTTTCCGACAAATAGTTTGCGGTACATTAAGTCCCAGGAACTTCTTTTCAAGGAACTAAATAGTTCGTGCAACCCTGTGTTTTCTGGGTTTCAACTGCAGGAACTTTCCCCAGAAGATTAGAGAAATTAGTCCGCTGACGCTACACCAATAACACCGTACAAACCATCATCGTTTGTAAATGCAATCCTGCAGCAGTAGTAAACATCTATCTATCATGAAGTCTGCTTTGTTGAGTTTGGATATTATTGTGTAACTATAGGCTAGAGAAGGCAAAGTCTTCCCTAATGTAATTACCTATATTTTTTAATGATGCTCTTTAACAGCGTGATTGGTTACATTTGCAAATATAAACATCAAAAACATGCATTGTTTGCAGTTAGTGATTAGAATTGCTTTATATGACCATTACTTGCCATCCATAGGCTGAAATGGTTTGTTAAATTATGTTAATATTAACCATCCCAGTCCTCAGCGGCACTAGCTGCCTATGGACTACGTTTGATTGCCTTTTTTGATTGTGAATAAAAAACATCGATCTTTATCTAGCATTGTTATGTTGTGTTTTCCATGTTGACGATGCAATTGCAGTCGCAGTTTCAAAATGGCGGTTCGGTAGAAATGTACTGCTAGTACTCGACCATTAAGAAATGTTCAGCGCTGCAAGCCCCACCCTGAACGTTCCTGTCCTTTGGAAAGTACTACCTCCCGAGCAGGTACCTTTTAGTTCCTGCTATTAATTCCCCGGAACTTAATTTAGACCCTGGTCCCTGCAGTCTGAACACAGAGAGTACAGAGTAAAGTCCACAGTTCCTGGGGAAAGTTGCTGCGGTCGGAAAGGGCCTTTAGAAGATGTTTTGCTCAGGTTTACAACTTTAGTCTGTACCTAAATAGAACATCTTTTGTGGGCTGCATGGATCCAAAGCCCCGGCGCTTGATGTCAATATCAGGTATCTTCTCGTCAGGATTCTTTAGCTCAAAGTCAAAGTAGATAAGCACAAGAAAGACAAACTGTTTCAGCTCGTTGGTGGCAAAGAAACACCCGGGACACAAACTGACCCCAGCTCCCTAGGGCATGTTGTAGTACTTCAACTTTTTCCCTGCCATAAACAAATCAGTTTTCTTGGGTCCGTCAGGGTTGAAAAAACAGTTGTATTTGAATGTGAGCGGATCGGGCTGGACTTCTGGGTCCATCTGAACAGCCATGTAGGGAAACAAAAACACCCTGTCGCCCTCCCTGATGTGATGATCTTTACCATCGGCCATCTTTAAGGACATGTCCTGCAACACAGCTCTGGTAAGGATGGGTGTTGCTGTCAGATGGAGGGTCTCCTCTACGGCGCTGTCCAGGATAGGTGTATTTATGAGCATGTCCCAGGTTAAGTCGACGGGTGACCCGCAACGTCTCACCTCCAGGGCGTTCTCTCTCAGAACCTGCTCCACCTCGGCCTTGACAGCCTTCATGGCCTCAGGGTACCTCATGAGTAAGAGAAGAAGCCAGAAGAAAGAGGGCCCTGTATTAGCCTGCGAGGCCCACAGGAGCAAGAACCAGTACCTGCTCTGCATGGACTTCTTCAGGCCATTCTACTCCCTCACCTGCTGCTGCTCGCTCACCCAGCCACTGACGTTGTCTCTGTTCTTCACCTTCTCCACCGACAGTGTCGCCCAGAAAAGCCTCTTTAGCCTATTGGCCTCCATCTGCCCACCAGGTGGCAAGGCTCCATATGCCAATTTAGGGAAGAGTTTGTCTTATTTACGGAACTTGTGGAATAGCACCTCTGATTTTACATGGTCGTAAATTGTGGCTTTTTCTGGCCTACCAGAGGCTTGAGTTGTCTTGTTACCAAACAAGGCCAGGTAGCCAGCCCTAAAGACAATGACGTAACTGTAATTAAAGGGCCCATCCTCCCTCCAGTTATCATTGCCTTCCCTGGAGCCTACACTATGCAGCTTTACATTTCGCAGGCTACTCATCATGGCTTGAGTCATTAGCACTAAGCTTGTTGCTGAAAAGTGTGAGGTACTTGTGGTCTTCCTCCACGGAAAGGTAGCCAAACACTTGCTTCACCAATTGTTTGGCAAACTTTCTAAAGTCCAGCTTAGTGCGTGATAATTCCGATGTGCCCTCCCGGATGCTACGTCTCCAAGAAAACCAATTTAGGCATCAACCCTGGTAATAGACAATATTAGTACACTTATTTAAAGTCTTAGTTCCTGTCTGTATGTAGACACATTGAATTGGATTGTAGCCTGGCTAGAATGAGCTCTGCCTAGCTTCTGAGGTAAGATTGGCCCACAGCCACTTAAGGGTGTCATTGCATAAAATATGTTAAAATGCCAAACTTGTGTTTTCACTTCACTTTACATATCAAATGATCTATATCCAAAGTGCAGTTTCATTAACATTAGTTATCCTTAGACAACCCCGTATTTTTATCAGCTATCTATTTTCAAAATACTATGCTTTATTTTATGCTTTGATACTTTTTGAGGATTACTATTTATTTTTAAGGTTCCTAAGGTCAAAATGTGATAGCAAAGCTCGAGGTTATTCATCATACCTGCTATCTGACAGATGTCAACAAGCAAATGCCCGACAATAATCATTGTAATGAAATTATTGCACATATTCTAATGTTTGAAAAAAAGTGGTTAGTTACTCGGCAGCTGAACCAGGCAACCATTTCAGTCCACCAATTCAATAAATTTTGTGCAAATAGATCTGAACAAGAACGCATTCTGTACTACAGCAAAATTGTGTAAAATAGTGTGAAGCAAAACAATGAGGTCCAGTCAATCATGCTCAACAATGTTTTCCAAAAATAACAAGTCAGAGTCAAATTCCAATAAGTTCAAACCAGATGCTGTCCTTTGGAATGTTTGTTAGGGTTGGTAAATTTTCTTTTATTGCCAGTTCTCTACAAAGCCACTTAAGGGTGGCATTGCAGAAAATATGCTCAAATGCTAAATTTACTAAAGCAATGTTTACACTTCACTCCCCCCCTCCCCCCTCCTCTGCAGTAGGGGCAGCTCCTTGCTTGAAGTGTTACCTCCGACCTATCGGCAGCCTTTGATACACAACATCCTCCTTGGGCTCCTGGGCCTGCACTCATTCGAAATGATTGACAAGCGCTTCTGAGAATTCTTACGTCTCTAAACTCGGACTTCTACTTAACTTGAGTACGTGCTGCGATTCCTCTGTCCTGCCACCAGGAGGAGGAGGAATAAGAAAAGAGGCAAAACGGACCGCGGTAAAGATAGCATTACGTTTGATATTGAAATTTCACTTATCTTGATTTGTGAAATTGTATTCTACAGAGTTTTCATAATTAGCTTTTTCTGCAAAATCGATGTTTGTATTTTAAAACGCATTATATTGACAATAACCTATTGCAGAGATAACAGACCAACTGTATCTTATTCAGAATGATTTGTGCATTGATTCACAAATAAGTGCGGGAGGTGTGTGTGTGCATCTGTGTGTGCGTCTGTGTGAGTGTGTGTGCGTGCGTGCGTGCATGCGTGCGTGCGTGCATGCGTGCGTGCGTGTGTGTGTGTGTGTGTGTTTTGGTAATCATCACACTGTGGGGACAACAATCTGTTTACACGGTCAGGTCATAGGGACTTCTGGCAGAGTGGGGACCAAAAAGCAGGTCCCCATAAGGAAAACCTTTTCAAATTAATGCAGGAACGACTGCATTGGCCCATACCACATGTTGACCGGTAACTGTGTGTGTAGAGTGCTTGGTTGCGCCCCCTGTAGTTTACAATTGGTATTGCACTCACTGCTCCACACACACACATTCCAAATATGGTTGGGTATCCCCCACATCCTGGTCCACATTAAGCTGGCGTTAACTTTAAATAACACACTACTCCAATGATTCTTCTGGAATCCCCTCCCCCACCTCAAGCAAGCTAGCACATGTGTCCTGCCTCAACCAGTGCAGTGAACTATCCAGTCCATCAAGGTAAGCATTTTGTCCGAATTGCAATGCCTCTTTATCTGACTTTTTAGGAATGTAAGCATGTTGAACGCCATAGGTAAAGGCTAAAGATAGAAACATTAAATACATATGGGTCCGTTGGCTAAATAAGTGAGTGAGCCAGCAAGGTAGCTAGCTATTAATTACTGCTAACATTACAAGTTGGCTTGGATAGTTATAACAACATGGAATAGCTAGCGATGCTAGCAAGCTAGCGGTGCTAACAAGCAAGTGACGCTAGCAAGCTGTCTAGGCTTTTGCATAGCTAGGTTAGCAAGTTAGCTTATCAGTTGGGTAGCTATGGTCCATATCCATAGTATGGAAGAGGGAGATCGGGAGCTAGCACATAATTATTCTTGGTCATGTTTTATTTTTTACAGTTTTGCTTAGAAACTGCAACATTATACTTCTTGTTCTTCCTTGCTGTACAGTTCAAACTCTCACCAGAGCCTTTTTTTGGTACCATTTTGAACAAATTTAGAATGCCCAATGTATTTTCCTGTACTATCGATAATTTAATGGTAGTAGGATATTTAGGACAGACTTTAACCTTCAGAGAGATTATTTTTCTTGGTTAATAATCACTCTATTTTATACACTCACGAAGTCCCCACAGCACATCTTCAGCCAGTGTTTGACTTTGAACACAACTGGTCCCCACAAGAAACTGTAACATTGAGTGAAAGGTCCTTTTATTTAAGATGTGTTAGCACGGACAGAACTTGTTCCAGTTCCTTGTGGGGACCAGTTGTGTCCAAAGTCAAACACTAGCTGAATGTTTGCTGTTGGGTCTTGGTGAACTTGACTGGGCAGGATGAAATATTTTAAATGAATTTGATATTTTTGCTCTAAGGTCCAGTGTATATTGGCATGCATCACATCTCAATGATTATGTCCAAACAAATCATCAGTCTAATTGCGTGATATGCAGTGTTTACATCAAATTGACCGCTTGTTTATGTTTTTATACTGTATTTTAAAATGTTGTCATTATGAAGTGTGTTTACACACGACCAGCAGCACAACCAATGTAATTTTGGTAAAGGACTCACATCCTTCTCTCATGTCAAAGACTCAGATGAATGACACTCTTGGGGAAAACAACACTCCTCAACAGGTACATTTATGTCTACCACTTCAGATTTAATTCGAGAGTCTCTTACAGTCATGATTTTTGTGTTTTTAAGCAGCTAAAATAAGGTAGGAAGTTAGTTGTGATGGTACTCTAATGTGAATCAGTATAGCCAAACAGTTTAATGCAATGCACATAGAAGGTTAATGGTAGTGGGATATTTAGAACAGACTTTAACCTTCAGAGAGATTATTTTTCTAGGTTAATAATCACTCTATTCTAAACACTCACGAAGTCCCCACAGCACTCCTTCAGCCAGTGTTTGACTTTGGACACAACTGGTCCCCACAAGGAACTGTAACATTGTGTGAAAGGTCCCCACAAAGCCTGTTTTATTCAAGATGTGTAAGCACGGACAGAACTTGTTCCAGTTCCTTGTGGAGACCAGTTGTGTCCAAATTCAAACACTAACTGAAGGTTTGCTGTGGGATGTTGACATATACTGTATGCTGATATAGGATTCAGATCTTTTTAGAATTCCAGCACAGACTCTTCCTAATCCTTTCAATTACAAATGTGTTTTTCACCCACTTTAAGGTAAAGCTTCCCAAAAGAAGAAAACACATTGGGAGCCGACAGAGGTACATGCGGAGGAAAGGTACACGAATGGAGTCATCCCATCTTATAGTGTACCAGCAAATAGTAGGGCTGAACCAGAAGCAGAATCGTTAACAAAGCTAAAGTTGCTGAAGCCATATCACCATCGAAGTACATGGTTGTAATGTCTTATATAATTCTTTAGACATACTGTACTACATAATAGGACAAACTAGTTGGATTTATTCCACTCATAATTTTTTGCTTAGTGTCCACTGTAGCAGCCTTGGCCCAATATGTTGAAAATAACATAATAAATACTGTTGTTTTTTACAGAATTTTATAAGAAAAATTATAAATTAATATTACTTTCAAGAATGTATAAAAAGTGAGCCCCAGACAGTGACTGGCAGATCCTAAAATTGTATGTGTATAACCACAATAAGGCCTACAAAAGGAAATGGCAACGCTAAAAGTGTGAAAATTACTAACTCTTTGCTATGGCAGTTTTTGTCTACATTTGAATCTTTTACATTATATTGTTTTGATCTGAAGTGCCATGTTTCCGATGGACTCCATATTTTGAGTTCGTGAATTTTGACTCATTAAAAGTTGAATTGTGCAATTACTGTGTGTCTTGGAGTTAAATTAGTAGTTAATAGTTTTATTATAGTGGTACTAATTAAGTGTCAGGTGATTAAGTAGAGGTTAGTGCCACGATCAGTAAAGGCGGACCCAAACTCAGACGCAAACAAACAGTGTACTTGTGCTATGAAAAAGGGGTTCAATGAAGTAATAAATGGGGAATAATGATGGCAGAGCTGAGCAGAGCAGATTTAACAAATGCAATAATCTGAGGATTTTTGTGAGGATATGTGATATAGATGCATGTTATTTGCATTTTAATTTCAATATTGCAATACACCTATTGTTGTTGCAAGGTCCCAACTAATCCAATAGGAATGTGTGTGAAATATGCAAAATATATGTAAATGAGGTCCCTGTCAGCCATGATTACTCAAATTTTCATAGGTCCCCATTTAGCATGGTGAAATCATTACTTCATCCATTCAGAGATCTGAAGTGGTGTATAAGATAAGAAAGCTATGGTTAGTGTACTTGATTTTTTTCATAGCTCTAGGACGTTTAGAAAGGGTGGTCCCCACAGGTGATGATGTGAAAGTTGGTCCCATCTAGCATATAGACCTGTGTGTGTGTGTGCATGCGCGCTCGTGTGTGTGTGGTGGTGACGGTGGTGGTGGGGGTGGGGTCTAACTGGACAACTATAACAACAGCTAGATTTGTTAATTTATCAACACATCCTAGATATTACATAAAATGTGTTTTTAGATTTGTGAAACCTCCATTATTTGTTCAACACAATCAAAGTAGATAAAAGCAAGTTTTCCTATTAGGAGTACAAAAAGCCAGGTCTAGCTGGACAACCACAGCAGCTCCATTATTTGTTCAACATATACTAGAGGTCAAATCAGATATGTTTCTAGATTTGTGAAACCTCTAAAAACACAGTGTGTTTTCCTATTAGGAGTAGGCCTACACAAGGCCAGGTCTAGCTGGACATCCATATTAGCCAGACTTGTAAAACATGGACTACTTCTATCAACACATACTAGAGGTAAAATAAGATGTGTTTCTAGATTTGTGAAACCGCTGAATTATTTGTGAAACACAATCAAAGTTAAAAAAATACTTGTTTTTCCTATTAGGATTAAACTAGACCTGGTCTAGCTGAACAACCATTACAGCCAGACTTGTAAAGTTTGACTACATCTACCAACACATGCTAGAGGTTAAATAAGATGTCTGTTGATTTGTGAAACATTTTTATTATTTGTGGAAGACAATCAAAATGGGAGAAAAAAATCCGATTAGGAGTACATATGGCAGGGTCTAGCTGGAAAACAAAATCAGTTAGACTTGCAAAACTTTGAACAACATCTACCAACACATACTAGAGGTTTAATAACATTTGTTTGCAGATTTGCGAAACACACCAAAAAAACATTTCCTATTACAAGGCCGGGTGTAACTGTAAAACCTGGACTACATCTATTGACACATACAAATAAGATGTATTTTTAGATGTGTGAAATCTCTGCAATTTCTCAGAAACTGGACCCAATTAGAAAATAAATTCTTAGTTCATTTAATCTATTTAGAGACCCAAATATCAAAAAGAATAGGTACAAAAACAATAGGTATGTTATTATTTAACAGAAATTGCAATGCCAAACAGTCTTCTTCAAAGAAGAAAACTCTCCTTTGGTCATAGCAAGACATTTTGCATGGTACCATCCCATGCACTTTGAACAGTCAATCTGAAACAAAAAGAAAAATGTTCCTGTCACTTTCACAGTGCATAATCCATGCCTCTGCTTTCAGATTAAATAAATTATCTATAACAGGTGCAAAGAATATACATTGACCAATCACAGTTTGTGTTTGTGACAAACAATGCCATTACCCATATGCCCAGAGTGCATAACAACAAATAAGCTCATAGTTCTTCAAAAAACATCTAGGAAATTCATGTGTTCCTTGTATCTTTGATTGGATTTTGAATATTAAAGTTGACTCTTGGTAGGTCCACGTATGTCCAATACTCAACCAATCCATAAAGGGTGATGACCTCTAGTATATGTTGATATATGTAGTCCAAGTTTTTCTGGCCTAGCTGCTATGGTTGACCAGCTAAACCTGGCTTCGTGTACCCCAAATAGGAATAACATGCATTTTTCTACATTGATTGTGTTTCACAAATCATGTAGAGGTTTCACAAACATAAAAACACATCTTATTTGACCTCTAGTATGTGTTGAGAGATGTAGTCCAGGTTTAAAAGTCTGGCCTGCAATGGTTGTCCAGCTTAGACTAGGCCTTGTGTAGGCCTACTACTAATAGGAAAACACACTTTTTTTCTACTTTAATTGTGTTTCACAAATAATGCAGAGGTTTCACAAATCTAGAAACACATCTTATTTGACCTCTAGTATGTGTTGATAGAAGTAGTCCATGTTTTACAAGTTCAGCTGCAAGGGATGTTCATCTAGACCAGGCCTTGTGTAGGCCTACTCCTAATAGGAAAAAATATACTTTTTTCTATTTTGATTGTGTTTCACAAATAATGCAGAGGTTTCACAAATCTAGAAACACATCTTATTTGACCTTTAGTATGTGTTGGTAGATGCAGTCCATGTTTTACAAGTCTGGCTGCTATGGTTGTCCAGCTAGACCAGACTTTGTGTACTCCCAATAGGAGAAACAAGTATTTTTCTACTTTGACTGTGTTTTACAAATAATGTAGAGATTTCACAAATAAAAAAACACATCTTATTTGACCTATAGTATGTGTTGATAGATGTAGTCCATTATTTACAAGTCTGGCTGTAATGGTTGTCCAGCTAGACCAGGGATTGTTTAATCATAATAAGAAAAACAAGTATTTTTCTAATTTGATTGTGTTTCACAAATAATGCAGAGGTTTCACAAATCTATTAACACATCTTATTTAACCTCTATGTATTGATAGATGTAGTTCATGTTTTACAAGTCTAGCTGCAATGGTTCTCCAGCTAGACCAGGCCTTGTATAGGCCTACTCCTAATAGGAAAACAAACTTTTTCTATTTTGATTGTGTTTCACAAATCTAGAAACATATCTTATTTGTCTAGTATATGTTGATAAATGTTGTCCAAGTTTTACTGGCCTAGCTGCTATGGTTGTCCAGATAGACCTGGCTTTGTGTACTCCTAAAAGGAAAAACATGCTTTTTTCTACTTTGATTGTGTTTCACAAATAATGTAGAGGTTTCACAAATCTAAAAACACATTTTAAGTAATCTCTGGTATGTGTTGATTAATTAACAAATCTGGTAGTTGTTATAGTTGTCCAGCTAGACCCCCCACACCACCACAGGACCCATATTGAAAAGTGATATATTTAAATGTACGGCGAGAAATGCTAAACATATTTACATATATTTATAAATATATGTATGAAATATATAAATTGGTCAAATGTATTTGCATATATTTTATTAATATATGTATGAAATACATAAATTGGCCACATGTAGGGCCGCCCCGGACGTTTTCTCTATCTGTCTATCTGCCTGTCTGTCTGTCTATCTTACGCACACATAAGTAATATAATATTGTTGATCCAAAGCGCAAGTAGCTATGTCCTATGTTTGTGTAATTCAAGGCCCACGTCACATTACTTGACACTCGCGCATTTTGTTTGAGCACGAGAAAGTGAAAGAGCTTAGAGCGCCCAGGTTACAGCGAGCCGTGTTTGGCGCTGGTGTTGTTAAACTTGCGGATAAGTGCTCGCTTGTGTTAGCTGTCTAGCTAATGTTATAGCTGCGCCTGCTATACACATAGTAGGCAGGACAAACGCGTTATCTTTTTTTTTTTTTTTTAATCAAGTGATTAAACTGAGAATTTGTGTTACTTACTAAACATTTATTAATAAAAACAAATTCATAAATTTTAAGTTTTTCTGTGACAGTTTTAGTGTTGAAAAAAAGGTTTTTAATTTTACCGAGTTGATACTTCCTGTAGTCTAGCGCCGTTGTCAAAAAGCTCATCCCTCCAATGGGCAACTTTGACATTAGGTTACTTCTTTATCGTGGGACAAACAATGGATATGTTGCTACAAATACTTTAAAAAAACTCACTGCCTTTACAGTTGTATGGTCGTTTACCTAAATTAAGGCTACAATATTAAAAACGTGTACTCTGAAAACCGCAAACGTGTCATCATCTTAGCTTTTTCAGGACGCGGTCCTAAACAACAAAAATTACAGCCTACTGCTTGCAATTGCATTTGTACACCATAATCAGTGCCAGATAATCACCGTGTCGAAAAGACATTTTAGTCAGAACTATCTCTGTTAAATATAGATCCCATTGCAAGATCATTGCTCAATATTATTTGTACATAATCTTCTTATTTAGCCTATAAAGCTGCAATTAACAGGCATATTCTCTCGTTGAAATGCTATCGTTTTCCTTGCCTCCCCCACAGTTCTCGCCCATTCGTGCTTGCAAGTCACCACTCTACCCAACAAACTCCTATATTAATAGGCCTATATTTAATTTATAATGACGATGATGATCTTTGCATTGTATTGATCTTGTAGGCTATTTTTAGCTGTCTACCAATAGCGGATCCTAAACAAGACAATAAACCAGCTGACTAATAAATAGGTTTTCTTGTTTTCTTGAGGCACTGATTTTTCATGCAGGCATCCGTGGTCACAAATACTGGACATGCCACTCAACGCAATCTTTAAGGAAACCAACGCTTCGGTGGACATACAGGAAAACAAAAGATGAATGGAAAGGTCCAGATTTTCTCACGGCCATTGATATGATATCTCAAACTCTTATCATGCATAGTTCTTTATTAGCAGAAGTATTTTAAATGTGAAAAGTTTTTTCAAATCCGCCAGGATCATTAATATATTCTTAATTGCTTTGATAGGCCTTCTTCAAATAACCCCGCTCAAGAATGCAACAACTAGGTTGCCCTTTATCTTGGTACAGACAACGTTACCTATGAGCATCACTCACATTCACAATCAATCAGCATAGCTAAAGTTAAAATGCAATGTGTTATAGGCATATAGTAGCCAAACTGACTGTCATAACTATACATAAAACAATGAAAATATGTCTCGCTTTATGGATTTTAATCAACGGGACTGAAATATAAACAGAAACTTGCTAGCAAACTATAGACATCTGTTTTACCGCTGTCCTGACGAAGTGAAGCTGACGGCAGCAAGGCACGGAAAACTTTGAGGGAGCAGATCTTTTTTACCTTTGAAAAACGTGTACTTTTTGTTTTTGCTGAATCTTTTCAAGAGACTTTGGTCTAGTCACAGTTGAAAGGCCAAGATGGAACTTTTTGATTAAAGATAGTTGCGATATAAGTAAAGTACATGACACGTATTTTAAATATATATTTGTTTACTGATTGGTTAGTCCCCGGAAGGTCATGTCCGGGCAGGGGTTTACTTCAAAATGAATCAAAGTTTTACCGTCAAAAATAATGGGAACATCGAGGTGAATTAATTTGAAGACAAGGAGTGCTGGACTTTTTCGTGCCCGTTTGAGAAAGAAAATAGAGCATTACGACCAAACCCAGCGTTGACCAACACGCAGAGGCGTTTTGAAATGACAAAATTATGTTATTAACAGTAGAAACTGTCGCGTCCCGCAGTTCAGAGAAGACGACAGGACTAGAGGAATAAGCGATAGCAAGCTTTAATCAATAAAGTAATCAATACAGAATAATAATGTCCAGAATATAATGACATCAAATGATGACAAAATACGATGATATCAGAAGATATCATCGGGTGGCACACACACACACCGCCCCAGTATACCGAATGCCACCACCTGGGAGGGGTGTGCCCTCCTTTTATACAGTGGTAGAATACAAGATCATATGTCAACTGCATGGAGAGAAGTCATTGGTTTAGACTTTAGAACCTCCCTTGTTGGTGCGCAGGCTCAGTCCTAAGCCTCTAGGCACGCCTCTGCCTATCAAATACAGGAGTGCGCTGTAAGAGAGGGGGAGAGTCTACCGAGATCGTAACAATGACCATTGACAGACCTTGAACAGATTATAATGTGTAGGATTGTCCTTTTAATACACAGCACACAATATATGTAATTAAGTGGTCTAATACACAGCATATAATACATGTAACTAAATGGTTAAATCTTAACAAATCCCTCCTTTCACACCTCTAGAGGTGTGAAATCATAAAGTGACATGTGAAAAATCAAATGTGCATTCATCAAAGTAACATGTGAGAAATTAAAATAACATGGGAAAAAATCAAAATAACATGGGTGGGAAAAATCAAATGTGCAAAGTAACATGGGAAAAAAAATATCAAAATAACGCAAGCCGGAAGACGAGGAAGCGCTTTCTAGAGATACCCTCCTTTTATACCTTTTAAGGTATAACACCACCTAAAGCGCTTCCTCGTCCTCATCGGACAGGAACCATTCCGGGCCTTCCCTGGACATTAAAAGCGACATTTGAGCCGCGGGGTCACCCTCCTTTGCAAGAGCGGTAACAACTAAGCAGGTAGAGAGAGTACGAATACAGGGAATACAGCAACAGCCACACATAACTAACACAGCAGCCACCACTATGATGGAAATCAGCAGGGAAGTGAGCATAGTAGACCACTTGCCAAACATGCAAGTCATCCATTCTGACACAGGATTGTCTACCCCTGAGTCGGCAGCCATCTGCTCAGAGAGAATACATAAGACCAACCAGGGCCCTTGTAACGGACCCTTCAGGGGCGGTGTTACTGGGAATGAAAGTACAGCATGAAGCGCCAAACATAAATCTAGCTGCACCGTAGTTGTGTCCCCTTCGGACATGTGAATAACTATGGTAGATGCGGGTGTGGATCTTACAGCAATGTAATGAGCGTGTGTGGTGTTGGTCGGGGTCTGTAGGGTACTATTGGGGAACGTCTCTTCATCTTCTAACTGCTGAGCTTCCCACCAGAATACTCCCATAACAACACACATAGTTACCACAACAACGACTGCAGCAACACCTTTTTTGCTACCTCAATAAACCCTGGATGGGCCCCTCCTAATGAAGGGCGATACAGGGGTCTCATGGCTTGTGTTCAATGGAGTAATTGGCCCAGCCACAGACCTTAAATCGGTTCTTACTTCCCGTAACGTGCGGGAAGGTGGTTCAGAGGGTGCACAATGTGTGAGGTGGTGCCAATTGGCTCCTGCTTTTCCTTTTACCTGAACCTCGTGTGAAGTCACTTTTCCTACTTCCCACGGGCCAGTCCACTTTCTTTTATGAACTTTGATCCTCACCCAATCACCAACCTTTACTGGAGCAGGATGGTCCTCTGGTGCCGGTGTCAGTGGCTCTCCCACGCGTTCAACCTGTGTGGACAACACTCGTACAAGATCAGTCAACGTGCTCATGCAGTCATCAACCTCTACCTGAAATATGTCCAACGAGGGTCCCAACCCAGTCTCTCTTGGTGGACCTGGCATGGGTCGCCCTGTCAACTGCTCATGAGGACTTAAATGAGTTTCACTGTGGGGTGAAGAGCGCATAGACATTAAGGCCAATGGCAACGCATCTAGCCAAGTTAGTTTATTGCCTGTGCATGCTTTTGCAATTTTCGTTTTCAGTGTCTGGTTTGCCCGCTCCAGTTGGCACAGATCGGCTGGCGCGACCATTTTTCCTTGTTGGGACCTCCAAAGTCCATCCGGACCTTTTATCGCTTCATGGAGCAGCCATTGGTTGTGTTCCCAAGGGCCTCCCTTCTCCTGGAGAGCTCTTTTACAATGCCGCCTTTTTCAGATACATCAAGGTAGAACGGGAGGCCATAGTCCGGTGTGGCCAAATGTGCAGCCTGGCCTAGACTCTGTTTAGTCTTAGTGAATGCCTCCTCAGCCTCAGGTGTCCAGATGAGGCGCGCCTGCAGTTCTCTACAGCCAGCCGCGGCGACAAAGTCACACAGGGGTTGGGCGAGGCTCACGTAACAAGGGACATGGTTACGACTGTAACCATCGATATCATGGTAGCCATATTCAGGGTTGAACTCGTCTCCTGGGGCCCATGGTGCAGCCCTGGAGACCATTTGATGGGGAGCACCAGGGCCTTGGGTTGGAAGGTGACTCGCTCCGCGTTCGGTGGCGGGTACTCCTCTTCCGCTTCCCACTGGGGCGACTCCGTGTGCCCCTGCCACAGAGGGTGGGAGCAGCGGGCAGTCCCGCAGCCAATGGCCCTCCTTTTTACACAGGAAGCACCCAGTTCGTCTTGCTCTTCCTCGGCCACCCCTTGTACCCCACCATTGAGCGAGTGGATAGTATGGGGCAGCCTGCTGGACTGGGCCAGTCAAGGGCTGGGCTTGTGCCAAGGCCGCAGTCACTGCCTGCTGCACCATGGCAGACATGTCGGTGACTGGCATTTGTTGGGGGGCTTTCCCAGCCTTGTTTTTATTCACTTCTGCCTCTTCCTTTTGGACTTGGGCTTTTAGGAGGCGCAAAGTCAGGGCTTTTTCCGTGTTTTCCTGCTCCTGTTCCTCGTCTTGGTATTTGGAATAATAATGAGCGAGATGCTCTCTGAACTCGTGTTCTGGCTTACCACACAGGCCCACGACATCCTCTAGTTGCTTTCTGACCTTTTCGGGGAGTCCCTTCACTATCTGGTGACGGGATAACTGCATAGTACCCTAAGAGTTGTCTGGACGAGCGCCAGTACCCTCCTCCCACATGTCTGAGGCTCGCTTCAAGTATTCGCACAGGCCCTCTCCACTTTTTGCCTTAAGTGTTTGCAGAGAAGCGGCGGTGGTGTGGGACTTATAGCTGTGTCTTAGCACTCTCCACACGTTGCTTCTGACTGCATTGAGCGGTGTGGTGTCTGGCAGATGATCAACCTGCGCATGTCCCATCAGAGAGGTGCAGGCATGTGTTCCCTCTACACAGGCGAGTAAAGCCCTAAGATCGCCTATACACAAAACATCGCCAGCAGTTAAACTCTCAAAGATGCGGATCCAAGGTGTAGCCCCATTGGTCAAGGGTGGTAGCTTAGCACAAAGGCTATCCATGTCCCGGAACGCCCATGGTTGATATACTGCACGATGTGCATTGTCTACCCGAAGGGGGCACTGGCCCACCACCTGATGATGTACTTGGTAAGGGCTAGGGGCGTAATCACCTGAGTTCAAGGCTGGAATGATTGGCTGGGAGGTCTCCTGGGGTCGCGTATGACTGCTCACTGGACTGTCATGAGTGTTGTGCCCTTTCACTTGGCCAGTGAAGTTTCCCGATGCTTCTACTAGGTTGGGAGAAGATGTGTGTCTGGGCTGTGGGGCCCAAACAGGTAAGGGAGACGCTGAACGTGGGTGTTGACGAGAATGGTCAAGAGGGAATGGTTGGAAATCAGTGCCAGTAGAAGCACCTGGAAAAGATTCCTTGTCTTCATCTCTGTTAGTGTGGCTACGCGTTTCCATATCATGCATCACCAATGAGGTCAACTCAGCCAACAACCGATGTTGCACGTCTAATCTCAGTTCTATTCCTCGCTGTTGAGCCGCTCCCTCACTATCCTCCACCTGCAGTGTACCTTTTTTCACAGTGAGTACTGGTGCTTGAACAGCAGGGGGAGACATGAGAGGATTGTACCGAGAGTGGGAGGGAGCAGAAGCTCCCTCCTTCAAGTACGGTGGGGGTGGGGCTGAGGCAAGAGGTGCCGCCTCTTTGGGTCTAGGTGGACACAATTTTTCTGTCTCTTCCTGTTTCACAGTTTCCACTGACAATGGTGCCTGGACCGCACGTTTGCTGTTTGGTTTTTCTAAAAGCCCTTTAATTATGCTGCACATTTTCTCTACAACTATGACTTTATCACATGCTTTTTTATATTTAGTATGCTTAGGCCCCCACCCGCTTTTTCCTGATTTAATCCAGGCTGTCTCAGCTTCAGCCATGAGTGCTTTCTCGGTCGCAATCAGGCTGTTCATAGCCGAATTGGTGGGCAGGGGGGCCGTGTCTGATTTTGGCATTGTCTTTCTATCTGCCCACACACCCCATTGTTTTTTTACGCGCCTAAGTATCCCAGCGCGTGCTTCAGACGTATGGCAGGATTCAATGGCCGCGAACAAAGACGTGCGCAGCTCGCCCACGTTGGCCGGTAATGCGGTATTGTTCATGTTTACTGATCGGCGTTTATGCTCTATTCTCTCACTTACTCTCCTCCGTAAATCACTTCCTATTTTCTTTTTATCAACAGAGCTTTCAGAACACAATTCTCTCGAATTTATTCTAGGCCACTCGACCCGCTACAGCTTTCTAAGACAATCTACTGATTTCTTAAGGCCACTAAACCCACAACAAGCTTTCTAAGACAATCTACTGATTTCTTAAGGCCACTAAACCCGCAACAAGCTTTCTAAGACAATCTCCAGATTTCTTAAGGCCACTAAACCCGCAACAAGCTTTCTAAGACAATTTATAAAAAATTAACTTAAGGCCACTAAACCCGCAAATATCACACAATAACATTCAGCTTATCTCCGTTATCTCTCCCACACACTCATAGTATACGGTCCTATTTCTACCTAGGCAGTATTTGGTTTTAAGAACAACAGGTCCTGCTTACCTTATTCGTATATCGTGGTTCTATGAGTGTCCGGAAGAAAACAACTCCGGAGGGTTCGCCTTTCCCTATTCACCGTTCCGTCCTTCGCTTTCTCAGAGCCTGCGAAATCACGTCGGGGTCACCAATTTGTCATGTCCCGCAGTTCTGAGAGACGACAGGACTAGAGGTATAAGCAATAGCAAGCTTTAATCAATAAAGTAATCAATACAGAATAATAATGTCCAGAATATAATGATATCAAATGATGACAAAATACGATGATATCAGAAGATATCATTGGGTGGCACACACACACACCGCCCCAGTATACCGAATGCCACCACCTGGGAGGGGTGTGCCCTCCTTTTATACAGTGGTAGAATACAAGGTCATATGTCAACTGGATGGAGAGAAGTCATTGGTTTAGACTTTAGACCCTCCCTTGTTGGTGCGCAGGCTCAGTCCTAAGCCTCTAGGCACGCCTCTGCCATTGTGTCGTTGTATCAAATACAGGAGTGCGCTGTAAGAGAGGGGGAGAGAGTCTACCGAGATAGTAACACTGATCATTTACAGACCTTGAACAGATCGGAATGTGTAGGATTGTCCTTTTAATACACAGCACACAATATAAGTAATTAAGTGGTCTAATACACAGCATATAATACATGTAACTAAATGGCTAAATCTTAACAATATTAAAAAGGTTTACTAGCTAGCATGCATTGGGTATCAAGTTAGCTTAACTTAGCTAACCTTATATCTAAGTTATTTAATATTTAATTAATAATTACTAATACATAACAACTTTATATCGACTGTATATTAACTTGTTTATTGATATAGTTAGTATAATCAGTTACATACCGTATAATTCAAGTTTTAAATTATTTAATTAATAATTACTTAGTCTATAGTCTCTATGTAACAACTGTGTATTAGCTTATTTAGTGATATAGTTTTAATATCAATTATATATTACATATCTACAATAATTGTCTGACTGACTGAAAATGGTGTCACCGAAATGTAACGCCATTGCCTTCTATCTTACCAATTGTGCATATGAGAAGGGTACATCTGAATCTGACAAGCGCTGCATTCGTAGACATGCTAAGAATTACACTCTCCAAGGTAAAATCTTCAGAAATGATTAAGTAACTGTATATGCCATCTTTGTGTTTATTTTCAACAAGATGTTTGTGTTTCTTTTCAACTCTACTTCCATCTAGATGGTATCCTGCACTTCAAAGGTGAGGGTGAGCAGTTGAAGAGGGTCATTTTAACAGAGGAGGAAAAGGTGGTGGTGCTGACGGAGGCCCACTCAGGTCACTTTGGAACCAGGCGGATGCAGGCAAAGATCAACTCGCGCTTCTACTGGTTAAGCATTACCGAGGATGTCCAGTAATGGGTCAGTATACATATTATGTATGTATATATGTTTAAATACTGTATATGAAAATTAATTGGTCAAAAAGTAATCAACTGAATGCTCAATTTATACTTAAAAAGATCAGTACATGTCTCGTCTGCCAAAGGTTTGAGCAGGTGAAGACTGAGGCACCGCAGTTGAAACCAATCAAACCAGTCTCCCCATGGCACATGATCGGCAAGCTCAATACATTTTAAATTAATACTTTTGTTTTATTCTTACAGAGTTACTTATAAAAAATATTCTGCTACTTTAATCAATTTAATTATTCAATTCAGGTGTCGACCTCATTGGACCTTTTAAGCCCTCCAGGAATGGGAACTGCTACTGTTTGACAGCAACGGATATCTTCACCAAGTGGGTTGAGGCCATCCCCATCAAGGACAAGACGGCAGTGGCAACATCACAGATGGGAGCTTAAATTAAAAACAAATGATGATCCTTATACATTTCATGTACTGTCTCATCAATTGAAAATGATAAATTCTCTTTCCTTCTATTCTGGACAGCCCATGATGGACATCTTCTACACGCACGGTGCACCTGAAATCATCCTGACAGACCAGGGCAGAGAGTTCTAGAACAAGGTAAATTATTTACATATCCCATCTCAGTGAATGTTATGCTTATGAAATGCAAACACAAAAACGCCGGATGGCCTAATTCTTTTTTCTGAAGTTAGGTTAACCAAACCTTGTTCGAGAGGTTTGGGGTCAAGCATCAGATCACATCGGCATACCATCCACAGACGAATGGATTGGATGAGCGGACCAACCAAACTTTGAAGAGAGCCATTGGGAAGACACTGGATGGACAACAAGAGAGGTGGGAGAATAATTTAAAAGCAATATTGATTGCCCATAATTCTTGTGTTCAAGCCTCTACCAGGTACTCGCCTTACCGCTTGATGTACGGCCGGGAGCCACGGATGTTCTCAGAGGTATGTAACAATATCCCCAAAACATTACATAGTAATTTACAAATATAATAATAATATAATTTAATAACAGTTTTGTAAATAACATTTTTTTTCCAACTACACATCATACACTGTCAATGGCCACATGAGCCGGGGTAGAAGTCCAAACTGTAGGCACCATAGTTTTAGCTTTCCTGGCAACCCTGACCTCTCAATGTTCTCTAGGCCTCTGTTCAGTTCTATCCTTAATTCCTCCACCTGCTCCGAGTCTTTAAGGGTAGCATTGTAACACTTTCTGAGGCTTTTGACAGGCTTTTCTATCACAGTTGGAATTGGATCCTCATCTATGAAGAAAATTTTGTTGCACAATTTTCCCTTAACAACAGATATGCTTCTGGATTTGCTTGGTTTTACTTTCATTCTAGCCCATTTAAGGTTATCATTAAGTTTGCTTAGCAGTCTTTAAGTACTGTGGTGCCCCAGCCTATGGCAGGTTCCCCACAGAAGAGGGAAAAGGGGGGTGCTGGCCCTCAGGCTGGGAGAGATAATTGAAGGCCACTACATTCCCCTGCACCTTTTAGGTCCTGGCCACCCCCACCTGTAATCAATTTCAATCCATTTAAGCTTTAGGTGCTGGCTACCAGATATGACTTCAAGGAGACAAGATCGCAAACCCAGGAGAAGGGGAACCCCAGAGAAGGAACCCGGACAGGTTGGCCCCTCACACCCTCGACTGAATTAACCCCCCTGATTTACCTCTCTCCTCTCTTTCATTCTCTCAGAAGACCCATTTTTGTTGCGTTATTACCCCCATTCCCTTTTCCCCATCGTTTTGTATCATTAAACAAGTGCTCACCTTACCCCTGCTCTCCTGGTATTCCTCAGTCCAACCCAAAACCCCTCACCTGCACAACGTGGCTTGCCACAGTACACAGAGCCGTTGTCATCAATATTGTCATATCATCCATATATGCTCGAATGGGAGGGAGACGTAATCCTGCCCTTAACATTTGCCCGCCAAGCGACCCATTTTGATGCTCGAATTATTACTTCCATGGCTATAGTAAATGCCAAGGGTGAGATTGTACATCAGGCCATGATGCCAATCTCCAGACGTTGCCACTCGGTGGTAAATGTCGGTGTATCAAAACACAATTGAATGTCCTGAAAGTATGCCTTAACCAGGTTTAAAATTGCATTTGGTACCTTAAAAAACTCAAATGCCGACCACAAAAGCTTGTGGGGCACAGACCCAAATGCGTTTGCCAAGTCCAGGAAAATTACACGAAGGTCCTTTTTCTCACGTTGTGCCAGTTGAATTTGGTGCCGATCTGGGAATGATTTGTTTTTGCCATGCCAGCTTCAGTAGTTTCCAAAGGAAACGTAGGACATCGGGTGCATTTTTATACAGTCTGTAAGGTACTCCGTTAGGTCCTGGCGCCAATGTTGTTCTTGCACGTCTGACTGCATTTTCCACCTCTTTCCATTTTGGAGGGCTGGTGTCCATTTGCTCGACTGGGTCCTCAATTGGTGGAATATCTGCGGGAATTGTGAGTTCCTCATACATTTTCTCATCTGTGTCAGTTTTTTAGGTGGGACTCCAGTTCCTGTTTGGTGGTTTTAAGCGTTCCGTCATTTGCTTTGTTGAACAAGGACTTAGTAAACTTGAAGGGGTCTTTGTAGAATTGACTCCTTCCTCGTTCTTTCTTCTTTCGATTTCTTCGTAGGTTCTCGGCTCTCCTCAATGTTGACAACCGCTTCTTTAAGCTGTCCTGCAAGTCTTTAATGCCTGCCTTTTCTGATTCAGACGCCTTTTTCCATTGCTTTTTTAATAGCCTTCTTTCTTTTACCAGCTTGTCGATCTCTTGTTGCCTCCTCGATTTTCTTGGCTCGACCTGGGTTTTTTGAAGTTTCTCCAGTAGCCCAAATCTCTCCTTTCCATAATCACATATGATATCGCCTATTTTTTCCAGCTTCCTTTCCACTGTGCCCCTTAGCTGTTCAAGTGTTTTTTTCAGATCTATGTTAATAGAGTCCCAAACATTCTTTTCAGCGGTTGATGGCCACTTTACTTTAGGTTTTTTGTCACTGATCTTCTCCTTGGAGGTTTTTTGGGCTTGATCGGGCTCTACCACCTTATCCCCTTGTCTTTCGGTGCTTGTCTGTGCTGCTTCAGTGCTGGAGTTGTTGATGGCCTGCGGACTTTGGTTTGTGTCCAGCCGCTGGCCTTCATTCGACTTGCTTGACTTCTTAAAAAGTACTGGTCAATGCGATGCTTCTGCTTCTTCCTACTCAGGCACCCTTTCTTACTTTGGTGTATTCTCAGGCCCCTTACAGTTGTTACCTTTTCCCAGCCACAAGGGCAGATCTTGTGACTTTTACTTGTGATTGCATTGGTTTCTGAAGTGCTTCTCGTGCTCATAGTCGTTGCGTTGCTTAGGGTCAAAACCGTGTTATCAGTATGTGAGCCATCTTCCGCCCCCGCTCTCGCAGACTCTGGGGGTATTTTCACTTTAGTTTTGTTAGTAGCTTTTTGCGGGTGCACTCAGTCCACAGAATAGTGTTTAGTGCTGCAGACATGAGTTGCTAACCCATGTCTGCCCCATTGGGGTCTATTCCCTCCGGTCAGCTGTCTCCAATCTGTCACAAAGACTTTCCCTTGTCAGTTATTCTATTCACAACAGTCACCAGAAAACCATCTGGATGAGACATTTCAATATACACAGGATAGGATGTTATAATATCCATTATGCCATATTCCAAGATGAGCACTTCAAAAGACAATATTTTAGAATGGACTTGGGTTGAGAGCAGATATGTCATTGGGGTTATCAAGTGGGCACCCTCCATCCCAGATGTTTTGTTAATTTGAGCCCCTTAACCTTAAGTGACTTGGAGGACAACCAGGCATGATATTGTAAGGGTTCTTGCTTATACTTCACATATTAGGGCCCTCAATAAACCTTACCCTAAAAACAGTTGTACCTCTGCCTTAGAATCATACATTCTCTGCCTCTTCTGTTAACTCCATTTAATAACTAAATATATTATAAAATGGTTTATCTACTAAATTATCTATAATATTGAGTCCATATACTTGAGTACAAAAAGGTATGTACCTTTAACACTAATTATACCACACTATGGAGTAATTAAGGGACTAGAGAATGTTCTCCCTGAGGCAGCTTATATTGTTGTTGGAGACTTCCATAGGGCTAGCATGAAGAATGTTTTGCCTAAGCACTACCAGCACATTAACTTTCCAACCCCAGGGGATCAAACACTTGACCGCTGTTAATCTCAAATACGGAAAGCTACAAATCCTTTCCCTGCCCTGCCTTTGGTAAGGCAGATCACACCTCCATTCTTCTCCTCCCAACCCACAGACAACACCTTAAAAAGGAACAACCGGTACTTCAGGCAGTTGAATGCTGGAGGGAGGAATCCATTTCCACTCTTCAGGACTGTTTTGAAACTAGACTTGCAGATATTCCATGTTGCTGCCGATGGGGACATCGATGAATACACCGACAAGCCTACATTTCAAGCTGCGTCAACGTTGTGGTCCCAAGAGTCAATGATGTCCGTACTACGCTCAGAGCACGGCCCTCTGCCTATAGCAACAGGGATCTAAAGAAGTCTGGATACGACCTACTGAAAGCCAGATGCTAATAGAGCCTATAAGGACAAGCTGGAATTCAGCTATCACAGCCCTGACCCCAGACACATGTGGTGTGGTCTCAGTTCCATCACAGACTATAAAGGGAGAAATAGCAGTGTTACCCAGCCTGTTGCCTCTCTTCCCAATGAGCTCAATACCTTCTACGCTTGGTTTGAGGCTAGCAACACTTTACCTACTGCGAGGCTAGCTGAGGATCGGAAGGAGTGCACTTTGTCCCTAACTACAGCTGACGTGAGGAGAGCTTTTAGAAAGTTAAACCTAGAAAGTCACCAGGGCCAGATGGTATTCCCAGTTGTGTCCTCAGCACGTGCACCGACCAGTTAGCGGAGATCTTCACCTCTATGTTCAACCTCTCTCTGAACCAGTCCTCACCTGCATTACATAGACCACTATTATCCCAGTACCAAAAAAATCTTCCATCACCTACCTGAATGACTACCGTCCTGTAGCACTGACATCCATCATCATGAAGTGCTTTGAGCGGCTAGTCAAATCCCACATCTGCTCCATCCTTCCTGACACCCTGGACCCCTTCAATTTGCATACCACCCCAATAGATCTACAGACGACACCATCGCCCTGACAGTGCACATGGCCATCTCCCACATGGATAAGGGGAACACATACGTGGGAATGCTATTTATAGACTACAGCTCAGCATTCAACACCATTGTACCCGCTAAGCTTGTCCCCAAGCTCATATCCCTGGTACTGGGCCTTAACACCTCCCTATGTAACTGGATTAGGAACTTCCTGACGGGTAGACCCCAGGTGGTGAGAATGGGTAACATCACCTCCTTTGCTTTGACCCTGAACACTGGAGCCCCTCAGGGCTGCGTACTAAGTCCCCTCCTGTACGCCCTGTTCAAGCATGATTGTGTGACCACGCGCAGCAGCAGTGGTATCCTAAAGTTTGCAGACGATACCACCATCCTGGGTCTCATTTCCATCTATATGTGTATATATACAGTACCATTGAAAAGTTTCTAAAAAATGTAATCCGCTATCACATAACAAAATTGTGCTTTGCTGCATTCTGACCATTACTATTTATTTAAAGGTTCCAAAGGTCAAAATGTGATAGGAAAGCCCAGGTCCTTTATCATCCCTGCTAGTTTTCTGACATAGGTCAACAAGCAAAGGCCCGACAATCAGAATTTTTGTGAAGTATATATATTTTGCGATCCAATGCTTAAAAAAAGTGGCATACACTTGATATGTGTTTAAAAACAATTTAATAATAATTTTAGTTGCTCGTATGCTGAACCAGGCAAAACATTAATTTTTTTATTAAAGCGCGCGCCAAAAGATGCAAAGCTGAATTTGCTTATTGAAAAACCAAAAACAAATGAATGATAATCCTGCCTGAAGCATTGCAGTCCCACTGTACAGCATGTTTTGTTCAATAGAACAGTAGTTCATGTTGCTGCACAGCACTAACAAGAACATTCTATTGTATATTCATCCCTGTCATCCCATGCTTTATATATAAAAATATATTTTTTTTTTTATTTGCTCACACTGACAAGCTAGTATGACCTGCGTACAAGCTTGTTTTGTGTTCTTGCTTATTTTTGCAGATTTGATAGAAAGGTATACATTGTTACGCTTCCATTTTTTGTCTGTCAAGATAAACAAAATGTCCAATTACCTTGACCATAATACGTATGGTCTTTTTGGGGGATAATCCCCAAATCTCCATAGTAAATATGTGGGAGAATGCACACTAATGTACTTAAAAAGAACAGAGAGAAATATGCCTTGTTGATGTTATTACAGGAATTAAGATTACGTGTAAATATATCTGCACAAGTACGCATTCTAAATTACAGCAATGTTGTTTCAAATTGTGTGATGATCAATGTGGTCAAGTCAATCATGCTTGTCAATGTTTCCAAAATAATCAGTCAAATTCCATTCATGGTTTCAGTCAGTTAAACCAGATGCTGTCCATTGCAATGTTTAGTTTGTTAGCTTTCTATTGTCAGTTCCTTTTATGGCCACGTAAGGGTGGCATCGCAGAAAATTGGTGCAAATGCAGATCTTACAAAAGCATTGTTTTCCCTCCACTTTTACATACCAAATTATCTACGCCCAAAAAGTTTCATTTTCCTCAGAAAACCTCAGATTTGAATCAGCTATCTATTCAAATAATATTGTGCAATAAATACAAAACTATGCTTTGATGGAGTTACTGTATATTTATTTTGTGACTCCAAAGGTCACAATGAAAACGCAACTGCATTCATCATGTCTGTCGGTTTTCTGAAGTTCAATGAGCAGACAAGGCCAGATAATTTAAATTGTAATCAAATAGAATGCATTACAACCTAACGTTTCATATATATATACAACTGTTGCAAATAGTAGAACCATGAAATACATAGTGGCATACATTTGATATGCAAATGGGTGAAGTAAAGTATTATAATAAATTTTTAGGATTGAATAGTGAAGGCTTCACAGTATTTATTAGTATGTAAAAATACCCTGAAAATATTGTCAAAGGACTTTGTAGTTTTAGAAGATGTTTCCCCTGAGGTTTACAACTTTACAACTTTAGTCTGTACCTAAAATTAACATATTTTGTGGGCTGCATGGATCCAAAGCCCCAACGCTTGATGTCAATATCAAGTATCTTCTCGTCAGGATTCTTTAGCTCAAGGTCAAAGTAGGTAAGCTCAAGAAAGACAAACTGCTTCAACTCGTTGGTGGCAAAGAAACACCCGGGGCACATACCGACCCCAGCTCCCCAGGGCATGTTGTAGTACTTCAACTTCTTTCCTGCCTTAAAGAAATAATTTTTCTTGGATCCGTCAGGGTTGAGAAAACGGTTGTATTTAAATGTGAGTGGATCGGGGTGGACTTCTGGGTCCACCTGAACGGCTGTGTAGGAAAACAAAGACACCCTGTCGCCCTTCCTGATATGGTACTCTTTACCATTGGCCATCTTTAAGGACATGTCCTACAATACAGCTCTGGTGAGGACGGGCACCGCTGTCAGACGGAGGATCTCCTCTACGGCACTGTCCAGGATAGGTGTATTTAGGAGCATGTCCCGGGTCAGGTCGACGAGTGGCCCGCATCGTCTCACCTCCTGGCTGTTCTCACTCAGAACCTGCTCCACCTCGGCCTTGACAGCCTTCATGGCCTCAGGGTGCTTCATGAGGAAGAGGAGAAGCCAGAAGGCAGAGGGTCCTGTGTTACCCTGCGAGGCCCACAGGAGCAAGAACATGTACCTGTTCTGCATGGACTCCTTCATGCCATTCTCCTCCCTAACCTGCGGCTGCTCGCTCACCCAGCCACTGACGTTGTCATGACGGTCAGAAATTGTGGCTTTTTCTGGGCTCCCAGAGGCTTGAATTGTCTCGTTACCAAACAAGGCCAGGTAGCCAGCTCTAAAGACAATATTATAGCTGTAATTAAACAGCCCATCCTCCAGTCTCATTGCCTTCCCTGGAGCCTACACTATGCAGCATTACATTTCGCCGGCTACTCATCATGGCTTGAATCATTACCACCAAGCCATTTCCCATCAAGTGTTTGTTGCCAAAAAATTCGACGCACTTGTGGTCTTCCTCCATTTGCTTCACTAATTGTATGGCAAACTCTTCAAAGTCCAGCTTAGTGTGTGCTTCCTTTATAACAGTTCCAAAGGACTGGGGATCCATGATAAAAGTGAAGCAAAAGCCTCCCAGCTGCACAGTAAAAATATGTCCATGTTTCTGTTTCATCCGCTCTAGGAACTGCTGTGTCCCTGCGAAACTCCAGGACATGGCCGAGCCAAGGGATGGGACCTCGGTCTAGGGGGTGCTGCCCGGAGCGATGCCGACGAAAAGCTCCGAGGAGATACAGCCCCCCTAGGATAGTGGCTAGGAGAGCAAGAAATATCGGCAACCAAAAGCTCATGGCTCTTTCCTCTGGCAGCCACAGGACAAATACGAGCCCCAGATCAAGTTTCCTGCACTTAAAAACTATGCACCTCCCCTTACCTGACAAAGTAGCTTCAGTATTTCAGGAACCAATAACTAAGAGAAAAGAAAAACGATAATTATGGGCGTGCTCACGCAATTGAATTTGTTCAAGAACAACAAAGTGCCACACAAGACCAATAAACCCCTCAAACACCACTTCTGGACAGGTTTACCAGGGTGAAAAACTGATTTACTTGTCAGGTATGGTGTATGGAGAGTATGATACACCGGAGGGAAAGAACGTTGGCTGTTTTATCTCTGTTATGAAATTCCACCCCCTTGTCTGGCAGAGCTCTGACCGTATTGAAGATTTGACTGATCCAGAGAGGATGTGGATAAAGTGTGACCGAACAGTTTCTCTCTATGGCTACCTCCTAGGGACCTTCTTGGAGAACAAAGGCCAGGTTCATATACCAGGTTGGGGACTTTGGTTTGGCTGATGCGCGCTTCCTGCCAGACCCCTGCCTACTGCCAGTGTCCCAGAAGAAGAGGGCCATGAATGTGAATGAGCACTTGCTTTATACGCCCATGGCGGGTATAGGAGGTGTTGTGTACAACAAGGATGCCATTTACATCGACCTGCCCGACAGCCACATCCACCAGTTCACGTTATTCATGTTGCGGTGGCATTGACCCCTTGGGAGGTGGAGGTGGAGGAGGACGAGGAGGAGCAAGAGGGAAATGGGGAGGTCCAGGGGCCTGTGGAGAGCCGTGTCTGTACCTTGAGGCTCAAAGGGAGCAGAGGAAAGCTATTTTCACGTTGAGGACAGTGGTGATAATAATAATAATAATAATAATGATTCATTTTATTTCGTTTTTGGCGCTTTTCTAGATACTCAAAGTGCTTTACACAGATTGGTCGCCAATTAATAACACAGAACGAACTACGAATGGACCGACAGCTATCAAACACAACACTTAGTCTGAGTGATACCATGGCAGCCAATTTGCGCCAGACTTGCTCACCCAACATATTACGACAGACTTGCTCACACACATAGGACACACAGACCGACTCCAGTTGAACTGGCAGTGACTAGTAAGGGCACTGGTAGGAGGATGCGGCATGTTTTTTGATGATAATAAAAATTTAAGTAAAGAAGAGAATGACAATGAGCAAGAAAGGAGGAAGAAGAGGACAAAAATGACAAGTAAACAGCTGTCACCAAAGATGAAAGTACAAAACAAATAAAAACATTGGAAAAATCTGGACAGACGACATTCCTCCTGTTAACAGGTAGAACATGGGGGCCAGTGAGGAAGAGAAAGAACTTATTGTCAAAGTGCCAGCATTACTAGGCATCTCAGAGGGTGACCTGGAGATGAGTGAGGAACCAAGAGAATAAAAGAAGGCGAGAGGCCACTCATGCATAGAAGAAGATAGTGAAGAGGATAATAGGAACTAATTTCCAAGTTTTGTCCATTAAGCATATGTTTAGACTGTGTATAATGGGTTTTTTTTTATCAACAGAAGATTTGTTTCAAGGATAGGAAGAGCACAATACATGCTATTGATTTTTGCTCTAGACAACCAGCACAATTCTACAATGAAACTTGTAATGAGGTAAATTCCGTATGCAGAGTGAGATTACATTGATAGACTATTGCACTTTTACAGTCTTCTGTCTGTTGCAGATTTCGACACTCACAGCCGGTAGAGCAGGTGTCTAACTTTGTCATAATTGATAAAAACATTTTTTCAATATACACAGGATAGGATGTTATAATATCCATTATGCCATACTCCAAGATGAGCACTTAAAAAATGTCATAATGTCACAATAGATTTAGCAGATAGTGAGTTGCCCCTTTTCAAGGTTCTGATTTTTTTCTTCTGATCTTTTATATTGTATTGAAGAAGATATTTGTAGATTACTGAGTAGAAAATTTGGTTGTGAGAACTGTAATCCAAAACATGAAAAGTATAATATAATATATAAAATATTAATTTATATGTGTTGCCTTGAATATTGAGGTAGTAGCTTTTCTCAGTATATGTTGGGCATACAAGCAGTAGCAAAGATGTACTGAAACTTAGGTCAAAGGGCATCTGATACAACCAGTCATCAGTGATAAATTCCCAGTAGTTCAAAGGATTCTGTCTGTAAAAAGGAAAGATGGGTGTTTTTACTTTTTAGTATATATTTGGTGGCAATGTATGAGAAATTATACATAAAGCAATAAGAAATATTTGGATGTTGTTAAATTAATAGAGCTGTTCATCTTAAAACGGATACGAGTTTGTTTTCCAAAATGTCTAGACTCCTGCCAGAGACAGCTTAATTTTTTTTTACCGTTACAATGATATTGTCTGTATTGTGAGCCATTAGATGGCAACGCAAGTCAAGTGAAGGCCAAAAGGGGGCTTGACTACATTTCTAAGCAAACTTGCTTCATGAAAGGCCTGTGTAATTGTAACAGTTCATCCCATTGTATTGTTTCATATTCTCACAGCATTTCTTGGAATAAAGAGGACTTCGTTGTTTCAGTTCTGAATGTAATTGACGGTAGGAACCACATAAGCAGTAGACGTGAATTGACTATAATGTTAAATAGCTCTGTTGAGCTCATGTCATATATACAAAGATATATTATTATTATTCTTTATTGTCAGATTTTAGAGTCCATTACAAACATACACACAAAATACAGCAACATAAGAAGTAACATATTCCTTTGTTGAAGCGCTAAAAACGAAATAAAATTAATTATTATTATTATTAGTAGTAGTAGTAGTAGTAGTAGTAGTATTAGCAAAGCCACTATGTATATGTCCATGTCATCCTATGCTGTCCCACTATAAAATACCTAAACTGACTAGCTAGTCTGACCTTCTTACATGCTTGTTCTGTGCACTTCATTTTGTTTGTTTTTGCGGGTTTCGTTGTAAGGTATGCATCACGCTTACATTTTCTGTCATTTGACTTTTGTTTCACAAAAATAAACAAAATATCCAATAAATTCGACCACAACATTTACAATCTTTCTGTATAATTCAATTAACAAAATTGGAATAACATGAGTCGATATGTGTGAAAATTGACACTATTGTAGGCTACCTCAAAGGGACAAAGAAGCAGGCGTTGATATTATTACAGGAATTAAGATTGTGTTCAAATATATCTGAACAAGTATGTATAAACTACAGCATAATTGTGTCTAATAATGTGAAGAACAACAATGAGGTCCAGTCAATCATGCTTGTCAATGTTTCCAAAAATAACCAATTTCGGGTCAAATGCCATTCATGGTTTCCATCAGTTCAAACGAGATGTTATCCATTACAATGTTTTTTTTCTTTTTTCTATTGTCAGTTCTCTCCATAGCCACATAAGGGTGACATTGCTGAAAATATGTTCAAATGCAAAGCTTACAAAAGCAATATTTTTATTTCTCTTTTACACATCAAATTATCTACACCCAAAGTGCAGTTTCCTTAGCGATAGTTATCCTCAGACAACCCCATATTTTAACCTGCTATCTATTTAGATAGTATTGTGCAACAAATACAAAACTAGACTTTGATGCAATTATATTTATTTTGAGGTTCCAAAGGTCACAATGTGATAGGAAAGCCAAACTGCATTCACCATGCCTGTTGGTTTTCTGACAAAGTTCAATAAACAAAGGCCAGACAAATTAAGTTGTAATGAAATAGAATTTATTTCAACCTAATGTTTCATACTATAGCAAATAATAAATCAAGTGGCATTCAGTCTATATGTGTGTTTTAAATACAATGTAAAGAATATGTTTTACTTATTTGACAGCATAAAACAAAGAAATGTATCCTACCAGGCCATCCTTTAATTAAAAATGCATTCTGAAATTGCATATGGATGAAGTAAAATATCATGATGCATTTATTGGATTGAATAGTGAAGGCTTTATAAGTATTGGCACCTGCTATCAAAATAACCCTATACATCTAGTCAAAAGACTGTGGGCAAACAAAGTTTTAGTAGATGTTTTCCCTCAGGTTTACAACTTTACAACTTTAGTCTGTACCTAAACTGAACATCTTTTGTGGGCTGCATGGATCCAAAGCCCCAGCGCTTGATGTCAATATCAGGTATCTTCTCGTCAGGATTCTTTAGCTCAAAGTCAAAGTAGGAAAGCATCAGAAAGACAAACTGCTTCAGCTCGTTGGTGGCAAAGAAACGCCCGGGACACATACTGACCCCAGCTCCCCAGGGCATGTTGTAGTATTTCAATTTCTTCCCTGCCTTAAAGAAATCGTTTTTCTTGGATCCGTCAGGGTTGAGAAAACGGTTGTATTTGAATGCGAGCGGATCGGGGTGGACTTCTGGGTCCACCTGAACGGCTGTGTAGGGAAACAAAGACACCCTGTCGCCCTCCCTGATACGGTACTCTTTACCGTCGGCCATCTTTAAGGACATGTCCTGCAACACAGCTCTGGTGAGGACGGGCGCCGCTGTCAGACGCAGGGTCTCCTCTACGGCACTGTCCAGGATAGGTGTATTTAGGAGCATGTCCCGGGTCAAGTCGATGAGCGGACCGCAACGTCTCACCTCCTGGCCGTTGTCTCTCAGAACCTGCTCCACCTCGGACTTGACAGCCTTCATGGCCTCAGGGTGCCTCATGAGGAAGAGGAGAAGCCAGAAAGCAGAGGGCCCTGTGTTACCCTGCGAGGCCCACAGGAGCAAGAACATGTACCTGTTCTGCATTGACTCCTTCATGCCATTCTCCTCCCTCACCTGCTGCTGCTCGCTCACCCAGCCACTGACGTTGTCCTTGCTCCTCACCTTCTCCACCGACAGCGTCTCCCAGAAAAGCCTCTTTAGCCTATTGGCCTCCATCTGCTCGCCAGGCGGCAGAACCCCATAGGCCAATTTAGGGAAGAGTTGGTCGTATTTACGGAACTCGTGGAAGAGCTCCTGTGATTGTGTACGGTCACTCGTTTTGGCTTTTTCTGGGCTCCCAGAGGTTTGAGTTGTCTCGTTACCAAACAAGGCCAGGTAGCCAGCTCTAAAGACAATATTATAGCTGTAATTAAACAGCCCATCCTCCCTCCATTTATCATTGCCCTCCCCGGAACCTATACTATGCAGCATTAAATTCTGCAGGTTACTCGTCATGGCTTGAGTCATAACCACTAAGCCATCTCCCATCAAGTGCTTGTTGCTGAAAAGTGTGAGGTACTTGTGGTCTTCCTCCATGGAAAGATAGCCAAACACTTGCTTCACCAATTGTTTGGCAAACTTATTAAAGTCCAGCTTAGTGCGTGCTTCCCTTACAACAGTTCCAAAGGACTGGGGATCCGTGATAAAAGTGAAGTAAAAGCCTCCCAGCTGCACAGTAAAAATAGCTCCATGTTTCTGTTTCATCCGCTCTAGGAACTTTGCTGTGTCCCTGCGAAACTCCAGGACATGGCCGAGCCAAGGGATGGGACCTCGATCTAGGGGGGGCTCCCCGGGTCGATGCCGACGAAAAGCTCCAAGGAGATACAGCCCCCCTAGGATAGAGGCTAGGAGAGCAAGAAGGATCGGCAACAAAAAGCTCATGGCTCTTTCCTCTGACAGTCACAGAGCAAATCTGTGCTCCACATCAAGTTTCTTTCACATAAAACCTATGCTCCACCCCCTAACAAACTAGGTTCAGTATTCCAGGACACAATGACCTGAAACCTGAAACCTGAAAGAAAAAGGATTACAGGAACTAATGTTCAAGTAAATGTTCAAGGATTTGACTCCACTGAGGACAGATTTCAAGTTATTTAACTTTTGTAAATAATTTATTGAAATTCATTTTTGACTTGGTAAGTTAGTAACCTCTTTTCATGCACAAATACTTTATTAAGGTTCTGAAAAAAGGCTCTGAAAACTTTGGTTGTATATATTGTGTTTGGTTGTACAAAATCTAAAATGTTAAATATAAAATGTATTATTTCCAAAGTATTGTTTCCAATTCTAAGATGTCAGCTTTTTCTGCATATGTAATGGACTGAAACTTCAGTCAAAGGTTCAACTGATATGGTCAATAATTTGTGAAACGTTCCCAGTAGTTTAAAATATCCTTTGTTTAAACTCAGAGAAAATTCCAAATAATTAATAAAATGTCACTATTTCTAGTGTTTTCAGTTTTTCTTTCTCAAACATTGTGTCATCATTTGTTCTAAGAAAATTCTGTGATGCTGCATGGTTTATGGTTCCTTCCTGGTTTATCAAATCAATTAACTGGTTGTGAAGACATTTTAAAGTGGGTTACTGATAAAAAACAGTCTTTTAAACTTCAAACTGCAGACAGTTCACAAAAGTATGTAGACCAGTGAACTGTATCAGTTAATTTATCTTGCCTCTATGTTTTTGATGTTTCCATAAAGTTCAGCCCAAGGACACAATTATCTGTTCGATGGTCACGATAAAGTACAAAGGTGGTGTGACTATCTACTGGACTTGTCATCCAACATACAAAGGTTCAGGAGGGAGTGCTAACATGATGTTGGATACACTGACAGCAGAAATAAAGGCTGACTTATTTCCAAATGATTACTTGCATATTATGGTCCGCCTAAAAATAGCCTCTAGATAACTTCACGATTGAATTAGTTTACATCCCTGATGGGTTGCGTGATTGTACATTGACTTAAACTGGAAAACTTAATAACAATGTAGTTCGCTCAGTAATGACTTCAGCAGTTCAACAGGTCGCCGAAATAGAAGTCTCCACTTAGTCTTTTATGAAATCTTAGCCTTGACACTTAAACATTTTGGCCAGCTACTTTTAGAAAGTAATTTATGATTTACATTTCATTGAGCAATTACGTATAGGTTTGCCCGGCGAACTTATTTCACTGCAACTCTTTATAAAGGTCGCTACCCTCTGGTAAACGCATAATAAACAGTTTAACCGTTAAACTGACTGCCAGGCATTATGTAAGACCCATAGCCATGAATATGCAAGTGAAAATGTTATGAGTCATGAGTCATGCCAGAAATTGTTTGGACCAGACTAAAGGAGGATTTACTGTAAATTCCCCAAATAAGCGTTCTTCACAAAAGCGTTGTGGGAACCTAATTATTTTCTCAATGCCTAACATCTGTTAATAAGTAAGATACTAATGTTATTAAATTATTAAGGATAATTTATAAGAGCTTGAATTAATTACTGATAGAAACTGGCTGTGCTGACACTATAAGACTATAATTGTGGGAAGGTTGGACCTCTTGTCAGTTTCCTACATTTTTTACAAAATTGTTACTGCGGTTTTACATTTTTTTAGGATCATTTGCTGTGAAACATACAAAGCCACATTTCAACAATTTCTCCCTCAGTTTCTTTGTAATATAAATGATAATGTATATGTACTGTATATGTTATATATGTAAGTTATATGTGTTACTATATAATACAAATCTAATAGAAAGAGAAACATTCTACTCTGATCTAATTATTAGTTGTTAAGCATTCATTATTTAACTGACTAAATTAAATATTAATGGCCCTCAGCTCTACCATATCACCATAAACTGCATTGGCCCATGTGCTGCTTGTCAGATTTGGTACTTACTCATATGTTTTTTGCATCTTCCTAAAAGTATTTTTGCTAAGCACTGACTAACACTTGTATACAGTGCATCCGGAAAGTATTCATACCCCTTCACTTCTTCCAGATTTTATTATGTTACAGCCTAGTTCCAAAATGGATGAAATAAAAAAAAATCTCAACATTCTACATACAATACCGCATAATGACCAAGTGAAAAAAGTTTTTTTGAATTTTTTGCAAATGTATTAAAATAAAAAAAATAAATATCACATGTACATAAGTATTCACACCCTTTGCTGTGACACTCAAAATTGAGCTCAGGTGCATCCCGTTTCCACTGATCATCCTTGAGATGTTTCTACAACTTGATTGGAGTCCACCTGTGGTAAATTCAATTGATTGGACATGATTTGGAAAGGCACACACCTGTTTATATAAGGTCCCACAGTTGACAGTGCATGTCAGAGCACAAACCAAGTTATGAAGTCCAAGGAATTGTCCGTAGACCTCCGAGACAGGATTGTATCGAGGCACAGATCTGGGTAAGGGTACAGAAAAATTTCTGCAGCATTGAAGGTCCCAACGAGCACAGTGGTCTCCATCATACGCAAATGGAAGAAGTTTGGAACCTCCAGGACTCTTCCTAGAGCTGGCCGCCCGGCCAAACTGAGCAATCGGGGGAGAAGGGCCTTGGTCAGGGAGGTGACCAAGAACCCGATGGTCACTCTGACAGAGCTCCAGTGTTCCTGTGTGGAGATGGGAGAACCTTCCAGAAGGACAACCATCTCTGCAGCACTTCACCAATCAGGCCTTTATGGTAGAGTGGCCAGACGGAAGCCACTCCTCAGAAAATGGCACATGACAGCCCGCATGGAGTTTGCCAAAAAGCACCTAAAGAACTCTCAGACCATGAGAAACAACATTTTCTGGTCTGATGAAAACAAGATTGAACTCTTTGGCCTGAATGCCAAGCTTCATGTGTGGAGGAAACCAGGCACTGCTCATCACCTGGCCAATACCATCCCTACAGTGAAGCATGGTGGTGGCAGCATCATGCTGTGGGGGTGTTTTTCAGCGGCAGGAACTGGGAGACTAGTCAGGATCAAGGGAAAGATGAATGCAGCAATGTACAGAGAGATCCTTGATGAAAACCTGCCCCAGAGCGTTCTGGACCTCTGACTGGGGCGAAGGTTGACCTTCCAACAGGACAACGACCCTGTGCACACAGCCAAGATAACAAAGGAGTGGCTTTGGGACAAGTCTGTGAATGTCCCTGAGTGGCCCAGCCAGAGCCCAGACTTGAACCCGATTGAACATCTTTGGAGAGATCTGAAAATGACTTTGCACCGACGCTCCCCATCCAACCTGATGGAGCTTTAGACGATCTGCAATGAAGAATTGGAGAAACTGCCCCAAAATAGGTGTGGCAAGCTTGTAGCATCATACTCAAGAAGACTTGAGGCTGTAATTGCTGCCAAAGGTGCTTCAACAAAGCATTGAGTAAAGGGTGTGAATACTTATGTACATGTGATATTTAAATTTTTTATTTTTAATACATTTGCAAAAAAATCTAAAAAACCTTTTTCACTCTGTCATTATGCGGTATTGTGTGTAGAATGTTGAGGAATTCTTTTTATTTAATCCATTTTGGAATTAGATGGTAACATAATAAAATGTGGAAAAAGTGAAGGGGTATGTATACTTTCCGGATGCACTGTATAAATGCAAACAAAAATGGGATTGATGAAAGTGTGACAAAAACTTCACCTGAACTGCATATTCCAGAGTTTGAGCCTTGGTACAGTCTAGGTGCAACTGTCATAGTCATCCTCCACCTCTGAGTTTTGTTCAAAAAAGGATTAAGCCATCAGTGTTGTGCTTGTGGTCCCTCCGTTACTGTGAAATTAGAAGTACTGTGTCAAACAGAATGTTTCTCTGGCCTGAATATACCTGGCTAAGTAAACTAATCCAGCCGATTCAGGAATCTTTGAGAAAAACAAGAAGCAGCATTCATAAAAAAAGGAGCAATTAAATCCTCATATTTCAAATGACTCAAACCCCGCCCCCTGTGGTTGCCAATTTTTTTAAATTCATTTAACTAAATAGTGAAAACACTAAAATGCAATATTCAGGAATAGTTTTATGAGTTTATGAGTGTAAATACTAGATTACCACTAAATCTGAAGCAATCCTCCACCCTCCATCTCTCTCTCTCTCTCTCTCTCTCTCTCTCTCTCTCTCTCTCTCTCACACACACACACACACACACACACACACACACACACAAACAAAGTCACATAGATTATTTATTTCAACGGCCACTGAAGATGCCTCTTTGAAGAGGCTTCTGCAGACCCTGATCCAAGCCCGATTGTTCTCCAGGCCATTTTTTTATAAGATTAAATGTTTCATAACACGATTTTGACCACCCTTATAATGGTTGTGATTAGTTAAATCGGACAGGAAAAAAAAAAAAAAAGGTTGGTATCTGAATTCAATTGAAGACTAATTGACATTCTGGCACGTTAAGTTCTGGTCTCGAGGGAACGCAATGCTCAAAGCAAGTTGTGTACCATGAGCGAGGCATAGCCTACAACGCCCCCTCTTGCATTGTTAAACTCTGGGAAATGTTGTTTCTTTAGATATGTTTTAAAATAAAATAAACTGACGTTTTGATAATTACATTATGTACGACATTTTATGATTCATTGGGTTCTATATCTATAGTTTTATTCTATTTCTATGATCTTAACTTTAAAACTGTGCACTTGGAACGTACCTTAGCCAAATCTTGAGATTTCCTTTTACATGTACGTCACGTGTCAGTTTATAGTTACATCATTTCAGTTTCCGGGATCACTAGGACAGCTAACAGTTTCTCACGTCATATTTCTGCTGGTGTCTTACTGTTTTCGCAGAGCAGTATATTGAAAATAGTAAGAATATTTTAAAGAACATTTCGTTATTCATTTTCATTGTGTATGTTACGTGCCTAGTTTTTAAACTGATAAATTGATAGCTAGCCGGCTTGCTAATTCTCATTCGCTTCCATTGCTCCACCAAAAAAAGAAAAGAAAAAAGAAGCCAATATTACTACGACAATGGCTTAGTTTATTAATTCTTCATTTCCATCGGACAAATTGGTCCGACTTAAGGCCGTACATTTGATAGATTTAAGATAACATGTTAATAGCGAGATGGCGGACTCTGTCTTTGTACGGAATTCAGCTTGTGCCCTTGGTCTCGTGGTCTAACCTCTGAGAAGCACATACAGGCTGACGGCCTGCTAATTATTTTATTCTTATTTTTTTATGATGATAGGCCACCAGATTACACTACCAATATGGCATCACATTATTATTCTATGAGAAACGTACTTGATTCTGCAGCACTCCACTGACTGACTTTATAATACGGACAGTCCCACCAGACCACTTCTGTGAGAGATTACCTTTTTACCAATCCTAACGTAAATCTTTTCTGATTTAGCTAATATGTCAGACTACGACAATGAGAATGAGTCTAAATTCATGCGCAAGGCCAAGGAGAATCCATTCGTTCCTGTTGGTGAGTACATCTCATACTATATTGCATCATTCAATGAAAATGTAAGAGTGCATAAAATGTTTTATACATAATATCATAGATAAACATTATGTAGCAGGTCGAATAGATAACACACAGGACACTCCCTTATTTTGGTGTTCTTATATTTTGATGGATGTTGCTTGAGAAAATTACAAAGTACAAAAAGATAAACATAAATGCATATTGGCTAAAATGATACACAAATGCTTACATTTACTTTAACCCACTATAGAGATTTCTGAAACACAATTACATTCTAAACTAAACATTCCATTGATGATTACTAGCCAACCCTGAGGCAGTATCAACAAGTGTTTCATCAATCTGTCACAATACATTTCTAAAACATGTTATCATAGATAGACATGATAACCTTCCTACATTGCGATTTTGATAATACAACAATAGCGTAGTTGACATTTACCATTCATTACAACAGATTCTCAAAATTTCCATTACTGCCATTTTCAGTGACAAGTTCAGAAAGAAAGAAAACAAAGCATTGCTGTTCTATTCCCCCTAGGAGCAGCACAGTCTAGTGGACCCATTTTTGCCCATTTTGAAGATTTTACTATTTAGGTCAACTTATATTATTCTCCAACTTTGTTTAGCACTTCTCTCATATCAAATAAAACAAACTTATTTAAATATACCACTTGCCTACAATTATTATAGTTATAGTTATAGCATGATTCTTTCTTTGTATCATTTAAGGAATGGCTGGTTTCTTTGCCATCGTGGGATGGAGACTTTTAAAGATGAAGAATCGTGGAGATGTCAAGATGTCCGTGCATCTGATCCACATGCGAGTAGCTGCTCAAGGGTTTGTGGTGGGAGCTATGACTGTGGGTATGTTCACTTTCAGGTTTTTAGTCATATCTCTATTTCTTGTCCAATATTGATAAGGCTGATGGGACATTATCACATTTTGAAATATTACGGCTATATAACATTTCCCCACTGATCTTCAGGCACTTAATTGTCTCCCAATTATTTTCTCTGTATTTCAGGTGTCATCTACACAATGTACAGAGACTACATCATGAAGCCAAGAGAAGAACAGAAAGCACTGGAAAACAAATGAATGAGGACTGTTGAACTGATATTATGTCCCCTTGATATTAGCTTACCTCATATTAAGGTACATTTATTTTGTAACAGATGTGTCATAATTTGATATGCTCATATTCTTCCCACAAAACAAATCTAGATGGATTCTGCTAAATTATAGCCATTTAATAGGAAAGTACAATTAGACTGCATTTGTGAGGGAGTCTAGAATGTTAATCCTGGTTTAACTGTAGCAACCTAATTGTGTGTTTGCCCCAAACCACACATACTAGATTTGTATCTATGATCCAAATAAGTTATTTCCGGAATGAGTATGATGATTACATTTGGTTGGGGATGCTGTGCCTTATTTGCTTCTAAGCCAAAGTATCCTCATGCAATATCATCTTGAGGGTTCTTTAACAGTTTTTATATAAGGATATTATCTGAATGGATTGAATGTTTGCCACTGACTGACACTAAAGTGTTATATTAGTGTGATTTGTGTTATATTTGGTATCCCAAATGGTAGGACGTTTTTGATGTGGCTAAAAAATATGTATTGCTTTGGCCAGTTTAATCTGGATTATATGTTCACTTAAGATTTAACTTCAAAGTTATTGAGTTTTACTTTTTCTCAGTCTTGTAGTCTACACATGCCACCCCCCCCCCCCCCCCTTACACACACACCCACGCACACAGTCGTGTAAATATAGCCTATATTTCCATTATTTAAATAAAATTAAAATTAAAGTAGTCTAGATTTAGAACAGTCACTGAAGCACTACTTTCGTGTATATGTGCAAGACGTTGCTGTGTATGTATTGGCCTGTTTTCATTGTTTAGAAAAAACAATTAAATACATACTCTGACTACATATTGTGTCAATGGCTTGTTCCGTTTGTAATGAAAAAAAGACATTGCTCGTTTCAAACATTCGGTTCTTACAATCGCTTTGTGTGCGTGTAGCAGCAGGCAAGTATGGAGGTCATGTTTTGCGCAAACATGATGTGATTTAACACATTTGTTGTTGTTTTTTGATTATTTCGGTAGATTCTATAATTTCACTTTCACCAATGCACCATCCATCCATGGTTATGGATCTTAAATTTGTTCTATCTTGAAGCGTTGCTCTGGCAGCCTGGCTGCAGCACCCACCCTCCTGTTGTGTCCGATAGCAAAAGTTGCCATGGATACCATGGGGTTCAATAGAATAAGGAAGTGCGATTGCTTATTCAGTTAGCAAACTGCAGCGCAATTTCATTTGATTGATTGTCAACTGTACTGTGATTGTGCTGAACAGCTAATGTCGGCTAAAGTTAATGGTAAGTGCCTGGTTTATTTAGCAACTTATTAGAGTGATAAGAGTCAGTGACACGTTGTGTAACGTTAGGTTGTCAAAGCCCTATTCTTGTTTGTAATTAAGATAGCAAACTTCACAAGCTTACAAGTACTACAACTGAGGCCTGGCCTACCTAAGTTAACGTTCCTCGTTTAGCGATAGCAGGCTGCTGTCACTGTCAGCCTGGTGAATTTGTAAATATTCTGTGCGATATTACTTTTTAGCTGCTAGATAGCAAACTTTTAGCTCACTGTTTAAGGCTTTATCTTTCAGTGTTATTGCATACACCGACATAGTATAATTCCCGGACCATAACAATATTATGATTTTAAAGACATTTCTGATTGTTATGTGGATTGCATCTGATCTTTAGACACACCAGATGGAGAATGATGATGGACTTGAGAGCATCTTAAGGCTCCAGTTCCAGGATTTGCAGGAGCAGCATGAGAAGCGGCTCCAGAGAAGATTGGAGAAAAGAAAAGAGAAGGGCAGAGAAAAGACCAGTGTCAATGAAAACACAGCGACCTTCCAAATCCATGATGATCTAAATCTAGCAGAGCAAGACACTAGTCATACTGATAACCTATCTGAAAAGTGAGCTTTGTAACTATTAAATGCACGTAATACTCATTATTCATGTGCTATACCATGACCTTTGATTACTTTATTTTTCTATAGGCGTAATTATTAATTTGTATAGGCATTCAAATTAATTATGCAAAGTCAGCTTTATCCGAGTACCTATCCCATTTAAAAAAAATACTTTACCATGGCAATCACACCTATAATTGGAATTGGATAAATCTGAGAGTCTGAGACAACAATTATTGATGTGGACATTGAGAATATCTCATTTGATTGTTTCCCCACAGGCTACTACAGAATGAAAACGAACAGTTGCAGAACCAGGTGAGGGAGCTAAGGGATGAAAATGGACGGCTATTCAAACTAGTCAGTGAAAAAGACTTTGAAATTAAGCACCTAAAGAGGAAAAGGGATGAAGACAGATTGGCTTTAGCAGGTACATGATTTTACTGATTATATGCAGTAATAATAATTTGAATAATGGAAATCTTAACCAAACAACCTGTATGATGGAAAATGAACCAAAGGCACATCTGGCATAGCTGGTGATGCTGCAGCCACAAAGATCGTGGAGCTATCCAAGAAGAACCGAGAGTTAGCCGCTGAAATAGAACGAGAAAAAGTTAAAGCAAAACAAACAAGCAACAGGGTCAAAGATCTAGAGAAAGAGGTAATATAAATGTTGTTGAGCAAAATGTAATTGCACATTTAAGTATGCCAGTATGGATTACATATTGCCTATTACATCAACTAAATGTGTTATTCATAATATATGTATTTATTGACGTCCTAGCTGAAGGCTACATCGTTTCTATGTCAACCCGGGCAGAAAATTGACATTAAGGCACAAGATTTGAGGTCAACCGAGGACTTTGAAGTGGTAAATGCTTTTGCAAGATTCCACAAAGCATTATTTCTCTATAATGACACTAACACCTCGGACATGATAATTTCTTCTATAATTTCTTCATTAAATTAGAATAGCCCAGCCGTAAAATCTCTGCAGGAGAAGTTATCTGCCGCTCAGTTCAAAATGACTGAATATCGTAACCAGATCCAAGCCCTCAAGCAGGAATTGAAAGTAGCTCAGAAGGTAATATTCCAGGGCTTATATCTTTTTTTGTTGCTTAAAATTGTTAATTCCTTCTATAGACACCTTCACAATAGTCACACAAACATGTCAAAGTAAATAATTCATGTTTTTATTATTCCATGAGGTAGATATTAAGCAGTGAGGTGGGAGAGGAGGTAAACATTCAGCAATTATTGAGCTGCCCTGGGAACTGGAGGGGGCGCTCTCAACAGATCCTTGCCCTACAGAGCCGGGTAAGCACAGTGCAATATTGAATGGGCCATTATCAACTCAATCTTCTCTGTGTGTGCTTTGATTTGTAAAAGACAGAGAGACCCTGGCATTAGAAGCCTAGTGGGAGCCACTTTTCAAACTAGGCCTGACATAGTACCTTCTTTCCTTATACCCAGGTGAGGGATCTTGAGCAGCAGCTCAGCCAGACAGCTCAGCAGAGACAGCCCAGTTCTGAGGATGAGCTACTTGGGGTGGGGCTCCTACAGAAAACACCCCACCAGGACAGAAACCTCAGCCACATCCGCTTCATTGAGAAGGAGAAACGAGAGAACTTAGAGGTAGCTCAGCACGCTTATATACGTAACTGAACAGCACCGTAGCTAAATTTGACCAGGGCCAGCAGCACATGTTAGGCTTAGGTAACACATGTATATGCATGTACAGGTATGGATATTGTATGTATGTCACATTTACACAAATATGTACTGTAAAAGGTATTACACCATGTCATAGAATAAAAGTCTTCCCTGGAAACAATATTTAATAAGGGGGTTATTATTTTGTTTTTAGAAGAATTATAAACATATGACTATCCAAAGCAAGCTCTGATTAGCCTCTCCTCTTTGTTGTTTACTGTAGAGAGTTACGAGAGACTACGAGGCCCTCCAGAGGGACCACAACGAGCTGAAGAAGAAACTCGAGGGCTCCAAGGCCCGGAGCAAAAGCCTCACCACCGAGGTCAAAGCCCTGAAGGCCCAGATCGGCACCCTCATCGAGAAGGGTAAACACGACGACGAGCTGGTAGATGCTCTGCTGGTGAGATATCACATTGAAGGGAAAACATAGTGTCATTGCTATCGAGTATGAGCCTTGGATATGGAAACAGGGCGATGTACCGTCATAGATCAATTCAGATTAAACAGACAGCTTGTTAGTTGTTATGTAAACACACTAAACATACAATAGTCAGGGTTAGGGTTAGGGTTACAAGATTTTATTTATGTAAACAAACGTGTAAATACATTATTCACCCCATATAGAATAAAAACTTAAATTAGTATTTTTTTATTATTATATAATGTACATTATATAAATGTTTTGTCGAAAACCCAAAGAAAGAAAAAAGTGAATGGAAATAGGTCTATAGTACGCAAGGCATTCAAAGGAACTTTCATGTTGTTGAACATGACTCCAGACGTCTCTTTTGAAAGAACTGGATTATAGACACCAACACAGGGGTCGCTTTTGTACTAGACATCTGGAGAAATGAGAAGACCTACCTTGCACCCTGTCCTCTGTCTCCCATGTCTCGAATGTGTTTGTCACCTCCTCCCACTGGGAGTAGAAGCAGCAGACCCAGCTGCAGAAGGTGCTAGGTCGGCTCAGCCAGCAGGACACCCAGCGCCAGGAGAACCAGCAGAACCTGGGGCAGCAGCTGAGCAGCGAGGCCCAGCGGCACGGCTCCCTCGTCCAGCAACTCAAGCAGATGGTGTCCGAGAGGGAAGCCCGAGTTCGAGAACTAGAGCACGAAGTGGAGCAGCTCGCCCTCAAGGTAGAGGGGTTCACTAACTGATCAGACAAGGCCTACTGCTTGAGAAGAGTCCAAAAAAATTTGTGCAGAGTTATTTTGTAATGCATTTCTGTACCAAATTCAATAGCTTACAAAAGAACATTGAAGATAGCCTATCTAGAACATAACGACACAACAAGTACATTTTCACGTCAGCAAAGTTTGGAAATGTAAATACGCCCAGACAGCCCATTCTGCTACACCCACATGATTGCCGCTGCCACTTGATTATATTGTTTTTCATAAATCTTAACAAGACTTAGGCTAGGTTTACTAGGGGCATCAGGTTACTTACTCTTTGAGGTAGCTGCATGTTTGTTTGATTTATTGATGTCTTACTTTCTTTCAAAAGTCGCTGTTGGAATTGTAAACGATGTATGTAAAGCAAATATGTAATTCAATCTGCAGTTGAAGGTTATAGCACTCTTCAGCAGTATTACTGTTTGTTGCAGAGAGAGGGTGGGGGCACCTTGTCAAGCGCCAAGACTGAAATGTGCAGTTCCAGCCCTTTGACTGCAGGGGGAGACAGTAACAAGAGAATGAGCTCTGGGCGGTGAGTAAAATCAGTGAAGGTGGTGTTGCTGTATAAGGAATTAGAGGTTGTAGTTTGTGTATTGCTTGGAAAGGGTCTTTACAACTGACTGCAAAAACACATGGGGTAATATTTTATACAAACAATGACGCATAAGAGGACTCAGGAACACATTGCAACATATAATGGTCCTTTTGCTCAGCAACTTGTGCTTTTAAATCCAAACTAAGTAGAAAGTTCCAAAAATGTTCTTCCACTCTTATCCCATTGCCTTATCGCTGTGAATTCAGTAATCAATCAATAATTATCGAAATATGACAGAGTATTATTAAAAAAACATGTTGACTTACACTTGTATTCATGCTTTGTCATTGACCAACTGTTAAACTGTATCCATCCTTGCATTTGAATTTAGGTCTGTTTCTAAACTTGGACATAAACTAGTGGAGTCTGCTGCCGGGAGCAGCCTAGAGGCCATGTAAGACAGACTTCTCTACGGCTGAGTTGGCCATGCACCCATAATGTACCAAACGGTTGCTTTGCAAAGCTCTGCAATAATGTGACATTAAGGTTTGTTGTTATGCTGTTACCTTGTCAAACCTAACTTATAAGACCATACAAATGGATTCCTTTATTATACCAGAGATGTAAGGCCTTCGAGTGGTTGGAACAGCTCAGAAGAGATCAAGTCTTTGAAGAACAAGTTGACAGAGTACAAGACCCTGTACCAGGCTGCCAGTGTAGAGAGAGACCGACTGCAGGAGCTAGTCAAGGTCCAGCAATCTAGGTGACACAAAGGATTCCATCTCTGTGACCAACTGTAAATTGTTTCTGCATATTTACCTTTTTACCTTTTGTGCATTTTGCGTTAGTCCGATGTGTGGGGGCGTCTTTCTACTGGAGGCAGTTCATTTAGGGACGTTGCGTTATTTTTAGACGAGCACTGTGGGAGCATGGCGAGCCGTTTCTTTTCACCTCTCAGTCAACCCTTTGTAGCTCCTTTCCTCACTGCCCCTTTGAGAGAGGTGATGGAAGGGAAGTGGCTTGCACCTGACTGACTTTTGGCGACAGTCTGAATGAAACCAATGGTTCTGCTTTGTTTCGACGCGCTAGGGAGGAGGAGGTGAGGCTAAGGTGTGCAGAGGCTGTGCAGAAACTCCAGGGAGAGCGCCGCAGGGCTGTGATCCTGGAGCAGCAGCTGGAGAGGGCCAAGCTGGATATTGGCAAGGGATCGACTCCGAGCAAAGCCAGCTACAAGGGCCACGTTGGTACGCTGGAAGCACAGAGGGGCAGCACCCCTGGGGCTTCACATGTGGCAAGGCCGTATCGATCGGCCATCATGTGCCGCTTTTGTTGATTCTTTTCCTCCTTCTTCTCCCACCCTCAAGGAGCCTCCAGCAGTCTGTCTGTGCTTTCCGGGGAAAAGGAGGCATTATCCCCCAAAAGCTCTTCTGACCTCTCCAGAGATGTGCAACTCAGTGAGCTAAGTACTCGGTGAGTCTGGCAGAATTGATTTACATTGCCCCTCTCTTTTTCTCTGCCACGTCCGTCCTCCACAGCTGATGCCGTGGGCGCAAGCCTTGAAGAAAAAAAAACGAACATATGCGTCATATCTGTTTCTTATGTGCATGCCAAACATCTTTCTATACAACATATGAAGCAGATGATCCACTGAGCATGCTAACAGTATAAGCATGCAGAATAGAGGATGTCAGTGCCTGGGGCAAAGACAGCACATTGCAGTTATGGCTCATGACACTTTGTGTGCGGAGGTGTTTGTTCCTCCAGAGGTGGTTTTTTTTTTTGGGTGAGGGGGTGAGACAGGGGCGATGTTGATATGTTTCCCATTTTTGTTCGGCAGGCTGGCTTTCCAGCTGGAGGAGATGGATGCTCTGAGGGCGGCGCTGAAGAGCACACTGCTGGCCAAGGAGGAGGACTTGCAGCTTTACAATGACATGATGGGCCAAGTCAAGCATGTTTTCTTGCAAGCACTGCGCCAGCACAAGCAGGACACCAACCAGGGGATCTAGTCTGCTGGTGAGGCCCCCGCTGTAGCTGACGTACACCAGAGCCCTGTCACGCCTGCTCTGTGAAAGGACAGTCTTAGTGGAGCAGGGCTGCCTGTCTGTTTATCATCCACCAGATAGAGTGCGTTATCTTTTAAAGAACACATGCGCCTTCCTTTTATCAGTCTTTTAAGCACCCTGACCAAAGGCGGTAGGATATGTTACGTGGGGAAAATAATCGAAACTCTTAAAACTCCTCCTGCAAGAAGCTATGAAAACACAAAACTATAGCATATATTATAAAGTAAGTTTTGGCACAGTTTTGATAAACCGTATCTGCTATTTAAATTAGTTCCTTTAAGTTGTGCCAACTGTACGTATTGATGTCTGGAGAGTCTATAACCCTCTATAAGTAAAGACTGTAGTCAGTTGGTAGTACCAAAATGTGGTTTTATAATGTGAGCTATTGTCAGAATGTATTATTATAAGCTTATATGCATCCCTGTGTTTCATAGAGCACGATAAATGTTTTGCGTGAAGTAGTGTGAAATTTGAACTAATGAACTTCAATTTATAGATATGCTTTCCTGTAAACCCATTATGTCTAAATATAGATTCATGCAAGTTGTGTGAGCTTCCACTTCCTAGATTTGATATTCTAAGTAGTATGAAGCTGAAACAGCCTCTTTCAATAAGCTGACCACACTAAGTCCTATGATTAGTTCGAGACTGGAAAATAAAATCCTATTAAAAATCAAGAGCTATCTTAGCTTGAAATAGCACTGAAAGAAGTCATTCTAAAAATAATGAATTAAGCAAGATTACATATTATGTCTGCGGCTTTGAACAGCGCACCCAATTACCCTTATCATCCCGCCCAGTCCTCTTGACCCTGGTGGTCAAGGAAAAACAATTACCTGTTTGATGGTCCCCTGTTGAGGCTGTGAGCAGGCCAATCAAACCAGACCTCAAGTTGTAGAGCTTATCAAGTTAAGCCTGAAGGCACAGACAAGTGTCTGCAGTTGATTGCAGAAATGATCAGCGCTGATAGCGCTAAATCAGTAGGGTTTAGTGTCTTTGAAACTGTCCTGTGTGCTCATCCTTTTCTAAATGTCATTGTCTTATCACATTAAACTGGCCATATCGTTTCCTCACTTAAATGTTGCCTCAGTGGATACAATATTTATTACAGAAATTAGTAGTGATAATGTTACCAAGGAGCTGAAAAGACGTCATATTCCAATGTTTTAACGGAAACCTGACACCAAATGTATATTTATTTTTGTGGATGACCTTAACGAAGCAGGCGCTCTCAGTTTGTCTTGGCCACAGAATATTACACAAATATTTGAGAAGCTAAAACAAAATAGTAAATGCTTAAGGATTAACTTCTTAAATATAAATTCTTTAAAACATTGCTGCTAATCGGTTGTGACTTGTGACCAGCTGAGTGGGAATAGCGGTTGAATAGGATGGCAAACCTTAGCTACACAAACTCCCACTCTGCTCGTCCATGAATTCCCCAGAGCATGGGGAAATGCATGTATGACCTGAGCTTCTCATTTACCCTTGTGGATTCCAAAGAGCGGTCTGGTCGCTGTATCCTGGTGGGAGTGGCCTCTACATTCAAACTAACATCCGAGTTATTTTCCTCCTATATACAGTAGCCAAAAGGATTTCAGCAGGATTTTCACCCCCTCCTCTTCCCCTCCACATCACGCTTAATTTAAAACCATAGCTGAGTTAGTGTGCTGCTTCAAATACCGCACTATTTCTTCCAGAACCCTGTGGGAGATTGGCAGGTCCCCGCTGTACTGAGCGCGAAAGTGCCACAGGACAAAAATATCAGACTTTGGACGTGATGAAGAAAGCCTTTATGCTTAGAGAAACAAAAAACAGTTTGTGTTGAGTACTGCCTGGACTGAGGGTGAGGCACTCCTCTGTGTGGTGTAGCAGTCACTGGTTGTGTGGGACTTAGAAACGGAAAGATACTATGAGGAAAGGACTGTTGAAAGTGCGTGACATCTAACTACTGAACATCTCACAATCTAGGAGAACATACCCACCCATAACTAAGAAGCTATATCGCATTGCTTTCGAGGGGTTCAACGTGGATTTGAAAAGTACATTCAATTCAGCATTAGTTATGCATAACTGTATGGTGCAATCAAATATTGAGGACATAGATTTTTGGCAAACCACATTGAAAGTTTGTTCAACTTCTGGACCGGTGTGCTGCACTTATTCCGGTGTGCCACTGAGATCCAACCCTGTATGTTGTCTTTGCATTAATCTACCTAATCCTGATTACTTCAGTCATTAAAAGGTGTCATCACTTGCAAATAAATTACATTTCCCCAAACAGTTTTAATATTGTTTTATGATGCTGGATTACGCAGAGAGGTGTAGATTTATTCCAAAATGCCCAATAACCCGCTAAGCCAAACACAAACTTATGTAAACACAGCATACGTAAACAACCTCACCTATTTGTCATTCCAGCTTTGAATGACTCCTTTCTCCATCCCTTCTCCTTAGAGGTATTCCCTCGTTCTGGACCAATGCTTCCTGTCGACCATTGACTGCATCCAGAAACTTAAGTAAACAGGCGAGCTGTGAAGGCAGAGGTTAAAGTTAGCCATCAGTGAACCAGCGATCTGTGAACTATTCTCAGGCCTTGAAAACGGTTTAGGCCTCTAAGAGACCATTCATATCATGGCAGAAACCTCTCATTTACATGTAATGGAAAGAAAATAAACGAATACCTCGGCTTAGCCCTTAATGTGTCCATTTATTGCAAGTAATGAGTAAAGCAAGAAGATGTGCGGTTGTTTTCGCGAAGCAGACAGTTGAGATGGAGAAAAGAGATAAAGCAAAGTCATTGGGTATGTTTACAGCAATATAATCTTTCAGTTGATCTTAATACTGCACCAGTGGGATAGGGTGACTAATAAGAATGGTGATATTATCTGATATGCTGTAGTCATCTTGTCTATTGCCATCAGGCATAACAAGCAGAGCTGTAACCCCAGACAACCCCAGTTGTCAACTGGCGTCCAACTTACCTTTAACAAACTTGATCACACAAGTTTATGTATCTTTGCAAAACGGTTTACAGCAAGACAGTTGACATGGACTATCTGAACAATGCATTCACACACTCTGCAGGGTTACAATGGAGCAGGCTTGGAGGATGCCTTGTGTCTTCTATGTTTGCCACTAGATGGCAGTGTGGTCAATTTTGTACTGCATGCCATCCACTGACTAACTGTAAATGATCAATTCATGCCTACTTGCCATCGGAGACCCCTAATAAAATATAGATTGATAATGTTAATATTACGTTTAATTGCATTAAACTTAAATTCAACTCAAAGGCCCAAAGCAAATATTGAGATTGAGAAAGAGATTGCTACAGGTCTATATGATTTACAAGTTTAATAATAACCAACATAATAAGTCCAGTTTTTATTATCGCAGCTAAGTGCTCTTGATTCCCCTGTTTTACTTTAGCTTGTGGACAGAATACAGTGTCGGTAGTGCAGGCCCACTTAAGCGCTTATCTATAACAGCAAGATTCCTGCAAGATTCCTTGCACCTCATAGCCACCAAATCATCACTTCGCCAACAAGTTCCCTTCGTTTCAAAGGGCAATTCCATTTCATGGTTGAAGGGAGAAGGAAGGGAAGAACACCGGAGATCTGGAAGTGTGAATCGTTGACTCGTGCCACATGTGTCCATCAGCCCATCGATGGCCGCTGGCGCACAGTTCCTGTATCCACCCCAGCTCACACGAGAGCCAAAGTGAGTCATCATCGAAACAACCGTGGTAAGATGGATCTGATTGGGGATCTGAGCTTAAAACTCTCAATCCACACATGCACACAGCGTGAACTCGGCACCTGGCTCACGGAAATGGCGCCTGCTCTGGGGGTTCTCAGCTGCAGGGCAGAGGTTGTGAAGCGGTCTTGCTGAGCGGAGAGGAATACAAGCGCAACTTTCTGGAGGGATTTTGCTGCGGTGTTTTAGTGTTTCATTACAATCCATCGGTAGACGCCTGCACTTGTATCTTTTATACATGACCATTACAGAGTAAACATATATAAACAGTTTAATGTGTGTAGAAATGTTCCGTTTGGCTTTCAAATGTAGCCTATCTGAAAGTCAAATGCTGCATTTCTACACATTTTAGTGTTGTGAAAATAAATTTTTCATTATGGCCTTTAAGATTGCACTATAGTACCTTCTGTACATTCCAAACAGGGAATCAATCCCATCTGCAAATGTCAGACCCCTTGAAATTGTAACATTAATAATTCAAGTTCTGTTACGCAAAAGACAACATTTGCTCAAGTATTTCAGGATCTTTAAATCATGTCAGCTCCAAAGACACAATAAGTAATCTCATTGATAGTTATCTTAATTATAATTTTTGGGGACGGAAGGTTTTTTGCCCAAGATTTCAGACAAGCCAATACTGCGCCATTACTCCACCAACACTGCACAAGGCCAAGTTTAATCCAGCGGAAAGAAGACACGAGAAGAGGTCATGATCCTGCATGACGAATGAACACTTTGTGAGCCTCTCTAGACTGTCAACCACCTTGCTTGTCCTACACCTCCCTTTAATGGCCTGGAGCTTGTGTTTCTCCTGACAGGACCAATCCACTTCACTGGAGAGATAAGAGGGACAAAATGTCAAAATCGGCACAGTTGGTCGTATCGGGTCGGCCCTTTTGAAATTCCCTGGGCCACAATCAGACTGACGTAGGTGGTTTGACCTTGAATATTTGATGCTGGCTTCTGTGAACCACCTTTATCCGAGAACAATTGAAGCAGAAAGAGATGGAGTTGGGAGCATTAATGTGTATGGGGGCAGGGTGGTTATGGTTTTTTTGTCAACCAGTTCTTTCCAAGCCATCTACTTTTTCCAATTGCCATCAATTGCCTTCTATTAGATTAGTTGTTACCAACATCAAAGCAAGGATTTTTGTTAATTTTGGATGTAAGAAATTTTCACGTGTCCTTATTATCCATGGTTGATCACACCATCCTTCCATTGAGGCACACTTATTTTGTTTCACATCAGAGTCATGAACATCACTGAGGTCTCTCACTGGGGTTGAAAGTAATGGGGCACTTCTCTTGTTTTCTCGTTACCTTTTTACTTTGAACACTTTCCACAACATAAGCCAGATGTTGAAGCATAGTTTATTGCCATCTTCCATTTACTGGAACATGCTCTTATCACCTGGATGATTTTATTTCACCTCTTTTGACCAACAAGACTACTGCTTGATAGAGCTTAGCAATAGCAAATCAATCACCATATCTACATAGTTTTAAAAAATAATGGAGCAATAAATAACATATTTTGTTATATCTATCCTGGGACTACAACACAATACAATTACTGTAGGCACAATAAGTAAACAACACATCACAGAATTTTGGGTGTGAGATGTTTCTCTAGTCCTTGGTTTGTGTAAATATAATTAATCAAGCAGAAGGGACCAAACAATGACAAGTTATATTTTTCTCAAAAGAAGACCACCGTATTTCTGAACCTGTATTTGAAATACTATTAACGTTTCTAAATCTTATATTAAAAGACTACCTGTCAAACCTGAGAACAATTGTTGTGATTGTTGTTAACCAATTGCGGTGTGACAGGCATCTTAGCCTACTCATTGGCTAGTGTAGATAACAGGACAATCAGACCAAAGCTTGTGGTGCTTGTCAAACTGCAGATACCAAAATCAATAGGGTTCATTGGAATAGCAATCTCCCTATCTGTCTAGTTGTCTAGAGACTTGATTGTCAATTGACTGCCTTTTCCCAATACCAGTCACCACCAAAGTATTCAAATAGGAATTTAGATTACAATGAAAGCAATTCCAATCATTGGGTGAAGGGTCAGGACTGTTTCTTGGACAGTGGGGTTTACCCAAAGGTCTACATCAATGCTTCACAAAACTGCAAACAGGCAATTGTAAAAGCATCGATAAGATTTCAAGATTAGTGCCATTTGATTGTATATAAGACTAAGCACAACCGAGCGACATGCAAGTCCTATTGTGACACTGCCCAATGTCACCTTACAATCATAAACTTAAATTGATGTAATGAATTTAATGGATTATATTGTTCATCTGATTGGCCAGGGACTGTGACGGTCACTTTTCTGTTTTGTGGCCAATAAAAAAAAACCTGAATCCTGCTTTACTGTGTGCTGTGCCATCCTTTACTGGGGAGTTGTACTAGTCAACAGCTGAGTTGAGGTGACAGTGTGACACCTATGCATAACACACCATAATGGAAGCGGCAGTATCACTAGTGTTTGAACAGTACCCCTGGCCATACTCCAGAATGTGTTACAGAGCGACCCACTCACAATATCCAAACATGTGCTCCGTCGGTGTGACGACCACGTAATGGACAGATTATGTCATTCTCTCTGCTGCCTTGCTGAAGCCATGTCTGAGCAGCCAGCATGCCCATCCCCCAGCAACCTCCTGCTCTTACACAGCATCATGGACCATGTAAACCACACCAAGCCTGGTAATTAATTAATGGAGCCTAACAGAAGGGCTGGCTCTGTTTGTGGTACGGCTGTAGGTGACGGTGGGGAGAGCGCATTACCGTGGGACTGGTGTGTTGTGGGAGGGTATAGGTAGCGGAAGGAGGGAGGGAAAAGCGGAAGGAGGGAGGGGAAAGAGCCCAGGCAGTGCACCCGATGAGAGGACACCGTCAGCCCAAGCACCCCTGTTGACCATCAATCAGCCGGGGCCATTGTGGTCCTGTCCAGTTTTACGGCAGAGGAGGAGGCGGCGCAGCCAGCCAGGCAGGCAGAGAGAACCGGAGAGGGAGAGGGAGAGACAGAGAGGGGAGTAGGGAGCCACAGGGAGAAAGAGGGGGAAGAAAATGGCAGGGGATAGGGCCGTGTGTGTTCAACGGCCGGCCCTGCTCGGCTTGGGCGCCGCGCTGCTCTACCACTGCTGGTCTTCCGTTCGGTCCCAGGTCCCGGATCCAGAGGTAAGAATCATTTTAGCCGTCGCTCTGCTTGATCTTACCCACGGTTGGGGGGAGAGACCTGCATCTGGTTACCGCGCCCTGAGGTGCGGGCGCCGTTTGCTCGTGTGTTTACGAGACGGCTTGACGTAATTAACGGGGGAGTAGTTCACTGGATCTGTTGCTGGTCGCCTCTTACACAATGATGATTCAGCATGCGCTGATACCTGATACATTATGATGTTTCACCTGGAGAGTCAACGTCATAGCTGGCTTTTTAGATGGTACCTCACACATGTAATGATGACCAGCAGCCGCCTTTTGTTTTTGTCCATAGCCTGGAATGATCATTTCAGCCTTACAGTGTTTTGCTTAAGAGTGACAAGAGTTAGTTGACTACATTTTTCAGAACAACGTGAAAAAAACATGTGACAAACCAGTGCAGACCTCAAACAAAACAAGTTGCTTATTCAACGAGATTTTTGTAGAGAATCCCAGGAAAGTTTTAGAATCATTCTAAACCTTACATCTGAAAAACTCATCCACCTACTCTCACACGAAGTAGGCCAACAAGGGAGACAGGTTCCTTTCTTTTTTTTGGGGGGGGGGGGGGTTGATGAAGGATGTTCCTGCTGATGCTTTGCATTTGCTGTCTCAGCATTTGACGGTTGTGGGCTCAAAGTTATGGGAGATTAGACAGGGGTGCGGGGGCTTTCCATTCATATGCATGTGGTCTGTGGCTCTCCCTTTTATGGTGGAGGTAAACGACAACCCACCCAAGGGGCTTCCGACTCCCAGTATCCTTCTGTGATTTGCTTCACTCATCTCCCTATCACAACCGATGGTTTGGATGAAATTGAAATCCAGAGCGGGGGAGAGAGCCTGTCAAAACCAATAATTGGCGTCAGCATTGATATTCCCATTTGACGACATTTAGCCATTACTGTTTGTTTTAGAATAATTCATAAAGATGTTTAAATGTTGATGAGCCTATTTTTGTTGATTTAAAATATATTCTGATAAATCCATCTGGACAGTTACTAATGCTTTTTGATGAAAATCTGAAATGAGCATGCTAAATTGGAAACAAACTCAGCATGCTGCACCTGGGCCACACACTTTATTTCTTGGCTTCTTCAGTAATTGTGAGACATTTTTTTCTCGTTGTTTTAGGAGTAGTCCTCCCAATCTTTAAGTGCAATTTATTCCAACAATTTGCCAAAAAGTAAGTTGAGGCCAACCGCCTCTCAATGTGGAGCTGTGTTTTTCTGATTTGTTTACAAAACTTGCCTGGATTAGACGCTAATCCCCAAATGAAATACTCCCAAAGAGAACAGGACTTTCATCGTTGCATAATCACTTTGAACTAAAATGCACTCCACATTATGAGCAGCACAACATATTAACATAGAGCATTCTACCTCTGCAAAAGCTTCATTCAACTTAAAATGTCAATTGACGTTTCCCCACTCAATGTCCCTTTTAAATCAATTAGTTTAGGTTTGTCAATACCAGACCTACAATGTTTCCTTGTCACATACATGCTGACTTTTGGAGATTTAGGAAATGTTGGCCAAGCCCAGGAAATGCCCATAAAATCGTGTTGATTCACTAGTCCATCAGTTGTGGCACGCAGTAACTTCAAACTCAAACACACGGCCCCTGACAGCCTGAAACATCTCTGATACTGCCCATCAGTAGGAAGCATATCAAGACCCCAACCACTAGCACAACACTTGCAGTGCCATGCTCCTGTACAAGCTACATAGGAATCTGCATGTAACATTGGCATTAGTGCACATGGTGTATTTTCTGAAAGACCTCAAAGCTGCCTATTACATGTGCCAGGTTTACCCTTATTAAAATGAAAACACTATTACACCGCTATTGTCCAATTTCAGTGATTGTTTCTCTCAGCGATAAATCTACAGAAATGAACTTCAAGTGAAGGGCATCTGCATACATGCATGTTTGAAATACTGTATACTGTACAAAAGCATGTTTCCTGGATGTTTTCAGTTCATACGTTTACCTTCATTCTTAACATGTATCCATTTTAGGAATGAATAAGGTTTGGACAGGAGTGCAATCAAGAATTGATTTGTGGACATACTGTACGCCGTTGTGTCCCCTGTTTGACTCTTTGAAAGAACAAAAGCCGTGGTCGATATGGACTGCAACGGTTTTGATCATGTTACGAGGAATGGGAGAGACAGAGAGCTTTCACTGGCTCCGGAGTGGCAATCCTTCATTGATCCGCTGGTGTCGTGATCCTTTTCGTGATCACACAGTCCTCTCACACTTTCTCCTTAAGGAGTTTTTCATGTTAAATTATCAAGTGTGAGATGAATAACCTATTCTAGAGAGATAAGGTACAATAATTTAAAAAAGATGTAATTGTGGGTGGTACTCGCGGTATTGTTGCTTAGACAAGTATGGATTTGTGCCAATAAAAGTCTAACTTAATGCCTCAAGACCAATAGTACTTTTAAGTGTACACTTTGAAAATATTTATAATTCATCAGGTTTTTGTAATATTCCCCCTCTTTCTCCCAGTGAAAAAAGACATGTAATTTGCTCAACTGTTGTAGTAATGTAAATTATTTCATGTGTAATGTACCTTTTCTGTAGTGCAGAGTGTAGTGCAGGAGAGGCCAATGGAAATAGGTAGGGAAGTGGAGATAGTAAGGACAAGGACAAAGTATGGTTTTAGATGGGTCTCCCTCAGTAGCCTATGCCTTTGATCCAGCTCCTGGTAGGAAATACTCGACAATTCAATTAAAATCCCCAAGGCAGGGGGTGATATTCATGTGAGACTTTGGGTGTCTTTCTTTGTAGATTTACGAGGTCACTGGGCCAGTGAGGCTTATCGAACAAGGGCTGAATATCTAGAAATATTTCAGGGTGGACTAAATTGTTTTTCATGGGTGCACAGGATTTTATCATTCATATGGTGTATTTTTTACACATAATCAATACATAATTTGTGGCACTGCCCATGTGTGCATGGCTAATCTTGTCCCTAGAAAGCTCTAGTCTGTTGTTTTTTTTGTTTGTTCAGGCAAGCAGTTGAAATAATCCTTTCTTTCTAGATCTTATAAAATGTATATAATTTGATATCCAGAAAGACATAGGCCTACATAGTATTTATACTATGGATGGATAACATAAACAAGAAAAACATCTGTAGACCATTACTGCAATTATTGCATTTATCCATCCATTAGCTATACTGCTTATCCTATGCAGGGCCGCGGAGGGGCTGGAGCCTATCCGAGCCGAAACACGGCAAGAGGCGGGGTATACCCTGGACAGGTCGCCAGTCTATCACAGGGCCGACACATAGGGACAGACAACAACTCACACTCACATTCACACCTACGGACAATTTAGAGTCACCAATTAACCTGCATGTTTTTGGACTGTGGGAGGAAACCGGAGTACCCGGAGAAAACCCACGCAAATACGGGGAGAACACACAAACTCCACACAGAAAGACCCTTGGGTCAGGTGGGGATTGAACCCAGGACCTTCTTGCTGTGAGGCAACAGTGCTACCCACTGAGCCATAGTGCTGCAAGTTCACCTCTAAATCCTAATTCAAATACTCTTACAGTATGTCCTATTTAGTCTTTGCAAAATTTTAGGTTTCAATCTATCTTTAGTGTTCCATGTTTTCAGAGTGGAGATTAGGTTTAAGCTGTAAAGCACCTTTGGAAACGGACCCCAAGTTCACAGAGATTTCCAGCGGATGAAGAGGCTGGCTAGGGCAGCTCAGAGTAAAATTCAGCATTTTAGTAAATCTTCCAAAATGCCTTCTGAATAGGGCTGCTGCACATCTAATAGGTTACAATGAGTGCATAATTTTAAAATATTCATACTACGTTAATCTTCCTTTAATGTAATTTACTTTAAAAGTAGTGATTTGTAGCTTATGTCATACCTTGTTATCAATCCGGTAAAATAGAATATGCATTTTAGGGTACCAGGTTATGTGGTCGATAGGATTATAATACTAATGTTTTCTTTATTCCATAGCTTTTGCCCACCGATCCACCAAAGAAGCCAGACCCTGTTACCTCAGAGACAGTGGTGTTTTGGGGCCTGCGTCTATGGCAGGTCATTGGCATCTTTTCCATGTTTGTCTTAGCAATAAGTAAGTAGCAGCCTACAAAACCTGAAAAAAAGGCAGTCAGAGATATTGGCTAAGACTTGGATAACCCTTGACATAATTGTCGTAGTGCCATCGCTGATTTTGACTGTGTTACACCATAAAGGTTGATGGGGTAGTAAACACATTGACATATCACATACATATAACATAGAATAATTTTGGTTACATAGATTAGCGTAATATCATCTTTTGATGATTAGACAGTGGGGAAGGCATTGGTCTTACATAGTAGTTACATCCCTTGACATACAGTGCCTTGCAAAAGTATTCACCCCCCTTGGCATTTTTCATGTTTTGTTGCCTCACAACCTGGAATTAGAACGGATTGTTTGAAGGTTTGCATCATTTTATCCACAGAACATGCCTACAACTTTGAAGATGTAATTTTTTTTTTTTTTTATTGTGAAGCAAACAACAAATAGGACAAAATAACAGAAAACTTCAGCGTGCATAACTATTCACCCCCCTAAAGTCAGTACTTTGTAGAACCACCTTTTACGGCAATTACAGCTGCAAGTCGCTTTGGATAAGTCTCTATGAGCTTGCCATATCTTGCCACTGGGATTTTTGCCCATTCCTCAAGGCAAAACTGCTCCAGCTCTTTCATGTTGGATGGTTTCCGCTTGTGAACAGCAATCTTCAAGACTGACCACAGATTCTCAATTGGATTGAGATCTGGCCTTTGACTAGGCCATTCCAACACAATTAAATGTTTCCCCTTAAACCACTCGAGTGTCGCTTTAGCAGTATGCTTTGGGTCATTGTCCTGCTGGAAGGTGAACCTCCGTCCCAGTCTCAAATCACAGGCAGACTGAAACAGGTTTTGCTCAAGAATATCCTTGTATTTAGCACCATCCATCTTTCCCTCGACTCGAATCAGTTTCCCAGTCCCTGCTGCTGAAAAACATCCCCACTGCATGATGCTGCCACCACCATGTTTCACTGTGGGGATGGTGTTCTTGGGGTGATGGGATGTGTTGGGTTTGCGCCATACATAGCGTTTTCCTTGGTGGCCGAAAAGTTCAATTTTAGTCTCATCTGACTAGAGCACCTTCCTCCATACATTTGGGGAGTCGCCCACATGCCTTTTGGCAAACTCAAAACGTGCCATTTTATTTTTAACACTAAGTAATGGCTTTTTTCTGGCCACTCTTCCATAAAGCCCAGCTCTATGGAGTGTACGGCCTATTGTGGTCCCATGCGCAGATACACCAGTCTCTGCTGTGGAACTCTGCAGCTCCTTTAGGGTTACCTTTGGTCTCTGTGCTGCCTCACTGATTAATGCCCTCCTTGCCCGGTTTGTGAGTTTTGGTGTGCGGCCCTCTCTTGGCAGGTTTGTTGTGCTACCATGTTCTTTCCATTTGAAGATGATGGATTTGATGGTGTTCCGGGGGATCATCAAAGATTTGGATATTTTTTTATAACCCAACCCTGACTAGTACTTCTCAACAACTTTGTCCCTGACTTGTTTGGAGAGCTCCTTGGTCTTCATGGTGTGATGCCTCTTGCTTAGTGGTGTTGCAGCCTCTGGGACCTTTCAGAAAAGGTGTGTTTATACTGACAGATCTGAATGTTACTTCTGAAGGTAATTGGTTGCACCAGAACTTTTGAGGGTCTTCATAGCAAAGTGAATACATATGCACATGCCAATTTCCAGATTCTTATTTTTAAAAATAATTTTTAATATATATTTTTTTCTCATTTCACTTCACCAACTTATACTATTTTGTGCAGATCCATCACATAAAATTCAGATTAAAAAAACATTTAAATTACAGGTTGTAATGTAACAAAATAAGTAACAAGCCAAGGGGGGTGAATACTTTTGCAAGGCACTGTAAAGATGACTGTTCACTCGTTGAGTTAATCATTAGCTATTATCTGTCACACGCGTCTCTGATAAATATGAAATATTTAATATTTAAATAATGTAAATACAATTATAACTGAAAAAAAAAATCTTTACAACTGCTTGAAATTGACTTGTCTTTTTTCAGGTGACAAAACAATTCTTTCTTTTCCCCTCTGTCTCCCCTTTCTGTCCTGATATCTAAGTTATCACATTATGCTGCATCTTCAAATGTCGGATCCCCAGAACCAAAAAAGAGATTGAGGCACGGAGTGCACAAAGACAGGCGGCAAAGACGTATGCCAACACATTAGAGACAGTGCCTCCCCTGAATGAGCTAACGGAGATCCCAGGATGTAAGTACCACTCTTCTAGAAACCCATTCCGTTGCTGTGCAAGCAAACGACGGAGTAGTTTTGGTCGATCAGCAGATGCCTTTGCTTGGGCTCTTTAAAGAACTGGAACCAGATTGCTTTGTGCTTCTTCTTCTAATGCGGCAGTATGCCACAAAACACTGCACTGCCATATGATTTACTGGTAGCTACTAGAGCATGGTAAGGCTACCTGGCTTACCTCTGTGCTGTTTCCTCACTGTAAATTGCCTTCCCTAGTCTTGTTTCCTTCCAAAGTGGTATCTTTCGTTTCATTTCCCCTCCTTCTTATCCTATTCCTTTCCCACACCCCTGAATCTTTTCACCTTTCCTACCCTTTTTCTTTCCCTTTCTTCCCCCCTGTTATTTTCTCTCTGTGTCTTCTGTCCTTTCACAGCCCTTCCAGATGCTCCCGCAGTTCAAACAGTGTCTGAGCAGATCCAGGCTCAAAGTGCTGGCAGCAACCAACTCCCCATAGTTAGGGAGGAGGAGGATCAAGCGGGTCCCCTCTCTCTGCCAGAGACTGGATGACTGTCCTTCTTCTTTCTCCTGTCCTTCTATCTCCTTTGGTCCTTCACCAACACTGTTCTTCTTCGCTTAATAGGGAATCCGCCAGCGGAGATGATTCCAACCTATAGTGCGTCTAAATAACCGGTATTTTGAAGAAAGAAATGGAATGGGTTGCTCAAGGTTAATTGTCATCTTGTAGGAGAACTTGCTCTAAAAGGCTGACTTATCTCTGAGTATGCTTGGTTTTTGTATGGTAATTTATCTCACATAGTTTGGTCTGGTTTTGCAAATATAAATGCACGTTTATTATTCACTTCTTATTGACCACTGATAAAGACTAGGATATGTTTTGTAATATGGATGAATAGATAGGAAGTTAAAGAAGGTGTTATTTTCTTTTTGAGAGACAATGCATGTGTTGAGGTTTTTCTTTGACTCTATCTCAAACTCTCTGTTCTCTGTATGTTTACTTTGAATAAAGCAATGTTTTTCACATATTTTTTTTACAGTAAGCTTATTCTTACAGCCTTCATTCTTTATAGATTCCCTGCCCATCACAGACGATCAATCATACATGACATATGAAAGTATTAAGGGCCCTTCACTTTTGTAAAGCGATTATAGATTCAGTTGAAAAATATATTGTTGGCCTTTAATGCACTAGGATACAAAATTGTTTCTAAATCTTTTCCTAGAATTCCTTGTCTGGTAAAAGGCAGCAAGTGGGTATATGGGCCATGGTCAGGTACAGGTGACCAAGAACCTAATGGTCACTCTAAGAGAGTTCCAGGTCCTCTACAGAAAATGGAGAAGTTCCCGGAAGGACAACTATGTCAGAAGTACTCCATCAATCAGGTCTTTCTGGTTGAGTGGCTAGATGTGAGCTACTCCTGAGTAATAAGCACATGGCAGGCCACCAGGGGTTTGCCAAATGGCACTTGCTGGAGTCTGAGAGCATGAGGAAAACATGTTCGTGTCTGATGAAACAATAATTGAACTCTTTAAGCTGAATTTCAATACTATACGCATGTAGAAAAACAGGTTCTGCTCATCCCCTGACCATGCCTACTATGAACCATGGTGGTGTCAGCAGCATGTTGTGGCGATGCTTTTTATTGGTAGGGATAGGGAAACTATTCCAAATTGAGGAAAGGATAAAAGTAGCCACATAGATAGAGGGCCTTGAAGAAAATCTTTTTCAGAGGGAAATAAGTGGTCTTTGACTGCTGTAAAGGTTCACCTTTCAGCACAACAATGACAGATTTTACAGCATACAGAACACTGAAGTGGTTTCGGGACAAGTCTCTAAATGTCCATGAGTGGCCAAGAAAAAAGTCTAGATTTATGGCCCTTAGAAAATCAGTGTAAAGGCTAGATAATGTCCATCTACTGTCACTGCCTACTCAGAAAAAAAGACCTGCCCAAAACCTGTGTGCAAAGCTTACAAAGGATTACCTTAGAATACCGCAAGATAGAAAGCTGTGTCTACAAAGTACTGAACAAAGGGAATGAATACTTAATGAGATGAGATATTTCAGTTTTTGATTGGTAAAAAAAAAAAGTTATATTTTTAACTGTGTCTGCCCAGTAATCTACATGAATTATCCATAAACAAATAAAAACCAAAATGTTCACAATGTAGTAAATTTGCAAAAATGTATTATATTGCACCCCAACATTTTTTCTTAATTTTTTCTTTATGAATAAAGTTTTTTTCTTTCTTTCTGAAGTCACAACTAACATGATTGCAGTATCAGAACACATCCATGCCATAGAGATAGAACTAACTACACATGATACAACAGAGTATGTCCAAACACTTCAATCTCCACATGCGTGACAATTGCCAATCCGATACGTGTTTCAGTAACCCTGCACTGTAAGTAATAATCAGCAATGTGCTTGTGGCGGAAGCACTCTAGCCAGACCATTATGACTACCAAGGATGAGCAGATATGTAATCATTGCTTGCTGGACCTTAAGAGCCTGGAAACTCACTCCTGTCTACCTCTGGATTCACTGGCTAGAGATGCATTTGCAGTTTTTAAATTATGTCACAATGTTTGCACATGTCCCCCCTGTTTTTCCCACTCTCACTCTCTCTTTCCTTCTAATCCATGCATAATGTCGACAATTTGAAACATAGCGGCGTGGATGATTCCCTGTGATTGGTCAAGGTTCATGTAGTTGCTTGGGGAGGACATGCTGAATGTTTTCTCCGAGTTTTTCCTGGCCGTTTATTCATCTTTCCGTTGAAGAATGTTATGAATTACAATAGGGACTATCTTTACCAAATACAAAGTATCCTAATCAAGTTTGGTCTGTGATGAACACAATTGTAACTGAGTAGTTAACGCGTTCAATATTTTGCGAACAATTCAGTTTCTCAAAAGTTACACTTGTGCAAAGAAAAACATTGTACGTTCTAAGAAAAAATGTGCAGGGTTATTAATTAAAGAGAATGGCCCAAGCAAAATGTCCAGGGTAATTCATTTCTGGACAATTTTGTATTATTCGTATCAAGCCCCTGGGATATTTTAATTTAGAATAGACCTTTTCTCTTAATTTTTTTTTTTTCACCCGGTAGTTGGTCAACAAACAATCCCAATTCATTCAGACCCTAGTTTAAGGTGGACCACAATTTGTCTTCTACTCCATCACGTTCAAGGCCAACCTGAACAGACTTGCTAAAGAGAAACCAGATGGATTTCCTTCATGCAGTAGTTAGTCATAGAATTATGTTCCTGTCAGACCTTTTGGGAGCTCTCCATTGGAGCAGCACTGTCCCAAGAATTAAAAACTGAGACACGCTGTCTTTCCCACGGACTCATACAATACCTTGGCGAACAGAATTGAAATTGTCGCACAGGACACCAGACAGTGACCAGCCATTAAGGCTTACTTCACGTTGGCCGGACCTGTTTACACGACAACCCGTGTGCAGCCCAACCTGATCCGTTTAAATGTGACAGCATCGAGGTCTATACTCCTACCAAGCATCTAGCGTGGCAGTTATAACAACAACACACAGATTTATCACACACATTTCTCCCGCGTGCCAGTGGATGCTTGGGACGGCAACGATCTTGCTCGAGAAATTTAACAATTCTTATGAAAAAGTGTTCGACTGGCGTGTATGTCCGTCCCTTGGGTGTGCTAAGAGTGAAATAAGTGTTAAAATGCTTTGGTGGTAGTAACAACTGACTTTCACTAATGTACCCTCTAAACTAAAGCATCCATTCTGGCCACCGGAATCGATTCTGATGTGACTTTTCCTGTTGGGAAAGATTAGCATTCTACTGAACATCTGGGGCCTGAAACCGGCGTTGTGTTTATTTGTGTACAACCATGTCTTTGTTTTCTGTCTGTGCGCTCCGTGTAAGAGAAAAAGTATGGTTTTCTACTTGGGCAAAAATGGAGTGTGAGAACGTGGGTCTACAGCAACGCATCGAGTACAATGCAGGGTTTTCACCATTGATGCTGTGAAGAGCCATTTGTGTTTGTGTGTTTGTGAATGAGTGAGTGTTTTAGGTGTATGATGCTTGGTCTATGTGCCCTTACTAAAATGTCTCTGTCACACACGTTCAGCCCCTGACTTTAGGGTGTATTACATTTACAGGGTACACGTTCGTATCTGAAAAAAAATCTACATGGTTACATTTTCTTTTTTTTATTGTATCACGTTAACACCAACACAGTTTTCGACCTTGGCTCACGAATATACTAATAATATGATACCAAAGGACATTTATAGCATAACCAATGCAGAGTTGATGTGACCTGGCATTAATTGACTTTGTCAGTTTAAACACTCCAAACTCATTCTGTACAAGAAAAACATCTGATTTCTTCCGGTTGTTTTTCTTCCAAACTGTTGTTTGTAGCTGTTGATATTGTTAAGATCACTGGCAGGGAGGAATAAGCCTTGTAGAAATACTCTGGAGAGCTTCCATGTCTAGCACGTTCTCAGACTTCCGAGCAGCTCACTTCAAAATTACCGGATGGCTGAAACTTCTGGTTTGTATTTTTCCCGAGCCGGTGCACTTTTAAAGTCTCGTTAGGAGAATAAATAGGCCATGCTCATTAGAAAGGATGAGCCAGGATGTGCTTTCATTAGGACATGACCCACATAGGGTCGTTTTCACTCAGATTCTCTTTGCAGTTTGTGGGCTTTGCCTTTAATTTTGCTAAGGACCGTGCAGTCTGTGGATTGTAACATTTTAATTGTATTTCTTCACACATTACTGATCACCTGTAAAAAAACTTAATTAGCCTCCATTTCTATGACTATTCTCAGTTATGTACTCCTAATAATTTAATTAGCATTTTATTTATTTTGTAATATTTGCATTTACTGACTTTTTCATTGATGTCTTGTCTTTCCAGCTGCAAAAGTGGAGGAGAAAGAAGAGGTGACCACAATTTCTGGAAAACTGGATGGAGAAAAAGAAAAAAAGAACGCAAAGGATGGCAAGAAAGAGGGCAAAGGTGCCAAAGAAGGAAAAGGAGATGAGAAAGATGGCGGGGCAAAGAAGAAAGGGGAAAAATCTGAAAAGGGGACCTCGAAAAAAGGAGAGGGTGGTGATGGAAAAGGAAAGACTGGAGAGAAGACTGAAAAAGGAGAAAAGAGCGATAAAGGTGGTGGGAAAGGAGGAGCAAAGGGTGGAGCCAAAAAAGCCCCAGCAAACAAGTGAACAATTTTCCCTTCAAGGACAAAGCTGAAAAAGATAACTGTTTATGTTTTTTTTTCACAAGTTGCTTTTTCGATACTTTTTCTAAACAGTAAATATGTAATACATGTACATTGTAAAAAATAAAAACACATCTGCTAAGGTTCAAGCTAATCTCCTTCATAAATATAGTACAAGCTAATCTCCTTCATAAATATAGTTAATGTACCATGAAAAAATTATGCATATGCTCCTATATACTTATCATATTTCATAGCTCATACATGAGATGATTATTGCTCTCTAATGGCAGGAGTCTTACCCAGAGATCAGCAAGACTATTAGAATTTTTTAACTGTTTGTTGGATAGGTGAATTGCTTTGAAAAGCCTTTACATTACAATAATACATTTATTGTCTTCTTCACACTACAATAATGAAAATAATGATCTTCCTTTTAAATCCAAGCTTACATTTACATTTGACTTAACTATATAAACATGGAGTAATAACCAGGTGTTATTCAAAGACAAGTGTCATACGTCGAAGCAAATTCCTTAAAAAATTCAGTATGAGATAAATAAAAAAGTCATTTTATATTTCCAGTAGAGGTATTTAAAAAACAACGAGTACAACATTAGCTCTATACATTTTGGCCTTTTTACAAACTCAATTCAAAATCACAATCAATTTACATGATACAATCAATACTAAATATGTTTGTGTATTAAAGTGCACAAATATATATTAAAAAAATCTAGATGTTTTCTGTAAGATTCTTCAACAAAGTTTATTTTGAAGATTATGTTCTCTGCCAGTCCAGCCTAACACAGCCCAGAAAAGCCTAACTAGGAACTGTATCACACTGCCACCCACACACCCACCTTCCTTCACCAACAGTGCATAACAGGTAATTTTCTGGAGGAATGCATAAACTCTCCCTCAACAAAAGTGATGAGCTGAGCATGTAGTTGTTGATGAAACACAACCATTTATTTTCTGCTTTAGCAGGCCATTTTCACCACCACTCACAAATTATGAAATTCCAAATCTACACTTTGATGATGGTAAAGGCAGGGGAAGACTTCAGTACAGATTCCCACTTGCTTTTGGAGTGGTTTGAATTGTTATTGTATATTAGAAGTATTTTAGCTGTGATGGGTTCCAATCAATCACATTTCATATAGGGCAGAATGGTCTGACTACCAAAGGCTAGTCTTTTTGGTGTACAAAATGAGCCAAACCATTAAACCACGCCGTCAACATAGTAACCACTATTTTTACTGCAAGGCTAGTTATGAAATTGCACAGTAGGTTACATTTTGGGATTAGGACATTTTGACACTCACACTTGACGCTCCACAAAAAATGCACAAAGAGTGGCTCTGAGAAAACAAACATAATCTACAAGATGTACTATTGAATGAATGGATAGGTAAGACTTAAGACTTAAAAGTGTAGAGCCATAAATGTAATTAATTACATTTACATTAAGTAATGTAAGACTTGGGACATGATGGTGAAGAGACCCACACAGATTTTCGAAAGGCTTAGAATGTGGATGTTTCACTGTGTTAACCAGGAGCACATGTAATGCTTGCTTATTTTTGTCCAGCAACCAAAACACTGCCACAAATGTGATGACCTTAGACACGGTCTTTCCTAACTTGCAAATATACAGCATATTCCTGACGAACAAATAAAATAATATATACAAAACAGAATGTTTGAATAATAAAATACCATCAAACATTTTCAATAACTATACAGGAATTTATAGGTCAAATACATATCCATAAACATAAAATCTATTAGCTCACAATTAGAATGGATTTATGGTATCTGTAAACATTGTGACGTCTAACCATATACAGTATGTATACATACAACATAATTTATACCAAAAGAGCAGCAGAACACTGGACCATACGTGGAATGTTTTGTGTGCTAAGTTCTGAGTTTCCTTCATACCATGAAAAAGATCGCTCTTCGAATTCCTAGGGAATGAAATTCCTGTTGAATTCCACATTTAATTAACATACCGTTGGAGAATTGTATTAGCTCCCACCTTAGGTAAAGGAATGACACATTTCTTTGATGTGTATAAAGCCTTTTTCTTCCAGATTAAACGTTCTCAGACAAACATATCTTTAGTTTCAATAATACTGTATAATGTCTTACAGAAAATGAATACTGACAAAGTTGTAAGTAAACATTCATTTGAACTCTATGGGACCAATTCATGCCATTGCCATAACACTGTCGAATACTACGTTTATCATAATATAAGAAACTGTACAATAATATCATAGTCATAAGAGACAGCCTTATATAAGACTTTTCCCCAGAGTAAAACTGGCCTCTGAAACATCACTTTCAAAAGTACCTTTAGCTGGCAAACAGCAACAGTGAACTAGGAATACCTGAGCCTTTTACACCAGAGTGGGTTGGGCATTTTAAATTGACATCCACTTTCCAACCAACAGAGCAAAAGGGAGTGCTCTTCCAATAGGGAGAATGATCAGCCTCTGATAACTTACTTGGAGGAAAAACCAGGTCATGCTAGTAGGAAGATTTACTTTTTTCACTCTAAAGTAAAGTTCACACTAACATACCCTTCGAGAACAATTGGTTACAGTCTGGCAGAGTTCAGTTGACCCAAGCCAGAGAGAGCTACTCTAGATGCACACTCTCATGTATTTGATGGCCGAGTGTACAGTATGCAGTGAGGACCACATCCTGGCACAAAGGAGGCAGTGGGAGGAAAAAAACAAAGCTATTTGTCTGGTTTGCGGTGATCTGCAGAGCGACGGGTGGTCCGGCTTTCCGGGTGTGCCTTTGCTAGAATGAACAAGGCCATCGTCCTGCACAGTGGCCCACCTCAGACAGTGATTCCGCCTCTGGCCTCCTCCACATTCCCTTCAGTCCCCTCAGTCCCCCCGGCTTAATTCACAGGTTCGAGGAAAAAAAAATCAACCCAGCAGTGTCGATGCAGGCCGTCCTCAAACGATATCCTGAGAATAATGACCAGCCTGTCTCACTGCTGTTTTTTTTCTCTCCTCCGTGACTTGCCCTACTTCCGTTACGGTCACATCACTGTCTCCCTCTCTTCCTCCACCACAGGCGAGGGCTTCTCCTCGTCAGCGCAGCGCGTGGTTGCAGAGTGTTCCTCCTCGGTGACGTGGAGCTCCTGGCCTGTCGTGGAGGGCATGGAGTTCTCCGACACGGAACCGTTCTTCACGTAGCCCGGGAGGTTCCGGTGGCCATTGACCGACACGGGCCCCAGTCGCGTGGTGAGGTGGAGGGCCAGGGGCCCCCGGGCGGTCACGTTGGTTACGCTGGTGTGCGACACCATGGGGCCGTAGCTGTACGTGTTGCTGCCGCTCCGGGCTTTCCTCTTGAAGTCCAGGGCCAGCGTCCTGCGACTCCAGGACTTTTTGATCTCGGCTTGGACCTGAAAACGACAGAAGGGGCAGTGCATTCATTTGAACTTTGACGGTAGGATAATGACGTTTCACGGCAAACCAATCAAGCTGTTTTCACAGTTCTTACTCTATTCACAGCAAAAGAAAAGGCTCTTACCTCTCCATTGCAGAAGCAATAAATAATTGCCACAAAGAATCCCTGTAAAAGAAAAACAATAGTTTTAACAACCACCTAACACACAAGAATCTGCTTTAAAAAAAGTATGTGTTTTAGCCATTCTTTCCATCCCTATATATTTGGACTGTACTGTGAATCCAGTGGTCAGCAGACATATTTGTATTTGATGGTACCAGCTCTCTGATCATTTCTTTCTTTATATTCTTAGCGCCTCTCAGCAGCTAATCATCAATCCCAGCACAGCTAATGACCAGCCCAATGGACTTAACCAACTTGATTAAGTCCACAGCGCCGTAGCACCAAGCCAGGGGCCACTGTAGAACACACACACACACACACACACACACACACACACACACACACACACACACACACACACACACACACACACACACGTATTCATCCTAATCAACTTATTGTCTCCCTCTTGATTGAATGAACAAATTCCGGGAAGCCTAGCCCCTATGCAATTTCTATTCTGTTCTACGTGGGATCATAGGATTGGCTGAAAGCATGGGAATAGGTCCACGTCAAGTCAAATTGCAAACCTGGAAGGAGTTGAAGAGCATCTCGTAATGCATCTGGATCTGCCAGGGGACTCCGGTCACCTCTGTGTACGGCATGGCCATGAACACAATGTAGTGGACACCAAACAGGGGCATCAGGACCAACGTCGACTTCAACAGTTTCCTTTGAGATTATGTTGAAAAAAAATACATTAGTATTACCATACACATGCAACTCAACCAACCAATTGCTCATTTAATGAATGTTTGTTTTACAAGTACTGCACGTCACGTTACTTAAGACACAATTATTCCCTGCAACAGTTGTAAGAATGGTGTAACGATGTGGAAATCAGTGTCACATTCTCATCCTGCAAAAGCCCCAAGGAGCTATTGTATATTTCATATGACCCTGATAAATAAATCATGACAGCACAGCCAAGCAACTCAAGGTACCTGTACTGCTGTCTTGTGTCACATCTGCCAGCATTCGTTTCCCTTAGTTTGGTCGCCAAAACTCTGATGATATTCAGGAACAGCATGAAATTGACCTAGAGGCAAAATGGGCGCAATGACTCAACCGTCCAACCTGTCATTACGGTTAATTCTTACGAGACGAGGCGAGATGCTGAAATCCAGCCCAGCAGCACAGGTGCATTAAAACTCTGCAATCAGACCCACAGCATGGGCAATGCTCAGGTTTACTTACAACTATGGCTGTGAGGATAGGCACTTGAACTATCCATTTCAGATTTCCTGCACTCAAGTCCCAACATCTGCCACAGATAAACAAGGTGGAAATCAACAGGGTGTCGCAAGTAGATTTGGTGATAGCTATAATTATGACGGGGCCATCTGTTCTGACATGTGACACATCTGTGCTCTGTGTGGCACCAGCAATAAGTATTTTACATTTTTTATTGAGCATTGTTTTTTACTTACTCTGTGTCTGCCAATGTAGCTCTAACACTGGCCCAAATCGTCACAAACATTGCAGGAACTCCTGCAAAAAAAAAACCCACCAAATTCTATCAGAAACATCTTACTTCAAGATCAAGTCGTTTAAGGGTGCAATCGAACAACAAATGAATCTAAAGTGTTGGTGTTTTCATTTGACAATTCTGTCACAGCTTGTCAGAGCCTTGCAGGGACAGACTTCAGCAGCACAGCATCCACATTGTATGCGCTGTGCTTACGTGACTAATACGCACAGTGTGTACAATGCAGGAACCGGGAGGCCTTTCATAGCTGGACTTATCTGATCATTCAAACACAGACAGGAGTGTAAGTCATTTCTTCTTTGGATGTTTTTCATTGTTGGCTTCCTAATAAGCTCTGGCACGAAGGACAAAGATGAAAGGTTGGTAATGGATTATTTCCCCTTTTCATTTCAGTCTGTATCAAACTAAAGAAGCCACATTCGACATATCATTTTCAACAGCGTGTCTATCCGGACTTCTGTATTTGTCTGCACGTTTACAGTATAAAGAAAACAAATACATAAACATTGTTGGTAGCTGTAAAGTTCTAACGTTTTTATGTCAGTAGATTAGTGAAGTTTGCACTAAACTCACCCCATCCAATGAGAGTAAATCCCCACAGGTACTTCCTATCGGAGAAGAAGGTCATGAAGATGAGACTGTGTAGGTAGAGACCCTCCACCAGGATCCAGTAGTAATTAGTGGCCAAAAAGTATAGAAAGAGGGTCACTGCCACCTTGCAGCCAATCTGTGCAAACAAAATGCAATTGTCATCAGACAGATATTTAATGTGGTGCCCCAACTAAATTCACACCCAGAATCTCAAATGGACACCAGCACACTCATGTACAAGCTTTCTCCATCTATCTCTCTCTCTCTCACATACGTACATACACGCATGCACACACCTACACAGACACAGATTACCCCAATTTTTCCTCAACACGTATTCAACCCATGATTTAGACAAGCAGTAGTTCAGCAGTCATATGGACATCTTCTTCAAGTCCAAGCTCAAGGGAAGCTCATGTCTCACCATGTTGCTTTGACGGCAATTAAAGAAACCCTCACAACTCTCTCGACTCTCATATTTGTCAGACATTTATTGACTTTAGTGTTATTTATTGTCAGTTATTTATTGATTTGGCTTCTTCTTGCACGACCTCCTGCAATAAAGGAGCATACTCCCCATAACCAACGCTAATAAATAATCAACTCTGCATCATGAAACGGCACATATAAAATATAAATAATGCCAAGCTTAATAAACACCTTTATAGATTTACTCACCAAACATAACATGATTGAAATAAATTGGAACAGTTGCTTTACAAAATGAGATCCAACATTTGAAAAAAGTTGCACCTACAGCACTCAAAAAACAAGGGTTGAGATAGAATGAAAACTACTCTTGAAATGAAACTTATGAACTTCAGCTAATGTCTTTTTACAAAATATATATGCATCTCATTTGGAAAAATTACTCTATTTTAAACATGTTAAATCTTTGTTTTTTCACTTACAAAGTGAGCTTTGTTGGCTGGAGGCGCCTCAGTAATTGACTTGAGATCTTCCACAGTGACCTTTTCCGTGACGTTGTCTAAAGCTGAGCCTGAATACAACACCACATCCTTGACAAAGATGCTGATGCCCCGGAGCATGAAGGACACAAAGAGGTGCATGTGGATGTAGTTCCTGGTGCAGTGCAACCTTCTAAAGGGCAAAAGGGACCAGAGAGAGATACAGAGTATTTGAGGCAACGACAAAGCAAGGCAATATAGCTGTGCAGGAAATGCACATTTTAAATAGCACAAACTAGTTCAGAGGAACTATTGTGCATAAAGATCATCACACATTGTGCAACATAATTAAATCTACATTTATGTATGGTGTGTGTAAGTACATGCGTATGAGTGTGGTTGTATTTTTTGTATTTTAGCATGAATGAGTGTTCATGCGCTTGTGCGTTTGCACGCCCATGGACACTACTTATTCTAATTAGAGCCAGCTGAACTTCACGCTGACTGTAACACATTCTTGAGATTAGGGGCATGAAAAGTACAAATAGTAAATTGCGTGGCTAGAAGTGAGCTGTAAAAAACAAAATGTGTGGAACAGATCCAAGAGTGTGAATTTCCTCCCCGACCTGCAAACGTTTCAAGTCAAAGTCCCTTCAAAACATCCTCTAAAACATATAACACATGGAGAGAGCTTTTCAGGGTGTGCTTCAGAATCCGTTCTGATCTAGTGTGCTCTCAGTAGTGGCACCTATACTGCAATAAAACCAGAATTATATAAATTTATTCTTTAATCTCTGTGCTTTCTGGAAATTCTTTACTACCTGGCCATATCACAGTACCTCAAAAAAAATTATATAGTTTTGATCTGCTCTTTCTGTCTTGAGCCGTTTCGGATTAAAACATCCTGAACCTTAATCAGCGAAGCGCAGGCAATGAGTAGGCTAAACACAGCCAACTAATTGACGTTAATCAGGATTCAACTCATTCAACGCCTGTATCTAACCTCTGCAGTGGTGCTCATTATAGTGTTGGCTGTTGGACAGTATTCTTAGAGCACTATTGATGTTGAAGTTCTGCAGAGGAAAAGAAAATGAATCTGCCTAACGTTTCCCCGGTGTTTGCTGGAGCGGCACGGCTAATGTAAGGTGTCCCCTGTTTCTCACTGGAACGCATTTAGGAATCCTTGTGTGTGACGGCTCTAAAAGCTGACATGTTGAAGGGGAGAGACATGGCCAGCCAGAGCCGAAGCACGGGGCTGGAGCGTCAGCAATGGCCCCTGGGACAACCTATTAAAGTCATTTGGCATGGAGATTTCTGGAAGTTTCTTGGGCTCGTTCCGAGCTGTGTTAAACCCTGGCTCCTCCTCACTTGGCCATACTATAAGTCACGTTGGACGAGGCATTGGTAAACAAGGTCCCTGAACCAAGTCCTCTAGGTCCCTCTTTTAGACATGATGAGCAAATAATGGAGAGTTTGCCTTGCATTAATCAGCCTGAAAAAGAAGGGGGGGGGGGGGATGGTGTGCGATGTGTACTGATTTTGCACTGTGCATTGTGCACGACATGATATGATTTGTGGTTTTCTGTGATTAAAGCTGCACAATTGATACCTAAGCCGTTCTGAAAATCTGGAAAGGTGAGATTGATACAAAACAACAGAGAAAACAAATGTCAAAGATACGAAGCATGCTTTACAAAAAGGCCCGGAGACAGAGCCCTCAAAGGTAGCCATCTCTAATCCTTTCAAAAGTCAAGTGCACACGTAAAAGGGAAAGGTAAAACACAGCACAGAGCAATTTGCACACTTCATCTTTGCCTTTGATGACAGAAAGAGCATTTGCATGTGTACCCCGAGCTTAGTTCCATGACTCGAAGCTACAGCCTGTAAGTTCACTCATTAAATCAACATTTGAAGTAGCATTTAGCCCCTTTCCATTGCACCACTCACACTTTGTTTACTTTGAAAGCTCTGGAATCCAAATACATGATGGGATCTGTGTGCCGAGCCCACAATGAAATATTAAAACAGCGTCCCTATCCTGGTCTGGCGCGCCAATGTCAATCTCTGACCCCACTTTTCCAGCTCTCCCCAAAGACACGTTGTGCAAAGAAGGCAATCGATTCCAATTTTAATGACGACAACACAGCAACTCACCGGAAATATCCCAGGATGACCACGGCCACCATAAGTGATCCCAGAGAGATGGAGTAGCCCACGGTGTAGATGAGATACAGCCTGTCAAACACCTCCTGCACGGAGAAAAAAGAGCACACGGGAGAATTCTCAGAAGATGTCCTCAAGCCCTGAATGGGCCCGGGATCAGCTCCACTGAGGAATGACCAGGGTGGTCTGAGATTATTCTTTTATTAGTCTAAACGCAACAGGAAAATGGTTAACCGGAAACGCTATAGGATACCTGATTAAAGTGATACGCCTATATTATTTTACTTTGACGGCATAATATTGGCCAGCTGGTAATCCATGGTGTTAGCCCCTTACTTTTATCCACCGGCGCGGTGGTTAATGTTATTCTGAAAAATGCCCCGCAGTTTGATGCTGCATTGCAACAGGGCACAGTGGGCGAGGAACAGACCAGAGTGCACCCAAAGGTCAACACGTACAATGCAAAGCTTTTTCTTTGGGCTCAAAGCTCTGCCACCAGGACACCGAGGTGTCTGCTCTAAGCAGAGGGTTCTAATAAAAACAGCGTCGGCCTGAGTGATTGAGCTGACAGAAGCGGCTGGGTGGGGCTCCATGGGTTTGCAGCGGGCAGCAGAGAGATTACTGTAGAGCCCAAGCATCCAGAGGACGGAGCGAGGCTGAGCCGCTAACCTCAGCCGGGGGATCCACACTGTGGTGCGGTGGAGGGGCCTGTCCCAGAGTGAGGTAACCAGACACCCCACTGCTGGTATCATTTAGCACAGGGACCCTGCGCCAAATCCCAGCTCTCTAAGTTGTGGCGAGGTGGTCGCGTCGTGAAGTGGGGCTCCATCAGTGCATTTTTCATTAGCTGCTGCAGCAAGACTTTCTGAGAGCCAATCAACATAGACATTTAAAGTCGGGAGGAAACTATAGGGGCCTTTAAAGGAAAATATGCCCACATCCGCCAACATCCTCCCTACCAGTGAGACCAACCGAGAACAATCCTATTTGAAAATAGGACACGACGGAATTGGTTTTCCAGCCTCATTGACATTTTGTTTTGACAATGACCTCTGCATGACGCTGCCTACACAGATTCGCCCTCCAGCCCACATGCCAACTTTCAGTATTGCTGAGGGACTGATTGCAGGTCTTCCTTATCAAGATGAAGTGGCAGGGGAAATAACCTGTACCCATTAGCAACTCATATTTTGTCTAAGGCGGTCTTTAAGTATGTTATATTATATTACAGATAGTATATATATATATTACAGGTTATATGTAAATAAAAAGATTTTTAGGTCATTCTAAACTCTGGGAATAACCTGTAGCTAATTTACTCTAAGGTGATCTCTAAATATGTTATATTATATTACAGATAGTATATACAGTACCAGACAAATGTTTGGACACATTTTCCCATTCAAGTAAATGGGAAAGTGTGTCCAAGCATTTGACTGGTACTGTATTCATTACAGGTATGTAAATAAAATGATTTTTAGGTCATTTTAAACTCTGGGAAATGTATCAGTAGAGCCACAGCACTGATACACGTCTGCTTTCTCACATAAAGCTTATTAGAGGTCATGACTTTCCATTGAGTGACATTGCACATAAAAATACTTATTTTTTATTTCCATGACTAGATTTCTCCAGATCCCTCCAATATAAGGAAGAGGAAATAGCCAAATCCTGCCTCCAAACCTTAATAAGGGAATAAAGGAGAGCAGATAATTAACGCAGACCACCCTCATTAGTTTGCCATTGACAGAAATGTGAGGCTTCTAGTGGTTGAACCTTCACAGAAGCCTGCTCTGACACATCATGCCCTAGGTCCTATCAAGTACGATATAAAATACAACAGGCCCTGCTGGACTTGTGAAAAGACCATTGTTAAGAATCTCACTGGCCATCAATTCCATTGACTGTATGATAATGATTTGTACTGTTTGTGGTGTGCGGAATCCATACCAGTTAAAACAAATGTGTTGTGAATTGTGAAACTATTCTTTAGAAACGTGCAAACAACATATTATGCCTGTTCCACAAGTGTTAGTAGAGTTAGCTAATATAGCACCAACACATTGCTTAAAGGACCATGGCGATATTTGCTGAGACGGCTGAAACTTACCTTCTCATGGTTTTGGTTGTAATTGGAGAGGAATTTTGCACATTCACTGTAATTGGCCCAGGTCTTGTTGTTAGTGGTGGCAAGCTCCCATGTCCCATTGTTGTCACAGCGACGAAATGCTAGTCCTGGAAATTATAGTATTTTACTAAATGCACATTCATGGAAGGGAGTCATAGCAGGTCTAAGGCAAGATAAAAAGGGCATACATTATTGTAGTGCTAGAAATGTATGTAAATGTAAATAGAACATCTATTTCAAGTACTGTATTGTTGCAAACAATATACTGTGCATCTACTAAACTATACTATACTATCGTTGTGTGTAAAATAATAATCTTTACGTGTCATATTTTAGAAGAATGGGGAGTGACAAATGCTCAGCTTTGAGTGTACATAGAATGTGGTATCTTAAAACATATTTGTAATATTTAAACAACATTTTGTTCTGAACATTTCAGAATCTTAATATTAGTATAACATTGATTTATTGTAAATAGGCTACATTCTAAAATCGCTAAAATGTATAAATGGCTATATGGCTCTGCACAAATCTTTCCAAATAAAAAAATAAAAAAAATATTTTTCTTTTTTTATGCCACTAACATTAGCATTTGTGAACCAAAAACCAATATCTGGTCAATACTCGATCTGTAGAATTTGCATGCTACATGCGTGTTACTCTGATCATGCCCGGAGCATCTTTGTAAGCTAGACATGATTTAATGCATGCTGGACTTTGGTGCACGAAATTTACAGTAAAACACAGTAAAATTATATAAAGTTTGTGAGATTCCGACTTAACACAAGCACCAATTTATTGAGTTGAGATTTATTGTTTATGAATTATGATGAAAACCATGTGAGTCTGTGTGCAACTTTGTCCATTTAAAGCAAGTGTACAGTACACATTATTTGTGAAAACCAGAATAGAAAACTAGCTTGAAGGTCACAACAGCTGACTGTATCAAGGCCAATCGTACCTTTGTGATTGAAGTCAAATATGTACTCGGGACATGATGTCGACACCAGCTTTCCTGGTGCTCCCTCGGGCCAGCAAACAATGCCATCCCACTCTGGCAAGCAGAAACCATCTGCCGAGAACAAAGCAAAAGTGACGTTTAAGCCAAGTCACAGCATTGACGGCCTAACTCCCAAAAGAACATGCCTTTAGGCTCCTCTGGTCTTTTACGGGCTGCAACAGTAGCGAGCCCTGGCCTGGATATCCAATATTTGTGCCATTCCTACTGTGTGATTCATTGTGATGTCTTCTTTGTACACACTCGGTCTTTGCTGTGGAATAAGTGCCTGCTCAATGTCAATTATCTGCAATTAAGGCTGAGAAAATGGCATGGAATCGTTCCCAAAGCGCATGTGATGAATCTGCTTAGATTTGTTGGGCTGTTGTTTTCACATGCCAGTGGAGCTGCAGTAGTAAAATAACTACCTGACTAAGCGTTTTGTAATGACCCAGAGTTGTGGTGAGCGGGCTACTGAATGCCTAAGATCTCTCGATCACACACTGACACACTTTGTCATGTGCGCATGTGGTTATTTTGTGTTCTGATAAGTTAGTTTCATTGTGGAGAGTGTTTGCTATGTCCAAATGTGAAATTCAGAAAACACAAACAGTGTTATTGCACACTGAGAGAAAATATAGATAGTTTTTTTATGATGCTGGGGAGACAGAAGATTAAGACTGTAGCAGAAGGAGCAGCAAACACTCACATAGGTATTATTTGTAAAACTTAAATTTTTGTATGATTTTCATAACTTTTCAGCTCCAATTTAAGAATACAACTTTTTCTATGGAGTGTCAACAATTATAAAAAAACATACAGTATTTCATGTTTACCTTATCATCTGAAAACGGCCTTAGTCTGCAAAACCAAATGTTTGCAGGACCCTTAGCCCCCTTCCCTAAATTCCTGGCAAAAGCAGTTGTTTTGGCTTGGCATTTATGGTCTATTATTGAAAACATCTGCCTTCTGCTCACCACTAATAGCAAGTTAAAGATAAAACTAAAACTGTGGTCCCTTTGCTGTAAATCTATTTCTTTCTCGTTCCTGTAATCAAACTTACAAAGAAATATCAGAGGAAATGACGTGTTTTGAAGTGCCTTCAAAATTGCCTGTCACTTCGAAAACATAATTAGAGAGCAGACTTTGTGGAGTTGACTGATTTTGGAAGATCTTAAGTGAGAGAGATGCAGTCCCAAGCTTTCAAAATCTAACTGACCACATGCATGGGGAGCACAAATAAAATGGGCCGAAGGTTTTGCCATAGCTTTAACAACCATAGGACCACCTACTAACAGGCTTAAATTAAACACTGAACACACATATAATTTTCCGTAAATCCCATAAATATAAATGTGAGTACAGGGGGACTTTGGTATTGATGACGTTATTGAGGTTTTTTAAAAAGGTTTTCTTTTCCCTCCCCTCATTTGACGGGTGCATGCAGATGTCAAAACACATATTGCAGAAAGTCTTTTCTAGTTATTGCTGATGTTATTCTACACCATAACCACAGATTAGAATCCTGTACTATTTTCACGCTTTGCGAGGTCTGAGGCGTTGACGCCACATCCCCCGACTCTCCCGCTCAGGCAAACATCTGTGTCTCCCTGAAAGAAAACATTATTTTAGCCCCATAATAGACATCCTTTGTAGGCACAAATGAGAAATGGTCAAGGAATTGCACAACTCAAACCGAAGAATGGCCTTGGCTGAGGTTGGATCCTCCGCTTCCAAAATGGCCAGCTTTTCGTTACGGTTTTGCTAATTCTACACCACGCAGAGCAAACAATTGTAAATAGCAATCACTCCTTGCTCCTAATAATAGTTTAGCTGACGACTGGTTTAAAATGGTAAAGAACCTCAAGGGTGTTCAAGCAGGTCATGGAAAAGATGAATCCAGTCACAGTGCCAAATCCACAGAAAATGCATCCCAGTGGCTATTTTTCTTGCATTGACTCAGCATGCTTCAAGGTTTCAGGGTTCTACCACAATAGGAGACCAGAATTAGTAAAAGTTAAAGTATGAGTTTCCTACACCAAAGCTATTGCAAAAACAAAAACATTTCGGGGAGCCTAAGTGTCAGCAAAAAGAGAACTTTTCCCACATGCCACAGCCATTGTGAACACTGTGCAGCACAATAAAAGCTGGTGCAGAAATTCAGCTCCTGTCCAATTATTGAATTTCTGAGAAATATTACAACTCAACATTGTTCTTTATCAAGCATATATAATTTCTTTCTCCTTATTGCTCAAAAACATATAGATAATGATATTATCAGATGAGAGTAATAAGGTTTGAAAAAATGCTTTAAGTGTAAGAAGGTAAAGTATTTGGAAGCCAAGCGCATGAAATTAGAGTTATTTCAGGCATGAAGCACATCAAGGTCTCTCTTTCTCTCTGTGGTAAAATGCTTGCAATAATTTCAACAACTTTTCTGTAATTGGAAGGGCATGTGCAAAATTCCAAAATGGGTCAGAAAACAGCCACCAGATAAAGGATAAGTCATCTAAACTCTGGCTGTGCCATTAAGGTAAATAGGTCATGTATGACACTGCTTAGACTGGAACAAGGCAGTTACATTTCTCCACAAAACATTAAGAATTTAAATAGGTTAATAGAGGTTAATGGCAATAACAACAGAACATTACCCTAACCAACATCTTTAAGCATGCTTCTGAGATATTCAGGACATACAGAGAATATCTATAATATTGCAAATTTACTCCAATATTAAATTTTTACTTGAAATATAGAATATTGAAATAGAATGTTCTATTCCATTATATAAAGATACGTAAATAATAATAACAAAATCAATCCATGAAATAGAAACATACATTTTAAATGTATGTAAATATTAAATATTCCAATTATCTGCCTTCTGCCTGGAAAGCTACTTGTAGGTAGTGTGACTAGAAGGTGCTGTGACACACCAGCTCTGTCAAGCATCATTAGGGCTGATGGTGATCAGGGTAGGAAACTCAACTCCCATCTTAGAAAGGCCTGATGCATCTGAGTGCTCTGCACTGTGTTAATGTCTGTGACCCTTGTATTAAAACACTGTGAGAAAGAGCATATGCCCCTTTTTTTAAACAGAGGTTTACATGTCTACCATTTTAAATCAACCTTTAGATATGTACATACATTTAAATTTAAATCAGTGGAGATCTTTTAGCAGCATTGTAATGTGTAGGATCTTGGTCTGATAAAGATAATTTGTACATTTTGTTATGATTTAAAAATATACCTAGGTTTTTGGTTTAGAAAGTTGAAGAACCAGATACAAAAAGACCAAATGCATGCTGCATGGTTAATGAGAAAATAATCACTTAAGAATGATCAAATTGAAAAGTGCAATGAACCACTGAGATAAGGAGATGTTGGGACTCTTCAAAAGCTCACACGTAAACAAATATGTCCAATATCTGCTTTACCCTAAACTCCCCTAAACCTCATGAAAACACCACAGGAAAAGAAAACACCACAATCTTCCATTTATTGTAAAACAAAGTGTCCAAAACTATATTAATAGGACAATCTATGTAATACAGAACAAAACTACAAATAAAATGGATCCTGGCAAGTGATGATAATATTTTGGTCACTTGGGATATTTATTATTTTGTGACAGATTTCGAGTGAAGAGTTTTGATTTTACTTTTACATGTCAGTGCTGTCAAGTCCATGACCTACGCAATACTTTATTCAGGGTAAATATTAGGTTTGATCGATCACAACCAAGTCCATCTTCAAACAGTGTGTGGAGTATGTGCCTAGTGTTAATCCTGCCTTACAGGGTCCCTTAGCCATTTTCCACTTAATCAAATAGACAAGACGATGCATGTACCTTCCAAGCCCCAAGGTGCAAATATGACATAACTAAATAGCTATCTGGTTAAAAAGGCAGGCAGTAAACCATGAGCAGACCTTAGCTGTGGATGGATTACAAATGTAATATGTCTCACTCAAACGTAAAGGGACTCATTCAAACTATTCAAATTTTATGCTATAAAAATTTATCACAAGAAAACCCTATCATCAATAGACAACAGAGTGGCTATTTTCCTCACCTCGACCAAATTGTCAAGTACTCACCGGGAATCCTGTTTTTGCTTTTGATTGCACCCTCACACGTCCGTTTGGCTTTGAACAGCAGGCCAATTTGTTCCTCTTTAGTGAGCACATCGTCTGCATATACCTGCAAGAAAGGACAATGTCATGGAGTCAGTGGTAAGGATTTTATTAGCAGGAGCGTGCACCGAGGCAAGTGATGCATGCCAATGATAGGATTGGTTTAAAACCTAATCCTTTTACTGAGTTCCTTTTTGATTAAACCACATCAAATTTGGAACGCAACCTAAAAATAGTGTGTAGTGTTTTACCGTGCACCAAGGCTGGATCGGAACCCCACATCCTTACATCATTACCACCTTGCTCTTTAAATACTAACAGAGCATGAAATACGCACATTTTCAGTGATTACTTCTACAACACCCCCCACCCCCCCCTCCCATCCCTCTCGTCCCCACATCCCCTTACCAGCATAGACGGGTGGTAGGACTGTGGGCATGGATCCTATCCTAATTAAAACCCAATTTCAGATCATTCTCTGGGCAACGTCTTACTAAAAGAGTATTTTCCCTACTCCACATGTTCATGTGTAAAGTCGGGAGAACTAAGTATGGTGTATGCTGCTTTGACTTATGTCAGCCCAAGTCAGCTACATATTTTGATTGCTGTCCTCACTGCCCATGAAACACCAGGTTATAAATGACCATGCGGTTCTTTTCTTGTCTAAACAAGACTGGGTTCTCGCTCTGTTTATACTCCCAGCGGGTATCCCTGTGATTTTAGCCACTATGTGGTCAGCACCCATTAGATACTAATCAGACATGACAGCCTCGGCACAGGGCAAAATATATTTTAGACCAAACTTTTCGTCTTCAGCCTCACAACACTAAAGTGGAGAGTGCCATAATAGCTCAGGTGTGGCTTTTCTGTCCCAGGAAACGGTTTGGCTTCTAATAGGTCCCCTTGGCTTGCACACTGTTTGCCTGCTGGTCAGTCTGCATCAGTAACACGTCTAGAAGCATTGACAGTGACAAGTGTCCTCTTACAAAAAAAGGTTATGCGCTTATGTAGTGTGTGTCACCTATTCAAATGTTAAGACTTTAAAGCTATTCAGATTGTTAACAATTCTGATTATCCTAAATTTTCTTTATCGTATGAAGGCCATTAACAAAGAAAAGAGAGAGCAAAAGGATAAACCCATCACACTAAAAGCTATAACTTTGTGTTAGAGAACGTTAAAAAAAAGTTATGAGCATGCCATTCATAGTCCCTTTGCACCCACCACCACCAGTCTTAAAAATAAAAGTGCTTAATCCCCTGAGTACTGGGTCCTCACTCCTACTCAATATGCTGCAGAGGCTCTGACTGTACCGTGGAACCCACTGCTTGGTAGCATCTGTCTACCTGAGGATGGTAACACAAAAGAAACTCAACTTGCAAAGTTGAATCCAATGAGTGGCAATGGGGGCTCTTTCGACTGTGAAGTCTATGGTTGAAACAATGAGTGCCCTCCATCACCATCTAAACATCTTGTGCTTTTTGCAGAACCACTTTAAACAAGCGAAGGCCAGCCTCCAGATTTGCAATAATTATAGCTGTACATATTGTGAATATGCGTGCTTGATGATGGAATCACTTTCTGTGATGCAGTGTGTATATTGTGAATGGATCGTTTACAGAGCCTATTACCAACCTGAAAATGTCAGGCCCCAATAGGTTTTCTGCACATGAAACCATAGTAATTCAATCCATCAATATTTTCATTACTTTTAGGCTTGAAATAAGGATGTCCATTTTGAGAGCTGAATGGGTTTACAGAAGGATGACGTTTATGGCTGTGCTAGGTAAACAACCACAGATGGAACAACATTTTGCCACGGGCGAACAAGGATAGATACAACCTGTTTACTGTGCAGACTTTGCCAATATAGAATGTTCCACTGCGGATTCCAGACAGGGTACAGCCGTTTTCTCCTAAACGGCTAACTCCTGGTTCTTGCGACAGGAGCTATACCAATGACAGGCCCGACAGACAAGAAAACCGGGTTTGCGACTGACACATCGCAAACAGACAGCAGTCATATTTCTTCTCCTCATTCTTTCCTCCCTACCTCTCCATGTCTACGAGCTGTCCCTACAACTTGCTATGGTTGAAAATGACAAGCAGCATGAGTAGCGACTGTTGGGGATGATTGGCAAGGCCTAAGAAACATAGATTTGTATATATTGCTTTGCTAACGATGCAACTATATGTTGGTCATTAGAACAAATTTCCTGACTAGTAGATCACCTAATTGGGGACCTGTTATTTTTTTATATTGAATGAGGCAATATACTGAGCAGTAATTTAGTACATGCATTTAGCCAAGACAAGATATTAATTAATAACTGTATTTCTTATTATTACAATAATGCGCAACATGGGATGTTTCAAACAAATCAATGGACTTTTTTTATTGGATTTTTTGTGTCCAAATGGCGTTTTTGGGCCATGTGTATTTACATTTAAAAAATTAGAAAATATGTCAAGGGTCCCAGCATAGAAAAGTGACCACAAAGAGGCGGCAGTTGCAGTAACAGGGAGGTCTCAAACTAATTAGGACGGCAGACACCACACACATCACATATGACGTTTCATTTCTAATCCAAGTAGAGAATTCTAGTTAATAAGTGTTTTCCCTAACGGTTCATTTTGAAAACACTGGCCGGTGTCCAAATTACCCAGGCACGCAGGGTTCTCACTGAGACAAAACAGGGGACACTCTTATTTACATCATTTTATATGAAACACCAGTATTTCTTTCTTCTTTGTTGCAGGGTTAAAATTTGAAAATGGCACACCACATAAATAAGTGACTTTTCATCACTGGACCTCAGTAAATAATTCCAGCTTGACTCAACCACCTTTGTATTTGTCTACTAAAACTGTTAGTCCATTACTCAAACTGAATCATTCATCCAAAAATGGCTGTCTTGAGAGCAAGACAAAGGGGACTGTGATCACCTATTCTATAATGAGTGTGTGGTTGGAATCTGCATCAGCCCACATCCTAACATTCGGATATTCAGTTAATTGCATGGCTTTTAAGATATATCCATGTTACAGGTCTATTCAAGGAACCAGAGTTCTAAAATCAAAACATTGTTCTTTAACCCTTTCCTGTATCTGAAATAAAACAATTTGGTTTACGTTAGTATACCTAGAAAAGCCAAATATATTTCTAAGAATCGAAAGCATTAAAAGCGTAAATCCAAATGCTTAAAGTGAAAAGACTCAAGTGCCTGATAGATGAAATGAGAACCTCGGAGTGGAGACATTGGGTTTCTGGTACATAATCCGGATTGTGGACAGCCTTACACAATGACACTTTTTTATTTTTTATTCGTGGTTGACCAAAGCCATTTCCTGAAACAGTCTTTAGTGTGCTGGAGAGTAAAATACTGATGCTGGGAAAGTCAGTTCACAATCTAAAAGGAGCAACAGGATCACTGCTACATGCAAGTTTAATAAGGAGTTACACTTAAAGTCCATATGTTCAATGCATTATGAATCATCATAGTGGATTATTTGTCATAAAACATATTAAAACCACTTTCCATAAAGCAATCTTGATTCTTAAAGAGTTTGCATTTTCATAGAAAGAGAGCCTTTCACATAAATACTCTTATACCTATTATGTGCCATACAACACTGCAGGAATTGTCATTACATGCCTTACAGTTGATGAACTGTAAATCGTATTGATGAAACATGATTCATTTGGCTTTGATTCCATTGATCCTAGCATTATTGCCCCTTATTAGAGTGAGTGGGTGTTGTATCAGTGTCTTTAGAGTAGAAACATTCTACAAATCCACGAAGGTGTGAAAATAAACACCACGGGATACAATGTGTTGGTCTTGCTGCTTTTCAATTCGCGGAAAATTTCACCAGAAGGTGGGCCATTCAAGGGCAAGCCAGCCACCAAACGTGACATCAATGTTCATGTGGGGAAAAGAGGGTAGCAACATTATAAATTCTGTGTCCTCCTGAGTTCGGAAGTCGTTTTTGTTACTTATTCACAACCTGGATCTCTTTGGAATTGTGTTTTAATGCTTGCTTCTATTAATCTGTTTCTGAGGATGATAATCATTCTGTAAGTGACCCTGTAAAGTAAGACTTTCCTATCCAGATCACACTTCATCACATGGATCATAAATAACATACAGATAATATTTACTCGGTTTGCTGTTAAGCGCCAATATTATGGGAATACATGCATGTGTTTGTTTTATGTACTTGTTTTGGTCATTTGCCGTTTTTTACACCATAGGCTAACATTTCCTTCCTTTTTTTGGCGGGTTTTCAAAATATAATCCCACAAGCTTTTTGACTTTCCTCCATTTTTTTCTTCAAAAATAGCGGATCTTGGAAATTATAGCTCTGGTGAATCTTGTTTTTAATGGCCGTCCACTATCTGGAAAAAACATAAATACGCTACTTTTGACATATTGCACCGCATGAATGTTTTAGCGGATGAAGGTCCTGGATATTATAAACTCTATGAGTCAGTGCCACTCCTCTTCAACTGTGCAATTTGCATTTGATGATGAAAACCACAAACCACAAGCCTGGTTGTTCTTTGGAAATGCTGGAAGACCACATACTGACTTCAAGCTGCATTCAGTTCCTAATTTTACCCTACTCTGGTTGTTGGGCTGGAGAACAGCACTTTTGTCCCTGATGGAAATATTGTGTGCACTATGGAGGACCAGCATACATATATATCATGGGGCAAGGGTAGTTCTGCATGCGTTGTTTTGCTATAATTGAAAATTGAGCACTTATTCTTCTGTTATATAAGTAATTTAATACAGGAAGGATCTGCTATTCTCTTACTGAAGCAATGCCAGAACAGCATTTTAATTTTCATCAAAAGCTTAAAAACTACTTATGGTTATATAACAATAAAAACGCACCAGAAATGTCATAATACCATAATGGACGTAAACATTTTTTGATCAATCACATAGGCAGAGAGACAAATGTCCACACTGACAATAGGTTACATTTACATGCATCTGGAAAATACACATGTTTGCTTGTCGCCAAGGAAGCTTTGCCTGTGACATAAAGATTATCTAGACCATGGATTAAAAACATATTTATAAAAATGTCTCCTAAGAGCTTTCTATTTCGAGATGCAACGGATCCTGCTGTTTTACTTGTGAGGGCGGGCATTAAATGGCACATTGCATTTTCCCCCAGTGAGACAATAACAGCAATCCATTATCATCTAAATCCCTTTATTTAGCCTGCACCATGTGGATAGACAGTTCTGATGGTGAGGGAACACAGCTTTTAGATGATTACTTTCATATGGCCTTATGCTTACGCAGGATGTTAGTTGTATAGTCCCCTCACTCAAACATTGATAAGACACAAAAGATCAAGTGCAACATATTAAGATAATAAACCTTTAAGGGGCTAAAATCATTGATAGTTGATCTCTGATTACATGATATCCTATAACCGTACCTTAATGAGTGTATTTAATTAAAAAGGATGAAGGGACTTAAAGTAAATGAGAGAGCAAAGTCGGAGGACAAATTAAATCAAATATTTCAACAAAGCCATAGTCATTGTGACATAATGGTGAGCACACAGAAACACAGAAACTGCTACGGTACTTACTAGCATGGACTGCAGGTGAGTCCTAATGGACTCATTAATTTTTAAAGAAACTCTTGTATGAAAACACATAAAGTAAAAAGGAGGAGGCTTCTGAAATACCTGAAAGCCTTCGAAAGGTTTTTCCCTACAAAGTTTTCATGAATGAAAGATGACAGCAAACACAAAGATCAGAATGCAGGGAGTCCAAGGACAAAGTTGAATTCAAATACCACTAAACTATTAGTATCTTTACAACAATTTATCGATGCATTTTGATAAAATACTGTTTTATCAGCAAGCGTAATTCATCCATAAGCATTTATGTACTGTATTTTATGTGTTCAAAAAGTACTGAGTAAAACAATGCATGATGGTGGAAGCTTTCACCCACCAACTTGTTACTGTGAACTATTGATAAGACAACAATTCCTCTTTATCAAAGTACCTGTATCAAACCTCCTTTCATTCTTGTTTGGCCAGCTTTCTTGTGCTTTATGTGAATTACCGTATGCCAAACTTGGTATTTAAACATGTCTTGTTAAAATTTCTAGCAGCATATTCTAAAACCTAAAGCATAAGCAAAGTGCTGCAGTGTCACTACAACGTAAAACAAGACTAAATGAATCTGACACATTAGTATGTAAATCACTGATTCACAATTTTGTCATAAATAAAACATAAATTGCCTGTTCATTATAAGGTTTACTCATGCTTTTTATATTTCGTAGGGGGAGACAAATTCTTTCTCACTCTGTTGACCATAGATTTCTTTGTGTCTGCTAATCTAACACTCAGCCTAACAGTTGTCATATACTTGTAGGGCTATGTATAAAACCTGTGAAGAGACAGCCAAGACATTTCAGAATGTTAAGTACATTTTCCTGTGAGAATATGGGGCCATGTTCCAAGATATGTATCGCATGAATGAACATGCCACCTACATAAAGCCTCATTCTAAATCTAATTTAGGGAAACTACTAAATATTTTTGCATTTTATGAACCTGAATATACAGTAGTTATGTTTGCATCTGCTGTGACACCGCAAATATGTGTGGCTGTTATTGAATACACAGTGAAGAACATTTTTTAAATGTCACCATGTATTAGGCTACTTATTGTAATACTAAAACAGTATTTCTAACAGTTTATGATCACAGTAGTTTGCCTATTGTCACATAACATTTTGACAAGCAATAGCACTATTACCCCCTGCCTGCATTTAAACTGGAGTCTCCAGGTGAAAGTTAGGAACAATGCAGCAGCACAATTAATTATTTTAAAATAAAAATAAACCTGACACTTAAGGATTAAGTGAAAAATTCATGCTGAGCAAAGAAAGGTCAAGCTTTCTTTGTGCCAAGTTCATACAACTGCCGGTAATAAACATGTCTTGTTTTCATTGTCATTCGAAGGACACTGCAGCAAGCAGACAACTAGGGCACAGCCGCTGTTTGTGTAAGACCCATAATTGTAACTACTTTGCCAATAATATGTCCAGATTGGATGATAATCATGCACTGTTTAATTATCCGAGGTGTCTCTCATCCCCAAAACATCCAGCCCCTCTGATTAGCCTGTAGAGGGTCTGTAGTACGTGAACCTTGAAGGAAAGGTCATGCTCTATCTGAAGGGCTCTATACGACAAGCCACGCCAACATGGGTAGTCAAATCACAGAGGTTTTGAGGCACCAAAGCTCATTAAAATTGAGTGTTGGGGCTGTTAAATAGGTCACAGGAGCAATCTGCAAGACAATCTTCACCACATCCACCCTTATTCGGTCCATGGAAGATAAATCCAGCACAGCATTTCTGATGAGGTTGTACTTGGAGCGACAATTCTCTTGAAATTGTAAGCATTACAGTGAAAGAAAACAAATGGCATGTTGGTTCTCTATGTCTATATGCCATTGTTCATGCTGTGTACATTAGCCCTGGATCTTGTGATGAGTGTTATATTGCCTCACCATGTTGGGGCAAGCATTTCTTTTTACCAGAATACCTCTAATAAACCAAAAAACAAGATTGAATTGCATTTTATTTTTTACAAACTAACCGTTTGTGCAAATCAACACAACAGCCGTTATTGGTGGCTTTAAAGTTTATGATCTTGTTATGCCTTTTCCTCTCCATGTTGGGCTAAGGTTAATCGTGTCCATATTGTGGGTAAAATGAGTGAAACAAATATCTGGAGATCCAGCGAGCAAAATACAATATACAATATAGCCCACCCAAAGAATATAGCACAACTATGTAGATTAGAAGTATAGCTGCCCTATGTAATTACCTAAAGGCCTTGGCAGGATTAAGCATGGCTTCATAACCATGGCTTTAAGAGGAAAGCATGCAGGCATTACACATCACAATCATTAGATTGAAACAATTCCTAAAATAGAAAGCACATGCAGTACATGATAGCTTAAATCAAGCTACAAAACAAAATATAAGAAGTTGATGCTTTTGCAGATCCTAAAATAAACAAAAGCAAACTGAGAAAATCCCATTTCTCTGCTTTCGAGAAAAAATAAGAGGAGCTGCTATTCTGTTTTGGTTTGATTGCAATCATTTTTTTCTTTTGTGGTTCAAGTGCTAATCACGGAACTGACAGAAAGACAAAAGTAAAGTCTAAAGTGGCTTAGGAAATCAGTAAGTAGACCTGTTTACGAATACAAACCTATGGCCAGTTAAGGTACTGCGAGGCCATTCACAGATTAACTACAGAAAGCAACATATTGTGTTAAGTCAACATTAACTTATGATCAAATAGCACTAGCTTTTTTATCGGCATGAATCCAAAGGTTGGTTTCTCTCTTTGCAGACACACATGACGTAGTGGCCTTAAGGTATAGCCTTTCCAAATTCCGTTACAACCAGCCACCAGGATTGAGGCCTTTAAAGTTCTGTTTTAACAGTTGAGATAAAAAATGACTGGGATTCCTAGAGAAAAAGCAGAGTCAATAGGCAACAGTGTGTGCTTGAGTTGGAACTTTTACAACTTGACGAGTTGATAACACACATTTACAGTATGCCGTATGGTCAGTGGCATACATTAATTTTCAGGCATGAGGACTAAGACTGCACTGCATAAATGAGGGCCAGTGTTTCCCGTCCAACATTACTGTTTCTCAACGTGTAACTCAACTTTCTATTTCTATTCTGTACGTTGTATAGTTGTGGGACTCATAAAAGTTTGTTTTGAGGCCGAGTTCTGGGTGAAAAAAGTAATAATACATGTCTACGTTTTTGTAATGCGCAAATGTAATCAGCCATTGCTCACCAACTTAGTAGTATTGACAACTACAGAAAGCACCCCTTGTGATGTAACAGTAACATTTGCATCAAAAGGTTTTAAGCTGGCAAAGGGAGGTTTAAGCTTGACAAATATTATGCTAGACTGGCGACCTGTCCAGGGTGTACCCCGCCTCTCGCCCTGTGTCCGCTGGGATAGGCTCCAGCCCCCCCCGTGACCCTGTACAGGATAAGCGGTAAAGTTAATGGATGGATGGATGGATGGAAATATTATGCTCTTACTGGATCTTGTACTATATACCATGGAGCTAATTCAGAAATATTGGAAGGCATGGCTTCGTGGTGTTTTCTGAATTCGAATTGGCCCAGTTCTGTCCCATGTTGCAATGAGAGGATTTCTTCGCCTTTGGTGGAAAATCTGGAGCTGTGAACAGCATACTTACAAACCCATAAGCCTGAGACATTTGCAATGAAACTAATAAAGGTCCTTTTAGGAAATTCTTCCTCCTAGCAGTCACAAGCTATGTGCCAGGGGGCTTTGTTCTGTACTAAACAGAGCTGCGTCCAAAACACGTACACAAACGTACCAGATCTGAGGATTCCTACTGGTGTTGTTAACCCTGGTGATTTTATTGAACTTATTCTATGAAAATTAGTGCATTATGGAGGAATGCAGAATTCCTGGGTTTTAGGGGCTTCTGAAATGCAAGCCCTTGTGCAACAGTAGGGGGAGGGCGTAGCGGTGTGTTCTGTCAGCGGGCATAGTCGTTTTATGGCTGAGAATTTTCACAAGTCAACGCAATTGAGGATCTCAGGGGTTTCAGGAATGCCTCACACATGGAGTTCCATGCCAAAATATTCTGGGTAGATTGGGAATTAGAGAAGTCAGAAGACGAATATAAAAGCTTAATATTTCAGTGTGTTAGTTAATAATCATTGAGTATGTCAATAAGTAATAGTACTGGTGTTAGCTCCATGGTATTCAGTACAAGATTCAATGAGAGCTTAACATTTGTGTACAGCTTTTGCAAGTATAAACTATTTTGATGCAAATGTAACTGTTTCATTGTAAGCGGGGCTTTCCGAAGTGGTCAGTACTACTAGGTTGGTCAGAAATAGCTGATTACATACATACTGTGCATGAACATACTATAACCCTGCTGATAGTATTATGTGTGCTGGTACCATTATTAATTACCCGAATATAGTTCAACAACTACACAGTATATCCAATGTCAAAACCAGATATTTTGATATTTAGATATTGGAGATATTAGATATCGCGTTTATCAGATGGGCAGAATACCACCTAAAAAAACTTATTTTTGCTTCAGTCAAAACAAAGACAGGCAGATTGGAGCAGTTTTTAGGATCAGCAGTGTGAAAAATAATTCACACTATCCAAAAAAGGTGGACCATAAGGGATCAATATAGTCTTTCACGTTTGTCAACATAAGTGATATACACTATGCGCTACAATTTTAAAGATAACTATCCAACACATATATTGTTTTTAATGTTTGTGTACCCTGAAACTTCACAGTTGCCCACATACAGCATAGCATTTCTGCTTTCACCTAGTACTTACTCAATTCAACTTATAGCAATAACAATACCGGGGTCTGACACGGTCCTCATATTGATCATACTTGTAAGGGTACCAGCCAGTTTATTCGTTTAAAATGCCCCCTGCAGAGATGTGAGATTATGACCCTGTCATGGGACACCAATAAGATCATCTGTATCTATTGTATGAAATCATTGAAAATTAAGGGTAAATGAGCTATATAAACAACTTGAAAATCACATCTATATTTGACTGGACAGTCTAAAGAATTGTTATGGGAACCTCTCTTAGGTAAAAGCCTTCATTACAGAAGGGACACATCATTAAAATATCTGTATTGGAGGTGTAACTTTTTCAGTGAGGTGAAAAAAGTGGCATTGAGTTCCTCACACTCCTGCATTCTTCGAATGGAAAAGTAGAAAAAAAAACGAGAAGGTCACGGGAAGTCAAGAAAACAAGCCCTTTCCTGAGTCAAACACAGCCATGGTATAACCTTACCATCCCAATGAAACTGAAGACTCCACTATTAACCAACACCTTATGAGACTGACTCATTGGCTTTCTCAGGCGTGTGCAATCTTCCAGTAATGGTACAAAAAAAGTGTTGACAGTGTGCAGGTGAAGAATATATGTTCAACCGAGATTTCAGGAAATCTGAATGTTGATCTGCAGCTACAGTAACAATGAAATAGAATTAATGTCTTAGGTTAAAATGTGATTATGATATCTTTTTATGGGATATTTCCCTGTCTAAGAATTTACTTAGAGGAATTTAGAATAATCCTTGGCAAAAAGATATGGCAAGCATGCGTTTTAAGACCAGTGACGACAATGAACGACCTGTGAGCAATGTTGAGTTCAAGTATAGCATATGTGTCAAACAATCCATTTGCTTTATAAAAGAAAAAACCAGCAGCAAGTAGTGCAGTAACAGTAGTTCTTAATATTTCTGGCGTCATATTACCCACATAGGCTCCATTTGATAACATTTTAAACGGGTGCAAGTTAATTAGTTGTGCCTTTAACATTCTTGGTAAGTTTTGCCTCCTGTCAACCAATTACTTTTTAGATTTCACACAATTACGCAGGGCCTATTCACGGAATGCACAAATTAGGAATTGCTATGGCTTGGTGATTGGTGGTGAAAATACAAATATTTTTCCTGGAAAGCTAAAGGGGTCTACATACAGGTTTGACATTTTAGGTATTGAGAATGGTTGGAGACAATCCTGTTCTAAAACGAAGTAGATTCCACCAGAAAATGTATATCCCTGCTCACACATTGTAGTACTACTATCTGAGATAAGACTGGCCATGCTTAAAGTGCTAATTCAACGATTTCTTCAGAAACCATTACTTTCATTTGGCACAACACCCTTAGGGGAGGCAATTACTTACTTATCAGTAACAATTTCTACTGTCATGACAGCCAATATGGTAGATTAAGAGTGTGTATCCTAATTATGTAAAAATATTATCATGCCAATGTGCCTTGTATTCCATTCATCAACTTTTAATTACAGATAAACAGACCTGCGTAAAAGTCATAATACACACACACATATATATATATACAGTACATACACACATACGATGATGATAGTGATGATGGTGATGGTGATGGTATATATATATATACGTATATATACAGTATATATATATATATACACATACAGTTTATACGACACATATAATTAATACATTTATGAGCTTGAAAAGACACCACCGTTGGAAATTATTCTGTGCTGGGAGAATTGGCCCTAGTCATCCCTTTGGGGCCTCATTGAATCCTTGGGAGACTTAGAAATTACAAGGCAAGGTGAAAATGGTTTTGGAAGAGGTGATGGATGATATACAGATGGCAAGCGCAGTACAATCCCTCACATTTCATGTCAGTGCTAATTAATCATCCTGTTATCAAAAACAGAGCAAAATGTAGCAGTGACTGTTACTGCAGATAATCTGTTATTTTTTCAAAAAAATCATTCTCTTTTTTAAAACCAATTTAGTGGTAAACGAGGCAGGTGTTCCCATATGAAAAGCATAGATCATGTCCTCTGTTTAACTTTACTGAAAGGATTTGTTGTGTCCTCCTTTAAAAAAATGGAACAGTGGAGAGAAAATAAAACTACATTTAGAAACTTGGTAAGTAGGAACAGTTTAAAACCATTGTATATGCTACACAATGAAACATAATTGTAACTTGTGTCTGGGGAAGTTGGAATTGAGGAAGTAAGGTCTATTTTATTAGTGCTGTCAAAGTTAAAGTTTTCTATGATTAGGGAGCATAAACATAAAATCATAAAAAAATGGAACCTTGCTCGATCAAGCCTACATAAATTATCTTCCATGGGTTTTGATACTAATTTAGGTTGTAATTTAGGTACTTAGGTTGTGAGGTATACTCTATGACCATCCAGACATGCGCAAGTCACCAGGCAGAAAAACAGAGTCATGAGGTTTAATTTAACACACGCAGAGGTTTCTGAAAAGTAGCATTTGTAGCGCTTCCTCTTAATGAATGCAATAACCTGGTGAGTCACTCAGACTGCACACAGGATCCTATTAAAAAGTACCACAGGCACCATTGTGTGCACTGTAGATTTGTTTCATCGTATACTCCCTATAACAGTGAGCAGATCACTTATTGCACTTATAAGCACATCAATTATTGTATGTGTGCATGTGATACTCATATCAATGACTTTATTGCATCCTACTTCTCTACCATATTTAAATGAAAACAGTAAAACTGTACTTTTCTGTCCTCAGACACAGACGCTGTTTCACTTTTAGCCTTTCGTAACAGCCTAATCTATGTCACTTTTGGTCATGAAATGGAAAAAAGGGTTACTTTTTTGTGGGGACGCATACAAACCAAACATCAAACTAAAAATGGGTAAACAGCATTCAAACTGGACTGAATAAGTCAACTATAAATACATGGCTACGCTATAATTGTTTTCCTCTGCCATCTAAGCCAATGAACCTAGAGGACCAGTGCGGCACAGTGATGGACCACATCAGTGGGAAAGCGCACTGTACCTCAGAGCCTGGGCGCACTGCCTGTTGAATGCACACTGGCCTTAGCCAAAACACACACAACCAGTTTGATGAGCTGCTGCTCTGCCTGCAGAACCATGTGTAAGGATTTTGTAAAGATGCATTTATGGTGACAATCTCAGACATTTTGGGACTGCATCATAATTTAATAATTTGTCAACATAGGAAAGGATGGCAAACTAGGAAATATTATCTTGGAGTGAGGTGCCATTAATTAAAATTATGTAGCTGGAATACAGTCAAAATATGTGCTCATATAAATTTCTTGGTTCTTCAAAACAGTTTTTAACTAATTGAAGTTCTGACAGACAAGTCAAAACGAGCTCAAAACACCACAAATTCTCGTTCAGGATGGGCTCCATACAAGAAAAAGAGCCATGATACAACCCAAGTGATTTGCATAATTAATAATGCGTTTAATTATTGTCATTTTAAAAGAGACTTACCAGACATACACTGCTGAGGAGTGAGATGAGAAGACAGCTCAAATTGTTGAACACGACAGTTGATCCCATCCCTGACCCAAAACAACTGTATCGGGACTTCCAAGTCGTTTCAAAGCACGAATTGCAGACAGCACAGATGAAATGTAATCTACTTAACAATCTTCAATGAGCGAGTCATGTTTTTACTCCATCTGTCCTCGTGACTTTGATAGTGGAATGTAAAATCATATCTCTATAATCTCTACCCCCTACCATCGGTTCTCTAATCTACTGAACGTTCAACTGAGCCTGCACACTTTATTCCTCTGCATCTGTCTGCTTTTTCTTTCTGAAATTACATCCACATGTCAGAACTATTTACGTCGCTCTCGCTCTGCGGTGGGAAGTTCAAATGATTCTTTGTAGGGTAGAAACCAATGCTGTATTTTTAGGTCTTTTAAATTTCCCTTCAACCTAACTTAAACACTTCAGTATGTGGCTATGTGCTTTATGCCATACACACAGTATCCTTCCAAATAGGAATGTGTGCCTTGCGTGCTAAATGTAAAACCAATGTGCATCCAAATGTATAACTTCGTTACATGATCCGCTAAATATCTAAAATCCTAGTCCCCTAGTTTAAATGATCTAATTAAATACATTTTAAAAGTTTGAGGACGTTCACTGTGTGACAATTATATATTGTTGAATAGATATTTGTAATAATAAACTATTTATTAACCACGTATGTGTTATGACAATACTTAAACGGATATGTAGATATTTTCAAAGACTATAGTCTATACATCTTGCAGATCTGTCATCAAATAAATACTTTTTTAGTCTTCTGAACGACAGAAAAATAGTAATGTAATGACTAATACTTTGCTATCAAACTCCCACTAACCTACTATGGTCACACATGGTGATGTAGACAGTTTAAAGAAAACGCCAGCTAGGCTAACAAACCACTACTTACTATTTAGTCAAATCAAATGCACTCTGACGAATATGTCACAAAAGTAAGGGTATTTCAGTTCAGCATGACTGAAAGTTTAAGATGTCGAGCTAAGAAGGCGTCTCCATATGTATGACGGTAGCTCATGCTCAGTTCTGAGTATGTGGATGCAAAGGGGGAAGGATTGGGCTTGAAGGAGGCAGGTATTAGGCGAAGCGTGAAAGGTTCTCATTGGTCCGCGCTCTCTTGCGTTAGATTAACCACGACTCTGAAATTACATATTTTCTCACCCCTCAAACAAACTCGACATTCAACAGAACCCAGACTCATAGCAAACCAAATATGCGAATTCTTACAAGTTGCATCTAGTTTGATTAAACTAGCAATAAATATTGCAGAAAATGACTGCTAAACATTTAATTACAATTAAACACATTTTCCTTAATGCCAGGATCCCATTAGAATTAGAAAATAATGTACAGTTTAGCATGCAGTTTATACAGTTTTTTGAAAATCCTTTAAAATGTGTAAATTATTTTCTTTAAAAAGTAATGAACACAGACAACCAACTAGGGCCTACTAATTAAACTTAATTTATAATTTTAATAATCAGGTAATCAGGTACTCCCAACCATACTTAATGGCAAATCTATGCTGTGCATGACTGTACATTATATCAGTAATGTAATCTGGACACCACTTCTCCCTTTTACTGAAAAGGATTTACATAAGCTGCAACCCAATACCCATACTATCACTGCTACTACTACTTTATAGTTAGCCAGAAAAAGATTCAGTGTGTTCCAATACATATGTCAAATACAGTATGCCAACAATACCAGGATGCCCTACTTCATCCGGTCGCATTTTGCAGTAGGGGCAAGCCAGCATGCTTTTCTGGCTATTCTGACCCACAATCCTCTGTGAAGCTGGAGATACATTGAGTCGACTGAGCCGCCCCGATGGATGGATAAAATTTGCTACGGACTTCGAGGGATGTATGAGCTAGAGGGTCAAAGTTCACAACGTAATGTGAAATAGTGTGTCTCAATTGTAGGCCTACTGCATGCAACAGTACGTACTTTGTAAGGGCAGCTGCAGTACCTACTAAAAGAAAAAAGTAGTAGTACGCCTGGTATTTGCGACGCAGAGATTCTTTAGGCGGACTTATGGCTATTATCAAGTCCAATTCCATTATATGACCCAAACTAGGGGTTGTCTGTCCCGTGTACGCCTTAGCAAATTTATCTGGAGGCTCTTCAATTGGGATGTTTGTATTGTTGGGATGAAACAACGTATGATGGACATTCCGCTTTTTAATGTCACTCAGTACATACAGTACATACTTGGTCCGACTTGTTCTTTGTTGAACAATGGGTCAGTAAACCTGAATCCTGCCTTATAGACGTGGGTAGGTTTAAGGACACGGACTCTGTACTTGACGGACTCATTTGAACTTGGGCAGTCTCGCAATTCTTTAGCATCTGTGTACTGTTTAATTTTACGTTGGTGCTAAAGGACACACTCTCATGTCCCTGTGTGCAGTCTGATGTTATGGATATTTTCACTCCTTCACAGAAAATAACCATTTAAACAGAGGAATGGAAATGGGAAATGATCAATTGCAATTGATCAAGTACAATTGTATGAATGAGTACAGACAGCAAGTCTGTAAAATCAGTCAGTTCAGTCTCACAACGTTTAAAAATACACAGGATACGATGTTATAATATCCATTATGCCATACATCAGTGGGCACCCTCCATCCTGGAAGTTTCGTTAATTTGAGCCCATGACACCTCCAGAAGGCTTAATGATGAGCAATGACATCTCATAGCCACCCCCCTCTATATCTGCTCTCAACATTGACCGATATTCAAAAAAAGAAAAAAATATTGTTTATTAAGCTGTGAGATATCCCTATCCCCTATCCTGCTGGCTATTTTCGGCGGCTCTGCTGGGATACTTGCCACCTGTACAGTTCAATGAAAGGATCAAGTCAATCCCTAACAACAGAGATCCCGTTTTCACAACATAGAATGTTGCAGGAGTGGATACAGTTTCATGTGACACAGACGCGGTTGGGCAACCTAACACCACAATGGTTTCTCTGGACTAGGTAATGCCTCCCATACACCACACGATTTTCAAAGTTGAAAAATCACTGTAATGCACACAGTACACAACTGATCTGTCTTGTAATTGGGTATCTTGTAGTCGTTGTGGGGTTCGTGTGGTGCACCTAAAAATGTGTCACCACATTGTTTTATGTTTTATAACCAATAAGGTAATTGGCAGCTATGGTTATTAGATTGTATTTTAATATACACTTTATATTTGGTATAAGAGTACTTTAAATCTTACCAGACATGTTTATTTGTCATATATATGTGCTGTCCTGATTTATTAGGGGTATAGAGCTGTAAAAGGGAAGGTGGAACCTTTATTGTGGGAGTCGTTGCACCCCAGTTTGCTCCTTTTGGGGGAAATTCCTTGTTCACCTCAGACGCAATCTGGACGTGAATGGCAACGCTCCTGTGTGATCATTGCTCTTACCAATTACTATATTTTTCAGGTTAGTACACGGTAAAACGACCAAGAAACTAACTCATATGAAGTTATATTTTATTTCTGTATCAGTATGTACTGCTGTCGTGAAGTCCTTTTGCACTTTTATGCTTAATTGAGTGAGACTTTGATGAGCCGCGGTGTTGGCTGGCAGACTAGAGTCTCCCGCGTCTGGGAAGTCGCGCGATAGTTAACGAGAGCTCGTAGATTCGCTCTCTAGTGTTTTGTTTTGCACTTTTAATGAACAATAGGCACTGTATTTATTTTATAAGACTCTTGGCATTTATAAGCCACTATGTTGTAAGAGTTAAAGGTAAAGAGGACACGTTAATATTTGTCCATAAGAAGTGTTTATACTGAAGTTAATGAGAAGAATGGAATGCAACTACATAAGAATATAGTTTTATAGTTTCTAATGCACTTTGATAAGTATTTTGATACCAAATAAGATATTATTAGCAGTGTACATTATAGTGTCTAGACCAGATGAAGCAGCTAAATGCAGTAAAGCTTAAATACAGTTGAGTAGTCCTGTATATTGCACTATAACTTTAGTAGCCTTAAATAAGTGCAGCAAAAAGGTAATGTAATGTTACTGAGTGTTACCAGAAGAGGAAATAACTAATGAGAACATGTATTATTGTGGAAATAAGACATTTATTGTACATCTGCATACTTTGGTTTAATGACAATTAAAGAGACGCAATCTGGACGTGAATGGCAACGCTCCTGTGTGATCATTGCTCTTACCAATTACTATATTTTTCAGATAACGTCTTTCCGTTGCGGTACACCCCACCCTTGGGGCCCGTAACATTCACACTACATGACTGATCAGCAACAAGGGGGTCACACACTACCAGACGTTTAACAAGGAAGAATCGCAGACGGGTCCGTCTGGCATCCAAACTATGTTTTGTTTTTGTCACAAAAACACGCGTGGGAAGTGTTGTTACAACTTCTCCCCCATGTTTCGTCTCCCGCTTCGGCTTTTATTGGCTGTAGGTTGTCGCTGCTCTCAACACCGTTCACACTACAAGATTTTGGCTCTCCAACGTGACCAGATATTTAACCTGCTAGATCTCCAATTGTGCGTTGCGAGGCATCGGTGACACATCTGCCTCTGTCTCAGATCGCGTCATGAGCAGTTCACACCATACGATCATCGGGGGTATGATATGCCTCCAATCTGGGGCCTTTATCTGTGATTTAAAAATTTTTTATCAGAAAATCTGCTAAATCCTGTAGTATGAACCTGGCATTAGTCTGACCTGAGGCTTGAACAAATCGCAATATCGAAACACTAGAGCCTGTGTCAATGATGAGATATACCTTATATGTGTTACCCCTGGGTGTCTCAATGTCATTGTAGCAGTATATTTTATAAATAGGTACGTTTCCGGTCATGCACAGTGCAGTTTGCTCCAGTACAATTACCTCATGTGCATCTTTGGTATTTGATTTACGGACTTTTGCAAAGTGCCCTATTTTACCAAAACTATTTTATGTAGCTAAAATAACTGGACAATTAGAAGAATTTGCGAGGTGGCTTTTTGCTCCCCATTGAAAGCAGTCTTTCTGATGAGCTATGGGCCGGTCTGCAGGTCTCATCTCATTGCGTTGCGTCCGTTGTGACCTAAAACCTGCTAGTATAGCATCTTTAGCTGCTGACTCAATTTGACTAGCATGAGCATTTGTCCCCTGTATCATTTAGAACGAGCACGTAGTTGTCGAAGATTTTCTTCCATGCGTTCCTAATTGAAGGCTCTCCCACACATGGGAGAAAGGGAGCAGACATGGGAACCGAAACCGACATCATCATCATCAGTTTGTTATGTTCTTGGTACAAGTAATGAACATGGACGACCAACTACTAACTAAAATATTTTCCTTTTTAATAATCAGGTACTCATAACCCACAGCATACAGCAACTTCATGCATGGCAAAACTATTCTGTGTATGACAGTACATTGACAGTACATTGACGTAACTTGGACACAACATTGTGGTCTAGGCTTATTGCCCATCAGTCATTTTCAGCAATATGTCTTGGTAATTTAACCCAATTTAATGATAGTGAGACCCAAGCATCAGTTTTTGTTGGCACTGGAACAAGATATGAATCAAATTGAATTAAGGGGCTATCTATTCAGTTGTCAGATAAGCTGATCCTCATCTTTGCCCTGATGCCGGGAAAACAAACCTTTTTGAAAAAGGTTAAATGTGAAGGGTCATGTGCTGCTGACAGACGAGAACATTGAAGCGGCTGTGTTGTCTCGGCCTGCAATCAGGTAATAGATACACTCACTGGGGCTGATGGGATTCGATTATTACAGCATTGCCCTGCACAAATTGGTTACAGAATTATTTTGTTGCAACCGTCAAATTTGTAATTACAGTAGGGTCAACATTTTGATACCCATGTGCTCTTACAGTATACAGAGCTGCTGCTGTTGAAACAATTACTTTGAATAGATTAAAGTAATTCCAGAAACACAGAGCCATCAAGCCTTAATAGTACAGGGACATTTTAAAGTTAACATTTATGTGAAATGTATAAATGTGAACTATATTTGAAAGGTGTTTATCATATATAATCAATTGCATTAATTTTTAACAATGGGTAGTGTGCCAAGAGGTGGTCTCGCAGCACTTTAATTTAGCCAACTGTCAGATTGATTATTTAGAGAGAAAAGTACTTACCTTGTTAAAATATTTGGTCAAGGAACATACATATATTACAGAAACAATCTACCAATTTACCTAGGATTTAAGAGTAGGAGGAAAACAAAGGAGCAGAATTTTCCATTTACATTTTTGTTTATTTATTTGTTTACTATAGAAAATAGTACAAATGCTGCATGTTGGTGGACAGAAAACAATGAAGGTAGATAGGAGCCAGTGTTACAATGTACATACAGTTAGGGCCAAAAATATTTGGACAGTGACACAAGTTTTGTTATTTTAGCTGTTTACGAAAACATATTCAGGATACAATTATATAATCAATATGGGCTTAAAGTGCAGACTCTCAGCTGTAATTTGAGAGTATTCACATCCAAATTGGAGCAAGGGTTTAGGAATTACAGCTCTTTAATACGTAGCCGCCTCTTTTTCAAGGGACCAATAGTAATTGGACAATTGACTCAGAAGGCTGCAAAAAAAAATAACAACGCTGCATGGGCTCTTCCCTCATTAACCTGTCATCAATTAAGCAGTTAAAAGGTCTGGAGTTGATTCCAGGTGTGGCGTTTGCATTTGGAAGCTGTTGCTGTGAACACACAACATGCGGTCAAAGGAGCTCTCAATGGAGGTGAAACAGACCATCCTGAGGCTGAAAAAAAAGAAGAAATCCATCAGAGAGATAGCAGAAATGTTAGGAGTAGGAATCAACAGTTTGGTACATTCTGAGAAAAAAAGAGTGCACTGGTGAGCTTGGGAACTCAAAAAGGCCTGGACGTCCACGGAAGACAACAGTGGTGGATGATCGCAGAATCCTTTCCATGGTGAAGAAAAACCCCTTCACAACATCCACTCAAGTGAAGAACACTCTCCAGGAAGTAGGTGTATCAGTATCTAAGTCTACCATAAAGAGAAGACTTCATGAGAGTAAATACAAAGGATTCACCACAAGGTGCAAACCATTCATCAGCCTCCAAAATAGAAAGGCCAGAATTGACTTTGCCAAAAAACACCTGAAGAAGCCAACCCAGTTCTGGAACAGCATTCTTTGGACAGATGAGACTAAGATCAACCTGTACCAGAATGATGGGAAGAAGAAAGTTTGGAGGAGAATTGGAACAGCTCATGATCCAAAGCACACCACATCTTCTGTAAAACATGGTGGAGGCAGTGTGATGGCATGGGCATGCATGGCTTCCAATGGCACTGGGTCACTTGTGTTTATTGATGATGTGACAAAAGACAGAAGTAGCTGGATGAATTCTGAAGTGTATAGGGATATTCTTTCTGCTCAGATTCAGCCAAATGCAGCAAAGTTGATTGGACGGCGCTTCACAGTACAGATGGACAATGACCCAAACATACTGCAAAAGCAACCCAGGAGTTTTTTAAAGCAAAGAAGTGGAATATTCTGCAATGGCCGAGTCAATCACCAGATCTCAACCCAATCGAGCATGCATTTCACTTGCTCAAGACAAAACTTAAGGCAGAAAGACCCACAAACAAGCAACAACTGAAGACCGCTGCAGTAAAGGCCTGGCAAAGCATCACAAAGGAGGAAACCCAGCGTTTGGTGATGTCCATGGGTTCCAGACTTCAGGCAGTCATTGCCTGCAAAGGATTCTCAACAAAATATTGAAAAGTAACATTTTACTTGGGGTTATGTTTATTTGTCCAATTACTTTTGAGCCCCTGAAATGAGGAGCGTTTGTATAAAAATAGCTGCAAATCCTACATGTTTAATCATATATTTTTGTTCAACCCCTTGAATTAAACCTTAAAGTCTGCACTTCAATTCCGTTGTAGTTGTTTCATTTCAAATCCAATGTGGTGGCATGCAGAGCCCAAATCATGAAGATTGTGTCACTGTCCAAATATTTTTGGGCCTAACTGTATATGTGACTTACATATTAATTTGCACAGGTAGATTAGACAAAAATCTAAGGACACAAGGAACCATTGCAGCATTGTTTTGTTGTAGAAAAAAAAAATCAAGAGTGGCGTACACATTGCCTGTTTTAAACTCTAGAATTACAGCTTCTATCAGTGTAAATGTGTAATTTTGCATATTTGTAAAAACTATATTACTGTTTGGGTGTAGTTTTCAGTAATTAATTATGAGAGTGCATCCACAACATGCAAGCCATTCACAGATCATACAAAATGGGAAGGGCAGCTTATTTGATGCATAATGTTTGGCTTTTCATATCCAGGGGTATAAAAAAAATTCATTTCTTGACCCCTATCCCTAAGCCCTTACCAGGTTGCTTGTCATGATTCCCTTTGCCTCTAATCTTTGACTTCCATCTGGAATGATTAATATTCACCTATGACAAAGCTCTCCCAGAGTACATGGAAAATGTCAATGAGCGTTGACAACAAAGCAGCTGAAGGGGTTTTAGGAAGATTGTTAAAGGGATACTTCACCGATTTTCTTAAACAGTATATGTTGTTCTTAAGGTATATATATAAAGTATATTGAACAAGTTCCGATTATAGGTTCAATGTAAGTGAAATTCACGTATTGTTCCGACCACCGGCATTTAAATGGTTAATTAATTGAGCACCACAATGTCCATAGATAGATCATTGCACAAATCAAACTTAGTACAAGCAAACGCTTTCCCCTTGGCTGAAAACGGCGGTAGATAAAAAAGGACCCCCAATGACGCAATAGAGAGTGATTTTCTCGACTCGTTTGACATTCTGCTGTTTGATTGCGAAATGTTAAATGACGATACAGTGTTTAAAATACAACATTGGTATCGCATGAAAAACATAAATATAAGGATACAAATATATATATATATATATATATATATATATATATATATATATATATATATATATATATATATATATATATATATATATATATATATACATATATTTATATGTATATTTAAAAAGTATTTGTTGAGATGCTGTCTCGGGTTTTACTTTTGGCTCCTTACCTTGCCTTGAGGAAGACGTTGTAGCCTGTCTGTACCCGGGTCCTTTAATCTTCACAATCCGGTTCATTGATACTGGTAGGAGCAACTAGTTGTCCCCGCCATACACACCAAGGGAAGAGAACAATATTTTAACACTAAATATTAGTAAACATACACTGAAAAATTCTTTACCAAATATATTTGAAATATTTTTGAGGTCTTATTGACACATTATGGTTTTGATCTAGACAGATAGTGTTATGATTTCAATCAACACAATCCATTTAATTGATACTGGCAGGAGCAACTAGTTGTCCCCGCCATACACACCAAGGGAAGAGAGGAACAATAATTTGGTTGAACCAAGGCAAATTCAATCTTACATGAAAGCAACGGTCTTTCTCAAACCGCACACTCCTCCCCTACTCACTCCCACTCCGTTTCGGAGTTCAAGTTTGTGTGCGAAGCACCCGCTATCAGTGTTTAGGGTATGAACAGCAGCAAGCTTTGGGACAAAATTCCCTCTATCTGGTGGAAACAAGAACTGTCGAAACTTCTATGTCGTCACCATGGTATCATATCAGCAACTTTAGTTAGAGTGCTTCATAAATATTTAAATTATTCCCAAGTTTCTTTTGTGGAAGGTTTTGGGGGGAATATCTGTTCGTTTTTTATTCTTCTCATAGTCAACTGCGTTGTTTTCGTAACATTATACAACACTTTATAATACAAATTAACAGTCTATGCTAGACTGAGGGTTTATGATCCTAAATACAATATAACCTTAAAGTTTTTAACGTCTGTATGACAATATAAAATATGTACATTAGTTTGAACGGATGTTTGTAAGCGTTTTTCAAGACACAATGGGGCGTTGTGGGTGGTAAAAGAGATGCAGACTCGCTGTGGTGGGTGTTATAATCCTCTTCCACTCCGCCCTCATTGAATTGGGATGGCACTTAATATGGTGGACCCTCCACACGAATGCGTAAATGCAGTGGAAGTGGGTAGGGAGAGGGTGTAGGGGGTGGTTTAAGAAAGGCCCCAAGCCTATGTTCGGTTCTAGACGGACATGCTTAGAATCGGGGCGTGGTGACAAAGCTCCTCTCTGGCTTTACTTTGTCCAAAATCGTCAGACAACCATCCAGCTTCATGTTATAAATTCTCTGTCTTATCCTCAGTTATTCTTGGCTGGCCACCCACAATCGACATATCAACTGGACTACAGGAACACTGCTGGCCTGGAGAAAGCAGTATCAGAAAGCTGTAATGGATAATTTCAATCTATGACAGAAAATAACCAATTAATGAGAGGGAGAAACCATGAAAAGATCAAGTACAATTTTATTGATGACCACAGAGTCAGAGTCAGAGTCTGTACACAGAGAAAATACTACCGTCAGATCAGTTTAACGACAGCAAGTTCTGATTAGTTGACAAGGTTCTAATGAGTACATGGGTCTATAAGATAAACAATCATTTCATTGGACAAGATGGATAACATGTTCATAATCAACATATCTAAAGACACGTACGTAGGAAACTGTTCATAATCAGGATATCTAAAGACACGTACGCAATAAACTAAGACATGACTTAATGTTATGACTTAAACCACAAAACGTCTAGTCTCAGTGTCTCCAAAAGGCACATATTATCTCTTTGGTGACCTGGCCTTTGCTCTGACCGTCCCCTCACCCCTGAACCACATCCCAGGCTGGATGCCCAAATTTGGCCACAACAAAGCCTGCCCACCTGTCCTACCTACTTCAGACATGCCCAAGCTGGTGCCCAGCATTTACCATGACCTCGGGCTGTCTTCAGCAAGGCTCGCTGCTTCGTTCTTCCACTACTCTGTGAGTTCGACTGCTCCATTGACCTTCTTCCGGGAACCACACTGGGACTGGATTCTTCTTTTTGAAGAATAGCATGGGGGGGAGGGTCTCCTGGGGTCTCCTGTCATGTGTGGACCCGCGTCTCCTTCAGTTATATGTCAAGCCCAAGAAATGTTCCTTCCACGCCAACCAAGTGTCTTTTCTGGGCTACAGGGTGCACCATACTAGAGAGTCTGGTCCTTACCTCAGTAAAAGTAGCACAAAGTTTCCTGGGATTCGTTAACTTTTACAGACCCTTTATCCGTGACTTTGTGGCATTAGCTTTACCTCTCACCAAACTCACTGGGAAGCCATCCCACCTGTTCAACCTGTTTCCTCCGGCTCTCCAAGCCTTGAAGGATCTCAAGCACCACTTGACCTCGGCCGCTATCCAGCAGCTCCCAGATCCTACTTTGTCGTTTATCATCAAGGTGGACGCCTCCAAGGTGGGAGCGGGGGTGGTCCTGTAACAGCGCAGCCCAACAAATGGGAAGCTACACCCCTGTGCCATTCTTTTATGTTACCTGTTCACTCTTGAGGAGCGCAACTACAGAATATGGTACAGAGAGCTACTGGCTGTCAAGCTGGAAGTACTGCCTAGAAGGAGCTAACAACCCCATTTTGGTTTGGACGGCGCACAAAAACCTGGAGTTCATCAAATCAGCCTAGAGTCTTGACTTCAGACAGGTGAGCTGGGCCCTTTACCTTCATCGCTTTGCTTTGGCTAGCTTGATACCCTGTCTCGTCTCCCGGGTCCACTCTACTCTGGACCAGGGAGGGGTACAAGGGCAGGCGATTCGTCGCTGTAAGCAGGTTCTGGTCCTCCAAGTATTTCATGGAGTGTGGCTTTCGATGAGGGATCGCTCGCTTTAGGGAGAAGAGGCGAAGCTCGCACAACGGTGCATTGGTTCGTTCAAGGTCGTCAGGCGGGTCACCTAGGTGTCGTTCAAGCTGCAGCTCCAGGTTTTTCCGGTCTTCCATGTTTCCTGCCTCAAACCGGTGCGTGTGAGTTCCCAGTACCCTACCACTGTTCCAGCCCGAGTATTCGTATGAGTAATGGTGCTCCAGCCTTCAAAGTCTGGCGCATTCTGGATTTTTATCTGGTCTGGGGTCGACGCCAGTATCTCGTCGACTGGGAAGGGTATAGGCCCGAAGAACGCTTCCGCGAGCAAGCTAAGCAGATCCTACATCCTTCTGTAAAATCTGACTTCCTCCAACACAGATCTGGGTAGCCTTGCAGACGGGTCAGGAGCTGCGCATGGGAGAAGGGGTCCTGTCAGGGTCTGGACACTTCTTTGACCAGCAGAGGGCGGTGGAAAAGCAGTCTAAATGCAGTCACCATGACAGGCACATATGAATAATTCCGAGCGCTCCTGGTCCTGTCACTAATTATATTTTTTTTCACCTGGGCTGTTTGGGCTGGCTTAAGATCCTTTTTGCCTATATTTCACACTTTATTAATGTCTAGTGTGGGTTTAGTTCATTCTTTAATCTTCTAGCATGTCAAGTGCCAAAATCTGTTATTTGGTCTTTACTTACCTGCTCAGCTGTTACATTAGGGGCATGAAGCATTGTCTAGTTACATCTCCATACTCAAATTTCACATGCTATGTACTGTAAGCATAATGCCTTCAAATTTTTTGTTATGTTTAGTATGTTCAGGATGCACAGTAAGCTATTTCGAACACAGCCCATCTTTGATTGTTTTGATGGTATACCACTCAGATGTGCTCAAGGTAAACTGAAAGACAGACATGAATTCTTCTAAAGCAGCTAGATGTATGTTGTGAAAGCGTTGTACAGTAGGATGGTATATGCTAATTAATCAGCTTTTTATTAGTCTTGCACATTCAGTTATTTTTAAGAAGTTTTATTTTTTATAATATATAATATATAATATATATATATGTTCATAATCTGTTTTCATAAACTAAAGAATTGAATTATAACATTAATATAGAAGGTGAATTATACTTCTAATTCCTATTTGCAGCAGTACACACATGCACGCACACACGAACGCACATACACATACACATACACACAGACACACACACACACACACACACACACACACACACTTGCCACACATACCTGGCAATATTTTCAGAAAGCATCTAGAATCCCCAGTGGGGGCATATGAAAGGGTTTACTGTGATGTTGACCGTGTCCTTGATGATTTCAACAAAGTCCTATTTGCAACTAACTGACAATTTGAGAGTTCAAAGCAAATCATAAAATAAAAAGTAAAATGACCCACAACATTCTAAATTAGACAGTTAATAGTCTGTATGATATCGTGGCATAACATGAGCTAGCCAGTTCATGTATTTGCATTAAAATCCCCATGCAGCTCTTGGGAGAGAACTAAGTACAGAATAGATGGTAAACCAGGAGTGTATTTGCATTAGAGGATTATTCATCAATGAAATATAACCTGATTAGTGTCACACCATGCAAGCAATCAGTTTTACGTGATGCTGGGCAAAACATCATACTGACATCTGTACAGTGAGAACTTTTCTAAATATTGACCTCCATGGTAAAAAAAATGATATCACTGAAGTCATGACATTTAATTTAGTCAACTGTATCCCTCCATAAGTCTTTCTTCAAATTCCACAGACACAGTTCATTACAATATTTTAATCTATTTGCGCAATGATTCCAAACAGGAAGTATTTTTTCCAAACTTCCATGAAAGTGCAATATAAAGAGATTTCATAGTGTGTACATTTACAGTGCATCTCCAATTTCTCATCTTGTGATTGCTTGGCCTATCCATCTATTGACAGGCTGATGTCAGTCACCCATTCACCACCTATGTACCACTGTACATCTCATGAAGTATTTTATAGACAGCCAGTGACTGGTGAGAATTAAGCAGGGCAATGCCCTTGAATTCAGAGTGCATATGCACTCTTCTACCCTCTATGGATCTCCAGGACATTCAGTGGAAACTTCTGAAAAGGGAGCAATGATCCTGGCAAGCAATCAAGCAAGAAGGAGTTGCTTTAATCAGGGCCTGCTGTTATAATGACCCTGACACAGCAAGGGGACCTGACTAATTGCTTGTCCTATCAGGAAAGTGACTGCCGCTGATGATTTTCTTGAAAATTTTATATTGAAGATGTCGAAGTGATGGCATGTTCCACTCCAGTAGGGCTGCTATTAGAACTAAGTGTCTCATACAATGAAGATCTTTTTCCACCAGACATTTTGGGATTTACCATCTTAATCAAGTAGTCTTCAATTTCCATATCCGAAATTAAGGTTCACAAAAAACAGTACGCATCTTGATTATGTGCTTTATTAAAAAAGTTCAAGATCAAGTGCTTTGCCCCACCTTAAATACATGTAGAAGCATTGTGTGGACCCTGTTGGGGTGTGGGTAGTGCCACCTGAAACTGATCCGTCAACATGTCTGAAAGCTGGCATGCACTCCTCTCACTTCAGGATAGTGTGCAAAGCAACAGAGGGGTTTAGGCAGAGCTAACTGCTGATTGGCTGAAAATTATGAATCTGATGAATTTCTGCTAATTTGCTTTTCCTAAGTCCACGGATCCGTGTCTCAGAGAAATGAAATTGAATAGCAGCAATTTTATAGGTGTACCTAATTTGAATGTTTTACTCCAAACTAGTTTGAAATTAAAGTAGGCAATTCAATGAATAAAGGCTTAATATTTGTTTCAAACCATTACATTATATTTCAAACCATTCAAATCAAATCAAATCCGAATCGTGCAATACCAATGAGAAATAAAGCTCTTTATATTCAAGTTATTATAATTCAGATTCAGGTTCTGGTGGCACTAATCTCAGCCCATTAGACCGCAATATATCCTAACAATTGTAGGATGTTAGCATACTTTTACATTTAATTACCAATTCTTTGTGAGTATTTTAAACCCCACCGATCAGTCTGTGCTGAATATATGAAGCATGTTATAATTAAGGCATTGCAATGGAAATTCAAGTGGTGTTGTGGCATTAGGGACAAAAAAAGAGCTTGATTATTGTGGATTGGAAATTCAATAATGTTATTCTCTTGGTCTATGAGGGACCCTCCAGTCTATTCATAAGCAGGCAAGACGGTGTGCTTTGTATGTGAAGGTGCAAAGCATGCAAGGACATCTTATTACTGATATCTGAGGAAAAAGAGAAAACTCAAATATCATAAAAGGAGCACTGATGCAACCTTAATTTGTGTCGAAATCTAGTGTATGTTTACTTTAAGTCAATTTAATTCCTTTGATCAAATTTGTCTGCCATCTTTGCCATGAAGAACCAGCAGGGACAGTAAAAAAAGAAGACAAGGAAAAGACAAGTTAAATCAGCATAGTGTACGTCCATTCACAATGTCCCTGCCTTTGTAGGTTCATATATAAAAAGATTCCCAATGTCAAAGTCATTGGGGCAGTGGGAGGTCCATTAAGATTAAGTGTATGTGGAAGCGAACAACTTAAGCTCGGAGATGACAGGGGGTTAGTGACGTTCTACTGACAGGTCAGCTTGGACAGGAAGATACTTTTGCTTTATCCAGAATGATGGTGCACACTGGGCTAAGGGCACCGACTCACCAGCATAGTACAATACATGTTGTGAGTCACGTGAGATGGAGTGAGCTCACCTTGAGGAGAGCAGTGGAATTCTGTACGTGTGTTGACAATTCTGGATGTATCTGTGGTAATTCGTATCAATACTTTGGAGCTGTAAAGAGGTGGAGACGGAAGATGAGAAAAGAAGATTACAATTACGTCATCATAAATTGTTAAACTGGGAGATTTTCACCTCAAATAATCCAAATTTGTTTTTATGTATTTATCCAAGTAATTTACTGTACAGTAAATAAGATAAGACTAAAACTCACACAAATACAGTGTGACAGGGATTTTAATGTCACCACAATTCCACAAAGAGGTACTTCAGTTCCAAATGGCCCGCTCTGTGTAATTAATAATGTGCCACAAAGATTTTACATTGTATTGCTATGCTTGGTCCTGCTAATAATGCAGATGTGACCTGAAATTGCGTTTAAGAGACACACCAAGAACACTAATTCACTGATATTATGAGCAATGAAAACGGAAAAAATATGTTTTTTCACATCGTTGCCCACCTTTATTTTTTTTATTAACCTGGGGAATCTATGCTAATAAAGCTGTAACTATGAGTTTGTTAATTAGCTTGGAATGTCCCACATGCAGAGGGAGGTCTTAGAGGCTAATCCATTGCATAATGCAACATATTGGCATGATCTTTCATTTAAACCTGAAGCAATGCTGTATGCATTTCAAAACAAAGGGTCTAAATTGTTTGAAGAAACACATATTGTTACAGGCGCATATATTTTATTTTCTGTTGAGTAGCATATAATCCATTCCATCCATCCATCCATTAGCTATACCGCTTATCCTTAACAGGGTCGAATTAAATGATTAGTTCTGCAGAGCAGCAAGAGTAGTCATGAGCTAATAATTTCCCTGGAAACTGTGGAGATTGGGCACAAATTGTTCAACAATATTTTTTGAATTATACAGGAAGGACATTGACCTTACACAAAAATGCTAAAAGAAAATCGACTTCAAAATATTCACAATCATGCTTTGTGAATCTCACCTACTTAGTATAAAATCAACAGAGGTGATCCTGAGTACATCTGCTGAAATAGTTTCATTCTGAGTTAAAGAAATGAATCTCCTTTAATTATTTCCTGGGCAGTTAAACCCAAGCCAACTAACCATTTTCTAAATGAGGATGATATGTTTCCATTAATTAGGGCTTTGAAAGCCAATTTCACAGTGTTTCTAGTTCTGGACAACAACCTCTTACAAAATTATTTGGTCCACATGGGCACTGAAGCTGACATCCAAGGCTCACCATGGCTCACCATAGTTATTCCATTTGTATCAGCAGTGCCTACATGGACTTGTCTTGCTCCTGCTATCCACTCAGTCTCTCTAAACTCTTTATCCCCACAAGCACTTCATGATTTATACAAGTTGCGTTATTTCATTGAATTAGACCTGAATCCCCTTCAAAGACCCAAACAAAAGCCGGCTCTAAAATACTGAGCTGTCCTGTTGCAGCTGCCTTGAAGGTCGCTTAGCGCGGACAAATAACAATTGGCTGCGTGAAAGGGTTGGAGCCCTTCCAAAGTACATACCAAACGAACAACAGGCTGACACCAAAATAGTAAACCGGACAGGTCCAGGATATAATACGGGGCAGGGGGCCGACGTTTATGACAATGAACTTCATGGTAGCATCAGGGGCTGTCAATGGCAATAAGGGCTTAGTGTGGCAGTGTGGTTGGGAGTTGGGGGGATGGCAGGGTGCTATGCCATGCTTGATCCATTTATACTCTGACTGACTTGCCGAGTTTCCATCGGTGTCTATGCAGGCTCACTGTGGCCAGACATCTGACAAGTGCAGTCATGTGTTGGTAGAAAGTAATGAGGGGGCACAACTGTAGCCTCGCTTGATTACTCTTTTAGCTATAGTAATCGGCTGATTAGATTATGCAGCGCTGTTTGATTGGTCTGGGTCCAGGCTACCATGTGCAGTAGGGCTAGGCCAACTCTTCTGCAAGCACAAGCAGTTAGGTGTTTCTCAGGTACTGGTATTGAACATCACTTACAGTATATGTTCCTGATCCAGGAAAGAACTGCTTGAATAAGGTAATCATCTGCCTTGTAATCTAACTGTGTTAACATTCAATTTGTGACTATCTCCCAACATTTTGTGCACAACCGTAAAGGTCATCTGCTGGTACTCTCTTCAACAAATCGAAAGTGACAAGCCATGCTAATGAAACCCCAGAGGTTCCTATTTGTCTTTTATTTGTCGTGCTCCACAGGTAAAGAGGCTTTTAACCCTGTGTGGATTATTGCGACTGAGCACACAACATTTTCCATGTTGGTTCTTGAGAGCAGGGCTTTCAACTCTCATTTCAGGGAACAAGGAAATCCCTCCTTTCATTCAGTATTAATAGTCACTTTACGCGTTCCCTTTTATCGTCACAAAACAGGAAGCCCCCAGACTCATTCAGAATTTATTCTCCAAATGGTGAGATGCCATGAAGAAAATTGTGTAAGATTTAGAGGTAGAGCGACAAGGGTTTCTAGCTCATGAGAATTGTATTGACGCGATCCAGATTTGGCCAAATGTGAACTTTCATTTTTCATCAATGTGTACTCCACCTCTATTATGGAAATGAACTAAAAACATTTAGAATTAAAATTCTATTTAAAATGTTATATAACACTGCCCCTGATAGAATTATTTGGTTGCCTGTACCTTGACATGGGCACTAACCAAACCATATTTTATTAGACAGTAACTGTATCCAGGATCTTAAAATATATCCACAAAGCAGCTGTCAAGTACATGACTTCTTGCTGCCCATGGACAAGGGGACGTTGTTGTGCCATTGTCTGAGTTTATCCTGTTACGGTTGTTATAAATTGCTGTCACAATTTTAGCAGTCATAAAGAAACCATTACCAAACCATTTTTGAAAGTGAGACGATCTAAATCAAACCTTAATTCTTCGAGCTGAAGAAGCATTAGTCCTTCATCTTGTTCCTTTTAACAATTTTTGACTTATTTCTGCTATTATACATGTATTTCCATTATATCTGTGCTGCACTGTATTTTGCTGACGTTCCTTAAAGTTATTCTCCTTGTCATCTTTCAGAAAATTGAGAAAGTGTTCAGGCTGCCAGTCCGATTCCTTGCTGCATGAGAGGAGAAACTTTACTGTACTATGGATTTATTCTGATGGAACTTATTTAGGAGTTATTCCTAACCCTCTGTACACCACTTAGTTTGAGAAAATAGTGCCATTCAAATGGGTGAAGCAGGCTATTTTGCTCGTTCTTGTTTAAGGTGTTCTAATTTACTGTCTAAATAAATCTATCAGGGAGCAATTAGGAGGATCTTAGTGATGTCTGTCAAACAGACTCTTTTGAAATCTCTCCTCCAACAGACCCTTGATGCTCAGCACGTTCCCCCCATGTTGTAACACCTGTCCAGTTACTAATAATGGTTGTTGACTCACTCATTTCCATAGGGACAATTTCCCCCTCGTCAAAGGCTCTCTTTCAAAACACAGGACGGTAATTGTTGTCCTTCATGGGGTTTCTAGACACGTAATTTAGGGGTATTTTCTATCTGCTGTTCTGTAGTGACAACCTTATTCCACATGTTCCCTAAATTTATCAGGGTCCTCATTATCTCAGGAAAAATAAACAGATTAAAAAAAGGACCCAGACCCTTGTTTTAATGTGTGGTGCCCTCTTTGTCTTAAATAGAATCACAAAGCATAGCCTTTTATAGTCCTCCTTCTATTGTTGGCAACACGGGTGGGTCAGGGAGGGGTGGAGATTACACCTGTGGGAGCGGCGATATAGGGCTCCATCCTCTGTCCTCTCCACCACAGTGTGTCAGACCCCTCTCAAGCATCAGTCCTCTCACCAGGTCTTCACAAGGTCTCTCACCATGGCACCAGGTCCCAAGAAGAAGGAAGAACCCAAGATGGTTGTCAAGCAGCAGGAGGAAGTGTTGGTCAAGATCCCAGATTTTAACCCTGCAGAAGTGACGGTACAGAACTCTTTGCCTTGGTGTGACTGGAAGAGATATAGAGTTTGTTTCAGATTCAAAGAGTTCTATTAGTTGCACGGAGAGTCGTTCTTAGTTGGTCTAAACAAATAGAAACCTGGTAAACTAATATTATTTTGTGAGGATGTTCAAATATTGTTAATTCTATAATATTCAAAACGTTGTTCTTTTGAGGGGAAACATTTCTGATAGCTAATTATATTTATCATAAAATTTACATTTTTACTTGAGGGAAATACTGACCTTTAAGAAGATAGGTTTACCGTTAAGTATTTCTCTCTTGCTGGTCACGTCTGCGTTCCATGAACATCAGAGACCCCATGTGATGTGAATGAGGCGGTGCATGCAAATGGAACTCCTGCTGTTCAAGTGTCTTAAAACAAATCCGTGGATGTAATTCCAACAGAAGCATGACAGCTTGCTGTGTCAGCTTGCTACAACTGTTTGCATACTGGAATATTCCCTTACATTTCCCTGTATATATTCAATATTATTTAAAGCAATCATAATAAAATATATAGACATTTACATGCTGTAGTTACTTAAACTTGGCATGTTATGTTATTGTAGTTTTTAGAAGCAAATGAGCATGAGCAAGTATTTATTTTTGTTGAAACGGAAATGTTCAGTGGTTCAAACCTTTTAATCCAACATCCAAGCCACAATGCATGGAGGTAAAAACTATACAATATGATTTCATTATGTACCTAAAATGGAGACCACCCACCTTAGCTTTACTTCTAAGTAAAAAAAAAGTGTTTTTTTAGATGAAATGAGATGAAAATATAAAAAAAAGTTTACTATGGCAATGCACTATTTTGGGGCCTTTTAATTTTAAACATGCTTAGATAGGGGTTTTAGAAAAGCATACATTAACTGTCTGGCACTGTCCATAATATTGTAGGATCAGCTAGCCATTCTTTCATCTAAAATAGATTCAAGACAATGTTATTTCCACAGTATTAATTGAAGTACATTAAGTAAATGAAAAAAAATATACTTTTTACAATATGACTTGATATGAATAACTTGATTAGTGTATGTGTACTTAAAAAAATCTTTGCACTACAAGATCTCTTCTATTTGATAATCTGTTGAGCAGACACAGTCTTGACCCTGTTTGAAGTCTTGGCATGTTGTGAAGTGTCACCTAATCATCTATGGTCCTTGAGGCTAAGCCATGAACACCCACCCAACACCACTTGTTGTGATGAAATTAAAAAGATGTGTTGAAATGCTGGCCGTTGGCATGACATGTCAGAGAGAATGCTTGCCTCAAGGTCAGCCACAAAGACAGCCACATGAACTTGGGAGGCATGCCTTAAATGAGCTGAGTGTAACTAGAGCTGGTGGAATGTCCCCAGTGTGTGGGCACTTGATGGAACGGCATGATGTGCAGAGGTCAGAGAGGAGGACGACAGCACAAATGAGGTCCAGGGTCCGGCTTTGCCCTTGTGTTCTCAAACTCGTTCTCACTGCCTAATCGCAGGGGACTGTCTGATACTGTTATTTAATTTTTCCAGCTCGAGTTCACCCCTGAGCAGATTGAAGGTAAGATTAAGATTACTGTCACAATTGTCAAGAGTGTTGCATGCTCTGTTAGGACTCTTAATAATGTTGGAGATAAAAAATAAAAAAAAGAATAATTGGAAGAAGCTTTCACGACACATCTATTATTGTTTGGGCATCAACAGATAACAATTTGTGGTGACAGGTTGTATTGTGCAGTGAACAAAACCCATGCAATTGGCAGGTAGGGGAGCATGGGAGGAAAAAGATGCCATTTCTTTGCTTCAAACGACATGCAGTTCTGCTTTGATTCCTACCTTTACAAGTAGATGAAGGTGACACATTTCATGTAATATCCCCAGTGGGCTCTGCTTAAAACTGTAGGCCGCGTTATGCAGGGAGGTTGCTGTCAACTTTCCTTCCGGAATGCTCCCTGAAAGCGCTAGGACAATTTCTACCTGTGGTCTTTTTTCCCCTCTCCCTAGAATTTAAGGATGCCTTCCAGCTGTTTGACAGAACTCCGACCAATGAGATGAAGATCACCTATGGACAATGTGGTGATCTGATTAGGGCCCTGGGGCAGAACCCCACTAATAAGGAAATTATGTTTGTCCTTGGTAGACCCAAACCCGAGGGTAGGTTCCCTTTAGTCAATACGATATTTGTGTGTGTGTGTGTGTGTGTGTGTGTGTGTTATATACTATATATATATATATATATATACATATATATATATATATATATATATATATATATATATACATACAGTATATATGTACAGTGTGTGTGTGTGTGAGGGCAAAGTGAGCGCAAAGCAAATCTGTATCATACCTTTGGTGTGACCACCCTATATATAAAACGTTTGCACAGTACTGTATACAATATCTATATATATATATATATATATATATATATATATATATATATATATGTATATGTATATATATATATAAAACTATATATATAAATATATATAACATATATATAATATATAAATAATTAAAATATTAAATATAAATTATACATATTTTAAAAATAAAATATAAAGTATAAATTATATATAATATACAATAAATATATATTATTTTGACGACAGTTTACATAGGCAGACCACTATAAATACATACAAATCTGTCTTAAGGAATGACGGATGTAGCCTAATTCAAGACTACATTTCTATAAGTCTGTGCATTAGGCTGTCAGTTAGATGACTTCACCAGAATTGATCGCAAAAATATGTTATTACGTAGAGATGGCAACCAATATGCTGGACTTTGACCAATTCCTGCCTATGCACCAACACATCTGCAAAGCCAAGGATCGTGGCACATTTGAGGACTTTGTTGAGGGACTGAGGGTATTTGACAAAGAGGGTAATGGCACAGTCATGGGTGCTGAGCTCAGGCACGTCCTGGCTACTCTGGGTGAGTATAACTGTTGATGTGAATGTGAAATCAATTTACAGTTACTAAGCCATCTAGCGAAGGAGGGGCAGATCATGGTTTAAAACTGTTTTTTATTATTATTATTATTCTGTTGTTGGTGATAGGTGAGAAGTTGAAAGAGGATGAAGTGGAGCAGCTTATGACAAACCAGGAGGATGCCAACGGCTGCATAAACTATGAGGCTTTCATCAAACACATCATGGCCATTTAAAGAGGTGTCTTTCTCAATTTGTTTCATTTAACTTTAGATGTAGTAATGAGCAGTGTGACATTGGAGTGTCAGTCTGTAGCTTGGATGTTGTAATAAACCCTGCACTCTATTCCAATAGATGTTTTTACTTTCTTTCTCAATGGGAAAAACCAAGGCAGACGGAAAACAACAGCAGATCTTTGTGTTGCACGTGATTTCAATACTGTATGTTGCTTCTACCAGTTTGATCGATCAATTTACAAGCGCTGTCTGACTGTTACGTTTTTTGTACTGTTACCCTTCTGTTGATCACCAGCAAACATTGTGCATCCCCTCTGTTCATTTTGTGGATCAAAATGGTCAATAAAACTGATTCATCATATTTCATTATCTTGTTTTTTCCATTTCTGTAGATTCCCCAAAAGAATCCTTCTGCCTTTTTTATGTCGATTTGGGAAGGTTTAACTACATCTATTACTAGATTATGAAACAGATTGGCAAAAAACATAAACTTTTGTTATTTACAGTGACTCCACTGTGATCAGCTAAAGTTTGCCGGAGAGATCGAGAACAACCTTTTTTCCCAGCATAAAGAAGGTTAAAATCAGAAAAAAGGCTACCCTAGTGATCCTATCATCTTTTTTACATTGTTGTGAAATATAATATTTTTAAAGAAAGCACAACATCAGTCTACAGCTATTAGCAACACTTCCTGTTGTTAATGATCTGTCTCTCACGACGCCACAACGGCATTTAGGCCCCTTCATCTTTACTGCTTCAACTGTGGCCTCTTAGAGTCAGAGCATACTGTATATGTAGCATATCATGAAGGCACGTTATGCCACACTACTAAAATAAATGCATGATGACCTTAAGAAAAAGGGATTTTCTTACAGAAAGGTACACAATATCTAACCTTAACTCAAAACTAATTAGCAGGCTCTAATTGCTTGTAAGATCCATTCTGTCCTATTTAATTCTAGTAGGCCAAAAGGGCAAAAAACATTGATTGCCCAATAATATTGTCATTATAGTATTTACTAATACAGTATTCTTTGTCTAGCTCATCCAGATAACCGCTATTGTATGTAATTGCAAGGTTGTGAACACAAGATGGCAGGCACGTTATTATTGCTGCACATTTTTACAGAAACACATGCTTTTTAATCGCTGCATTGCGCTGTACAGTTTATAATGCTGTTTCACCAGCAGAGAGAGCTGGTGGCCTGCTGATTTGAAACACCAGGGAACACCATGGAATATCAGGAACACTCTAAACATTTAGTTATACACATTTGTAATACTGTAAACTTACATTAAAATGTATGGCTCAAATGTCAGCAGTATTTGAATCCATCGGGATGTCATTTTGTTTGATATAGTTGTTTATTTTACCAATACTTGGACTTGAACAAGTATGATTGAGTCATATTTTACTGACGTGACTACAGAGATTTAATCCATTTTCATTTCTTTTCTGATGCAATGTCGGATAACTCTCTGACCATGTGTGTTATTCTAAATCTGATTCTGATTCTGATATACCATATTTCTCAATGGCACATCCTTGAGGACACACCCCACACATCTATGTTCTGACAGGCAGTTCGATCAATTAAGCTTGGATGACTTGATAAATGGAGACAGGCCTATGTACGCCTTTCACTCAATCCTATATGACAACTGAATTTAACAGGCAATGCACCATATGTGTCACACATGTATGATAGAAAATATATTTTTAAATGATGTATTATATTTAATAGGTCATCATTAGGTATTTTAAGAATGTCATCTGTTCAATTTGAATATAGTTGGAAACGAAATACAGAATATTTTTTACTGTGTAGGAGGTGAAATGTCGTACCCTTCTTAGACACTATAAATAATACATTTATATAGGCTACAGTATAAAGGTACAAAATATGAAGGTATGATGGTATCCATAATTTATGGATGAATAATAAACAGAGTTACAGTTATAGTCTAGTTTTTACAGCGGGTTTCATTGGAAAGTCAAAGATCTAAAAGTGCTGATCTTAACTGAGGATTATGAGTTAGAGACTTTCAGAATGATTGTTTCCCCATATCCTTTAATGTTGTCAGCACCTATCGATGTCACAGTTGCAAGTTGAAGAGAGCAAAGCGCAGACACATCACTGTTTAACATGTGCCGGTCTTATCTGTTGACAAAGCTATAATAATGAAGAGAAAAGTGTGACAGCTAATTTACTTTGACATCCATGTACACCATGATACTTAATGTTAAAAACATCCTTACATGGGATCCAAATTGTGTTTGGCTTTTCTTAGAGACATAAAAAGTTTACAAATCTGATATTTTTCTATTTTCTGCAATTTTCCCCAACTAATTCTTTACAAGTTTCTCTATCATCTTAAAACAACTACACACCAATTTAGAACATATTGTTAAATTAATTAAGACTATTTTAGCAATAAATCTGCAATAACCTCAATTGACTTTGACCCATTCCCCAAATCCTATCTTTCAGTAGGCACCAAGTTTATACCTGCACTTCTTCTACTTTTGATTGGACATTCAATTATTGCCAGTGCAGTAAACCAATATAAATTCTTGCTAGAGCAAGGCAGTCTATATGTTTTGCTAATGTAGAACTTATTAATTAACTGAATAGTGTGAATGCAAATGTCATCCATAAAAGCCACCCTAAAAGCCTTAGTTGGCTATTTAGTCAAGTATTCTTTGAAGGTCAGCCATAGTCATAGTAAAATGTATTTATTTATTTATATCCTATGCGCATTTTTTTACAGATTTCAGGCAGAATGTATTTGTCAATGTTAGACTAATGGCCTAATGGAAATGCGGACCATATCTTGCCATTTCAAATGACCGTGCTAGGTTTGCCAAGGATTCTCGTGGTATCCTGATTAGGATTTAGAATGTTGTTATTTGATGACGGAAGAGGCAGCGTTTATTAAGTGTTCCAAACTGTAATGACCCATGTTCCAAACTGTAATGTGATGTGGGTTATAGCACTTTGTGCAACCATGAATCCAGGCAGGTTAAACTAGCCTACCAGGATAAAGCAATTAGTGCAGTAAGTTCCTAATGCACTTCCCTGCGGGTGCTGCCAAAAAGCATACCTTGTTCTTAGGAATAATGTCTTCATTTTTACATTGGATTGGTGATGTCTCAATTTGTTTTTTTGAATGTTGATTTTCTTTAGATTATAAAATGTAAAGAGAGATTATTATTAGACAGACACCTAATGCCCCAGTGTGAAGACAAATTATAGAATTCGACTGAATATTTGACCAAAACAGTGTGAAAGAATAAATAAACGTTTTGTTTTATTATATACACCTATTGTATTGTTAGATAGCTCCAACTCTGTATTCTCAACATCTTGGAAATTATTTCGGCTATAATTCTGACTGCTTTGCGTGGCCACCACTTGTTCTTGAAATCTATTAATTTAAAGAACATACAAAATTCACAATCTTAATACAGACAAAATAACAGTCAGTTATTTACATCCCCAATGTGTATAACCCAGGCCTCCTGGCTCTGTATATTTGGATCACACACACCCCCACAGATACAGATGAAAACTGTGTCATCCCAGCTCCTATGGAATGTCTTCTTAAAGATGATTCAACTTGACAGAAAGTAAAAACCAGAGTCCATGTCTTACAGAGGGTACATCCTGAAGTCAAGCTTTAAAGGTTTAAGGTACAAGATACAGGCGCACATCCTAAAATGTCAAAGGAGTAAAGCTCAGTTTACGTAGCTAAAGGCATATGGTTTAATGCTAATGATAAACTATTAAAAGAATGAGCACTTCAAGCGTCATAATCGCATTGACCAATTAAAATATACAATTATTTAGTCTCTTGTTGGTTTTGTTAAAGCCTGGTTAAATTCAATACACACATAAAGGAGCTCTAGGAAAATAATGGAGACGGCAAGTAGATTTGTGGCTTGCCTAAGGCACACAGCAGGCTAAGGCTTCTTTCATATGTCAGTGAGGCATTGGAACCATTAATTGCACCAACAACCCCTTTGCATCAGATACTCAGCTAATTGTGAGAGGATGAATCCATCCAGAGTGCTTGAGGGTCTGGGCATAGGCAGCATTTTCTGCTCCACTTCATTCCAGTACAGTAAGAGAGCTGTATGAGACCAAATTCACATGCATATTACATAACCTGCCATGCACTCATTCTCTTACGGTGATGATAGGATTTGCCAGTGAAACAAGCATCAATGAGTAACTGCCATCCTAACTAAAAGTACTGTCAGTGGAGTTATAAGTAGGATGGCAGTTTGTCTACATTATGACACGAGAGACTGTGAGCAATCATTAAGGGGCAAGACAGATCCTGTTTTTGCAATCCATGAGTGCGCTCAAACCGCAACTTGCCAAAATGATGTCCTCTAATATCACCAGTCATCATATCCAGAAATAGCACAGTACAATATTTATTGACATGGATGTTCATTTTACCACACATACTTGTATAAACGTTTATCAACCACTAATCACTGTGATAGACTGGCGACCTGTCCAGGGTGTACCCCGCCTCTCGCCCTGTGTCCGCTGGGATAGGCTCCAGCACCCCCCGTGACCCTGTACAGGATAAGCGGTAAAAGTTAATGGATGGATGGAACCACTAATCAGTACACCATTTACTAAGATAACTTTTCCGACAAAAACATATTTCTATATATCGTAAGGCAATATTGGTGTTCAAACATAGCCAATGGCTTGTATTTACACAAATAAGTTCATATGTATAAAACCCACACCTTACATGATATATTATTGGTGAACAAGGCTGTACCAAACAATGCAAACAAATATTTTTGTTAACAAAGTGCGTCGAAGCAGTTAATGTAGGTAAATATTTTTCTGTTTAAATTAAATTAAATTAAATGTCCTCAAAAATGATTTCACAAATAAAAAGCATAAAATGCTTTGTGTGGCTGTGTTGAGTCTGGTTCTTTATCACAGGATCGTTAGCAGCACAAGTAACTGTAAGGTGATAGCACGGTAAAATGTATACTTTGGATGGTCTTGGATAGCTTATTTAAACTGATTTCTGGTTTCTTCTTCAGTCAAATGAAATACAATTAAATGTAAATATGACATGTAAAAGAATAAAACATCTGTTATACTACAAAATTATGTCTATCACCAAAATATCCAATGTGTTCATCTGATAACAAAAATGTTAAAAATCATTGACACATTCTGTACAATTTTGGTATGTCAAACACTGTATTAAAAAGAATTGTTTAAAGAATAAAGAAAAAATCAGAACATAACATAAAAATAAGTGAAATAACACAAATATGCTAATTTAAATGGTAGGCCAACCCACCCCAAACCCTCAGTAAAATCTGATTATCCTGGGGTTTGTATTAACTACATGATACGGTTAATGTATTCATCCAAGCCATCTGATATACCTCTGACTTGATTGACACTGAGCCATGACTAAGCAATTTTGTAAACAATAGGCAAAAGCTGTCAGGTTCTGTAAACTTGAACATTATATACAATTAACTATAATCGACAGTAAAAATAACTATGTACCACTGATGCTTTGGCATAAACAGTGGCACAGTGGTAAAATGTGTTCCATACTATTGGGACCAATGGTTTAAAAAAATATATATTTTCCAAGTGGTAAAAATTACATTTCCAAAACCCCACTCAACAAATGTCAGTACATTGTCCTTTCTTAAAACCTTTTTGGGAACAGAATGGGATGTTCCCGGTGCATGGCCTTCCTGCCATATTGAACTCCAGCTTGTGGATTGCATCAATGCTGCGTCACAGTGCCCAGACCTCTGCATTAGCCTAATGTGGGTACCCAGGCAGGGTGGTTATTACCAGGACAGCGCAGGGGTTGTTGACCTTACCAGGGAAAGCACACAGGCTCAGTCTGATCCAGCTCTCTTTGCCCTGTGACCAAATGCTTAGCATTAACACTGATGAAAAACATGGATTTGGAAGAAAAAAAAAATCCAAAAGGATTGGTCATTTCAGACTTTTTTCCTGGGCTTGAACAGCTGTGTTGGGCAGAGTTGACATTAAAAAAATAACTGTATGACTTAATTCTATCTGAATGTTTTTAGCATAAGCTTGGTTGAAATTATCTAATATAGCTAGAAACTAGAGCGGCAGCACAAAACAAATGGCTCACAGAGACATTTATGATGACTGATGAAGTGGATTAATTCTCAGAGCAAATTTTCATATGCATCCTCAATAATAACATCCATCTTCTTATAGACACAGCAAGTTGTGAGAGTGCGCAACATCATTATTGTTAAAACGATCTCCTGACAAAACTCCTTTTAAGCCTGCTCAGATCCAGTCCATATATGTTCATTACGTCTAGAACAATTCCACTACTTAGTCCTTTCTCGAAGTTCATGATTAATGGCCAGTCTACGCTTGCATCCAGATATGAATATTCTACTGACTTTTCAGTCGGGGCGGAGATAGCCATTGTCCCGGAACTATAAAGACCTCAACTTCAACAGCCTCTTTCTGAAACGATCCTTCCTTGAAGCTGTCTCTGCACTGCTACCCTCATCACTGTGGGTGTGGAGCTGATGTGGATAGTGGACCCGGTCACACAGCGGTGGTCTGCTTTATGCTGTGGAAGCTGATCCTGGTGGGGGAGGTGGGAATTGACATGGCCCGTGCTACCCGCACACTGAGGGCATGATTGTCCTGCCATCGATGCCACCTTTTCCTGGCAGCTGAGCGTACCTGAAAAGTTAGTGAGAACAGTCTCAACATCGGAGATCACTGACCATTGCAAGAGAAAAGTTTCAAATATGAGAATTGGCTGAGGAATTTCTATTTATATTTTGGAAAGTTGGAAAATTATGAAAGTCTTTGTGGTCAACCAAAGAGCATAACTTGTTTCAAGGGCAGCTACGGTCCTGGTACTCGATGGTCTTATTTGTCAACCCATGTTCATTGTAACAGGTATATTTTCTTTGAATCCGTTCAAAAAGGAAAAGGAGGTTAACTGACTCATTCCTTCTTATGGATGACTGTATCTCTGAACAGCCTAAGATCAAGTACTACACACTTGAAATAACCTCTAGATTAAATGTAAACGTTTAATACCAAAGATTGACCTACCTCCCCATTTAGAAAGCAGTAAAATACTGATACAAAGAAACCCTGCAACAAAAAAAACATGTATGTTAGAATACAGTAATTATGACCTTATAATTAGCTCCTCTTAGAGTCACTATATTACTGTTTCAATAAGATCAAGTACAATTCCTACTGATGATATGAGTTGAAGTCTAACCATTAGTATTGTATATTCCAAGTATAATGATTGTTTATAATTGTAACTATGTTAAAAAAGCAGTAATGGTGTGATTGATTATTCCATCTGTATGTTCCCAAACAAAATGAGATAATAGTTACGTTTTCATTCCAGCTGACCCTGAAAAACCTTAAGTGTTTGGATCTGACCTACAGTTTCATTCCTCTTGACCACCCACTTAGTCTTACATAGGAACATATGTGGATGAGGAATTCCCACTGTGCGGAACTCAAAACCACTTTGCTCTGCACATGTTGACAGCTGGAACACTACACACATAAGGTAAGGAGGGCATGATTCACTAAACAAATGTTCCGGTGCACATCAGCATCCTTCCAGAGGGTATGAAACCTCAAAGGTCAGGCTGAAAGTGTATGGAAGCTCGCCAATAAGCAGTATTTAATGTGGAACAGAATTTGACTAAACCTAATCCCTTTTCACGAGAACCTTATTAGAAGATACCAGCAAAAAGCCAGCAAACACAAATTGAAATAATCAAAAGAGCAAAAACAAATCAACCAGAAAACATCACTGTCCCAAGCTTGCATCGAAGAAACACAACAAGCGCTCCAAGTTATGTTTGTATGTTTCACCTGTGTCTCTTTTGTATTCTTTTCCCATCCGTGTCTTTTTATTTCTATTTAAGTTCTGATTCTCTTGTTGCTCCTATCAGGTATTATAGTTGTATAATTGTGTCTCTCTTCCATGTTCCTTGGCACCAGTGACAACAAGAAATTAACTCTTTGATATATTTGTGAACTTTTGTGCGTTGCATCTTAGTATTTAGTAATAGTATATAGCCTATTAGTTGTTTGGCGTGTTCCATCCATCGCTTTGTAAGGGTACCATCACTTAAAATGTTCACAGAAACAAATTCTTTATCATTAAACCATACTTAACGGTTTGAATGTTAGGAATTTTTGTACTGGAAGCAATTTAATAGAACAGCATCATATAAAGCTAAAGCAGTAGAGGATAAAGTTGCCTCTCCTTTTAATAATAATAGTAATAACTACTGTAATTGGATTTAGTTTTTATGCGCTCTTCTCGGGACTCAAAGCGCTTTACAAACTGGTTGCCAATTAGGTACACACAACAAATGGACAGACAGACAAACAGACAGACAGCTATCACTCACAAGAATCAGTCTGGGTGATACCATGGCAGCCAATTTGTGCCAAACTTGCTCATCCAACATATTGTAACAGATGTTTGCACACACAGATCAGACACACACACAGAGACACAGACTGACTGACTGCAGTTCTATTGGCACTGTCTAGGCAGTGTCTTTTCTGTCCTATATCAAAGAACAAAAGAAAATGGGTGAGGCCATCGTTTTAGGTCGCTAAGAGCTGTGTATTTATTCCAAAGTAAAATCTTGGGGAAATTATAAAAAAAAACTTTTCTTCAAAAAATAATGCTATTGGAATATTGCCTTATTCTTTGCTTAAGTCACAAACATGTTTGTGGTGGAATTAGTAATATAGAGTGAAGTACAATGACATACAGCAAAAATGCCACAAAAACGAATAGGCGCAAGAAGGGCCCTACAACACAAAAGTAAACAATGAAAGAGTTGACAGAAGTTAAGTTAAAGCATATCTAATAGCAATAAAAATGATGAGGCAGTAATTGTCATGAAGAGTGTTTTGTTCAGCTGTCTACGAATTAAAATAAATAAATATCTCTACCTCAAAGGCCACAGTCAAAACTGTGATTTATCTATTTATCTTGCTAAATCTTATTATAAGATTTCCTTAAACTACCTATGTAATCGCTTACCTGAAAGGATTGGAGGAAGGAATTGAAGTAAATAAAGACTATTTGGGAAATATCATCCTCCCCAGGATTAACAAAGAAGAGCATGTAAGTGATGCCCAGCAAAGGCAGCAGCACAAGTGTGGCTTTGACTGCTTTTCTGTGAAGAGATCAACAGAGCAATAATAGATGTTAAACTTGACAACTGATCCAACGTAAATTGGTAACACACAATAGTGATCAATACACTGCCAATAAAATTTGTTCTGGTTTCTCTCAAGGGAAAAAGCAATTCATTCCAGAGCTTGCTGTTCTTTTCAACCATGCAAACATAGTTCAATGCAGTCGGAAACTCAATGACAAAACAAGATGTGAAGTACAGCTAGCTCACACAATCTGTTGAAATGGGAGACCCACTGTCAGCAATTAGGGGGAATTTCAGTTCTCCTTGGATGTTAAGACATTTAGCCCTTGAGCTAGAAATCTACCTAGAAAAAGCCTTTAAATATGAATTGCGGATTATGCAAAATGAAAAATTCTGAGAAATAGCAAGAAGATCTAATTCCCTACAACATTGGAATGAATATTGTGCAACTTATGATTACAATTTGAATAACTGAATTGAGGGAATTCTTCCATAAAAAGGCTAACTTGGTTAAGTTGTTAAGTGCTTGCTGGAGTTTGAAAACATAATTTCTGTAGTTTCAACACAAAGAGAAGTATCTACTATACTTTAACCAATGTGTAGATAATTTTATTAAACTGTTCGGTACATGATTTAATTATAATGCTCTAACAGTTTATTAAGAGGCCAATTATAGTAATACATCCATTCTTGATTTAATTTGGAGTCTGTTGCAGATGTTCTTGACATGTTAATTGTGTGAATGTATGACATTTACACTAACAGCTCAACGCCTCAATGCCATATACTTTAACAGTGTTCTTAAAATATCCTCTTTACAAAATGCTTTAAAGAAACTGACTGAGGGAAAATGCAGAATCTCATCGTAACCAGCACAACGAAGAGGGAAAAATTATTTATTTTAGTAAACCATTATTCTCTGAAGATCAACAAACCTGTACTGTATTGTTTCTGATGTGGTAGAAGCTCTCAGCTTGGTCATTAGAATCCTTACAATGTTGAAGAGGAATACAAAGTTTATCTGCCATAGAAAAAAAACATTAATCCAGTCGCAGTAATATCTTTTCAGAGAATCAAAGAGTATACTTTCAGAGGATGAAATATACGCTTAAAATATGCTTTTTTTGATGTATACATTAGCATCAAGTACCACTGTAGAGAGTAGCACATACTATTGCTGAAACATCTCAGTAATTCCTTAAGTGTTCTTACCAAAAGGACAAGAATAACAGGCCCTTGATAAATATAGTCAATGTACTTTCCAGGCTCTTTCCCAAACCAGCATCTGTTGAAAGGAAAGGTAGGACAAATGAATATCATGCTCACAGAAAATACAATGTCAATACATACACGTACTGCTTTCGTTGTTTTATATGACATGAGATACCTACTGCTCATTTTCATGATAAAGTTTTCCTATTGCCCAGGCAACAATAATAGGGCAAGGGATGCCTGAAATAGAGAGAAAATAAATTAAACAAATTTTCATATAACAGCGTCAACACATTTACAAATACTCAACAATGCTGTAAAAGTATTAACAAAGACTTATTTTTTTACACTATCAATCACGACAACTATTGACTTATAAAGCATTGTTTAATTTGCAGGATTTGACAGATATATAACAAAATACATTCCTCTCTAAAATGTCCTTTGTTAGCATCTCCACATGCTTCCACAAAGGGTTTTACTATTTCTGAAATAGAGACAAAGCTTTTGTTGGTTTGAAGCTGACTGTGTAGCCTAAGTAGACACAGTCAGGTTTCTAGCCTAACAATCAAGTACAAAATACAGTCCTACACCAAGGGTAACATTGTGAACCATCTTCTTCTGCCTCATAAAGGTTTAGGGCATATAATGTTGTTGTCAATGCTTCACACAGATGAGACAAGGACACAATCTCCGTACAAATATGAGTGCTGAATTTAACAATTTGTATGTAAATGATCGACGTCTGGCATTGCCACTCTCGCTCTATCTCTACTTTGACCTGCAGAATTACCTGCTCCCCAGTGCAAAAACCAATTCAAACCGTTCCACTTCCTTCACATAATAACGAATGGTAATTAGCTAGCTCTGATGAGACACTTTAGAAAGGGTGCTTAATAAATTATTCTCATGACACCATATGCAATGAATGGATTGTCCTTCAAGAAATTAATTTCTAAAATGTTTTTAAAACAGAGGGTCAACAGTTGGACCAATACAGGTGTGTGTGTGTGTGTGTGTGCGTGTGTGTGTGTGTGTGTGTGTGTGTGTGTGTGTGTGTGTGTGTGTGCGTGCGTATGAGGAGTGAAAGGTATGAGGGGTGAAAAGTGCCACCTACAAACACGCAGTGCGTTCACCACCTCATTGCTACCTGTGAGGGACGCGTGTCTGCGTGTTCGCCTGCAAATGTGTAACGTCTGCATAGCTCCATATGCACAACGCGTGTGTGTCTGTATGCCTCAACCTTTGTCTTTTCCCGATCCAATAGTTGTGACGGCTATAACCTATTGAAATTCCATATAATCCCTAATTGAAAAGACGTTTTAAATCCACTAGCAAAACATTAATATTAAACGCAAAATATTGCCATCTAGGAAAATCCCATTCATCATCATCATCATCGTCATCCGCTTTGTCCGGTGTCGGGTCGCGGAGGTAGCAGTTCAAGCAGGGCATCCCAAACTTCCCTTTCCCGGGCCACATTAACCAGCTCTGACTGGGGGATTCCAAGGCGTTCCCAGGCCAGTGTGGAGATATAATCCCTCCACCTGGTCCTAGGTCTGCCCCGCGGCCTCCGCCCAGCTGGACGTGCCTGGAACACCTCCCTAGGGAGGCGGCCAGGTGGCATCCTTACTAGATGCCCGAACCACCTCAACTGGCTCCTTTCTACGCAAAGAAGCAGCGGCTCTACTCCGAGTCCCTCACGAATGGCTGAACTTCTCACCCTATCCCTAAGGGAGATGCCAGCCACCCTCCGGAGGAAACTCATTTCCGCCGCTTGTATCCGCGATCTCGTTCTTTCGGTCATGACCCACCCTTCATGACCATAGGTGAGAGTAGGAACGAAGATAGACCGGTAGATTGAGAGCTTTGCCTTCTGGCTCAGCTCTCTCTTCGTCACAACGGTGCGATAGAGCGACTGCAACACCGCACCCGCTGCTCCAATTCTCCGGCCCATCTCTCGTTCCATTTTCCCCTCACTCGAGAACAAGACCCCGAGATACTTGAACTCCTTCACTTGGGGTAAAGACTCATTCCCTACCTGGAGTAGACAATCCATCGGTTTCCTGCTGAGAATCAAAAACCCTCATGGAAAAACCTATAAGAGAGGATGATACCCGGCCCGGAGGAAGCCCGGGGTCCCCTTCTGGAGCCAGGCCCAGGAGGAGGACCCGTCAGCGAGCGCCTGGTGGCCGGGCTTGCCACGGAGCCCGGCCGGGCATAGCCCGAAAAAGCAACGTGGACAACAACAACATCTCTTCTTCTCCGTCCCGTGGGCTCACCACCCGCGGGAAAAACCAAGGGGGTCGGGTGCGCTGCCGGACTAAGAATGGTTCAAAATCCCATTCGTTCATGCTAAAATGTTTTGAAGTGTTTTCAGGTCAGGCCAAAAGTGGATCTGAAATGAGTTTGTGGTGGCCCGCTCTGTTTTGAACACAATTATGCCTATATGCTCTTTTTAGAACGGTTAAAAATATGGGAGATGTTCGGGTAAATATTTAAACGGTAGGCAGTGGAAGAGAAGGGCTATACAGGAGAATCCAAAGCAAAACGTGAGGTGAGGGTTGGACAATTTGCTTGCTTGTATGGCTGGTGAATATTACGTCCAGTTATGATATAGGCTCCTTATTGTAGGCTATTTTTATGAGTAGGGGAATAAACCAAATCCATGTCCGCAGCTCTTTATTCTCGGGCGAAGTAGAACATAAGTCAATTGAACACTCTTTCATGAAATCGCACGAATAGCCTGCAATGTGAATAATTGTATGGGACAGAATAAACCTCTACCAAAAACTTTAAGATCATAGTCTATATGCTGACCTTCCGCCTCAAATGTTTGTTTATTTTATCACTTGAACGGTAGCTAAGCGATTCCTGACTATTATGGATTTATTGATGTAGCCTATTTAACTTCAAACCCCGCTGTTGATCTCAAATGTCCCATAGCCTGCAGGATATTTTTTGGTGTTATTGTGGCAGCATAGGTTTATGGCAGACTTAATGATTTGCTGTATTTACATGTGTTATGTTTGCTGGCTTAATATAGCCTAGGCGACGTACACTAGTCCTATTGCATACGCAAACTAGGGAGAATAGTCTTCTAAATATTAGGTCAGGAAAAGATCAAAGTTGAGGTATACAGGCACACACGCGTCTTGAGCAGGCGTTGCTTTGCATGTGTCGTTGTTGTGCAGGGGAGGGGCCATACACTTGATTGACGTGCACAACACTAGCGTCTGCACAGGACACACGCCTGCCTGAACGCCTGAACTATTGTCTCTTCCCCGACCCACCATGTGCGGTGGTTGTTCGTTGTAATCTCACATTGAAAGACTTGTAAATCCGATAGCTACAACGCAAAACTGCCATGTAAAATCCCATTTGATTGTGCCAAAGTATTTTTGCCCTGTTTTACAGTGATTGGAAAATATTTAAATGGAAGGACAGAGAGAAGGGTAAAATATTGAAAATCATGTTCAGTCAGATATGCTAAGGAGTGTACTTTTTAAACAAGCATGGAAATGGACCACATCCACATTCTTAGCCCTTTCCTGTCGGGCAAAGTTAATTGAATACTCTTTCATGATATCACCCGAATAGCCTGCAATATTAAGTTTGTTAGGTATAATTGTATGGGACAGAATAAATCTCTACAGAAAACTTTATTATGGTAGTCTATATGCTGAACCCTCTCCGGGAACCATCACCTTATCGTGGTGGAGAGGTTTGTGTGTCCCTATGAACCTGGGGGCTGTGTTGTCTGGAACCTTGTGTTCCTGGTAGGGTCTCCCATGGCAAATTGGTCTCGGGCGAGGGGCCGGACTAAGAATGGTTCAAAAACCCTCATGGAAAAACCTATAAGAGAGGACGATACCCGGCCCGGAGGAAGCCCGGGGTCCCCTTCTGGAGCCAGGCCCAGGATGAGGACCCGTCAGCGAGCGCCTGGTGGCCGGGCTTGCCACGGAGCCCGGCCGGGCATAGCCCGAAAAAGCAACGTGGACAACAACAACATCTCTTCTTCTCCGTCCCGTGGGCTCACCACCTGCGGGAAAAACCAAGGGGGTCGGGTGCGCTGCCAGAAAGGTGGCAGTGAAGGCAGAGGTTTTCGACGGATCGGACCCGGGTGGCAGAGGCTGGCTTTGGGGACGTGGAACGTCACCTCTCTGGGAGGGAAGGAGCCGGAGCTTGTGCGGGAGGTGGAGCGCTACCAGCTGGATCTGGTGGGGCTTACCTCTACGCACAGCCTCGGCTCTGGAACCTCACTTCTGGATAGGGGTTGGACTCTATTCTTCTCCGGAGCTCCCCAGGGTGAGAGGCGCAAGGCTGGTGTGGGGATACTTACGAGTCCCCGGCTAAGTGCCTCTATGTTGGAGTTTACCCCAGTGGACGAGAGGGTCGCCTCCCTACGCCTTCGGGTCATGGGGGGGAAAACTCTGACTGTTGTCTGTGCCTATGCACCGAACAGCAGTTCGGAGTATTTGGCCTTTTTGGAGACCCTGGATGGAGCCTTGTATGGGGCTCCTGAGGGGGACTCTGTAGTCTTGCTGGGGGACTTCAACGCACATGTGGGCAATGATGGAGACACCTGGAGAGGCGTGATTGGGAGGAATGGCCTCCCCGATCTGAACCCGAGTGGTGGCTTGTTATTGGACTTCTGTGCTAGTCATGGAATGGCCATAACGAACACCATGTTCGAACATAAGGATGCTCATAAGTCTACCTGGTACCAGAGCACCCTAGGCAGAAGGTCGATGATCGATTTTGTTATCGTATCATCCGGACCTGAGGCCATATGTTTTGGACACTCGGGTGAAGAGGGGGGCAGAGCTGTCAACTGATCACCATCTGGTGGTGAGTTGGGTCAGGTGGCGGGGGAAGCCTCTGGACAGACCTGGTAAGCCCAAGCGTGTAGTGCGGGTGAACTGGGAACGTCTGGAGGAGTCCCCGGTCCGGGAGGCCTTCAACTCACACCTCCGGCGGGGCTTCTCTGGCATCCCTGTGGAGGCTGGGGGCATTGAACCGGAGTGGGCGATGTTCAAAGCCTCCATTGCTAAAGCTGCGTCTGAGAGTTGTGGTCTCAAAGTCTTAGGTGCCTCAAGGGGCGGTAACCCTCGAACATCCTGGTGGACACCGGTGGTCAGGGGAGCCGTCCGATTGAAGAAGGAGGCCTTCCGGGACATGCTGTCCCGGGCGACTCCGGAGGCAGTTGCAAGGTACCGACAGGCCCGAAGGACTGCAGCCTCGGCCGTGGCAGAAGCAAAGCAGCGGGTGTGGGAGGAGTTCGGAGAAACCATGGAGAAGGACTTTCGGCTGGCGCCAAAGCGGTTCTGGAAGACCATCCGACACCTCAGGAGGGGAAAGCAGGGAACCATTCAAGCTGTATACAGTAAGGATGGGACGTTGTTGACCTCAACTGACAAGGTGATTGGGAGGTGGAAGGAGCACTTTGAGGAACTCCTGAACCCGACAAACCCACCCTACATAGTAGAGACAGGGCTGGAGGATGATGGGGGATCAGCATCAATCTCCCTGGCGGAGGTCACTGAGGTAGTCAAACAACTCCACAGTGGCAAAGCCCCAGGGGTTGATGAGATCCGCCCAGAAATGCTGAAGGCTTTGGGTGTTGAGGGACTGTCATGGATGACACGTCTTATCAACATTGCGTGGAAGTCGGGGACAGTACCTAAGGAGTGGCAGACCGGGGTGGTGGTTCCCCTGTTCAAAAAGGGGGACCGGAGAGTGTGTGCCAACTACAGAGGCATCACATTACTCAGCCTCCCGGGAAAGTATACTCCAGGGTGCTGGAAAGGAGGGGTTCGACCGATAGTCGAACCTCGGATTGAGGAGGAACAATGCGGTTTCCGGCCTGGTCGTGGAACAACGGACCAGCTTTTTACCCTCGCGAGGATCTTTGAGGGGGCCTGGGAGTATGCCAATCCGGTCTACACGTGTTTTGTGGATTTGGAGAAGGCGTATGATCGGGTTCCCCGGGAGATACTGTGGGAGGTGCTGCGAGAGTATGGGGTGAGGGGGTCTCTACTCAGAGCCATCCAATCTCTGTACTCCCAAAGCGAGAGCTGTGTCCGGGTCTGCGGCAGTAAGTCGGACTCGTTTCCGGTGAGGGTTGGCCTCCTCCAAGGCTGTGCTTTGTCACCTATCCTGTTTGTGGTATTCATGGACAGGATCTCACGGCGTAGCCGCGGGGGAGGGGGGCTGCGGGTTGGTGGGCAGAGGATTGCATCACTGCTTTTTGCAGATGATGTGGTCCTGATGGCATCATCAGTCTGCGACCTGCAGCACTCATTGGATCGGTTCGCAGCCGAATGTGAAGCGGCTGGGATGAGGATCAGCACCTCCAAATCTGAGGCCATGGTTCTCAGCGGGAAACCGATGGATTGTCTACTCCAGGTAGGGAATGAGTCTTTACCCCAAGTGAAGGAGTTCAAGTATCTTGGGGTCTTGTTCTCGAGTGAGGGTAAAATGGAACGAGAGATGGGCCGGAGAATTGGAGCAGCGGGTGCGGTGTTGCAGTCGCTCTATCGCACCGTTGTGACGAAGAGAGAGCTGAGCCAGAAGGCAAAGCTCTCAATCTACCGGTCTATCTTCGTTCCTACTCTCACCTATGGTCATGAAGGGTGGGTCATGACCGAAAGAACGAGATCGCGGATACAAGCGGCGGAAATGAGTTTCCTCCGGAGGGTGGCTGGCATCTCCCTTAGGGATAGGGTGAGAAGTTCAGCCATTCGTGAGGGACTCGGAGTAGAGCCGCTGCTTCTTTGCGTAGAAAGGAGCCAGTTGAGGTGGTTCGGGCATCTAGTAAGGATGCCACCTGGCCGCCTCCCTAGGGAGGTGTTCCAGGCACGTCCAGCTGGGCGGAGGCCGCTGGGCAGACATAGGACCAGGTGGAGGGATTATATCTCCACACTGGCCTGGGAACGCCTTGGAATCCCCCAGTCAGAGCTGGTTAATGTGGCCCGGGAAAGAGAAGTTTGGGATGCCCTGCTTGAACTGCTACCTCCGCGACCCGACACCGGACAAAGCGGATGACGATGATGATGATGATGATGATATATGCTGACCTTCCGCTAAAAATATTGTTTATTTTATAATTTGAACTGCAGCTGAGCTATTCCTGACTATTATGGATTTATTGACGTTGCCTATTTAACTTCAAGCCCCACCGTTGATCTCAAACTTCCCGTAGCCTGCAGGACATTTTTTGGTGTTATTGTGGCAGCATTGTTTTATGGCAGACATAAAGATTTGCTGTATTTACATGTCTCATGTTTGCTGGCTTAATATAGCCTAGGCGACGTAAACTGGGCAGAATAGTCTTCCAAATATTAGGTCGGGAAAAGATCAAAGTTGAGGCATACAGGCACACACGCGTCTTGAGCAGGCGTTGCTTTGCAGGTGTCGTTGTTGTGCAGGGGAGGGGCCATACACTTGATTGACGTGCACAACACTAGCGTCTGCACAGGACACACGCCTGACTGAACGCCCCGACCCACCATATGCGGTGGTTGTTCGTTGTAATCTCACATTGGAAAGACTGTTGTAAATCCGATAGCTACAACGCAAAACTGCCATGTAAAATCCCATTTGATCATGCTAAAGTGTTTTTGTAGTGTTTTACAGTGATTTTAAAATATTTAAACGGCAGGACAGAGAGAAGGGTAAAATACTGAAAATCATGTTCAGTCCGATATGCTAAGGAGTGTATTTTTTAAACAAGCATGGAAATAGATCACATATTGACCATATGCCTCAACTTTGATCTTTTCCCGACCTAATATTTGGAAGACTATTTTGCCCAGTTTACGTCGCCTAGGCTATATTAAGCCAGCAAACATGAGACATGTAAATACAGCAAATCATTATGTCTGCCATAAAACAATGCTGCCACAATAACACCCAATAATATCCTGCAGGCTACGGGAAGTTTGAGATCAACGGTAGGGCTTGAAGTTAAATAGGCAACGTCAATACATCCATAATAGTCAAGAATAGCTCAGCTCCAGTTCAAATTATAAAATAAACAAACTTTTGAGGCGGAAGGTCAGCATATAGACTACCATAATAAAGTTTTCTGTAGAGATTTATTCTGTCCCATACAATTAAACCTAGCCTACTTAATATTGCAGGCTATTCGGGTGATATCATGAAAGAGTGTTCAATTAACTTTGTCCGACAGGAAAGGGCTAAGAATGTGGATGTGGTCCATTTCCATGCTTGTTTAAAAAGTACACTCCTTAGCATATTTGACTGAACATGATTTTCAATATTTTACCCTTCTCTCTGTCCTGCCGTTTAAATATTTTCCAATCACTGTAAAACAGGGCAAAAATACTTTGGCACGATCAAATGGGATTTTACATGGCAGTTTTGCGTTGTAGCTATCGGATTTACAACAGTCTTTCCAATGTGAGATTACAGCGAACAACCACCGCATATGGTGGGTCGGGGAAGAGACAATAGTTCAGGCGTTCAGGCAGGCGTGTGTCCTATGCAGACGCTAGTGTTGTGCACGTCAATCAAGTGTATGGCCCCTCCCCTGCACAACAACAACACATGCAAAGCAACGCCTGCTCAAGACGCGTGTGTGCCTGTATGCCTCAACTTCGATCTTTTCCCGACCTAATATTTGGAAGACTATTCTATAGTTTGCGTATGCAATAGGACTAGTGTACGTCGCCTAGGCTATATTAAGACAGCAAACATAACACATGTAAATACAGCAAATCATTAAGTCTGCCTTAAAACAATGCTGCCACAAAAACACCCAAAAAATATCCTGCAGGCTATGGGAAATTTGAGATCAACAGCGGGGCTTGAAGTTATGGCAATATTTAGCGTTTAATATAAATATTTTGCCAGTGGATTTAAAACAACGTCTTTTCAATTAGTGATTAGGTAGCAATGAGGCGGTGAAAGCACTGCGTGTTTGTAGGTGGCACTTTTCACCCCTCATAACACCTCATACTTGTCACACCTCATACGTGCGTGCGTGCGTGCGTGTGTGCGCGTGTGTGTGTGCGTGTGTGTGAAATTGGTGGTATATTTGGTGACATGGAAATACATTTCAAACCATTCAGGGCATTCTGAGTGAAGTGACAAAAGCTTCTGCCACCTGTGCCGTATTCCAGAACGTGAATAAATGATTATGAAACCTACTAAATGCATACAGGTGTCCTGCATGATATCATTAAGCTATTTAAAACCTTCGCTCTGTTGCATGTATAAAAAGGTTGAGGAGGTCCACTTGACCTAAATTTCAGATTCAAGTGGAAAGGATCCATCCGAGTGCTAAAGAAAAACAGCATAATCTTAACACAAAATAATGAAATGTATTTTGGAAGATGGTGTTCCATCCTTCAAATGGAGACTCAGAGACTTGTAGGATCTATTCTAAGGCACTTGCGTCTTGTGGTGGCCCAACACTTTCCTAAGAAACCTTTGCTGTTTTTTCCTTTTTTTCTCTCTCCCTCTGTATCTGTGTAGAACATTTCCCATACACACACATTCACTTTACAAATAATGAATAAAATAATAGTGGTGATTTCACCGTGTGCTTAGTCGTTCGTATTAGTTACGATGAATTATATTTTAATATTCCATGTAAGCCATTGCATTGTACGTGATGTGTTCAGACTCTATGCTCAAAGGTCTTGGCACAGGCCTAAGCTCAGTAGCTACAGTGTGGCCTACATACAGTAATGTGTGTCTTTTGCTTCTTTTCTACGATACACAGAAACTGTCAAATGGCTCCCAATTGTGAGAGCTAAATGTAGGCAGTGCAAAGGATGGTTATTTCAGTCCGTCCTCACAGTGTGAGTACTCCTCTGACATAAGTGCTGTTCTCTTCTCCCTGCAACACTTCCAACTAGTGCTTCATACCACAGTCACAGAAATCATGCACACCCAAGAAAATGTCCAACACTACACAACCGCTCAATGCTGGCATGGAAAGTCAGCACTTGTTTTAGTCCTTGCCATGTGCTTAAAAGAGAATCCTCCAGTTCCTATATTTTGCACGTTGGATGCAAATATAATTGGTTAAAGATTTAAGGTTTATGAAAGGATGTGTTTTCTCTCTAAATTTATACCTTGCCGACTGAGCTCCATTTGATATTTTCCGTAATGTATAAGCTGGTCTCCCAGCTTGTACTTATTTTTTACATTTATTTTTTGAATTGACCCAATGTGAGCAGCTAGTTTCTTTACATATTTGCATTGTCAAGTAAAATATTTGACAGTCAAATTATAATCTATTTTGGTGCTTATGAATAAAAGCAAGATTTTGTAACAGTAGAGTAAATTAACATTGTAAAATCTTATTTTTCAAAACATATTTTCAATTTATGTCTTCTACAGAAGAGCTTTTGTAAAAAGGCCTTCAATATTTACGAAGTTCTGAACAGCGGGATAGCAAAACCTATGAACTTACACCATCCAATAAAAAGAAACACCCATTTTCTGAGCTTGTCAGTTGAATATGTCATAACAATTGCAGTGTGAAGGTAGCATCCTTCAACAAACATCCAGAAAAAGTTTGTCACCACAAAGTAGTTGTATATTGTTGTAATAAGGCGACACCAAGGCTGAAAAACAAAAACAAAAAAGGCAAATATTAAAACTTAGTGAAAAGCATTTACACACAAGTTAAATAATGACAACATTGTGTGAGTATAATGCATCAGTTTTGTTTTGGAACTTATGCACATCAATAAATAATGCATAATTAAAGTAAATTTAAAATAAAATTTTACCTCATTGCTCTCGTGAATATTGTGGTCAATTAACTGAAGCAGAAACCACATAACATTTCTTAAAATAAAGGTAGTTATTAGGTTCCAATGGATTATATTTCGAAGACATCGTATGCTCCTTGGAGAAGAAAAAAATAGAAAAAGAATTGTATTACATTGTATTGTACTTAAGTAACGTACCTGATTGGCCTGCTTTGTCGCCAACGTGCTATTGAAAACTCTCACCTCCTCCCCTGTTCACCTCTGACTAGGTTTGAACCCAGCGGTCCCTTTTGTTCTTTTTTGTTCAATACGGTCAACCCTTCCTATGGGAGACGCCCCTATTGACAAGACAGCAAGCCGCCTAAAGAACAGCTGTCAAGCCTTCTCATTGTTGCCCACCACGTGCGCCAGTGAGGGCACCGTCACACCCAAGCGATAACCCACCATGAATGTGTGGAGTGTAGCCCAGCTAGCTGCGCATCATGTCTCAAACACGCTCCACTTTAAATCATAAAGTGAGCGAGTGGACTGCGCTCTTGCGCTCTGAATTGTGGTTATATTACAGATCTGGTCCTTGGTTAAGCTAGTCTCTGCCTATCAGGGGCCAGACCCAAAGGCACCACATGCCTGGCTAAGCCTCCCAGTTTGCCTGAGTCAACAAGTCTGGGCCCACTAGCATATTGATAATTTCGGCTACATACGGTCGGCTAAGCTACCTGGGACTACGAAATGAACCGACAACCTCTCCTCTCTTACCCTGGTCAGAAGGTCAGTCCGGATTATTACATTGAGCAGTTCCAAGTACTTGAGCTGAGCGTAAAGACTCGTCCCATACACCGTTTGCTGTTTGCCTCTTCCAGGATGCCCCCTCTTTGTCAGGGAGGCCCCTGTCATGACCACCTTCCTGTTTTGGTCCCGACCTATGGGGCAGCCTTTTGTCAACAGAGATGAACCGTGCCTAGGGTCATGGTCGCAGTTCCGGATCACCAACACCACTGTGTTCTACTGCTTTGAGGGATTCCTTTCTCTGGCCACTTTCCAGTCAAATCCCTCATTAACGCGAGACTTAGATGCACCACCGCTGTCATTGATGCCATGAGGCCCAATACGGTTCTCTGGAAAATGGTCAGGCATTTCTGAAAAGCAGCTATGCTGTCCTCTGAGACATAAGCCCTGCACTTCAGTGAGCACAAAGTGACTCCCAAAAACATGTCCAGATGAGCCATCAGTTGAGCTGTGTGCTCCTCTGACTCCCTTATCATGCACACTAACCAGTCATGTATTCTCATAACTAGCGCTTCTAGCAGCCCCACCGCTGCTTCCACGCTTTTGATAAACGTGGAAAGAGCCTGTGAGAGCCCAAAGGGAAGGACCTCGAACTTGAAAAGCAAACCTCAGATATTTCCTGTGTACAGGGAGGATCTGGATGTGGAAACATGTAGTAAACCAATCGCCTTCCTGCATATCCACCAAGAGCTTTTTTATTGCCAGCATACAGAACCTGAAAACGATCAGATCCAATATGGTGAGGTGGATATAGCTTGATACCAGCACCATCGACATACAAGGCTTCCCCCACGACGCCCGCACGTCTATAATGTCATCAGGAATCATGGGGACGGCCCTCCTTCTGGTTGGAGCAGCAACCTGCATATAGGCCCCATCCAAAATAGCACACAGGGGATTTTGAGGTAGCTGCACGCCGCCTCACACACGTCCAGTGCCGGCATGGCTTCTGGGCTTCCCTGCCAGGATCTCAAATCCTTCAGGGCCTTCTTCCTTGCTGCGCCATGCTGGGGGGATGAAGATGGGGCTGGTCGGATCCTTGTCTTCTTCTTCCATTCCGGTTGAGAGCGCCAATAAGGCCTCTACGCTCTTGGAGAAGGAAACAGTGAGACTGACTGGGAGACAATGCTCCATAGGTGTGTCCTCCGTTACTTGTGTTGAAGGTGTAGTACAGTTGAGTGCCTCTCTCCTTCTCTTCAAGTGAGGCATGACCTTGCTACTACTGAGCAAGAAAATAGCATGTGTGCTACGGAGGGGCTAAGTTGGCAGCTACCAGCTTCACCCACGAGGGGTCGAGCTAGCTGGGAGCATCAAAAAATAAGCTCACTGAAACCGGCAAACCAACGCTATAGGCACGGGACACGGGTATATAGTTTGCGTGATGAGTTTGAAAAAAAATTTAAGTGGAGGAAAGGTCTATTCGTGCAAGAGCAGACTAATTTCCAGACCACTGCTGTGGTGCCTCTAAGTAGGCCTAGACCAGATGAACTCAGCGATGTCTCCCCTCTGAGAGTTGGAGCTTAAGGCACATAAGGAACCAAATTATTCTAGTCAGAAGGTTTCATCGCAGACACAGAAACTGTGCTCTTGTCCACTGCAGAATGGCATTCTGAAGAGGAGAGGCATGCACGCTTGTTATAAGGATCGGCTCTTCAAAGTGCCGCGAGACACGTAACGTCTCCTTGGCCTTGATATCAAGATGCAGTGGTATCAGGTATCAGAAAAGAGGGTGCCCTTAGGGCGTTACCATAGGAAGGAGTTGACTGTATTTAACAAAAAAGAACTGGAACATTGTTTCAAGTTTTTATCTAAATACAGTTATACATATAATTTGCACTGTATCATTTTGCTGTAAGCCAGAGTAATAGAACTGGAACATTTTATTTGACTAAAGCAAGTTAATGATGAGAAGGGCAGTCCATGTTTTTTTCATGAATTTTACTGATTTTAAAAGAGATCACTTGCAGATCAGATATGTTTAGAAGGGAACTATTTCTGTACTTGCCTTAAGCATAAGAAGAGAATGAAGGCAACGACTAAAGCTCCCACAGAAATACAGTGGCCTAGGTAGTTGATGATCAGCGCAATTTTATAATGCATTGGATATTTTCTCTGCAATGACAAGAATAGATCACATTACTACATGGCTGATAGGCATAATCTTTTACAGTTAGATATTAGCGTTATGGACACACGTTCCACTAGATTATAACAATAACTAAACTAAACTGAATGTGAATGAATGCCTGAACTCTCCAGGCCTGGTTTTCCATGCAAATAGAAGCTCCATATGCAACACAATAGACAACCAGTTAATCCTATCTCCTAACAGGGAAAATATTTACTGTTATAGAAATGATAAACTGAATTAAAATGTACATTCATACAACATAAATTAAATGGTCAGAATAACAAGGCGTTAACTTTCTATTCACTTGACTACAGACATGATAATATCATGTTCATTACATTAAAGCAGCTTTAGGCAACTATTTTGTATTAACGTATTATCAATGAATTTCTTCTGATTGCAGTTGTAATGTCTATGGGAGAATAAAAAACCACAGTTCAGATCAGTCCTCTTGAAGTCTCAAAATGTAATATGAATTTTGTCTGCACCGGGTATGATCTCACACGAAACTGTGACAAATTGCTTTACAAATTATGTTTGATCACAGCTGTTATTTGTTCTCTTTCTTCAAGCCTTCATGTGATCACTCAACATTGTAAACAAATGACCGTATTCTTTGCGACAGGGGGAAAAAGTTACACTAAGCAAACCGTCGGTGCCACCCAAATCACCTCCTAAAGAACGCTACCCATGGCAACTTTAAGCCGACAGAAAAGATTTAACATGAAACATAACTACACTTTCACGTGGCAATACATCATACTCACTGTTCTTAGTCATAATTATGTGATGGAATTATGTTACGCTAATTTACTATGTGTGCCCTACTGAAGCTAACTAAAACAATAAGTTGGTCAATCAGGTCACATTACTCGCAATAATTATCTGGAATGATTGTGCCTGTGGCATACTCAAAATAAACTTACATTGCTTGTATACCCAAGTTAAAGTTTGACAGACAACATTTTGTTGTTGATAATATTTTGCTGAACGAGTTAAGCACTAATACATGACTTATCCTATCAATAGTAGCCTTGAATTGGCAAGAAATAGTAGACTATACTGTGGATTTAAATAGAGCAAATTCGTTAATGTTTACATAGAGGGAAATTGTGAACCATTCATATGTCTACAGTTGGTCAAGACTGACATTTGAGATAAGGTAATGAAAAAACTGTAAATGAGAAAATATTTTTTAAAATTCCCTTTACCCAATTGCACTGTTATCTTGTGCATCTTTACTTTTATTATGTTAGGTAATGGTTCTCACTGTATGTTATCATGGATGCACTTGTGACAGTCTTGGTAAGTCCAGTGTTTGACTAGAGTATTGTTGCTGACTTCTAACCCAATAGAATAACTAAACTAAAGCATGGCAAAAGATTTAAAAGGGCTTCATCTCAATTGCATAACCAACCTTCTCCTCCAAAATGGGTTCACAACTGGAATAATTGCTCCTCAGAGCCCATGTTCCATTATCCATGCATTCTCTGTATGCGCTCCCTGCAGACAAAAAAGTGAATTGACAAGAATTACTCAATTATTACACAAACTTTGTTCTCTTCAATTTGTCATTTTGACATGCCTTTTTTCCCACTGTATGCTGTATAATTGTTCCCAAACCCATTTTTGTATTTGGAAACATTGTGTTAGTTAAACATACATAACCACATCCACCTGTAATGTGGTAGCGCCTGGTGATAGCGTAGTGATCGGTGAATACATCATACACCAGTTACTTAATAATGATCCTCTTTTATATGAAACATTGCATGTGATGGCTTCCTTGGCCTTCCAATTCAAAGCAGAAGAGTATGTATATCTATATTTCACACTTCAGAAAAGAAAATGTGCATTCATAAAGGGGATTTGGAGAGTTTCTTAATCCTTCAGTGTATTTTCATATTGTCTAAAACCTTTTTCCCAAATCGAAATGAACAGAACTTTTAATTTAGAATTTCCCCACTTCTAATTTAATGGTTGCAGTCCTTTGATCCCATTAGGCTGGCAAAAGTTAAATTTAAATCATATTTGTATGTAAATTGTGATTTATAGAAAGTCTTTGTGACAGTACATCAGCTGTGTATTTGTGATTATGCATTTGTTCACATTTCCTATTGTGAAAATAAAAACCTCTGTAAAGTAAGTGCTGTCAGTCCGTAAAATAACTTGACACATGAATGAACAGAATCTGTCTCATGAGGCAAAACGATCAATTCTTTCACCCAACATATTGAGCTTGTTTGCTTAACTCTGCTGCTAAAGTGACTGAATGTGCATTGATCACTTGGCAGCTGCCATTTAAATACATTCCCGGCAGCCAATGTCTTAGGGAAAGTGCTACATATGTTATGCTTTCATGGCTAAAATCACTAAATACATGAATGGCAGCGTATTGTTGAGTCTCTAAGGGGGGTTGGATGTACCTCCAGGTCTCCCAGAGGATTCTCTTTCTGAACCCAAACAGCAAGTACAAATGACACATCAAATAAGCATCCGTGAGAACCAGTCAGGGAATGCTGCACTTCCACAGCAGCGGGTTGGCTGTACAACAATCACTTCTCTCCATATTCCCTGATCCAGCACTACAGAACAAGAAATGTTCAACATTAAGGGATTAAGTCACTCACTGTGCTCACGTCAAGACAATGTTTTAAATACAAGTTCTGTCACTGCCGAAATAACAGATGGGGAGCAGATTTTGAGGCATGTGCCTATAAGCTGTTCTACTGAGGCAGGACTAATGCTAGTAACTGGTGCAAGAAAAGGCTGCACATTGCTGACTAACCATGTGTGCTTCACGCATAATGAAGCTACTCGATTCAGCTGTATTTATATCAACTTTCACAGGGCCATAGTTACAATAAAGCATAAGTGTGAGAAAGAGTTTTTCTTGTAAGATTGCTGCCTTAATTGATGATATCTAGAGGTTGACAAGAGTTCAGATCCGCGGAAAAAATTGCAGAATAAAATAGGGGAGCAAAGAAATGTTCAGAAGAGAGAGCTGAGCCAGAAGGCAAAGCTCTCAATCTACCGGTCTATCTTCGTTCCTACTCTCACCTATGGTCATGAAGGGTGGGTCATGACCGAAAGAACGAGATCGCGGATACAAGCGGCGGAAATGAGTTTCCTCCGGAGGGTGGCTGGCATCTCCCTTAGGGATAGGGTGAGAAGTTCAGCCATTCGTGAGGGACTCGGAGTAGAGCCGCTGCTTCTTTGCGTAGAAAGGAGCCAGTTGAGGTGGTTCGGGCATCTAGTAAGGATGCCACCTGGCCGCCACCCAAGGGGGGTGTTCCAGGCACGTCCAGCTGGGCGGAGGCCACGGGGCAGACCTAGGACCAGGTGGAGGGATTATATCTCCACACTGGCCTGGGAACGCCTTGGAATCCCCCAGTCAGAGCTGGTTAATGTGGCCCGGGAAAGGGAAGTTTGGGATGCCCTGCTTGAACTGCTACCTCCGCGACCCGACCCCGGACAAAGCGGATGACGATGATGATGAGAAATGTTCAGAGAGCTTAACATTGTATAAACATGTACAGAAATGTTCCTATATTGTTTTTGTTTTCACTGCAAGTAGATCAATTTCTGTTATAAAATATGTTTTTGTAGGAGGAGTGATCTTTTGCTAGTATTAATCAACTAAATGGTATATTTAATTTGCAGCATTTGTGCATATATTACTGAGATGAAATGGGAATGTATTTAAGTTTTGTTTAATAAATTAAATATATACAACTACTCAACAGCTATTCACTAGTGACTAGATAGTAGTGGTAGCTACTTTGTATATTTATTCAACTAGAAATGTGGCCTTACGTTTTAGTGCATTTTCTGATGTACTTTTTCTAAAAGGTTGATTCCATCCTGAATTACTCACTAAGAGTCTCTTGCACGTGCACCAGTCATGCTTTCCAGGTATTTCAAATTGGATTTCATGAGCTGGAAGATAAGAAATAAACAAGGTGTGATACCACTGTAACTGCCTCATTGCTCAAAAGAGTGTCATTTTTTGAAATGACACACAACACAGGGCAACGCTGTCATTTTGATTATGCTACATGCCAAAAGAGTAAGTGAGGGCAAGAGGATGTCTGTCTGAATAAAGACGACAGAAGTCAAAAGGGTCAACGGCAATCATGGTCATATGAAAATCAGCAATACCGCCAGTGCAAAATGACACAAATGAAATGTGTCGACGCTTCCTTTGATGTTTGTGCGCAAGCCTTTGAGGGACTGCTTAGCCACAAAGGTACAAGTAAGGAGTTGTACAACAAAATACAGAAACATCAAATGAAGGCATAGCATTCCATCAAATAGAGTGGTTTCATCTTTAAAAAAATTGCTTCATCTTTGTTTTGAAACAATACGTCTTGTTCCCTGCTAGCCAGATGGTGAATTTGTTTTCTTTTCCATTGTACACACTTACATCAACCTAGGAAAAGAATAATGTTCACTAAAAACACCAATGTCATAACATTGTTTGTAAAAAGGCTGCTTCAAAACTACAATATTGATGAAAAATGTAATACTAAGAAATATCTTAGTTCCTAGACATTAAGCAGGAGGTATTCCACTATATTCCATAATTTGTATTTTAACAATCGAGAAAAAATAATCAGGGATGCAAAAAAAGGGCTGCAGGGATGCAAAGAGCAAAAGATAGATCTTGACTGTGGGAATGCAGCCACCCTGAGACCAGTACATTTACTTTAACATTTGCCAAGGCTTATCAGGGTATGATATCACAGACTATCTCAAAATAAGATCATAATAGTTAACAATAATATTGAGACTAATGGAATGGCAGAACCATTGTATAACCAGTTTTCATCTGTAATACCAACATATCAGGAGTCATCAGCTCTTGAATTTTCAGTGTAACACAACGCAATCCAAACTAACAGTGGTTGAAATCACACAGCATTGAATTACAGGAAGGGGAAACGGGGTCAAATCCCCATCCCTATCCAGTGTCCCCATCTAAACCGACCTTCAACAATGTTCCATGGCTCCTGACAGATTAGTATTTGAACGTTTGGCAGTTCAAACATTCTACAAGTAAGGACACAGGCCACGCTCTGCTGTAATGGGCTGATATACAAAACAAGCATTTTAAATCAAACTAAATCTGAAAGAGTATGTTATGATTAGATATCATTAGATATTACACTGTTTTAAAAAAATACAGCGATGTGTAGGTTATCTAAAGAGAACCCTTAGGAAAAAGATAAGCCTGAAAGATGGCATGAATACGTTACATGTTTTAGCTGTTTGCAATAATGTGTAATTAGATCTTCATACCATGTTTTCAAAAGGAAATTATAAATTAATTGAAGGGCATTGTCTTTAGGGGCCAAAGTATCATCTGATTCCTTTTAAGTTAGGTCACTGAACAGAACATAAAATGTTTGTTCTTTTGGAAAAGTGCGAGAGAGTGAAAAGAGTGAGAATTTGATGTCTTTTTATAAAAACACATAGATTCAACCATCTTTTCAACGTCAACTGTACTGTTGGAGAGGTAGATATCTATCAGTTTACAATGCTTATTAACAGCATCATTCTACACTGCCAATTTAAGACATAAGACTACACACTTTTGCTGATTTACACCCCCAACCCAATTATTATGGTAGCACATATTCAGGTCAAATATGTATGTGAAGCTAATCTTTAAGGTGTGGATCCTTTCATAGAATTATGGTAAACAACTGCAGGAAATGCATTTGGTTAAAACTTGTAGGGTTGTCAGAAAATCCCATGTCCCATGGTCACCAAAGGGCAGATCACGTTCACAGTGCTCCGTGCACCTGCATGGGGCTGAAGAATGTCGTGGCCAAATCCATTACAAGAACTGCTGTGCCGAGTTTCAAGTGACAGCTCCTCCAGCCCTTTTTGAGTGCTACAGCAGCAGCTGTTGCAGCATCTTCAGCTAACCTGTGGCACTGACACGCTAAGCAGGAGACACAGGGGGTCCAACCCAGGTTTTACTCCAGAGAACGTGCTATGAAGAAAAACAGCTATAGCTAGAACTAGTGGTAGAGGATTTATTGATAAATCAACAAATGTAGAAAGAAAATGGGCAGTTAAAAAATAGATACGTGTATAATCTTCCAAGAATAATTTAGAATTTCATTATGTGGTTGTGCAGATGGCTTGTGCTTTTTGAGGGTTGGAGCAGCTATGTCAGCTATGTTGTTTTTATTTTCCCAGAGACAATATGTAGAGAAAACACCAAGTGTAGGCCTCACCCCACCGTCATCTGAAAATCAGCTGATTATAAACCTTTAGTATGTCAACAATCTGTTCAATCTGAGCCCATTATTACCTTATCCCCGTTTTGGTCTTAATAAGTCATAATAATTTCAAACTGATGCAATGGTGACTTTCAAATTAGCTCCTAATAATGGAAAAGTGTATCTTAACATGACAACAATGTCTATATGGTAATGTAGCTTTTAAGCTGACAGATGGAGCTCCCACAAATGCCTCCGAGGCTCCGGCAAAGCATTTCACATCTCTGCATGTTGCTCCACATGCGAAGCCCTGGCGTCTGGAGTAGAGGATGACAGAGAAACTGTTCTAATGATGTATCAACTATGTAGAACAAGAGCAGAAACATTTTGATGCCAAACACATGGCCATAATTCTAGCTTGGCCATTACATTATCATGGCAACTCCTAAACAAATTGTCTGAGGTTTAAAATAGCGTCTATGAAAAGCATACATCCTGGCATTGACGAGATTATTCTAACTGACACAGTCAGCTTCAGTCCGCATGTTACTCAGCTAAGATCAGGGACCTTTTTTACAGATGGTCACACTCTATGTGAAGTGATGAGAACCAGCCTCTCAGTAATGACCTACTTTTGTCTCCTGTATGCAGTAAACAGGGATGGAAGGGGAGGCATACAATCTCTGGGTATTGAGTGTACTAACAAATACACTGTACCTCTTCACTTTGGAGGATCGCTTTCATACTGCCCACTTTTTACAATTTACAAGGTTTTCCTAAAGTATGTATCAGTGTATTGAGTCAACAAAAGCCCAGTGATTGTGATTTGAATTGACCAGCATATTTTAGAATCTTGCTTACTTTCTCTTACAATTTATCTAGCCATCAGTTGGTTCATGAGATTTCTAGAAAGGATCTTAATAAAACGTGCACAGTACAGTATATGTTTTTAAGCATTTACATCATATTGGGTCCGCAAAAAAGGCCTAATGTCAGGGTTGGATGAAGGGGCTAAGGTTCTGTTTCACTGCTACCCTGTTCGCTGACCAGAAAAATTGTCAATTGGAGATTTGTCTGTCAAAAACAGATGTAGTATTCAGGGCCAATGCACAACTTTAAAATATATTTCCCCATGGACCAGCTTAGGAGGGAACTTTCTGTTTGAAAACATCAGCTTGTGCCTGCTCAAAGCCGTACTGTTGAATACAATATGTGTTTCGGTAGCGTGGGACTGTGTTCTGAATTATTTCATACTAAGTCTTAAATTGTCACACTCACACTCACTTGTGTTTTAGCATATGTGGCCAACAATGTCTCACATGTTTGTGTTCTACAGTGAAATAAAGTGAGATAAGACTTGATGTCCGATTATATAAAGAAGGCTGTAAGATTTTCATTTCAAATCCACAGGACAGTTTTTGCAAAAAGATAATCTGCACTCTAATATAAATCTGGTCTGATTTGCTTCAACCTATTTTTAAAATCTGTGTGTTTGTTGCAGTTGTTTGTTACATCTATGTTTACATAAAGATAATCAGGGCATGGTTTGTAACAGTAGATCTATATTATGGTAACAAACCAGCTGTGCTGGATTTATGCGTACACAAACATACACAACCATTCACACCGTCACAGTAGCTTTGTCTAAAAAAACACAACCATAACTTTTTCCTTTTTTAAATTGTAAATAGGACATTTAGAGATTCTCATCTTAAACCTCAGTGCTGACAGAATATGTTGTGGGCCATATAAGACAGTGAATCTTGCCAGACAGTTGAATTTCTCCACACATCAAACCGGGCTGCCCTGAGTGAAGGCTACTAAAACAGACAAACCAGCAGAGCCTAAGGTAGTGTTCTAAGCTAATGCCTAATTCACAGCTGTGACTTTGAAGTTCCCCACATTTCCTTAATGCACTCTAAGGATGTTAAGAGACGCCACTATTTTAGAGCATAGATTTAAATGGCTTTGTGTGTTGTCTAACCCTCCCACCTCAAACCTGAATTGCCAGCATTTTCTGAGGAGAACTTTTAACAAACTTTGCTGTGCCTCTGAACATGAATTTGCATCAACTGTGTCAACTGTGCAAATGTTTGTTTAAAAATGTACAAAAATCTGTGCTACAATAGAAAAATCGTGAATTGCGTGAATCATGAATTGCATTGCCAGGATTACGTCCTGTTTGAAAAAGCATTCACACAAAAATCACCTTGCCTACTCCCCTCTCCTGTGAATAATGTATGCTATTCGTGCAATCGCCAAGCTAGTGTTCTTCCATTTATTATAAATTGAACATGATAGGATTATTTCATTGTGAACAAATCTGTTATTGACCTAAATGAAAAATGTCCTTAAAGTAACACCAGGATCCACCGATGCAGCATAGCATGACTGTTCAGAGATCCAATTGAAAGCCGAAAGAAACATTCCACATAGTAATTATAGCTTTGACACAAGCAGTGACATGAGGTAGTGTTGTAAACAACCAGTTGTGATATTTAACTATGGCAAAAACAAAGGGGTTGCATCAGCGCACAACCTGAAGACAACCAATTTAGTTAAAAAAATAAAAAAAAAGATTCATGCACAAAACTGTTTGACAGACCTACTAATGAAAGGGCTCAGATTTTGTGAAAGCTAAACATTTAGTTATTTGAGTCAATAAAGTCAAATCTATTGATTGTGGCATGATTGGTTATCAATGGTTACTAATTTGAATCTACAGTGTGTTGTTGAGAGCCAAGTTTAGTAAAAAAAAAATGTAGTTCCTCCTAATCTTCTATTAAAGTCTTGGATACGTTTGGTTTAACTGTCCTACCCATTATAATGTGAATGTTAAACTGAATTGTACAGTCGCACTGTACTCATCCGCAGTGGTGGTTCAAGCTAATTTTCTGCCCTAGACACGATTACGCAGAAACGAGGGGTTGATAGAAACGACAGCAAGACCAGTGAGCAGATCCTGTGTCATGGTAAACCTTTGGTAGGTCTTGAGTGGGAGAAAAAGCTCCTCTCTGCTCCAGCTACTGTCACTGCAAGGGTGACTGCAACTCTGAGGGTTTCGATACATTTCTTAGAGCTACTGTTTCATGAATGAATGTCTGCAACTCAAACGCCGTCATGTCTTTTGATGGCATATCAGGCAAGCCTGGACAGTAGAGGAGGTGGTAGCAGATGAGCCGTCATCGTCACGCAGGGGTTCCTATAAAGCCTAGGCAGAAAAAGCATGGCCTTTTTACACCGGGGTCAGAGGCCGCTCCCAAATATTTAACAATTGCCCCTGAATTGGTTTAAAAATACAATACATTACTTTAACAGCCAACATGATTGCTTCCATTTTTTGTGATGTCAAAATGCACAAATCAAACTTTCATGAAACAATCTGGCCTTGTCTTACTTTAGGATGAGAGCTGTGTTAGCTCTATAGAAGAAATAGAAAATGAATGGATGCTAGCAGCAGACTGTTTTTTTCAAGATGGAAAGAACTAGAGCTGCTGCTGTTTGCTGTTCGACCATACTCCTGTACTAGGCCTATGGGGGCCTTGGCATGTGGTAACATTAATAATGCACCATTATGTACTTCAAAAACATAATATTTTATTTTCATTATGATAGTCAAGCAAAGTGAGGGGTGGGGGAGGGGAATCACTAACTTCATAGCTTATTCTGTTTTGCTGCAGAACGAGCCCCGACACAAGCCTCACGAGTGTTACACAGATGGGTGCGTAGAAAGTGTGTGTGCGTGTGTGTGTCTATGCGCACAGAGCGCCCTCAGCACTTGCCGCCCTAGGCAATTGCCTATGTCGCCCCTGCCAGGATTTGCTACCGCTCAACTGACTGACTTAAACTGTAAATTTGGCATAGTTAGACAACAATGCAATTATGCTTCTCTACTTATAACCTAACCGAATCTGTCAAACGTTGACTCAAACTTGTCGGAAATCTGTCATTTATATGTTTGACAGTGGTTTGACCTGGCTGTGGCAGGGACAGACAGTGGTAGACCTTGGATCCCCTCCAACAGCTCTGCTAATCCAGCAATGCCAGTGTATATTATATAAACCATGATTTGGATGAATGCTCACAAAAAATAAGGGAAAAGACCAGGTTTAAAAATGCAAGAACCTTTTAACAAGCCACTCCACAGACATAAATATATATCTTTGAATATATGTAACTGTGTTAAATGTTTTAATATTTTTATATTATTGCCAACACTAACTCACGTTCTCTGAACTAAAGCTTTCCTTACTGTTTAAAATACATTTTAGAAGGATATAAGTGTCCAGCGTAAAACATGACCCTTTTGCAACTGTTGAAGCGAAAAATATTGTCAAGTGTTCAATATTCCCAGTTACAATGCTTTGTCCTAGGTATGACCTCTCTTTCTTGCAGGCCTGCCATGTTCAGTATTGCTCAGCGGAAAGGAGACAGTATCTAAATAAAAAATAACCGACTATTACCATCCTAGCCCAGGTATGTGGCTGAATAATTGTATCTTTCAAAAGTAGGCTATACCTACATACCCAATCTTTTACATCACAGCATCAGTCATGAAGTACAGAGTAGTTCACAAAATAATCTGGTTTGATCTGTCGCACAGGACTTGTGTGATGTCAGCATAGCTCCTTCAGGGGTCTGTGTTGCTGTTGTGCACCTACCCAAAAAAGATTAAATAAAGAGCAGATGTTGTATATCATGCCAATTGATTGGAGGAAGCATCTGGCAGGACCATTCCTCAATATACTGTTGCGTCAAGCATGTGACAAAATCCATTGCTGTTAAGTGCCATTTTATGAATGCTAACAGAACAAGCATATTACACTATGTGATTTGACTCGCAATAGCAGGTTGGTATTATCTGTACTACAATGTTTAAACTGAACAAGTTAAACAAGTGAAATGAATGGTGTAAATGTTAATTTCCTGTACTATGGTTTTGTGTGAAAATTGACAGGGTACACACTAATGCTGTCTTTTATTTTAATGTAATGTTCTTGAGAGGCAAGTTACTCATTCACAAGGTAAGATGTGAAGAGCAAATGTTTAAGCGAATGTCATGGTTATTGAGTGGAAAATTGTATACCCTACTCATTAATTCATGCGCTTTACAAAAGCATAGTTGAACAATGAATACTTGAAATTATGGCGGCCCTGAGAGGTCAACGCACTGCAAGTTCAGAAAACAGGCAAATAGACATAACACAGGCAAATTAAGAAAACATCTACATCAATTTGGCAACATATGCACAGCTTTTAGAAACGCCCTGTAAATTCAGACAACACATTACAGAAACATGCTGCAAGTACATGAAGCAAAACACATGACAGAAACGCGCTGCAAATAAAGAAAACAACGCAAATACCGAAAACACAACACATTACAGAAATGCGCTGCAAATCCAGGCAACACAACGGAGGTCCTTTGTTCTTGTGTTAACCAATTGCATTTGAAATTTATTTTCGTCCTTGAACATTACTTGGTGACAGTTCTGAAAGTAAAGTTAACTATAGCCAGCTAACATAGCATGTTTCACATCTAATTGTGTGTATTTCGTCAGGTTATTTAAATTGGCAGGCTAATAGTAAGCAAAAGGCCAACAGTAGATACAGTATCTGCAATATATAAATCATGAGATCACAATGTTTCAATAAACCAAAAATCCAACAAATAGCTGACTTCAACAAGCGTGTCCAGACCTGTTCATCACTTTTAAGTGTCCTCTGGAAACATTTCCCTTGTGTTGTCTGTATTTGCAGTGCCTTTCTGTAATGTGTTGAGACGTCTGAATTTGCAGCGCGTTTCTGTAGGTGTCTTGTGTTTTTGTGTTTGCAGCGCGTTTCTGTAATGTGTTGTGTTGTCTGAATTTGCTGCACGTTTTCTAAATTATTGCATGTGTTGTCAAATTGATGTAGATGTTTTCTTAATTTGCTTGTGTTTTGTTTATTTGCATGTCTTTTCTGAAGCTGCAGTGTGTTGGCCTCTCAGGACCACCGAAATAGGAAAAAATTGAAAGACTGCATTGGGAAATTGCCTTTGCGTTTCTCTGATTCATGATTGACAATGTTCATCCGTGCAATGTGCCAATTCAAAAGTTTAAATCTGCCACTCAAACCTTTATGTAACATATTGTGGGTCCATTTCAAATACGTCCAGCACATATTGGTCCACTGGGACAGCAGGAAAGCAATTTTGCTGGCATTGTTTTTTCTATTATCATCCAGATGAAAAAAATATATATATCCTGTGATGTTCCCAAGATCATGTCGAACTGGATACCATTCTTATAAAGAGACACAGAAGGTAGGAGTTTTAGCTAATTCAACTTTCAATTGTGGCTACTGAAAGGTCTGAATCATCTTTGAACGTAATTTGAATTGTAGGCACCAAAATGAAAATGTAAAATAAAATAATCTGAAAACGTTATTTTAAGAAATACAGACTATCAAATATGGAGTCCTAACAATAAAAAAAATGTCAAGTTGGGCTTTGAACTCAGTGCTGTAGTTTCATGCATAATATCACATGATCACCTTAAAGCTCCTTTTAGAGTCTATTGCCAAACAAACTCTAATCTTATTTGACTGCATCTAACATATTGCCTAACTGGTAATCACTGCACTGTTTGACACCAATCACATATCCCCAGGCTGTCAACTGTATTGAGTAGCGCAGGCTTTTAACCTCAAAATGAATAGGGAAAAAGGTAAATGCAAGAACTACAGGTATTATATGCAGACGGTTGCTTCTTATCTAGTTTTTGGATGTATGAAATAAATCGATGTATCAATGTAATGATATGCAAATGTATATTGGTATGATGTAAAATTAATAATCTTTTATTCGCTTCTGTTGAAAGATGTCATAAGATGAATGTCATAATTTTTACCCTAGTGCATTGGCTGCAAGCTGCAGAAACTATTGCAGAATAATATTAATTAGAAAATATTGTCCATAAAAAAAATATATGAGTGTAGGAGCAAACATGACAAAGATGATACACATGTCAAACTCTTGCTTTACTTTAAATTCATTTTTAACCAGCAGGGAAGATATAAGCATGATTTAAAGGCAGCTCATATATTTTTTAATCCTTACATCTGGGAAATGTAAAGCAGAAAAAATAAATATCTTACTTGTTGTATTGTACTTCACCCCATTGATGTATTCGGGGCAAGGTCTCTCTACAATCCGCCCGGTGTTGCTCCTTGGCCAGCATGTCCCAATCTCATCTGATGTGGAATTACAATATGAACCTTGAAAAAAACATTTGGGCAAAATTAGTTTCGTGCTCTTCATGCGGTAAAGACAAATAGACCGAGGTGAAACCAGAGAAACATCAGTCATAAATATACCATCAATAAGCATCAATGAAAAGGACGCGTTTTCGTGAAACGTGTCTTGAAAAGCATCCATAAGACTACAGTTTGGGTCGCCAAACTCCCCGAAAATAATCTGATAAATGGTAGCATCCATACTGAAATCTAAAGTATTTAAATCCAACTGAGCAACGAAGTCCAAGATAATACGAACACGTTAGGAAGATGTTCATGTGCCAAGTGGAAGTGTAAGGGAAGTGGCGGTGCGCTCGATTCAATTCGAGACGGGGTACTTAGCCTATCGGCGCCCAATTCTCACCCCATGTGTTCGGGCACATAAATCTTACAGCGGGGCGACTACAGAGTGTCGATTACCACAACCAGCATGATATCTTTATAGATTTAATATGAAAAGAATGTAAATTCACATTTAAATCATAGAAGAGAAATGTATTAGTTGAAGTACTAACAACATTTGAAACTGTATTGTACACTCAGGCTGCCACGTTCGAACCAAATAAATCAGGTGAGCTAGTTCTATTGATAAAAGGCTGTGAGAAAGCCCCCTTCGAGAGCAGACTTTCCCTTTGAGTTTCGCACATAGGCCTGATGCATTTCTTTCTACAAATTTGAACGCGTTTCACTTTATTTTTTACACAGTTCAGTAGCCTACTGTCTCACATCACATGTCTCTTTATGTTATTGTATAGATCCGCTGTATCTTACTGTATAAATGAATCAAACGATCATTGTATTCAAGGCTATGTGAACCTTTTGTGTTACCCAAATACTAAAACTGAAATAAAAATGAATCGCTGCTGTTTGCCAGTAAATAGGCTATAGGGCTTTATAAAGAAAAGAAAGTAATATTATTAACCTAGTGAAAACCTTTGATGAAAACCTTTTTGTCACGGTCTAAGCATAGAACACAACATCCCCAAGTTTCCAATAATAATAAAATAAAGCATGGTTTTGCTCAATATCTGGGATCTTGATTCACAAAATGGTTTATATTGGAATTTGTCTGTTCATCATTTATTTAATATTTAAATACAATACAAGTGGCTAAGTAGCTGCATGCTGTTGCAAGTCCCAAGTGTGCTCATGCTCAGTAAAAGGAATTGTTCTTGCACTGTATGTCCATATGTTCTCCTAAAGTACAACATTTATGGTTGTATCCACAGCTCCCAAAGCCATCTTCATTTAAAGTATTTTTTTTTAAATATGTATTTTACCGCATGCAGTGGAGGCAAGGTACAGTATATCACATTTAAAACTTGAGCACCTCCCTCTGCTCTTTAGCAACACTGCAATGGCAAGCAAAAGGGAGGAGTGGAACAGCCAACTTCTGGCTTCTATGTAGTTGATGTTGAAAATTGGTGATGTAGCTCTTAAGTGGGCTGCTCATGTAGCTTAGGTTTAGAAAAAAAGGCAACAAAATAATAACAGCCTAAATGTGTCAAATATTGAACCAGGCTGTTCACTTGAATGGATTTGGAGTAGTGAGTACCTATAGTACATGTAAGATAAATATATTCTTTTACAAAAACTTGCCCTATCGAATAGCTAATCCATCCACTGGTAAGAATGGTTGGTGAACCTATACTGTTTGTGCTGATCTTTTAATGATTTTTGCTGTACCTGCCTTTCAATTAAACATATCTTCAAACCCACTACTGTACTTATTAATTTGCTTTTGAAAAGGATCTATTCGCTTGTGCGTCAACTTCTCTGTAAGATTACAATTTCATTATTCCTATAAATACATTCTATTTTAATCTAACATCCTCTGCAAAATAATTTTTGTTTAAGTAAACCCGTACTTTGACAAACCAGGTAACCCCTTGATTACTTTTTAAACGACACACTGTAACAGCAGTACAACCCCCACAAAATCTTTAAATTTCTAAATGGAAATCTTAGGTTGTATTGGGTGTTAGGCTAGAGATAAAATGTGTATATTATTATTGCATGAAAGCCTAAAACCATATTATAGTCCCGGAACTAGTAGGTGGCTGAAATTGGTAGAATAATCCTCAAAATACATTCATATTTTGCTAAAGCAAACACAGTCCAAAGCCCATGGTCATTTCAGTGCAGAGACTGAATGTCTAAAGCTGTTTACTTATTCAAGTAAAGTGAAGTGAAGGTTCCTCTCTCAAAAGTTCTTGCTTACGTACCAGCTTTTTTAATCACATACTTGGACATTTTGAAACTCTATCCTGAAATCAGAGTTGAGTCCAACAAGTGATGGAGTCTGTTTTGATATTGCCCAGGCTATTAATAGCACACCTAAATGTTAATGCATTCCCCCCGCATCCTTCCTTCCTTAAACTTTGCTTTGCTGCTCTAACCACTATGATCTGAATGGCAAGCTTTTCTCGTCTTCATGGTGAAGGAGATTATCATAATCATCTTATCTTGTTATATTTATTTATTGCTGACGGCAAAACAAATATTGTCGATATATTATCCCATAGCATCCGTTTAGACTCAGTTAACTCTGTTGCATTATGCTGAAGGTCTTGGACTTTCAAAGCTCTTAATTATCAGATATAGGGCATTTCATCAATGTTGTATGAATCAGACTCTTGCAAATATAACACATTGATTCAGCAGCCTAAGTAGTTGAGCCCAGCCCACATGGTCCTGACACAGGGCTTAACTGAAGGATTTCTCTAGAATCAGTGTAGGCATGTGCGGTGCCCGTTGATGCCAGGTTTTCTTTTCTAACTTCTAAAATCAGAATAACTGATCTCAGAAAAGTTAGGTGTCTGTGTGCATCATGCTGTGTCTCCTTTGTTTGCCGAGATTAGATCTTCATGCAATTAACGAGGCAGTTCCCGGAGGGCTTCATCTTAATTTAACACTAAACCAAATTATGGAACCCATAGTTCTTTAGAATCAAGATTTACACACTTCCAACAGTTCAACCTTTTTTATGCTAGTTTATAGGGACAGATTGCATTTAGTTGTCAAAAAAGAAATCCAGGGCTCCGAAGTCACGAGGAGGTGAATGGAATCTGGATGGGGTGTTGCTAAATCTAAGTGCACATGCTGAAAAATTTGGTTGCCGTGTTAGAGCAGGAAGGACCAGTGAATGTTTAGTGAGCTTCCTGTCACATACTGTATGTGTGAAACCAAAACAATATCAACTAAATTCCATAAAAAATCCAAATCCAAATCTGAGCAATCCAATACAATGTTTGGTAATCCTCAACCAATTCCAATGTTCTAGGTTTATGTATACCATTCAATGAAAAGGTTAGCTATCCTAGATGATCTAAGTGTCCCCTTAATTCATACTTCATATTTCATCTTCTATCCATGTGACATACTAGTGCCTGTTTCCTGCACTAACCCATCATGTACAAACACTTAAGCAAAGCTCACCACTATTTTTACTTGCGTATTAAGCAAGTCCACATCTTTTAGTTAGTCTGTTCCCATCCCAAGGATGGGAACAGATTGTTGCATGATCTCATACTTATGCTTATGACGTCTTCCCATAAAACCCTCATCACATACATATTATCTCTGAAAAGAACTCAGGCACTTAAAATCTTCTGTCGGTACTCTTAAGTGAAACCATTAAGAAACAGTCAGAGCGGTGTAATTGTGTGTTCTACTTTCACAAATACAACACTGGGAATTACCTGTAACATTGTGGAGTGCAGAAAAAGCTTCACAGTACCTCTGCAACAGATCCAAAATAGATGGTTCACACAACACTCTGGGCTAGACAAGAGGAAAAAGAGGATGTGACAATGACAATTAATAATTTTATGTTAGTAAGAGTTTCTTCTAAGTGAGTCATCGCAGGTATCATGTTATTATGCATATGTTTTTCAGTACTTCTAAGAATCTATGATGTGATTGTTTGTAAATTCCTTTTTCAAACGGTTAATTTACCTAAAATAATTCAAACAGCATCCAGTTGTAAGAGGATAAGGAAACATTTGGTTTTTGTGTGATTCAAAATAAATTGTTTGCCCCACTGCCAAAAAAGGTATATACACATAAGTGGAGAGGCCTTTTACTCTATCATGCGCCCTCTAAAGGTAAAATCCCCATTTTTACTACACTTTACATTAAAGGAAGATAGATCCTTATCTGCATTTTGGCACTACTTTAAAAGAGACATAGTCACAGCCGGTTACCCATAAAAAATATAAACATTATATAACAATACTCTGCTTACAGTAGCCACAGTATTGGCATGAGAAATGCATCTGAACGTTTCCTGAGCACAATCCTTTGCACTTTAGGGTGAACTAGCCAGAAGTTCCCAAACAGCTAACTTACTAGACCCTGTCCATTTGACACCCTGTCAATTTTTCTTGGGCATCTGTACAGTTGTGTTCAGTCTGTCATTGCTATTCTTTCTGTAAGCTATGGTCCACTGAGTAATGCTGCTTGCTTTGGCATTCAACAATACCAGAATGGCAGTGCGAGGTCAATCGCCTGAATATGCCTGTGTCTTTGGCCTTCTTTCCACTCCTCTCTCTTTGCTAGAGGTGTTGTGATATGACACTGACTGCATGTGCATTTGTTGGGCAGGACTGTAGTGCGTTTGAATGCCAACTGGTTTAAATGACAGAGCTTTCTATTTTGACTCTGAAATCGTATGAAAAGAGCATTTGGGCAGCTGAGAGGAACAGGTTGTCCTCTGTGTTGAACCTTTGAGGGAGCCATTTTAGGGCAGCTGTTTGTTGTATAAGGGCATGTTTCATAGTGGTCGAGGTGACCTAACTTCTTGACTAGGGGAAGCCTTCCCTAACAAACAAATACCTGTTTTTCTGGGTACAGTTCTCCTTACAATAGACACAAAAATCAAGGCGGTGTAATACGTTTGATGGTAAATTGATTAGTTTATCTTTTGGAACCTTTAACCAAAACATGTTTAGCTATTACACTAAGTATCTTGCTTATTGCAGTATAAAAGACTGTCTGTTTTTGTCATTTGGTTTATTGTTTTCAAAGAACTCCTCTCTAGAGCAAAGTTTCCACTTATGTAACACCATGACCATACAATAAATTTTTGTCTACTATAAAAATTTACTCTAATAGTTATTTATAAAATGTATAGTCTGTGTCATACCCTATACAGGTCCTTAGGGATCAGTGTCTATGAACATTCTTTAAGCTTTATGTCCTATGTGCTTTTCCTTTTACAATTTATTTGTTATCTCAATAACGTCTAAGCTGCAGTTTCGTCCAGAAATGAAATATCCACAATTACAACATTTGAACATGCACTTAAGAGGATATGTGACATAAACTTTAAACTTTCTATGTTACATTTTCAAGTGCACTGTATTCTTATACATTTTACAATAATACATGTTTAGTTGTCCTGTTAAAACAACTAACAATTAGCGATTATTGAAGCAACACTTATCGCATTTAAAAAATATATATGAAAAGGTAAGGAGAGGTTCACATACGTACATGTAACAGAATCAAAAGAACCACAATCCTTGCTGCATTCATGTTGATGTGGGTCATGTAGGTTAAAGAATGTTCCTTTTCTCCAATAAATTTGTTATATTTTTTTGTTACAACAGATATCTCAAAGTTTCAACACTATGTTTCAATTACTGTTTACAATTAAACAAACTTCTCCATAGCTGGTTAAATATTTCTTCAACAGCAAGGTATGCAAACAAAACCAGAGATTTAAAGACAATTTCCCTTAAACTAAAAAGTAAAGTTTCTTAAACACTGACATCTAAAGTACAAGGCTGCTCATCATTGTTGACGGAGTCCCGACCACCTTGTTTGCATGAACAACAAAAAAATGATTTAAACAATAAACATTGTTATCTCCAATACGAGAAAGCAAAAAGTCCTTGAGATGTATCACTTAAAAGAAAAAGTAGCAATAACGAGACAAACTCAAGCCAGTGGGTGTGGACTGAATTATTCCTCTGCCATTCCCCCTAGCTCTTACACGTCACTCAGCGATCAGCTGGTCCAGAAACCAGCTGCTGAAGAATACGCTCCAAAGTGCTGGACTACTGTTTAATTCTCAGTGTGTTACAGTTAGTGTGTTTTGGGCTTTTAATAGTTTCCTTAACCAATGCATTTGTGCAAGCTGAAATTGATAGCCTTATATAGATGTGGGATAACATGATGTTCACTCTAAAAACTTTTTTCAGATTTTGCTGGAGGATTGAGGATTAAGCTGGTTAGAGTTCATAAGTACAATGCAAGGGGGTTGGCATCTGAACTTTCCAACTTTCCACTTAAATAACCTGTATTTTCCCTAACAGAATCACAAGGCAACCATGTGTGGACTATGAAATACATTTTCAATGAGTTCTTTTGTTTGCTGTCTGGAAGAGAGAAAAAGAATGTCTTAACTGTTTACAAAAATCATAATAGGTCTGGCTTGGAAAGATAAAATCACACAAGACAAACTCAAACTAATGTATTTGAATTGTTTGTGGGAATATAACATTTTGCTATTCTATTTTAGTGAAGGCTTGGTTTGGTTCATTAAATGCAATGCTCTCTCTCTCTGTAATGACCATTGCATCTATCCATCCTCCTCTGGAAGCGAAACGAGAAGTCACCTTCTCAGCTGTCACATTTTCCAACCATATCCCTTTCATTGAAAGTAATCTGTTAACTTGGTGTCATTTAGAGGTATTGAACACAATCAACACCTTTTATGTTGCAGTGTGGATCTGATGAGAACGTTAACTCACTTTGGCGTCTACCTCGTTTACAGCTGGGATGACAACATCTAACTGCATCCATCCCATTGTGGAGGAGACATACTATTATAGGTTGATGATGTCATAGTCAATTGGTTTCCCTAAACGCATAATCATCCCGTCGACTTTCGTTAGTTACTTGGCGCCACAGACAGTAGAAGGATGTGCCCCGGGTCATGTTGTGAAATTGGCTGACAAACCGCACAGCTTTCCAATAGGTACTCGGAGGTCACCAAATGTAACCTTTTGTGAAATGTTCATAGTGGGTTCAAATGCATCCTCATTTCATGGTGCACAATATTGATCTCCAACCCTTGAATCAGAGGGTGGTTTCTAATAGGCACATATGTTTCAGGCTCAGATGGTGTTTTGAAATGAGACCATAATCCCTTTCTCCTGGAGTGGTTATATGGGGCGCCAATTAAGTGTATAAAAAAAAATGCGTTAACATTTTGAGGTGTATCTTTTCCCAGATTTAACTTAAATCTTTTTCAGATTTAATTTAAACCTAGTATTTTTTTTCCCTCAGATTTATAATTGTATGAAAAACATATAAATAAATGTTTAAAATTGCAGTCTCAGATATAATTTATAAATCTTAAACATTTAGTTACTTTTCTACATTTGAGTCCCAACTTGTGAAATAAATCTGAAAAAACAGGTTTGCGCCCCATATGGTTCTGCCGCACATTTTAGTGGTCAACTGATAGAAACAGGGCCACTGTCAACGCATGAAGAGCTATTCCATTAACCTGAGCCTAACAAACCATTATGATAGAATTGAGGCGGGATCATCTGTCGGTTATTTTGATTATAGGCTATTTTTTACTCTCGCGTAAATAAATATCACTGTAAAAAGTGTCACTTTGGATCAAAGTAAAAAAATTAGGTCACATTGTTACAGCTAATTGTTTAGTTTTTTTCAACTTCAAAAATTACATTGAAATAAATGTATATTTTCACTTTAGTTTACCTTCATATTTTACTTCAACCCAAAGTAACATTTTGCCTATATACACTGTAAAAATTGGATCAAAATTTAAAAAAATTGTTCACATTGTTACATCTAATTGTTTTACTTAATCTCAATTAAAAATATTACATTGAAGTAAATCAGAAATATATAATTAACTTACATTAAACAAAAGCTTACACCCAATGCCTATTTTCAAATATCATGAAATCAAAATTTCTACTTGCCACAATGGTCTCACATTGGATTAATTTATATTTTAACTTTAGTTCACCTTTATATGTCACTTCAAACGAAAGAATAATTTTGCCAAGTAGAATATAATTTCTTTACTTTCAGATGTTCAATCCATCCAACCATTTGCTATACCATATATATCCTTTGCAGTCAATCACAGGCCTGACACATAGGGCCAGAAAACCACTCACATTCACACCTATGTACAATTTAGATTCACCAATTCACCTGCATGTTTTTGGACAGTGGGAGGAAGCAGGAGCACCCACACAGAGACGGGGAGAACATTTAAACTCCACACAGAAGTGTGGAGTGTAATTTGCTAAAAGGCAACCTGAAAAAAAGACGTTTAAAACGGAAATCATGATTTTTAATTGGACCAATGTAAAAATCTGCATTAGAGAAATGACACGTCCTTTCACTTGTTTTAGTGTACACTGAAAAAAGTGAAACGACTGTCATTGATCTAAAGTAAATTTTTACATTGGTCCAATTAAAAATCATGATTTCGGGTTGAAAGCTATATTTTTTGCGTTGGCTTAAAGCAAATTACATTCTACGCAGAACAACTTGAATGACTACTTTACCGAAATCTTATTTTCACTTCAAACGAGAGGTTTTCATTTCAGATGACGTGCGATAGGTCACGTGATTCACTTCAAGTTTGGATAGTCGGAGCACTGACACAAGGTGAAAGGACAGTGTCCTTCATCTAAAGGAAATTTTTACATTGGTGACCGCGTTACAGATGACCACGTGACAAAGCAACATGTCACGTGACTCTCGTTCCGGTCGGCTTTGATGTCTGTTTACCTCGCTTCGAAAGTGAAGTTCGCCTGTTGTACAAAAAATCTCTTTTAACAAGGTAAGAATTCGAAATTGTGTTGTCTTAAGGGGAGTGTATGTTTTTGAATGCACGTTTATGGTTAGTGGCAGGATAAACTGAGGTCTGCTTTACGAACTTTTGCGCACGTTAGCCAAGGCCAGCTGAACCAGGTTGTTTACATTGATTCCTCATGCAAAGTGTTGCTTTGTTGTTATTGTGATGTATAGGCCTACTTACTAATGTCTTTGTAAATATAATTTCAATAATTTCAGTTGAATTATTAATATAGTGAAAAGTGCATTATGCAATGTGACTTAAATAACTTCAAAACAAATATCAGAAAGTTATACACCCAATGTAATGTAAGTTCAATTTACCAGGCAATTACAATAAATACATTAAACTGTAAGTAATTTCATGCCGTTTTAAATATCCTTAAAAATGTATTGCAAATATTACATTAAGACAATGATTGCAGTTATTTTGTTAAGTTGAGTATGTATGGGTGTGGGGTTGGACATTTTTGAGAAATGTTCAAATTTTTGGGAACCTGCTTTTGTTTTATTTAAGTGTTCATTTGTCAGACAGTGAACTATTTTCTACGAATGTGCCCTTAACCTTTAATCGCTCCTGATCTAATTCAGTTCCGATAAAATAGCCAGATAATTCATAGTATGTGATACAGCTGGGCAATAGACTAACAGCACATTTTTTAGCTTTAGCAAAAAAAAAATAATAATAAAATAAGGTGAAAAACCAATGCACCAGCCAGCCACCTAATTAAACTTAAGATAACATAAGGCCTTTACTTTACCCTTTATTTACACAAATACTGGGCATTTTCGAAAGTTTAAATGTAATGGGAAATGCTGAATTTTTTTTTCTGAATTGTGAAGCAATTAATTTGTGAATATGGATTATATGTAAATTGTGGCCAAACTTGTACTACAACTAATACTACTGTTTTCATTCTTGTTTTTTCTAGAATGGACTGACCCGGTGAAAAGACCAGTCAAGTTGTGAGTGCTTCTGAATCCTGATGACACCAGGAAGCTAATGATTAATAATGAGCTAAACTGATGATTGCAGACAAGGATTCAATCTCACAGTCAGTGATGATTGAGGGTCTATGTCTACTCAGATGACAGAACTCCTGTCCACACCATCCAGCTCTGTCTCTACAAGAATTCAGATGTGGCAAAGAGTTTCCGATACCAACATTATCCTATGACACTGAACTGCAGTTAGAAAACGGAAATGCGATGTATGGGTCAATGTACACAGAGTCAAAGTCAGATATTCTGGGAAAGGTATCCAAAGAGATATTCAAGTACAAAGCTTACCCAACAGATGTTGAGTTCAGTGATGTTGCGGAAGCACTAATCAAGAAGCATCCATGCCTCTGTAAACCTGATTCATACAATGGTTGCTACGGGTGAAAACAGTGGCTGAAGACAGAAATGGGCAACTACTGAACTCGGGCATTGGGTGTTGTGTATTACTTGCATATTCACTTCAGTCCAAAGCTCCAGAGGATGCATTGCCAGCCAAAAAGGTAAAGAGACTTTGGAGAGGAGAGGCCAACCACATACCCTGACATTCTGGAGAGACCAACATCTGAAACCTTTGATGGTCTGCAGAAAATGTTCATGGGGATAGAACTAAAGAAAATGACACACAGTCTGAGTGTGCAGTCTGAATGTCAAGTTCTAAATATTGGATTCATCAAAAAAATTCATGTGGATTGTGGTTGCCAAATTTGGGCGTACTAGTAAATGTTCAGGCCTGAGCTATTGTTCAGATGTGAGGGAAGGGTCAGAGTGACACTGAAGGCTAGAGTTGTGTGTCTTAGCCATAGCATGAAATGATGTGTACATGTCCTATGTGCGTTTCCTTAGTAATACTGATAGGTAACGTGCTCCCCCTTAACCAATGGGATGATGTGTTTAGCTTAGACTAATATACTCATTTCAACCTTGTCAATGATTCAGAATTGTGTTCTTAGACTGAACTGACCGTAGACATTTCTCTATGTACAGACATACACTTCTGTACTCATCCATAAAATTGTACTTGATCATTGCCCGGTTTCTCCCTCTGTTTAATTAGTAATTGTCTGTCATGGATTGAAATGATCTATTACAGAACGTTTTTGTTTGTGTTTTCTAGCTTGTATTCAAATACATTCCTTGTTAATGGAAGTGGCCATTGCTCTATTTAAATAAGAAGAAGAAACAGACCTATTTAAAACTGCCCATAATTCCTGATTTCTCTGTGAAAAAGAATTTCTATGGTGTAGAATTTGCGCCACTGATAACACTTCTGCAAATGTGAATGATGCTGTACAAACCAATGTTTTCTTGTTGTAGCTGAAGCTAATTCTACTTTTATTTAAGGCAAATTTAGATTTTATGTCTGTTTATTTTATTCAAATAAATAATTCAAATAATTTATTCAAACGAGTCATCAAACAGAGGCCTAAAAAAGCATTTTAAAATAGCATTTGCATGTAGTTTATCCCCAAACGACACTGAGGGGCAAAATGGCAAAAAGATCAATGCTTCTAAAGGCATTTCATGATGTTCAAATACCTTGTAGAGGCATTTCAAACACCAAACATGTATCAGTTGCGTAATGAAATTCCAGGTGGTCAGAAAACCTTTAAGTAGATAGGTTGGACTGTCTGCTTTTAAAATCAGACTCACCTTTTTCATTTCCCACATGCTGTATTCCCCTTTCTGAGAGCAGCTTTTACCACTGCCTATGTCCAGGAATTGAGCGACATGGGAAACCAATGGAATGAAGACGTCCTTTGGCCATGATGTCAGTCTGACAGCAACCACAGCAGCCCGCATTACTTATTCTGTCACTAAAGAGGTTTTGGCACCAACAAAACAGTCAGGGTATTCACAGTAAAGAGGATCAAATAAATCTGGACTCAAATAAATCAGTGGTCTCTGTCAACAGCATTGTGTGTGTTAATCTATGTATGTGTGTAAAGCAGAATGGCAGAGACAGAGAGTAATATCCAGATTAATTTCCTCACCTCAAAGGGCATCTGTTGTCACAGTTACAGGGCTTTGGATGAATACTGGGAATTAGAAGAATTTGAGTGGCGAACTGGACTGCCTAAGCTGGTCACAGCTTGTGGCGATTGAGAGGGCAATTACGTCATCGCAGGCACAGTATTTACAAAGACAGCGACTGAGGAAAAAGCAGATGGACGCAAAGACTAATAATAATAATAATAATAATTCATTGTATTTTTAGTTTTTAGCGCTTTTCTCAAGACTCAAAGCGCTTCACACAAATTGCTTGCCAATTAATTACACAGAACGAACAATGAATGGACCGACAGCTATCAAATACAACACTCAGTCTGAGTGATACCACGGCAGTCAATTTGCGCCAGACCTGCTCACCCAACATATTGCAACAGACTTGCTCACACACATAGGACACACAGACCGACTCCAGTTGAATTGGCAGTGACTGGTCAGGGCACTGGTAGGACTAGCTCTGTACTTTACCCTTGCAGGCAAGGATAGAGGTCTTGCTGATCTGAGAGCGAACACATCAAACAGAACAGGCTTGAGCCCTCCAATTATCCCTCTTTCTCCCTCCGGTGTAGTTTTTAAAATAATAAAGTGAGAACAGAATAAATTGCTTCTGCTTATGTTGAGTAAAATGAACTGCAGGCCAAACAAACTCATTTGTTGCTCCTCGTTCAAGCATTTTCCTCTGTGTTGTCCGAGAACAACTTCAGAGGGCATCATTATAATGACACCAGTCTTCCCAGTCTTCCGTCCAGCTTCAGGGTTGGTGGAAAATATAGACTACGCATGGGCAAAATAACTCCTCTGCATAAGTGATCGTTTAGGTGCAATGGACACCTTCAACCCCTCCAATGTGTTTCTTTGCAAACCCCACGAGGAGAAAAGCCATGCACTTATATATAGTGATAGCAAATTGATAAATTGGGTGTTGATGTACTGTGGGCAACAGCAGAAGGGTCCGCCATAATTTACGGAACGGATGGGGAACGGAGTTAAAGGATGACATTAGAACCGTTGTGAAGATGTCCCAGGCTGTTCAGTAGTGCACTTTGACTCCATGCCTTTTAACTCATTAATAACAGTGTAATCTCAATGTGTGCACTTCTCCAACAGAAATACCTCAGATTTGAAACCATTAACAAATTGCTGTTTTCTATGAACCATTGTAATCTCTCTAAGTTTAGTTTTACAGTTTGAGGTGAGCGCCTTTTTTAGCAGTTATTATGGGTATTTTTAAATAGAAGAAAAATGCATGATCAATCCGGATCTTTTTTACATGTATTATCAATCGTTTTTTTTGGTTTGTTAATTGAGCTCATTACCATATTTATGTTTTAATCGAGCTCTTACATTTATTTTTTTTTGGACGATACTGATGAACGCTGCTCATTACCATATTTATGTTTTAATCGCGTTTATCTGCCGCTGCTGTCCGGTTGTTTTTAAATGTTTTATACTCGCCCGCCTGTACTCCATCATCTCCCGGACTTCGCTCACCTTCCCCGTCGGAGGTATCTTCATCGCAGTGCCGGACGAAGCTACCACATTGACGACTCCACTGCAATAAACACCATCTGGTCCCTCACCCGCCGCCACCCACCGAGAAACACCCGCAGGAAGGTGGACCACAGTGCGCTAGCTAACCTAGCCAGGTCGGCTAACGTTAGCTTCTTCAACCAACACTCCGACGTCAAACTTGGATTACTTAACATCCGCTCCCTCACCGGCAAGGGACAGCTACTGCAGGACCTCCTCCTCGACCGCAAGTATGACTTTTTATGTTTAACGGAGACGTGGCAACATCCCAATGACTTCTCCGAGTTGAACGAGTCTACTCCACCTGGGTTCGTCTACACCTGTCAACCCCGTCTTACAGGCCGAGGAGGAGGCCTCGCAATAATTCACCGCGAAACTTTTAAGGTTACATCTGTTACAATGCCAGTGTCCCATGCGTTCGAGTCTTTAGCTCTACAATTAAATGGACCTACTCCCACTGTTTTAGTAAATATCTACCGCCCACCCAAACCAAACAAGGACTTTATTGACGAATTCAATACACTTCTCACCCACATCTGCTCACTCTCATCCAACATCATTCTGACAGGTGATTTTAATATTCACATGGACAACACCAATCTTACCCTCACTAAGGACTTTATCTCTTGCCTGGACAGTTTTGGTCTCCAACAATCTATTGATTTCCCTACACATTCTAAAGGTCATATTTTGGACTTGGTCTGTTGCTCTGGTGTCACTCCTCTAAACGGTTCTGCTGTTGATCTCCCCATCTCTGATCACATGCTTGTTTCATTTAATTTAAATTTGACGCTATCCAAAACCAAACAATCACGTATCATGTCCTTCCGCAATATCAAAAATATTAACATAGCCGATCTCACAAAAGGCATTGACTGCTTCCCGATCATCAACCCCCCATTCACCCCGGATCAGCTCGCCTGTCATTACAACGACAGTCTCCAAACCCTACTGGACACACTTGCCCCCCTCAAAACTCAGACTGTCTCATTCCCCCACTCTGCCCCCTGGTTCTCCCCTCACTTACATCTGCTGAAAGCCAAAGGACGTCAGCTGGAGCGGCTTTTCAGGAAAACCGGACTCACCATACACAAACAGATGCACCATGCCCATATCCTTCATTACAAAGACGCCCTCTCCTCAGCCAAAACCCAATATTTCACCGATAAAATCACTGCGGGTGCTGGGAACTCCAGGGCCCTGTTCTCATTGGTCAACAATTCACTACGCCCCCCTGATTCCTTCCCCCCACACTTTTACTCCAATGAGCATTGCAACTCCCTGATGTCATGTTTCAACTCCAAAATAGCCACCATCCACCAACAACTGACCCCTCACACATCTGGTCCACCTCCTTTTGTCCCCCATCCCCCGCTCTTTGCACGTCTCTCCTGCTTCCAACTCCCCTCTGCCACTGATCTAGCCAAACTCATTCGGACCTCCAAGCCATCCTCCTGCCAACTTGACCCCCTGCCATCCTCCCTGGTTATAGCCTCCCTCCCCTCCCTGTTACCCTTGATAACAGCCATCATTCATTCCTCCCTCACCTCTGGTTCTGTCCCACTTTCTTTCAAATCCGCTGCTGTTACTCCCCTAATAAAGAAGCCTGGTTTAGACCCAAACATTGCAAATAACCTTCGTCCCATCTCCAACCTGCCATTTCTCTCAAAAATCCTGGAAAAGACAGTATCATTACAAATTCAGGCTCACCTCTCCAGTAACAATCTATATGAACAGTTCCAATCCGGTTTCCGCCCCCGTCACAGTACCGAAACAGCCCTCATAAAAATCACTAATGACCTCCTGATGGCAGCTGATTCTGGACTACTATCCATTCTCATTCTCCTCGATCTGAGCGCGGCCTTCGACACCATTTCCCACTCCATTCTCCTCGACAGACTAGCCTCCATTGGACTATCACACACACCCTTAGACTGGTTCCACTCCTATCTATCTGGCCGCACTCAGTTCATTCAATTAAAATCATTCACATCCCACCCCACCCCCCGTTCATCCGGTGTTCCCCAGGGCTCCGTCCTTGGCCCCATCCTATTCATCATCTACCTCCTTCCACTTGGTCTGATCTTCCGCAAACACAATATCCATTTCCACTGTTACGCGGACGACACCCAGCTCTATGTTTCCTCCAAACCCTCTTCCACCTTCCCACCCTCCTCCCTCTGTGCCTGCCTACAGGAAATCAAATCCTGGTTCACCTCAAACTTCCTCAAATTAAACGATAATAAAGCAGAGGTAGTCCTCATTGGCTCCAAGTCCACACTCAGCAAACTCCCCAGTTTTTCCCTCACCATCGGCAACTCCTCGGTTTCCCCCTCCCCCCAGGTTAAGAGTCTGGGTGTTGTCCTCGACAGCACCCTATCATTTCACACCCACATCAACAACACCATCCGGTCCGCCTACTTCCACCTCCGAAACATCAACCGCCTCCGCCCTTCACTCACTCCCAACACCACTGCAGTCCTGGTACACTCTCTTGTCACTTCCCGCTTGGACTATTGCAATTCCCTCCTCTTCGGTCTCCCCCACAAACTCCTCCATAAACTGCAATTAGTCCAGAACGCTGCCGCACGCATCATCACCAAAACCCCTGCCATCTGTCACATCACCCCCGTTCTGCTCCAACTCCACTGGCTTCCCATCAAATACAGAATAAATTTCAAAATCCTCCTCCATACATTCAAGGCCATCCACAATCTAGCCCCTCCATACCTGTCTGACCTCATTCATATTAACACTCCCACCCGGTCCCTCAGATCTACCTCCTCCATCAACCTGATCGTCCCCCGAATTCGTCTGTCCACCATGGGATCGCGAGCCTTCAGCTGCTCCGCCCCACATCAAAAATCTGGACTGGAACTCCCTCCCCCTGACATCAAAAATCCTTTTTAATTGTATACTACTTATTTTGATCTTATTTTATTTTATTTATTTATTTATTTTTATTATTTTTATGAGAACTGTTTTTTATATTACTGTACGGCGACCTTGAGTGCCTTGAAAGGCGCCTTATAAATTCAATGTATTATTATTAAAGTAATGCCTTCCTACTAAGTATGATGTATGTATGTAGTAACAACTGAGTTCTATTAGGCAGTTTCAAAGTTACTTTCTTCTGAACTTTTCGTGAAAAATAATTATCTTGATAACTCACAAGAAACAAACCAACTCAACTAACATGATGATTTCAACAACAACAACAACAACAACAAGAACAACAACAACAACAACAACAACATAATACAAAGAGCAAGGATAACAAAACAAAGAGAAAAAATAAACTAAATGGGTAACTGATAATACAGTCTGAACATACTGTATTCTTAGTGGGATAAGGTAGTAAATGAAAATAGTGCACACGATTGCACTTGTTCATTTTGTTTGATTGCCAGAAATACTTTGAATGGATGAAAAGCCTGGGAATGGAAAGACCCATTCTGAAATCCAATACATCAGGGATAACAAGGGATTTGTGGGGAAAAAAACATGAAGTGAAATGTCTTTCCAAATACATCATAACAATTACTAAGAAAATTATGTTATTGAATAACTAACCATCACTAATTACACTGTACATGCTCAAACAACACAATCAACTCAAATACCCCTTTGAACCAATAATAGCTTAAAGGATAAAATTCGGTTACTGCAGCGGTATATTACATGAAAATTAGGTTCTATGAAAAAACTTCTGTTTGTTTAGCTATTCTGCAATGATTATTGATAATTCTAGCTTGAACACAAACAATTGTACAATTGTAAACAAATATAGAACCTGACCACATACTTTATTAATTCAATCCTATTTGGTTTACCAACTAAATAATTTACCATTTCAATATACACAGGCTAGGATGTTATAATATCATCCTATCCTGTGTATATTTTTACCATAAATCAAGTGTACACATAGGATTTCTTCGAAGCCATGAAATTCTATAATTCTCTTCATCAAAGTACATTCATAGGAATGCTCATCTGTTTGGATGATTTGGAAAACAGCTTTGGCTTGGGAATAGGGAAGCACAGGAAATGAAAGGCTAAACCTTCTTCCCCTGACACGTTTGCCAGGAAACATACTCTCTGCATCCACACTTAGACAAGGCACATAAATTTATACTACCTTTGGGAAAGAAGATAAAGTATACCAAAACAACTGTTGCCGTCTAACTAACTCCAAGGATGTGATTGAAATAGAACAAACAACACTTATAGTCACTGTTGGTAAATACGTAACATATAGGCTGAAACAGAAGCTTACTGGCCAAAATGACATATTTTGTTTGCAAAATGCTCTCACACTCCCAAAAACATAATCCTGCAACAAAACACCAAATATTTTCATTTACAGTTACAACACAACTTGTGGTCATTTTCATATATTCTTTCAATGAATCAGAACACAATGGACAACAAAAAACAGCTATCAATATGAACCGGTTCCACCTTACAGTAATTTGTGCGAAATGCCTGTGCCATTTGTTTCAGTAATACTTTACATAGTTGTAGTATACCAAAACACATTACAGTCATGACACCCATCCCACTGTTGGAGGGTCGTTAGTGCTGATGTGGGACACCTGGGCGCTCAGGCTGCTATAGCATATTTACGTAAGTTAGACACCCAGGCAAATGGGGGTGGCTCCGACTGTCCAGACTGGCTTCACCACGGTTGTGGGGTGTCGCATCACGGTTATCGTGGTTTGTATACTTGTCGCAATACTCCTGTTACCTTTTAGTTTACCTTTCCTGTTAAGTTCTCTTTTGGTTACTTTAAATAAACTATTTTCCTTATTCTGAAACATGCGTGGTCGCCCCTCATTTTGATATGGTCCTTGAGCCATGGATTGAAAACACAGTATTTTCTCCAAAGATAATTTTTCTGGAGATAACAAACCCTGCTGCACTCTGCACCTGCACTTTCTCCTCTTAATTGGCACCAAACATACCCTAACTAGTTGTCAACATCTCAATCTCCATTGATGGTCTTACAGTCTCCCTCTCCCCTTTAGAATGCAATCTTGGCGTATTAATGGATTCCACTATTTCGTTTAACTCTCACATCAATAACATGGTCAAAATATCCTTCTTCCATCTTAGAAACATCGCAAAAATCCGACAATCCCTTTCCCAGAGTGCAGCTGCCAAACTCATTCACTCATTCATCTTCTCCCGTCTTGATTACTACAATTCACTACTTTTCGGCATCAGCGCAACCTCCCTCCGTAAACTCCAACTGGTTCAAAACTCTGCTGCTCATCTTCTCATCTCTACCAAATCTTCTGAGCACATAAACCCCCGTAATCTTTAACCTTCACTGGCTTCCGGTCAGCCAGCGCATCATCTACAAAATCCTTCTCCTCACCTACAAAGCTTTACACAATTTGGCCCCTCCTTACCTCACTGAACTGCTCCAACCTTACCATCCTACCTGGACACTACGTTCCTCTACAGATAGGCAACTGGTCATTCCAAAAGCAAAACTGAAGCATTTTGGGGAGCGTGCATTTTCTAGGGCAGCAACTAAACTAGGGAACTCTCTCCCGCCTCTAATTTGTAATTCCAACTCGCTATTAATCTTTCAAACCCACCTTGAAACCTATCCCACCTTGAAACCTACCCTAGCATACCCTAGTTAACTCTGTTTAGAAACCGGTCCTTTTCTTTTACTAATATACTATCCTTTTGCTTACTCACAGTTAGAACTGTTGTTGCTGTCTGTCCGTTCTACCTGTTTCTGTTTAAATTTTTATTTTTGTCATGTTATCTATGTTGATATTGTGAAGCGTCTTTGGGTGTTAGAAAAGCGCTATATAGATACAAATTAATTATTACTATTATTAGATGGTCTGTTGAAATACTGTCAATTCTGTGCAGGTCTCACTGTGCCCATGAACTGTCGTTGACGCCCCAGAACCTACAGTAAGCATCTAGACTTATATAGATACTCAAATACTCACATTCATTATGGTACAGCTTTTGTAGGACATTCTTTCTTCACCATTGAACCAAAAAGAATTTCACCCAAATCTGAAATGTGCAGAAAAAATATGTATTGTAGCTACTGCACAAATATTTCATTATTTATTATTATTGTTCCATACTTTTCAAACTCAGAAATGCTGAAAACTGTAAATACAAATGAAATAAACATATAAGCAACCAAGTACTTATAAAATATACCCTAAACAGATACACAGTGGCATCTTTTATTGATGGATAAGAACTGATTGCTGATTGAAAAGATGGGCATTAGAGAATATGTTATCCTTTTGTTTTACACAGAGATTTGGGTCTTTCAATGAGATCTGTGTAAACTGTTTTGACAAAGGGTGTGAACAATTTTTAACAAATGAAACAAATGAAAAAGTGTGAACACATTTGCAAGAGAATACTTCTGTTGTTCTAAGAAGGTGATAATAAAGATCAAGTTGACCCAGTTTTATTAAGGGTGTCTTAGCCATCGAGAAAAACTAATTAATCGGTAAGATCCAGGTATCCGACTGTCCAGACTGGCGTCCTACAGGACGAACTCTGTGTGAGGAATTGCAAGAGCACAATTTACGTCACAGTTAATAGCTGCCCTACCTTTGTGGCCCAGAGAGTGTCAGCAGCCACGGAGCTTTGACAACTAAATACAGTTTTCTTTGATGGGAAAAGTCTGCTAAATCCCCAGGATGGGGGCTGTGCTACTACAGAGCTAGTTGCTTATAATTTCATCAATACCCCTAAAAAGTGGGCCCTGTGCTCATATGACTAAAAAAGGAAAACCTGTTTTGTTTGTGTTAACTGGTCATGGATTCAAACTATTTAATTACTGTCCGTATGCACAAGTAGTCCATCATGCAGAAATGTTTAAATTTTATTAAGGTAATAATAGTTGTTAAGAGCATCTGCAAAACAGATTCTGACAGCAGGCACAGATCCATACAGATTTGAATGTTTCATATATACTCCAGTGGTGTGTTGTTTACCAAAACAAACCCTAATATGTGTGACTCACACAAAGGCATACATACATGCAGTATCCCTCCTCTCTCATAAGACCCCAATTATGTCCCAGCTACATATCGCTACAAATACTTTGTATTCAAGTTGATTAACTCTTTTTTATGATCGGTCTTAAAATCCCCAAAGAGAATTGTGTTTGCCTAACAATTACTCAAGAGGCTGTTTAATTAAGAGTATATTGTCAAATATGCAAAATCCTCACTTTGCGGACTTTCTTCCCCTGATCCAGAGCATGTCAATCATTCTTTCCTTTTTTGTGTGTTTTTTTTATAAATATATTTAAAAAAGGTAATTTGTCTATGTCACACATAGGGATACAACATTTTGTAAAGAAGCTAAACCCTATCTTGTGCATAGACAAAGGAGCGATTTCCAGTAAATAATACTTACAAAATAAAATAAATACTAGAGTAAACTGGAGTACCTTCTATAAAACATGTTTTAATATTTAATAACAAAGCATGAATTGCACATAAATGAGGTATTCTGAGGCAAGGTATGTGAAAACTATTTTCGCACAATAAGGCTCTGATGCTATGATAATTAGCTACTCAGTCAAAAGTAGAGTAGAGCAGTGAAAAGATTGAGAATTAATTCTACGTTGCCACCAGGAACTGAAATGCGATTCAAGCTCTTAAACACAAAGTACCACAAAAGGCATTGGTTTGGGGACATGGTCACTAACTCCATGCTCAATCTATTAGCCCACAGCAAGCGCTCAGCTATATGACTGTCCGGCTTCTCTTCGTTTCAGCACTGTCATTGTGAATAATTAGAGAGAGATTTTAGTAAATATACTTCTTTTAATAAATGCAAAAACATAGAACTTGCAGCACAAAAGTATGACTAAGGACTTGCGAAATAGCAGCTCCGACAACGAGTTGGTTAAAGGGTAATGAAGCAAGTCACTAAACGAGGACGTGACATCCTAACCTAAGACCCGCCTTGATCAGAGGACTGACGGATTGCATTTGAATGTTCATGTTCTGTCCCAAAGAGTGTGTGTGACTTGAAAATGCAAATGCAATAGACTCCTAGCGCTGATTCGCGCATTGCATTAGCATTTTGTCCACTCCACAGCGTAGTATTGAAGATGAAGTGTTTGAAAATGCAATGGCAAATGCGATTTCCTTTTCATTTTCAAATTGTTTGACAACTGCATTTTAATTTTAATTGTGACATAAATAATGCTTGCACAAATGGAAAATGAGGATACATTTTTAATATTGCATTTTAATTTTCAAGTTTGAATTAACATTTGAATATTGTCCGCATTGTCTGTCCCTATATGTCGGCCCTGTGATAGACTGGCGACCTGTCCAGGGTGTACCCCGCCTCTCGCCCTGTGTCCGCTGGGATAGGCTCCAGCCCCCCCCGTGACCCTGTACAGGATAAGCGGTAAAGTTAATGGATGGATGGATGGATATTGTCCGCAGTATGGCGGGGAAGGACTTTGAAAATGTAATGTGAAACAGCTTTTGCATTTGAATTTTAATATTGACACAGAATGCTCATTGGAGCCTTTGAAAATGCGAATGGGATGATTGCATTTTCACTTACATTTTGTCTCAAATAACACATACGAATGTGAAAAGTGATAAGGCAATTGTGGAATTGCATTTGCATTTTCAAGTTTACATTTTCATTTGAATAAAGTCCCTTATGGGCTTCCATAGTAGAGAGTGACTTGTTAACCGCTAACCATGCCTGCTTTACTGTTCACTAATCTCTCCTGTCAAACATTTTCACCATAGGGCCATCTTAATTCCCCCAACCCCCAAGCAGTTGTCAAGCGACAGTAGTTAGATCAAAATCCCCGAAATAATCGAAGACCAAAATATTGTCAAGCCTTATCTATGACAATTGATTTGATCCAAGGATAGGCCTATATTAGGCGGGTGTCTGTTTACATCGTTTGATGTGTTGGATTTTATTCCTTAGCAGCTAATGCACTTTTGGCAGTGGTACACTGATGATTCTAAATATTAACATTTAAAAGTCCTTCTCTTTGTCGGGGCTGGTGAACATTTTGCCTTGGCAGACATGGAAGAGATAGAAAGGGATGCAGCAGCGTTGGTGGTGGACTCCTGACAAGCTAATTAGCTTTGCGTTTGAACACAATCATTCCACTTACCAGACGAACTTGAAGGCAAAGTAAGTGGGATAAATGATGTGTAGGATTCATGGTCACGGCACTCAGTGAAAGTAGCAATCAGAGGCCTCTGTGTGGGAAAATATCACACACGTTATTCGGACTTATTATGCCAACTGTAAGGACCCCATTACTTGCCCACAATAGACAGTTGTGCATAGTTTTTAATAGTTTTTTTTAATGTTATGCAATGTGTTGGTATTTAAGTTGTAAAGGTTATGCTAAATTGTCTTTTCCACTTACAATCAATTTCACTGTTGGCATTCACAGTTTATAGCACTTTCTCTAGTTGTTACTATGATTCACTTAACAAATGTACTGTTGATGTGAAAACTTCTGACTGGTCCTATCCCGCTAAAATTTCCTTTTACAGTACCAACTGGTTTCAAAACTACTTGACTCAGCAAGTAGAAACATGATTGTTCTGAAAATTATTGTTTCCACTGACAATGTTTTGATGTAACACTGGTTCAAACATTATCAAACAAACTCCAGGCCCAGCTGTAAGAGAGAAGAACAGTAGGCCCACTGATAATAATCAGAATTCCAAACTTGGCTTGATCTTAAACCTTAGGTTAACGATCAAAAAGGGTTTCTAGCACATACATGTGAATGTATGCATTTTAGAGGTACAGAGGTGCTATTCCCTGTAGTAAATCCACACTGATGAAACATTTTAACCCCTCAAAGTAATTGAGAAATAGAGTGAGGGATGAATTTATATTCTCTGTTCAGGTTTACACATTCAACAGAATTAAAACAAAGGATGGTGTTTAAAAATATTCAATTAGCGTTTTAGATTATGCTATTCTCTGGTGGGTACATGTTCAGTTGATTTTTCTGTAAGTGCGTGTGCTTCATGTTGTTGGTCGGTTCAGCTCATTTCTAAGGGAAAGCAAAAGCAATCAGCTACAACTAATTTATCCTTTATTTACCAGAACGTTACTTTTAATAGATTAGTGGAACATGCGGCCCACTTAATATCACCGTCGAAGCCTCAGTAACTCATTAATAACACCATCTGAATATCGGAGGGTGTCTTTACATCTTACAAGCAATCCTGAACAACCCATAAATTCCGTTAGGATGCCTTTTTATTTTCCTGCTCGGCTCTAAAGCAAAGCATAATGGATGACTTTCTATTTCACAAGGGTAGTACAGATATAATTAGGTAGTCTTTACTGGAAGTCTGAAATGCGGCATTATTCCTTTCATTTTACTCTTTTGCAGATGTGTTGATAGATTGTCTCCTTGCCATATTCCCCATTTAGTTTCAAGGCCCAAACCATTTGTTGATTCAATCACTGCCTTAAGTGTTGCTCATTCAGGTGAGCTCAATTAGTAATTGTGTCTGAAGCTCATGGACTCATAGTGTTCACTTTCTGAGACATTTGAAAGGCGCAAGTGTAATCAAAGCTGATTGATCAAATACTGCCACGCCGCTGCGCTCCCTATACATAATCTGGGAGCATTCATTCCCACAGAAAACCCTCCACGATGTCTTTGATCACTGAAACACCCTCCCCCCATATCTGTTTGATAATTTCTGACAAACTGGTAAGCAGTGAGTACAGTGAGTCACAAAGAGTGCAATACAAAGGACTGTGGGTGAGCCTGCTTTGTCTTTTTAAACATGGCACTAACCAATATCCATGTTGGCGTGCCTCACCTCAACATCCACAGCTCTCTGTGGGTAACATGCCTGCCTAGCATCATGGTATGCTTGCTTTTTGCAGTCGATCTGTAATCAAAAATGTTCTCTCAGGTGTCTGAAACACTAACATGCCTCACTGACACTAAGTAATCGAGTGAGCATGTTGGCAGGTGCAGATAGGTACAATGCTCTGGGCAAAATGAACCTTTGCTTTAGGGAGCCAGACAACTCAATTTCAAACTGAGAAAATGTTCCCATTGCTAGTTGAATCCCAACAACGTCTCTGTGTTTTGAAAGGGGATCTCACTAGCCTTCACGACCTCTGGGAATTTTGGTATAATACAAACTATAGTTTACCTGACAGATTTACGATAGCAACGCCCCTTCCTAATTGCAGCTCACACAAACATGTCACAAATAATTAACCTTCTTGCCCCCGCTGCTGGGAGGCTTTCGGCCTGTTTAATTACCAGAGCCATTCCCTTGGTCACAGAAATAGCTCATCTGAGATGCAATCACAATAAACCAGATGGCAGATCCGATGGAGCTCAGTGTGGCTGATGATGTACAGTGGCAGCACGCCTACTGTCTAGAAACCTCCAAGACACATTCAAGAGTTTGATTACTGTCTCCACCTTCCTGGATGTCGAAAAAAAAAGCCGCAGAAAATTACAGTGGCCCTGAGAGGAAAAACGCACTGCAACTTAAGAAAACATATTCAAATAGACAAAACACAAGCAAATGAAAAAAACATCTACATCAATTTGACAACACATGCACAGCATTTAGAATGAGCTGCAAATTCAAACAACACAACACATTACAGAAATGCGCTGCAAGTACAGAAAACAGAACATATTACAGAAACGTGCTGCAAATACAAAAAACACAACACATTACAGAAAAGCGCTGCAAATCCAGACAACACAACGGAGGTCTTTTGTTCTTGTGTTATCCTTGTCACTTTTAGCTGTCCTCTGGAAACATTTCGCTTGTTTTTGTATTTGTATCGCGTTTCTGTAATGTGTTGTGTTTTTGCATTTGCAGCGCGTTTCTGCAATGTGTTGTGTTGTTTGAATTTGCAGCTTGTTCTAAATGCTGTGCATGTGTTGTCAAATTGATGTAGATGTTTTTTTTATTCGATTGTGTTTTGTCTATTTGCATGTGTTTTCTGAAGTTGCAGTGTTGGCCTCTCAGGGCCACCATAGAAAATACCTTCGAATTTAAATATTTTGACCATGGCTTATCAAAAACAATTCTTGTGCATGTTAGTTCTTGTAATTTTTGAACAAATTCTTTGAACATATTCTTTCACACAGAGACAGACAATAATGTGTTGCAAAAACAAAATAGTAAAGCGATACCAGTGTATCTTGTTTTTCTAAAACGTATTTGTTAGAATGGATACCAGCATTTGGAAAGCCTGGGTCAATGTATGCGTTTAATAGTGCATTGGAGTCTGAAGGATGTATTTAGAGGTCTAAGCCTATATCAGTGTTGTACGAGAATTTTAAGTCTTGTACTATTGCTGGGTTAAAGGAATGGCCCATCATCCCGCTTCTCAGGCTCTGATCATCTTCATTAGATTCTCCTGAAAACCCATTTAATGGATAAGACCGACATCCTCCCAACACAAAGCCCCGCCAACAACAGAGGGAGAAACATATTGTAACAAGCTTGCAACTAGCTTCTGAAAGGTTTCACATCATCTCAATTTCGAGAGTCTGAAGGAAAAACTACACTTAAAAGGCTTATGGTTTTTTTCTTTCTCCTTCCCCAGGCGACTTAAGGGAAAGCAACATTCTGAAAGGATGGAGAGGTAGGCAGTCTATCATGGCGGCAGCTGCTTCCTTTTCCTATGATCTTTACACTTTGATGAGCTGCCGAAACGTGACACCTGATCTAAGACAGGCATAATTATCTCTCCGTCTTCCTTCCAGTGGCGGATGTCTCCGATGCAGCCTTGAGGTCTAAGAGACAATCAGAGAGCTCTCCATGTGTATAACCAACACAGTCTCTGGCATTGTGTTGGTGTTAGCAGGGTCTGTTATACTCTTTTGTAGTGTATTCAGACAATAATCTGGTGAATTATTTCCCTTTGACTGAACACTCACTTTTGTGCAAATTAAACCATGTTGATACAAGCACCATGCAGACAGCTTTCTGTAAACTTAAATGTGTGTGCTTTTCTAGTCTGAATTGGTGTTGCAATTTCTAGTTTCTAATTGGTGTTGCATTCACATAGCACAAACCTTCCAAGCAGCTACATTACCGAACTGCCAGAGAACAGCGTGTATTAGAGCGGTCTTCACCAGTTCTTGTTGCAGCACACACTGTCACAGTATACTGTTAGTCCATTGTTGCCCTCTACTGTACAGCAGGATCAGCGATCAATGCCACTGGAGAAATGTGACCGTGAACTACCCAGGCTTTGACCACAACTTGTGAAACAAACAAGGGCATCGTTACAATATCTCTTTGTGCAACATGGATTTTTAACACCTCACTACAAATACCAAAGATTTAGTACGCATTTATCCGAAAAGTCCAGAAGACTAAATTTTTGTTTTTGCAGCTCAGCAGTTTGAAGATCAGAAGTCTATTTTGTTTGTCAGTTTTAAAGCACATTGGGAGTGCACACCAAAGTATTCTTAGAGCCAGTACAATGGAATGAGATGTTATAACTGTTAAGGAGAAAAAAATGACTTCACATGATCACAACATTTGTTGAGCTGTGCAGGAGTACACTTTGTTGCTTGTCTCTTGGCGTTCCTTTTGTTTTTCTGTTGTTTTTTTTTGTCCTTTGTGTTTCATTCTCGCTCCAAAGCTGAAATCTTCAATAGTAAGAAAGTGATTTTTACTCAACAATATTAAAGTCCCTAAAGCCTTAAAGCCTCATTAAAGTCCCCCTTGATGTGAAGACTGAATTGTTCAAAATATAGCTCATGGTGAAAATAGATGTCACCAATTTTTCACAGGGTTTCTACACAATGGACATCCTTTTGATAATCGGACTGTGAAAAAGAATGCCTAAATGGCTAAAAGAACAAAAGCTGCATGAAAGGATAATCCATTTTCTTCCTCAAGGCTCTCTAAGTAACTATTTTCAAGTTACTATAGACCTCTTTAAATAATGTTCAAGAAAACTTTTCAGTCAGACATACAACCTTGGACATCAAATCACTCAAGCTTTGAATAGTAGGATAATACACCATTATCAAGAAACAAGGTGTTGTATAATACCTTGCATTTCTGTTATCTAAGGTACACCGTTATGGAAGATACGGGTAAAATAGGACAAATGAAAATATGTTTGATACTCTTATAAGTGGAATTGTGTCATATATAAAATGATTTCCTGACTCCGATGATAAGACTGGCTGAACATAGATTGCACAGACAGGGTTGGTACCAAACTGAACTGCAGTGAAATGCAATAGACACAACATCATTTGTTTTGTGATATGCGGATAACATGCCAATATGAACAGCAAAACCTTCATTGCGTTGTTTTCACGCATTTATACTCTATGCTGAAAAAAAAGCTTTAAAATATGATATGCTGAACTAATATCAAAATATAAACCAACCTACTTTGAAATTACATCCACTCATCTATATTGCATTTCTAGACAAATAAGAAGCACATAATTGGATTTAAATCAAATCAATGCAAAGGTCATGCCAGATTTAAGTCTAATCTAAATTGCTGTCTAATCAAGTCAAATGTGTTTGCATAGCACATTTTATACACTAGTGCAATTAAATGGGGGGGGGGGGGGATTAAGTTGTCTTGATACATTAACAGAAATCATGAAAAGGTATGGTTGCCAGATGAGGACCTCACCGGAACATTGCCAAGTCAACGAATTTCAGTTAAAGCAAAGTAAGGGAAGATTGTGTGTTGAAAACATGGTAACCCGTATTAGGGCTGAAGGCTTCAAGTGTCACTAAGCATGAAGGGAGAGAAGAGGCAACTCTCACCAATGTTGTTGATTGTGATTTCAGTGCCAAAATTACCAGTAGCCACTTCAATGTACAGTACTGCTGGATGTCGCAAGATCAGGAATCGGAGATCCAGTAGTAGCCTATATGTAATCCCCATAACACCACACAACAAATTTAGTCCAAAAAATGCCTTAGTTAATTTATGCATTTTGGCTGTCGCAATGCTTTTCAATCAAGACTACAAGAGTTTGACATGTTTAAAGCATCACAGAGTGAAATGCAATATCGATGAGTGGATTGCACTGATGGACGTAATTCAATTCTGACACATTTCAACATTTCATTCGTTAACAGCAAATCCCAACTCCTTGTTTTCAAGTACAGAGATCAGACGGCATGAAAACAATACAATGTTTTCTGGATTTAGAAAATGTTGGCATTAGAAAAATGTGTTTGTGTAGATTTCATTTCATGATGTTTTACAAAAATGATTCCATTTCAAATTGGCATAAATCATTTTTCATAGATACAGGGAAACCGCTATTCTTTTCATGATCTTATGGTGTCTTTCTTGAGTTCAACTTACTCTGCTTCACCAGGGGGCGCTAGAGAGTCTGGGGATATTTGGGGAGTAGCTGGAAAACTGTTCCTCCACCATATGTTGCTGGTACACAGAGGTTATTTTGTACTCTCATTATCTCTGTCAATCAACCTCCAGAATGATTGGAATTCAGGTGAAAATTACCAAGGAATCTTAATAATGGCAAAGCTCTTCTACCTATATCAGTATTTCATTTTGACTGACGGCTGCTTAGGCTACATAAAGATGATATAGTGACATTTGTTATGATATGTGACTGATGCTAATGAAAAAACAAATGGACAGCATTTATATAGCACTTTTTTCTACCTTAACGGACAAAGAGATTTACAATGTTGCCTCTCATTCTGCCGTTCACACACACCGATACTGGCGGAGCTGCCATACAGGGCGCTTGCCTGCCCATCGGGAGCACCTCTGGGTCCAGTGTCTTGACACTGACCAGAGACACGAGGAGCTGGGGATCAAACCGCCAACCCGCTCTACCTCCCGTGCCACAGCCACAGCATAGTAGTATTATAGAAGTATTTTCAATGCAATAAAAAATACATAAGATCGATTCAGTGGTAATCTGAAAGCATCTTATGTGGATACATTTGTTTTTTATGTTGTTGATCACAGCTGTGTCCGTGTCAGAATAACCTATAGGGACCTTGTGACATGTTCAAGATTAGTGATGGCACTCCCTGAACAGCCTCCCAACTCGCTCACACATTAGACCCACCCACGCTGCTATAAAAGTCTCCCAAGGCTCCAATGACTAGACCATCTGTTGCAGATAGGTGGGGTTGAGAGCGGATCAGCACTGGCTTGTTCCCTGATGTGCCATTTCCAGAAGGTCATGGCTCTGTATATTTTTCCTCCAGGTAGAGGAGACAAAAAAAGGAACTCAGGAGAATTCCATTCATTTCTCTTCGAAGACCTGCCCATTTAGAGTGTTCTTGCGTGAAGTTATGTGTTTAGAAGGAGTCAAGGCAGAGAATACTGCAGTGTCTCCCCAAAGATTACAATCAGACACATCATCACACTTGAATTGTCAAGTTCTGCTGTGATCCCTTTTCCCATTACTTAAACAGGGCCATGCACCACCAGGCAGCACAATTCATAAGGAGGTATTTTGCAAAGAGCGATAACACCGTAAATTTACTAAGCAGCCTGAGGCTTTGCATTATCTCATCAAGATTCCCTGAACATTCCCATAAAAATAGGGAAGAAGATTAACTAAGTTGTCTTGGTTTCAGTTCAAACACTCCCTGCTCTGAAAATAACTGTGTTTAATCATGTTCCTCTGTTTTCTGACACGAATTAAGCTGTTAACCAAACATCTGTGTGAATGCACATTGAGCGAGTCATATTTTTACAAAACATCGTCTTCTACAAATGATTGGAAACAATAACCGATTCACCATGCACAACCCCTCCCCCCTGCACTACACATGAACTCTATTTTAATAAGGGCCTATTCTAACAGTTGCTGTGATTGTGTAAAAGGTTTTTGGGCCAACAAAATGTGAATTATTATGTGCCTAAATAAGTCAATCACTACTGACATGTTGAGAGGTTATTACACCTGTAAGAGTAACTAACATCCACTTCTGTCAAAGATTAAAAAAAAAAAAAATCTGGTCTACTTTTTCTGCACCAAGGCAGCAGCTCTACAGTCTTTGTGAGTTGAAGCTGCATCCATCTTCTGGGATAGCTTTAAAATAAAACTGGTGTTCTTGTGTTAAAATAGATATAATCTCAATCAACTAGATGCAGGATTGTGTTTGTGTGTGTTTAATGCTGGTATTCTTGGGTGGCCTCAAGTGAATGCTAGCTACGCTCTAAAAGATAAGCTGATATCCAAAGGCACTAATACCTATGTAGGCTCTGCTGAATATCACAGTATGGAACGGTATATATTTACACTTAATTTCTCTGAAGGCCCATTTTGTTGGTATGTGAGAGTTTAAGGTTGGACCTACATGAAGCTATCTGTCTAACTGTCTGACGGGAGGGGGTTCAGAAGAGATGAGCGCTGGAAGGTCACTCTTCCCTGAGCCAAACAGTTCCTATTGAACACTCTCATCCCTCCGGCACTTGTTGTTTCTCCCTCATTATATTTGACCCTTATAGGGGTAATGTTCCATGATAAAATCATATATATCAGAAATGTTTTCCCAAGAATACACCAAACCAGATGTCTGATGGTATTGATGCTTTTCTTTACAAAATCCCGTTCTACAATGAAAGGATACAGGGTTGAAACAACATCAGACCTAACCACCTTCCTTAGTGTGAGTTCAACTCAGTGTTTTATTAATATTTATGGAGGTTCTTTTGTCAACAATGATGTTTCCCTTTTGGGTCTTTTTCCTCTTCCTCAATCATTCTGGCCAAATAAACATCACCACCAATTTTCACAGCTTGTTCCAAAGAATGCACCCTCTCTATAGTCTGACAGGACATTTGAGCATGAATGGATGGTGCTTGGGCATAAAGACTATTGTCTTTGCATGGACGAATGACCCCTCAATTGCTGAAGTGCTTCCCCCCTTCTATCATAGGAAGTCATCAAATGAGCTTCAAAGTGCTGACTCAACATTTGTCATGTTAAGTCTGCAACCATTGGACGAGATGGCACATTTAAAGAGGGGCATACCTTTTTACCCTTAGGAGTTAAAACATACATCCACTTGAAATAGAAACATAGTTTAAATGTGTATGCACTCCCATTTATAGTTTGGAATAGCCTTTAGATTTATGTATTTATCTGAGAATATTTTCATATCCACATTATCTTGTGCTGGCAGATAAAATAGCTCCGACAGGAGGGGTGCATATAATAATAATAATAATAATCATAATAATCCTAGTTCAGTCCAGTGGAAGCATGTTTATAAGGTGGACATATTCTGTCATGATTCTGTGTGTACTAAATCCAATACCAATCTACTGCACATCAACAGGAAGGAACAAACATTTGCAGCTTTAGCTTTATAATTTCCTTTCTGGCTCATGCATTAGTTTTATATTGTTTGAGTGATGTGCATAAAGTCGCTAACAGAGCTCCCAGCAGTGCCATGTTCTCATTGCTATCAACAACGCACAGGAGAATAGGACCGATTGACACACCCTTTTTTGCAGTCCCTTACAGTTTGCTAGACATGTTTGCCTCCAGCTACTTTGTGGAAAAGTATGGCGTGATGCCTCACCAAGTATCCAGGAATAGATTCATGTCGATTACGGTATTTCCTTAGTGTATGGTTTTGCTGTGCTCATACATTGGTGGGGAGCTGACTAACTGGGCTGTGGGACCTGACTCACTCTCTTTACTCATCTCATATTCCTATCATTTACCAATACATATCATCTGTCTAATACACTGACGTGAATGTCAAAATTACTGGGAAAGAAACACCCATCAAGATTAATCATGACAAAAAAGTCTCCCGATTTAAACATTGAACTTTGAAAGTATTACAGTAATTGGACATCACCTTTCTTGTTATACAGTGTCAGCCATGTTCTTACTGCTGTGCTTCGAGTAAGTGGTGAAATTTGAAGCGGACAACGTAAAATACGAGATTGGTATTCTCTCTCTCTCTAAACTGTTAATCTTGGAGTTAGAAACGAAGTCTGCCCACATCCTGAACTAATGCATCAGCTTCTTAGCAGTGGACTATTAATTACCATATGGGTTTGCAATGGCCCCTAGCTCACACATTAGATGCCTTTTCAATAACCGGGGAAGGCAACCAAGTTCCCTCAATAGCCTTTGTGCCTCTCCGCTGGGTGTTGATATAGTGCCCCTCAGGAAAGCCGATTAAAAACAGGGGTACGTCTTTTTAGCATCTCTGAAAACTGAGAAGGTCGTATCCCCCATTAGCAGGACCAAGAAAATAATTTATTTGAAACTCCTGTTCTCCCATAACCTGGGATTATTGTAATTGTTTAACTTTTTTACTAAAAGTGCTAAAAGCTTTTTTTAGTTTACATGTTTTTTTTTTAGCAAGAGCTTGCAGAAAAAATATTTTATTAAGATAACTTGAGACTATGCTATCACTATCACTGAGACCTTGTGACATTGTGTCAATAATAGGCTAACCTTTTTAAATCATGTCAAATTATGTACTCCAAATATTGTAATACCACTGCCTGACCAAATCCAAGTATGAGGTTAGACTACAAGTTATACTTTTGAAAATGAATTTAAATGAGGGAAATCTTGAGTCGTTTAGTGCTATATCAGTTATGGTTGTAGCTGTTTCCCACAGGACGAGATATTCTCTGATGCCGTTATTTGTCTCATTACAGCGGAGCCGTAAAAAAGAAGATGGCAGCAGGTTTGTGTTCAGGCCGGTTCCACCGAGGTAACCTAAGGATGCCCTGAAACAAATGGTGCTTATGTGGCTTTCGGATAGTGTCTGTTGCACTCCCGGGACAGAGCAGATGAAGCCCTTCCCTGCCAAGGAGCTCTGCCAGGAGGGTCTGCTAGGCAGGATGATGCACAGCCTGGTGACTGATTGACAAAGCCCAGTGCAGAGCCTGAGTTATGTCCCCGAAGCAGAGTTTTGTGTGGGGTTGGTTGGCCATGCTCCAGGCTCTAGGAGAAGGACTCGGTGCAGGCTGAGGAACAGAGGCCCAGGGGAACGTTAAAGGCTCTGCATACAGATCCACTGCCGTCCACAGATCCCTGGTGTCCTGCCGGAAAGAGGAGTCCCTGCGGTCTTAGCCAGTCTGCAATCGGCTACTATGAAACCTTTTTATGAAAGTAGCCAATTAATTTGGTTTGTCATTCATCACATGTACAAGGACAGGGCACTGGCACACAGCTGAAGTGCATTTAATTAGGGCTAAAAAGGGCCGATGTATTGATGCAGTTTACTAACATTTACAGATCTGAAGGGTTACTAGAAGTTGAACAAGACTTGAATACTTTGTTGCATTTCCAAGTTGGCAGCATGTGCCTTTGACATGGTCAATTTGCCAAATGGAGTGAATGAGCAACCATTTTACTATGCGTATGCACATCTTAGCTGGTCAATGGACATCAGGTTGTGGTACACTCAATTGCACTTGGGGGTGCAAAAACATCCAAGCTGTGGGATGTGGACTACATAGTGTAGCGAACCAGTGGAAAGATTTGGAAAACATTTCTACACAATGATTTCAGATCTGTCTCTATCTACAATTATCTCTATCTAAACCTATAAGTTTAGGTTTTGTTTTCTTTATTTGTCATTTAATTTAAATTTTCTTCCTGGATAGATTAATCTCCCTGCGGGTCTAAGTGACCTTTGCTAGAGCCACCCTCAACGCATCTCTTCCTCTGACACAATGCATGGAAGCAGCGTCCAGATTGCTTCCTTCCTGTGATAAGCCAGGGACCACCTTTGCACGGGAGTCATCTGAGTCTCCAGGGAGACGTAGGCTGTGTGAGAAGATCCCGGACTTTCACGGCCAACACCTTTCACCCCGCCACTAATGGACCCTGCCCAGCGCTTCACAGTCTGCCCCCGGTTTGACACCTGCTGATTTCCCCCGCTGTACGTGGGATCGTCTGCTTTTTTTTTTGTTGTGTGAAAAATTTTCAAGCTGACCTGTTGCCATTTGGGATGCAATGAGGCATGTGTGGATTGTCGATTGTGGGGAGTGTGCAGAATGTATGGCCGACGAGTACAGCAGAGATTGCGTCCATTCAGCATGAAGAAGTTATCAGCACAAGCAGAGTATATTGCTCATTCATTTAAAGCAGTCCGTTGAGAGCTTGAAGGGAGCTTTGTTTATCGAACTGTCAGTTTAAGTGTCAACGCCACAGTTAAGGTATCTGTCCTTGCACACTGTATGTTACAGTCTGGGGTAATGGGTTGGTGCCAACGAGCTGTTTACACAGAGTGCATGGCTGCATCTGCCTGATAGATCATGAGCAGTAGGAGGGAAACATTTGCTATTGTCAGGCCCAACACCCATCCAGCGTGGCCCTGCATTGTTTCAGCTCCTGGACCGGGTAGCTGGCTACATCAAAGCCCATTTGACTGTCACCTCAGAAGCCCTCCCACTCAGTGTGGGCTCTTGCACACTGGGCATGGGAAGGGAAACCACAACTCTCTCACATAATGTATTCTGGCAGACTCTCTGCTCTGATGGGGACATTATGTCAGTCTGTCAGACAATGAGGGCTGCACGGGTGCCGCTTGTGGAATTACTCATGAATCTCTTACCAGATGGTCTAAGGTAGCGTTTTAATGAAGCAGGTGTTTTATTCATCGTTTGACTGCGCCAACTTTGATGTGGTCAGAGATAAGGTCGATTTTCAAAAATAACCAGATATTGATGTAATCAATACAATAAATAATTGCATATTTTTTTCCAAATTGAGTCATACACTTTAGAGTGGTTATCCCAGGGTTACCTTGGTCTCAGCATCGCTCACCATGGCCGTAATCAGAGATTATATTGCTTTCTTGTGTCATGACGGACAGTCCCATCCAATTAGAGCCCTAACCAAAAAACTCTCCAAAAATCCCCCCCCTTAAATCAAGCCACCCGTTGGAGTTGGACCCAAACACCTTTTGCCTGTTGACAGCTCAAAGTGTCAGTTCATTTCCTTTGCTCTGGAGATAAGGTCCTATTGTCTGGGCTGATATGAAGTAGGGCGGTCACCTTGTCCCTGTGTCCAGCTTGTTTTGCTCTGCCTCCTTTTCCTCCTTCCTATCTGATCCTCTGCTGCCAGCCCGTCCCCTGTCAAACCCTGCCTGTCTACATCCTGAATCCTACAATTGTCTTTCATCGCTTAACTATGGGTATTGTGTCCCACCAACACTGGTAGACAAAATCCCAACAATGCTCTGGCCAGAACTCTCTTTCCCGCTGCGTAACTGAAACCAAAAACAACGTTGGTCACCATTCCACTCCGAACACAAACAAAAACGCACAAGAACTTCAAAATGCAATTGGCTTAGGAAATGCCCACTTCCTTTATCACTGTCTATTGGAGTTCACAGTAAAAGGTATCGGTAGCAAACTTTCAACAGGAGCAATATGAACCTGCTAAACAATGCCCAACAACAGTACCCAAACAATTGCAGCATCGTCTTGATAAGGATTCCCCTGTGTTTCTTTATGTTAGTCAGTTGTCAACAACTGGAATCCAGAAGTCATACTCATTCTATTAACCAATTGAGCTGTTTAGCTGAGTTGGCCTTGTTTAAAGGTCACTGAAAATGCCACAGATCAACCGACTTGTTGGAACGCTTTCTCCTCCTGCAGAGAAAGCTATTAAATAATGTAATGTATTTATTCATGTTGATGATATTAGAAACATTATTTGGCTTTTCACCTTTAATGCATTATGGAAAATTAGATCAAGATTTCCCAATTTTCAACTGCTTTAACTAAGCCAGAACTAGCCAGTCCATCTACACTTGAACTTGAGACGTTTGTATGCATTGTAGCAGAGACATGTTGTTCCCATTGTTGTTCATTGGTTGCGTAACACGTTGAAGTATGTGTGGGCAGCTCCATACGGCCAGATGGAAAGAGCAGATCCCAGGATTCATGCAAAAAATCCCTATAGCTTCATTACAATGGCATCCTCATCAGATAGACACCGAGTTATGTTTGCGTTGTTGAACTGTTTCGTCTCGACAAATTACAGATTAGTGAATTCTGGCATCTCCATTTTAGGCCTCCTTGTATATTTCCAGCTATTGTCTCATAGCTATTCCCAGGAAATCAAACCCACAGTGGGGATAACGCACAGGGGGACCAAGTCATGGACGGCAGAGGCACATTCCAACCTGATTGAAGCACTGTGTGTGCTGCTACTGTAACCAATAAGCAATGTCCTCTCAAATTAGCACTACTGTACAATGAGGAAGTTGGTTTTAGTGCTGTTATTTCAGGCAGCTAATTGGGTGTCTCTGTGGAGAACAGCCAGGGGCGGCCACGCCAAAAGCTGAGTCGATGTCTACTGGAGGCCACTCACACTTTGCAGACACCCATGTACACGCCCACGTAGTCATTGTAATTTACACATCCTTGCACACACATTTTAAAAGCGTTACAATTTGGTGATAGTATTCCCATACAATAGTATTCCCATGTGATTTGCCTCTGCAAACATGATTTATTGTAGTTTATAGAATAAACTAAGTTGCACAGTTACAAACATACCGCACACACTTACACGAATACAGACCCGCAGACACACACAGACATGCAAGCACACACACACACACACACACTTACCCAGCACCACACACAGAATTATACTTGAATTGAATTACCCGATGTTAACATGTTGGTTATAAATGTGGAACAACTGGAGAGCAGGTGTTTCAGTGGGTCGATTCAAAGCTGCGAGTGGAGCAGAGGAGCTGATGTCATCACAGTTAATGGAACATCTATTATGATTGCAGTTGTTTCTTAAGATTCAAAGAGAGGTTTCCAGGAAATTATATCGAATCTCATTAATGTTGTTCCTAAGTGTTGGTAATTAATGTAAACTGTTTTTTAATAATGCTGTGTTTATAAAAAATTGTGTTTTTTCCTAAGGCTAGTTCAATCTAATTTTGAGTGCATGTACAAGGACCTTTGATTAGTTTTAATAAATTTTATTCTGGGTATGTCAGTAGACGTCAGCCGGATCTAATTGAAAACAAGCCTTGATAATGACACGTTCTTTGACGTTTCTCTTATCGTGATAATCTCTTCACAACTTTTTGACAGGTTCAAGTGCTCAAAAATGTTGTAAAGATTTGCCCTGTCTTTATTTTAAGATGAATTACTTGTGAAGGCAACGCAGCAATAATCGCCTTGAAATTAGGAACAGGCCTTGGAACAATTTACGGGAACATGATTCATTAGTGTACGCACACACATCGATATTGCACTCCTACAGCCATATTTTGGTAATGAAGCCAACACAACCCAGGCCCTGAGTGAGATCGTCATAAATAACAGTAAGTGGAGCTCTGGTCCTCTTCATTGCCGGCTGAGCAGAACCATGTGACGGGGTGGACACGGTGCGGGCTTTGTTCGACCCTGTGGAAGGCGTTTAGGTACACGTCTGAAGAACCGCTGAGGAGATGTGGAGATGAACATAACCGGAGTGTGGGTTTCCCGTAAGGAAAGAAAAAGGGAGCATTTGCAGACATGTTCTTCGGAAGCCCACATAATTTATAATGCTTTGCAATGGTTTGTTTTTTCTGTAAACCTAAAGAGGTCAGGTTGACAGTGAGGGAAATGTCCAGTTTCTGCATGGTAAGACAAAGATTACAAGTTTGAGATGTTTAAATATTATTTGTGGGACACAATTTTACCATTCCCCATGGAAACAGGCTCTTGATTAGTTTGTCCTCAGAAAGTGTAAACAGGCTAGATTTAAAGGCGAGGGAGGATATAACTAGACATAATTTATGAACCTTAAACATTGGCGGACAGTACACAGTGAGTAATGGTGCAAAAATGGTGCCTTTTTAATGCACTGTTTTTTATATAAAACCTGGCAACTTTGTAATGCCATTCCCCAAAGATGCAGTAAAGCTATTGGAAGTTCTCTTGATATGTTTTCATAGTTTTTACCGTTTATCCTGAAGGGAACATAAGGCTTTATAGAGAATAACAATTATTTTGCACATTAATAGTTTCATTCCACCCAATTTCTATGAGACTAGATGTGGGACACTGTCTTGATGCCAGAAAGGTCATTTTAAAAGGCCCCCTCACTGATCCCATAGTTGAGAGGCCTATATTATTTGGTAGTTGTCATGGTGTCACAGACATCCTACCAAACCTTTTTAAGTACACTTTTTGGAGTTGACGTAGACTCACACATGCGGTACTCACTGTGACCATAAAGAAACAAAGGGGACAAAGGTACAAATGACAATTGGCAGGATCTGGGACTTCCATAAAAGACCGCCTTTATGTTTGTGAGTATCTCTGACGCAGATAAACAAATGGACACTGCTAGTGCCATATTCGGTAGCTTCTTTGCTTGGTCAACCTGCAGTCCAGACTTTAAATGGCACAGCTTAACTTTATTGTTCAATTGTACCGAGCAAAACTATAAAAAGTCCAACTCAGAGGGATTCATTCTCAGGATTCTCTCATTTATGACATCGTTAGCTTCATTCCATCCACTCTGCTGCAAATATTAGAATGGTTAAGGTTTGTAGTTAGACTGCTGCAGACTTAGGAATTAATTATTCACAATTGCACAAATCATTCACAAATCAACACTGCAATTGGAGATTGACTGTTATTGGTTTAAATAATATCCCCATAGACGATAGAAAGTTAATGAAGACATACTAACTCAAAACCCTGCACATGGAAAATAGGAGCCAATGCCATGCTATAGCTGACATACGTTGCACCACACTGCACTGCACTTCACTAATTACATTCCCATTGTGGAAGTGAGATAAGCCTAAGAAAATTACAAAAACATTGATTGTAACAATGATTGTTAATTCTTCCTGTCTTGGACAGCCACTCCAACTCAATGTCTTGGATGAATTGTGAACAATGAGCAAGGCACAGACGAGGGAAACTATAGGTTCTTCCTGGAACAACTATATTCACACGGGGGTGAAAGGAATGGATGGCAATTGCACTTCAAGATAATTTTTAAAGACATATATACAGACGGATGACAAATTAATGGAAAAACACGAATAAATGAGTAGAGAAACATAACAAATGCAGATGCTTCCACACAGGTGCACTGCATGATCCAATCATGTTCTATGGCATGTATAGAAATGCGGTGCTGCCAGTTGACTTTGATTGTGTATCAAGGTGGCAAGTCAAGAGTTTGAAAGAGGGTATATTGTTAGGGTATGGATGGTAGGAACTTCAGTCACAAAAACTGCACAACTGGCTTGTGTTTCAATAGGAACAGGGACTAAAGTGACATCTATATTTAGATATATCATTAGACATCAGTAAATAGGGTGGAAAATTGTGGTCAACAGCGCACATTTGATGACCGTGCATTAGTGCGATATGTGGAAAAAAGGGAAACAGGCCTGAATGCTTAACCCCTTCGATGACGGGATCCGGTGGCTTTGTTATGTTGTGGGGGGTATTTTGCTGGCATGGTTTGGGTCCACTTGCCCCCTTGGAGGGAAGGGTCACTGCAAATCAATACAAAGTTGTTCTGAGTGATCACCTTTATCCTATGAGGAAACATTTCTATTCTGATGGAATGGGTCTCTTCCAAGACGGCAATGCCCCCCCCCCCCCCCCCAGTAAAAATTATGTGAATCATTTGCTATGGCCTTTACAGTCCCCAGACCTCAACCCAATTGAACGCCTATGAGAGATTTTGGACTAAATTGTTAAAACACACATGGTGACCCAACACCGTAAAAAGACAGTAAAAAGTTGAAATTGCTGCAGAGCTGAATCATTTTGAGAAGAAGGGATATTTTGTATTATGTGTGATTGTTAAAGACTATAAGCATATATCTTTCGGTTAAAAAGAAACTTGAAAGTCATGGTATGATGTGAAATTACTGGTATGTTTAATTTAGGGGCTGCTGGAGTGGTCTCTGGTTACATAATGCCAGCCCTGTCTGGGTCAGCTCTGTAGTGGACTGGGCTGAAATCACCCCCAGCCCCTCTAATTACTGCTACAAACAGCCTCATGATTGTGTTTAGTAAATGAATGCTATCGTTGCCGCTTTGAATGGAGCCCTTTGAGATATTGTAGGCTATGTGATGTGATGATATCCATAAGTGTGTATGTGCATTTGCCTCTGTGTGTGTGTGTGTGTGTGTGTGTGCGAGTGCATATTCTAATATTTTCTTCACAGGTATCATTTGGTGGCAAGACTATATATCGGCGTGGCTCTGTCATGTAGTTAAAAGGTGAGTTTTAATAGCTTTGACTGTGATATTCATTCTTATCGTATCAACATCCTTGTGTATTCCCACAGAATACCATTGAATATCGTGTGCTTTGACACAAACTATAACCGTGTAAAACGTCCCTTTTGGCACATGATGATTGTCGACCAAAATGTATGCACAATTAGATGGGTTTGAGCAATTAGTACAATGAGTTCCCCACTGTCACAAGAGGTCTTACGGATCACTGGATGTCTGTGTAGCCCATTGGCTCTGTCCTTAAGCCCCGGGTATGTTTGTTCAGCCACCCATCGTCCATTTCCAGTCTGCTCTCAGACTCCATAGTTGCTATTTCAACATAGTAAACAACTTGCCTGGGAATGAGTTTTCATTCACACGATTCCCCATGAAGCCCAAACTCATTTAGTTTATTCTGTCAAAGCTTTTAAATCAGTAAATAACTGGCGTACCTTTGAGAAGTGATTATACTGTATGTTCAAGGTTAATTTGTAAACATTCTAAACATTCCTTACACCCCCCCCACCCACACACACACACACACACACACACACACACACACAGACACACAGACACACAAAGTCGAATATCACATACCTTATACACATATAACAGCTGTTAGGACATTCTCTACATATCGCTCTTATAAACGACCTTAATTAAACACACCATACATTTATGCCTCTAGGAATTTTTTTTATCGGTGGTGTCATCCCTTGTGAAGCAATTTAAAATGTTCTCCCAGAGTTTGACAAGATAAAGGGATACAGAGATGTAAAGCACATCGGTCAACAGAAGCATGGCTTTCCACTAGCCGTCAAAACAAGCATTGCAGCTCAGTGTTGGAGCAGAGGGAAAGAAGCCATGCTACATAGGGGAGAAGAAGTACATTGTAATAGCAAAAAACCTGGAAAAGAAAGTTGAATGGCAATTAACTATTCACTCCATTAGTCTCTATCAATGCAACTCCCACTGGTGTGATGTGTATTTCAACCCTCTGACAATCCGTTCTGTCTTTTCCATTACGCCTCGAAACAAGGGAAAGTAATTAACCTCTGCATGTGAACTACGAGCAAGGACTGCGTATAACACAGGATGTGGGCAAGGCCCTAAGTTGTCCACCTTTCAATGAAAAGTCAATGATATGATATAATATAATATACAATGATATAATACTCTTTTCAGAAGCAGGTATTGAATGCTCTTCTTTTAAGAAAGAACATCAGGGTTTTACAACATTTTATACATTTATACAATTAATTGTTCAAACTAAATCACAGTTTAGTTATTTGTGTACTGTATAAGACTAATGATATGATATAATATAATATACAATGATAAAATACTCTTTTCAGAAGCAGGTATTGAATGCTCTTCTTTTAAGAAAGAACATCAGGGTTTTACAACATTTTAAACATTTATTCAATTAATTGTTCAAACTAAATCACAGTTTAGTTATTTGTGTACTGTATAAGACTGATGAACGCAGCCCATTGTTGATTCACACAGGAATTCCTATGGCAATAACAAGAGCTTTCAACAGTCTGCTCATACAGAATGTCTCCCTTTTCTTATCTGGAAGAGGTAAAGTGAGGGCATATTCTTCCCATCTATTCTTAACACATCGGAACTGTGCTTATGTTCATTGTATCCTGTCATAGACTTCACAGTCACCAACAGTAGCTACATGTAGTCCCAAGGGCACGAATCCAAATCCATGGGAGCTGCCACAACCGTGGGCTCTTAATTTTAGCTGTGCCACAGTTAATATCAAAAAGGTCATACAGTGTCGGAACACTTTACCCCTGCGGATGTCATAATGTATATGTAGGGAACTTCAAAAGTTATGCATTCAGTTGCTGAGATATTCTGTGTCCCTGTGCTATGCTAAACAAGCTGTCGAAAGCATTCATTCGTTACATACATTTGAATGCAGTGTGTTTGAGTATGTTTTAAATATACAAAAACACATTTGATTTTAAAGACATATCGTTTCTGTTAATTTAATGGAACATTTTCAGATTTCAAAACAACTTTCTAATTTACCTCTTTCCAAGACACTTTTCAGCACATTCCATCACTTTTCTGTGTCAGGGATCTGTCTAGTGAGAAAACACTTAGCAGCTCTTTATCATAATAAGCATGCTAGCTAAATGCTACTTTAGGTGTAAGCCATTGGTCTGAAATTCATATCTTATGTCATACTAATTTAATGAGATATCTTTCTGCAAGTATTTTTCCCTTTTGTAGAAAGTGCCAATACATATTTCCATGGTTTGAACCACTATTTAATTTCACTACTATTGCAAAAACCGTTGAAAGAAAACAAATATCCAGGCCAGTTTATTTAGTGATTCTATGTTTTCATTTAGGCAATAAATGCCAGGGTTTAACATCTTCATCAGTCAGCCACATAACTCAGTCAGAGGTGAACGCACCAAGCAGTGCATGTCTCAAGGCTTTCGTTTACTCTGCAACTTGATAGCCATTTACATACCACAGAAGCCTTCCCTCTCTTTTCCACTCCTGGTTCAATTATACCACCTACAGGTATGGCAAGATGACGAACATAGAACAAAATGTATATGGATTTTACATAGCAAACGAAACAAAACAAAAATTCACAGCAAACAAATCCATAAGCATAAAATGCACAATTAATTTTGCATGGTCAGTTTCTATTTAATTAAATTTCTTACGCAGTATATGTTTCTTACATCTCATTTGCTAAGGCCACACTCTCCCTCCTGTGCTACGTGAAGTGATCAGTGCTAATCTAACTGAAATATAGAAATTGCGTTTTTTTCAGGGGCTTTGCTTGTATAGGCTGTTAGGAATGGAAGCTTTCTTTTTTGCTTCATCTGTGGGAATTTCTGAGCTGTTCATGCAAGACCTCCTCGGAGATTCAGGTCTCAGCCAGACATTCTTGTATAGCCTTGAAACGGCGAGTTCCTCTGGGGGAAGTGAAGGGTGGGGTTGAAGAGATACCTTAATTGGGAAATAATGGGGGTTTTTTCACCAGAGAGTTTTGAAAAAGTTGTAGTGATCTGCTTACATCTGACTAATCTGACTACTGGTATAGTGGAGTCAACTGACTTAACACGGAATGTAAATGCAGAGGAGATATTTCAGGACTCCACATTCATTCAGAAAATTACCTTACAGAGAGCAGACTTTCCCTGTAGTAAATACACCCATGAGGCATGTATGAATGAACAATTTAACCCTGAGCACAAGTTCCTCATAAGCTAATACTACAGTACCTGCCAAAGTCCAAAGAGCAAAAAAATAAGTGTGTGTGTGTGTGTGTGTGTGTGTGTGTGTGTGTGTGTGTGTCTGTGTCTGTGTGTCTGTGTGTGTGTGCTGGTGGTGGTGGTGAGCGGTTTGGGTATGGAAATGGGAGGTGGACAAGAGAAGTAGAGGGGGGTGAATAGGAAAAGAGGGCGGGAGAAGAAAAAGCCTTTTGGGTTTCTCATTAATGCAGCAGACCTCTCACTCTTCTTTCGTAGAACCCGCCTCCTTTCACTATCAGTCCCAGCCTTATAAATGCAGCCTGTTGCTGTTTGTAAGTATGCTCATCATTCAAGTCCACTGCAGGCCTTCAACCCCCAGCCATCATGAGAGAGTTAAAGAGCAAATCGTTCTGGAGGGCTGTGCTGGCTGAATTGGTGGGCATGACGCTCTTCATCTTCCTCAGCATCTCCACGGCCATCGGAAACCAGAACAACACACACCCCGACCAGGAGGTGAAGGTATCGCTGGCCTTCGGGCTGGCCATCGCCACCCTGGCCCAGAGCTTGGGCCACATCAGTGGGGCTCATTTGAACCCAGCAGTGACCCTAGGGATGCTGGCCAGCTGCCAGATCAGTGCCTTCAAAGCAGTGATGTACATCACAGCTCAGATGCTGGGCTCCTCTCTGGCCAGTGGAATCGTGTTTGGGACACGTCAAGCAAAAAATATTGCATTGGGGGTCAATAGTGTAAGTACAACTCCAGTTCTAATTTGTTTTAAAGCATTTGTTATTTGATGGTTTGATTAAATTAAATTCAATGATGAGCTGTTTGCGCAGCCAAAGCAGTGGTCTTGCGGATCCTTTTTATTCATTATATGGTCATAGGGCTCATTTAATTTATCTTTGCTCAATTAACAGTTATTTTAAGGTAAATGCACTTCATTAGTTCAGTAAATTGTTTTTAGTGGTCTATAATTGGATGCTACTAGAACTCTTGTTAGAACATGCTGCAAAGCACTTGCTGCAAACAGTTGTAAATAATGTCATTGACAAGGTATTTTTTGGTCTCTAGTGAATTGTCAAAGGACTTTGTTTTCTACTGATTATGCAGCACTTAATGGAAATGTGCCTTACAACATTAAACCATTTGCCTTACAACATTTCTTTGAAGGATATAGTATTGTTATTGATTATAAAGTTGTTAGTAAACCGACAGGCAGTTTTGACATCTTTTACTTCTACCAAAATCAGTTACATGACCCCTCCTATTTGTGAGACAAAATTTAGACATCTGCAACTGTCAGCCAAATGGTTTTCTCAGCCAAGTCACAATTTGCTCTCGTGAGACCGGTTTGTTACCTCACCCAAAATATTTATAAATGGGCTGTAGAAGTAGTGGAGGAACTCATCCGTCTCTCTGATGCATGCTGACAAACATTGTTGTTTTTGTTGGCTCCCCTCCCTTATCCCCCACAGCTCAGCAGCGGGGTCTCTCCCAGCCAAGGCGTTGGCATTGAGCTTCTGGCAACCTTCCAGCTTGTCCTCTGTGTCATAGCAGTCACTGATAAAAGGCGTCGTGATGTCACAGGCTCAGCACCCCTCGCCATTGGCCTCTCAGTCTGCCTGGGACATTTAGCAGCAGTGAGTATCTAGTGCGCACAAGCGATGAAAACGATACTGCCTTTGCTATCTCTCCAACATAAGGAATGTGTTTTTAAACCAACCCACAATCTCATTTCCCGACCAGATATTGTTCAAGAAACATTTTGAGTTTATGGGTCACTTCCATTCATAATGTCCCTTTGTGAATCTGAGTTAATGAGTCTGTTGCTGATGACTATGATGTTGTTTGTGTAAAGATCAGCTACACCGGCTGTGGCATCAACCCTGCTCGCTCCTTTGGCCCAGCCCTAATCATGAATGATTTCACAAACCATTGGGTAAGTCCAAGACGACAGCCGAATCTCTTCTCTCTTTTTTTTTTGCACATTCAGCGTGTCTTCTGAGTAAAGTCAGCACTCTTCAAAAATGCATACCATGTCCTTACTAGCAGCTGAGTAAATGAGTAACACTCCATTGTCGTAGTACTAGCCTGCTGGATGTAAACCACGCCAAGGGTAAACCTCACCGATCTGTGATTTTAGCAAGCTATTGTTTCGTGGGGACACAGATATCTACTACTATTTTGCCCTGAGTGTGGTTAGCCCTGATTGATCCGAGGATTGATTTGTGCCATCGTTTTATTGCAGGTGTACTGGGTTGGGCCCATGTGTGGTGGCGTGCTGGCAGCCCTCATCTACGACTTCCTCCTCCTCCCCAAGTTTGACGACTTCCCCGAGCGACTGAAAGTGCTGGTGAGCGGCCCCGTGGGAGACTTCGACGTCAACGGCGCCGAAGACACGACTGCCGTGGAAATGTCGTCGAAGTAGCACCAGCCCACCTTCATCATTTAATGTATAGCTTTTTTAGATGCATACCTTTATACCCCTGTACAAAACAAGTTTGAGGATTGCAGATATTTGTAAAATAAATAAATAAATAAAAGAAATTTAAGTAATGATGAAAATTTTTGAAAGACCAGAAGCTCTAATTAAAGGTATTATCTTGTTTTAATCAACTGGTTTGTTAGAAAATACCAGCAATTTCTACCCAATCTGTCTCACAAGCATGCACTTCACGAAAATGTACCTATGTAGAGAGTCTTGAAAGACGTTTGACAGAGAGCTCAGTGGTGTATGATTTTTCATATCAGTATTATGTGTAAAGCCATTTGTTTTTGTATCCATGACTGTGAACATGTATAACTCCTTGTTTCTGATGTACATGTATTATATTTGTACACTTTTGTAAGTAAATAAAACAATGTTTGATTTTGTCCTTTAAGTAACACTTTCTGACTCCTGAATCCAAAAAAGAGTGCCTAAATGTGTCATTATGTCTGGATACATCATTATAGTTTCCTGCCTGAATGCATTGCCAGCTCGGGAAGAACAAAATTATATATAATCCACATTTACTATTGGATAAACCCACGAGGATTGGAAGCTTGCAGTTTCATCATTATAATCATTATTTGTCCCTTTCCAAACTGTTATTATTAGTTCCTTGCTTCCTGTAAGTTTTTCACCCTGTTTCGGTTCTAACGCTCCAAGTTTCCTCCTACACTATAACACAAGTGACAGACTCTCACCCACTCACTTAGATCGATAGAAGAAATATGTCTTATACGATGCTTCACATTTCAGGATCATGCTGGGTTGTCCTCCAAAATATTTATAGTATGGCCATAAGGCATATGCTTAATGGAAGTACTCCAACAGCCTCTTAAACCCTTAATATATTCATTGTGTCAAAAGAGGGGAAAACACATCATTATCTAAAGAGTTAACGGACGTGCCTAGTAGACCTATAGTTGCAGCTTCCTTAAGAATTTGGGGAAAATGCTCAAATCAGATGGCAGTGGCAATCGTGTGGGTTTGGCAAAATGGGCTGTCAGGGCCTTGTACATTTCCAAACTTCGCTGGCATGAAAATGTACTTGGTGTGATGTACTCTGTTCTATATAGGCTATATGCAAGGGTCTTGTTTCAGATTTTGGACAGAAATACAAACCTAAAGAACTTTTCAACAGACAAATGTATACTTTTTGAGCAGAACCGGTTTATTTCTGGTAACTGGTTACTCTTTAAACACTATAATCTGTAGCTGTAGTCTGTCTGTGGTTAGTAAAAAGCTATTATGGCAGAAACATTTACATTTTATATAAATTATCTACTTTGTAATCAAGAGAAGCAGCTAGCATCGCAAAATAAAATTACAACTACTATTGGTCCTTCACAATAGCTTGACCAGTTACTGATTGTAACCTCTCAAGAGAAGCAGCTTGACCTTGGTTGCTCAACACAGAAACAACAAGGAGAGCTTGATTGCGTGGTCAGTACTCCAAGGCCCATAATTCAGCTCATAGTTTCATATAGGGCCTAAGTGAAACTGATTTAAAGGCAAAATCCTTTTTTAAAGAGAAGTATGACAAAAAATAAACAGACTTTGTGTTTCAAACATGTTGTTACCATGGTACCCAACACATCAATTTGCCAATGCTCCTCCTCAGGAGTACCTTTAATTACCTTTGTTAAAAATATATTAAATATCAACTAGATTGAGCCATTGAGTGTAAGAGGGATTGATGGTAGTGCTTTCATCTTGCCTTCATGTTCCCGCATAACTGCTTTTGTAGTTCTTTGTAAAAAAATAACTAGTTTTTAACACCCACTAACCAATTCAACCAAATTACATTTCCGTACTTGTAGTGAAGTCAAGCACACCATGTGAGAAGCTCCTTACCAATGAGAAGAAAAGAAGAATTAAAATCAGGATCGCCTTTTATTGCCATAAAACACTGTAAATGTACAATAAATTTAGGAATTTGCCTTTGTGTGTGTGAGCGCCTCGCAAATACAACATACCACATATCACACACTAAAGACAAGTGAAAAAACATGAAGTGCATAATAATAACAATAACAACAATACCTCAACAAGAACAGGGTTATTGTACAGGAGGAAATACATCATTGAGCCTATAGTTTCAGCAGCAAAATCAATGAGAGTACAGTTCGAGCATGGTGGGGGGGGGATTGGTTAGGGGGCCAGTCCATAAGGTAGTGTTCATCGGGGAGACTCCCTGATGGAAAACAATTTCCAAGTGCCGCTTAGTCCTGGTCTTGATAGATAGGAATCTACGGCTTGAGGGAAGCCGCACAAACAGGCCATGGGCCCGCTTCTTGGTTCTGGTGGTGTACAAATCGCTGAACGAAGGCAGCCTGCAGCTGATGACCTGCTCTCCCCACCCTTGCAGACTCCCCTTGGCCTGCGCGGATGTAATAACAGGCAGCATCATGTTTTAATGAAAGGATACAGAAACTATGTGTTCCATATGAAATCTCTTGGTGGCTGGCGCATTATACATGTCTTTACTAGGTTTGGTTTTTCCTAATTAGGAATCATTCTTTAAGGAATTACATCTAGCTCAAAATGAAAGTCTGTCTCACTCTCAAGGCTTGGTTAGATTTGGTTATAGCTGAAAGATAGAATTGTGTGATGCTATGCTCAAAGTTCTTGTATCCACCTTTAGTAGCCTACAACCTACCAATTGTCGTCTTGAATTGTTCAGTTGCTAGCTTCTCAGTATTGTATATAGTTAATAATGGGTGCATCAAAACATGGTTCTTTTGAAGGGCAGTGCTGACTGAGCTTCCAAGTGGGGTCTCCTCTCAGTTTATTGGCCAGCCTCTTGTCCAGAAGCTCAAAGGTCAGCCGTCACCGCCATTCTCTAGAGCATATCTATGAGGTAAACCCTGTAGCCAGCTGTCACCTTGGGTCTGCCGCTCCGCTGTTAGACCGGTGACCTCGTGGCTCAATAAGACATGGCGGTTCAGCCTGCCGGGGCATTGTGGTACAGTGCCATGCAGCCATCCAAGACTTCGAAAATCTATTTACATTTACTCAACAATGCAACAATGCAGATGTAAGTGTGGCCTGAGTTTACTATTAATGAGTATTCAATCTATAAATCCATTACAGTGTAGAATGGCAAATATGTAGTGAGCTAACATTACAATACAATAATCTAAAAAGGGGTAACTGACTGAGACTTTATCTTTTTGCTATAAAGTCAGGAAATTACAGAATATAAATCAATTAAAACAACAACACTAAATAAAGAAAGTCAGAAAAACAAATGAATGCAGTAAAAAAATTAAGAACAGTTAAACAAGAACACTACACTGTTGTTGGTACTGGCGGTGCTGCTGGTGCTGTTGGCCTCCACCCCGACCTCCTCCTCCACTGCCCAAGTGAAAAATAAGTATACTTTTTGTATTAAAAGTATACTACAGATTTCAAAAGCATGTTAAAAGTATACTTTCCTCGTCTAGCACTACTCAAAAGCACACTATAATGTTACTTTTAAGTTTGTAAGTACACTTAAAATACATTTTATCTAGAATTTTATTTTAATACACTTTCAATAAAGTATATTAGAATAGAGTATACTTGCAGTGAATTATTTGAAAGTACACTTAAAATACATTTGATCTAAAATTGTATTTGAAAACACTTTCAATAAAGTATATTAGAATAGAGTATACTTACAGTGAATTATTTTAAAGTACACTTCCAATACATTTGATCTAAAATTGTATTTTAATATACTATGTATGAAATATATTAAAATAAAGTATATTTACAGTGAAATGTTTGAAAGTACACTTAAAATCCATTTGATCTAAAATTGTATTATAATACACTTGATAAAGTATATTAATATAAAGCATACTTACAATGAAATATTTGAAAGTATATTTATTTAAATTTGTACTTTAGTATAATATAGACATTTTCTAATTTTAAATATAATAGAAACATACTATTAATGAATTTTATTTCAATTGGTCATTTCAGTAAGGAGCGCCAATCATAGAGCAGTATTTTGAAAAAAAAAACAGCTCCAATACTGGGTGAATCACAAGCTCTGATTAGCTGTGCCATTTCACTTGCCATTTTTTCTTACTGAGACAAGGAGTCACAAATCTATGAATTTTTTTGGAAATAAAAAGGTGGATAAAAGAAAACACAGAAATGTTGCCTGACCTGGAATCGGGAGAGCGCTTGATTGAGTGGTCTTTGAAACCAGAAGGAAAGAACCTGGCTATGGAGGACCAAAGCTGCCAAAATTAAAAATAAATACATAAATAAATAAATGACTCAAAAATAAATAAAATGCCATGGATTGTATTTTCCTTTGTATTAAATCCCCTATTATTTACTTTACTATTTACATTTCTTTTTTGCTTTTTACATTTCCTTTTACATTTGTTTTGCATTTCCCCTCCTATGGACTTCCAATTTACTTTTTTACTTCGGTAGTACTTTCTTTAAACATTTTTTTAGAAGTAGTTTTTTACATTTCCTTTTGGCATTTCCTTTCACATTTCTGTATGCATTTCTTCTTCATTATGCAAATGAGTAGGCGGTGCTTTCAGTCTTAGCGATCAAACTAGGAAAAGGCGCTGGCTAGACGGGTTAAACAATGAGCGCACCATTTTAGATATTTGACAATTTATTAATTTGTCTATATTCAATAACGTTTACTAAACCAAGAAAAATTCGGAAGATAGGACTGTTTCATTTCTTAATTTAAAAAAAATAAGTCAATAGGGTTAGGGTTAGGGATAGTTAGGGTTACTCAATCCATGCACTATGATGTCGAACAACCAATAGGTGAAAAGTTGACCCCGTGACACATTTTAATAATAATACATTTCATTTATAGGCACCTTTCTAAACACCCATGGTCACCGTACAAGACATATAATATACATACAGTAAAAACAGCACAATACACAATTTAGGATGCAATAAACATAGGACACACATGGGAATTGAGGCAGAGGACATCGATGAACAGCACAAGATTACAAGGGTACAGGGTATAAAACAACAAACACATTATGTCAGGCATTATAAGAACGCACTTTTAAATAGATGAGTTTTGAGGAGCTTTTTGAATGTTGTACAACATTAAAACAATTTAGCAGAAGGCTTTCTTAAATAGAAAAGTTTTTAGGTCTGATTTAAAAGTGGATAGAGTCTGAGGCATTCTCATGGTCTGGAAGGACAATCCACAGACGGCCCTGCTGCAGCACCGAACACCCGGTCACCGTGGAGATATTAGGAACTGCGTCGGCTGCAGATGGACTTTTTCGTCATGACAGAGGGGATGGAGCGCCCCGACCCAGGGAACAACAATCGCCAGGAAACTGCAGATGCAGCTAGGCCGGCGAAGAAATCCAAAATTCAATGCAGTTCGGAGTGTTGTAGCCATGGCTGAGCAGCTGAGAGAAAGGGGCACTCCGGTGTCACGTCAGTCCAATGCGAGACCGTTGTACAGTGCAGTGAAGTCCTAGGCAGGGGTGGAAGTAATGGATTACAAGTAATCACAATACTGTAATTGAGTAGCTTTTTCGTGTACTTGTACTTTTTAAATTACTTTTCCTAGTTGGTAATTTTTTTAGTAAGGATGCTACCTGGCCGCCTCCCTAGGGAGGTGTTCCAGGCACGTTCAGCTGGGCGGAAGCCGACCTACGACCAGGTGGAGGGATTATATCTCCACACTGGCCTGGGAACGCCTTGGAATCCCCCAGTCAGAGCTGGTAAATGTGGCCCGGGAAAGGGAAGTTTGGGATGCCCTGCTGGAACTGCTACCTCCGCGACCCGACCCCGGACAAAGCGGATGAAGATGATGATGATGGTTATGTACGGTATGTTATCATGTGTGGCAGTTTGGTGTTAAAAAAATGGAGATTGATGTTGGTTAGTTTAAGTTATGTTGTTTACTTTTAGGCTTGGACGAGAAAAAGTATTATTGGTATTAGATGAGGGCTACTCCCATACCCAAACCTATTATTTTGTTATTTTTGGAAGTTGAATATCTAATCCATGCCCTGCCCAAACACAGTTGGTATTACTACCTGTTATGCCATTTCCCACATGGCACATTAGGAGTGGCACTGTTTGAGGAGATTGAGTTTATATTTTCATATACTGAGGGCCCATGATGTTTCAATAGTAATGACAAAATCTAGTTTCAGACAGTCTGTTTTTTTTTGGGGGTAAATAAATATTGAGGTCAACACACATCTTTGACAAATATTTAATTGCCAGATAACAAATTGAGTTCCAACTGTACAACCATTGCCTGTTTTTCAGTTCAGAATGTGTACTCAGTAGCTTTTATTTGAGTATTTTTTGAGTGAGCTACTTTTTACTTGAGTAATTTTTTACACAAGTACTTTTACTTTTACTTGAGTATAATTTCAGTTAAGTAACAGTACTTCTACTTGAGTACGATATTTTGTACTCTTTACACCTCTGGTCCAAGGTTAGCCTGTTAGCTAACTAGCTTGTTAGCCTAGCAACCACAAAAACAATTCCTTGCCAAAAACACCGGCTTACCGTGATAAGTGTCCCTTAGCTTTAAAATAGCACCTATAAATTAAATGTAATATTATTATTATTAAAATGTGTCATGGTGTCAACTTTTCACATTGGTTGCTCGACATCAAAGTGCATGGATTTACTATTGACTTTTTAAAAAATTAAGAGATGAAACAGTCCTATCTTCCGAATTTTTGTAGGTTTAGTAAACGTTTATGAATAAAGACAAATGAATTAATTGTAAATTGTTTAAAAGGGTGCGTTCATTCATTGTTTAGCCTGTCTAGCAAGTAGCCATAGCTCTTTTTCCTAGTTTGATTGCCAAGACTGAAAGCACCCCCTACTCATTTGCATAATGAAGAAGAAATGCATACAGAAATGTAAAAGGAGATGTAAAAACCAACTTCTGAAGAAATGTTTAAAGAAAGTAATACTAAAGAAAAAAAGTCAATTGGAAGTACATAGGAGGGGAAATGCAAAACAAATGTAAAAGGAAATGTAAAAAGCAAAAAAGAAATGGAAATAGGAAAGTAAGTAATAGGCGATTTAATACAAAGACAAATACAATCCATGGAATTTTATTTATTTTTGAGTCATTTATTTATTTATGTATTTATTTTTAATTTTGGCAGCTTTGGTTCTCCATACCTGGCAAGCAATTGCAACTAAAATCCTGATCTTTAGAGGTAAGTTTGACTGTTGGCTAGAATATCTAGATGCTGAAGTTCAAAGCCAATATTAGTTAACCATATCTTTTAGCACCCACTGGCACAGCATTCATGCATTTAATATGCGTTGACTTAGCTTTTCTGGCTTGCTCTGTGAGTTGTACTTTTGCTAACATTAGCTATGTAGCTAACTGAGCTAATGTTATGCTAATGTTTAAACTGGTTAGCTAAAAAAGCTTCATGTGTGATATTGATAGTATGCATTATTAAAGAGAACTGAGCATTAAATTATTTTCTTCAATTGTACACTACCCCATCATAACAATTTAATTATTATTTGCTAAGAAAGATATCTGGTAACTACAAATATGTTTGGCTTTTTTCTTGGATGATTTTCCAGATGTGGTGGTGAAGCTTAGAAGTGAGAAGACCTACAGAGTTGGATGGTACAACAGCTGCCAGTTCTGTGAAAACATCCAAGACTGCAAAGTCTAAGGTTAGTATGTTGATTTAAATCACATTTAAAATGTACAAATTCGGTTGCGAATATCCCCACAGTCCTAAAGATTGCAAGACGTCAGGAACGTCATGAACTCCTGCACGACATTAAAGCCCCTATAGGCAATTCTTTTGTATTAATTATTAGTGTGACCACATATGGTTCATATATCAAAACGTGCGTCCGGATCCGTAGTTGGTTGCTTTTTATTTGTGACATCATAATATGTAACATATTACTATAATATTTAAAGGTGCAGTATGTAAGTTTGAATTTCTAGCTATAAATTAAATTTTTCTGTTTTTGTACGTTTATTACGTACCTCCTGGAGGATATTAAATCAAATGCTCAGAGAAGGTGCGATATATATGAGCGCCCTGAGCCCTGTATTTAGCTTTTAAAAAATCTAGGGACGCCGGCCTATCCCCAACCAATCAGGAGTTTTTGCAAGGAGTAAAGGCTATCTGCTTGTCAATCACCTCACGTGCACACTCCCAGGTAAAATACATACAGCGTCACCCTCCAAACAAGCTTGTTGTTACAATTTGTGTCGCAGACAAAGTAGCAGCGATGTGAACTAGTACTTGCAAGGCGGGTGAAGTCATTACATAGACTTGGCTTGTCATATCGCCAAGTGCAGTTTTAGAACGTTAGGAAGTATCGTGCCAGATTGAGGTCAAAAAGGCATTATTCGTTTACATGCATATGTTGGATGTACTCGGCAACTTATAGTAGCTATGGTGCCAATCACAGATAAATAAAAACGATTGTCATGCACTAGCTCATACTAATAGGGGAATAAAATTATTAAATTGTTTTTGTTAACGTTAGCTTACTATGGAAACGGTCATTTGAGTCTGTGCTCATTGCTTTGGTGTGAACCACTCAGTTTTAGAGCGTTTACGATCAGACATTTAGGATTCTTTTGTTTCTCACCTCATCAGACATGGCTTATGCGTTGTTGGTGAGAACCAAAAATATGCACAACATACACATGATTCATGAAACACTGCCTTGCTAAGGCTCATGAAGTCAAGTCATCGTGCACGGCATGTGTGGGATGGGCCATTGAGAGGGATAGGAGGGACCAAAGACTCAGGAGGTTGGCCTTTTTGAGTGTTGTGATTCAAATTCTTGCAATTATTTCCCCAATTAACTAGAACTACATACTGCACCTTTAATAAACTGCTCAAAAGTGCCATTTTTCACATTTTTTCACACTTTAATTTTGAGAATTCCGTATCTCGACCTCTGTACATGGTATACATACGGTTCATATATCAAAACATGCGTCTTGGTACACAGATTCATGCTTTTACAAAATGTCTCATTTATAATTTATATTTTTTTTATTATTATTAATTAACATGCTTTTTGTTAGGTCTCAGCTGAAACGCTGCTACTCCTACAAATTGTATGCGACATGTACGGTTCCTATGTCCAAATGTTCATGTTACCATGGTGCATACCTGCATTACTTTTCTCATGGATATGATTTATACTTTCATAATTATGCAAATATGTAAATGAACCTAATTTGCATACACCACTTAAACTGGATTATCTCACTGAGTTTTCATGCGAGACACATGGATCACATATCAAAATGCTCATCTTGACATGCTGGATCACACAATGTAAACAATTGCAGAAAATATTATGGGATGTATGAGGTACATTTAAAAATGCTTAACAGAGCATCTTTTTCAGCTATTATGTTACAAACACCGTTCCAACTGCATATTGCTCAACTTGGCCAGCTTAGTCAACATACTAAAAATCATATTGATACATCCCATAATTTTTATGTTTTTACAGTTTTAGTGCGTCTCCCACAGACTTACAGTCAAGTTGTAGCAGATCATTTTAAATATGCTAAATGAAAACTAAAAGTAGCTTGAATTATCACTTAAAGTGTACTAGTAGATTATTGATATAGTATAAATATACTTTAACTTTACCAATACACATATCTCGCATTCTCCAAAAAAGTGTACTTCAGCATCTTTTTTGTGTATTATTAGTTGTTCCAATTTAGCACACTAACACTACTTAAATTGCAATAAATACATATTTTAGCACATCTTTATTACACTTTGAGAATACCAAGTACAACTTAAGTTGTACTAATTTGTTCCAAAATAGCATAACTTAAGCATGACTTAAGATATACTAAAAAATATCCAGAAAAGTTTACTTTTTCTGTATTAAGTACACTGTACTTAGTATATATTTAGTGCAAAATAAGTACACTTTTTTCACTTGGGGGTCCTTTTCATTAGTGTAACTGGGGCCATTTAGTCATACACAGATAGCAATTGCTTCTTTACTGACTACAGCAATTACAACTGCACATGTAGTTGGCTCATGTAAATTCAATATTCAGTTTACTTTGCACTATCCATACTTATATATTGATATACGTTTTAACTCTGAAATTCTATCTATCTATTCCTCCCTCCCTCCCTCCATCCACCCATCCAAGCTTTGCTGGGGTATTAGCTTTGAAATTATGTGTGACTTTGACTTTTGGCTGAATAATAAAAACTCTTAATTTTTGGCAGTTTGACACCAAGCTGAAAAGGCAGGCCCTTATCTGGGAAGTCCCTCTGCCTAAGCGCATTCTTCAAATTATGCTTCATGGAATCAGTACAGGCTTAGGTTTTAGGTGTATGCTCACCCTCCAGACGGTCCTGTGTGGGTTTGATAAAAGGCAATGGAGGTCGATGATTAAGCGCCCCTGGCCATTGTGTTTATGGGAAGGACTCGGCCTTCTTACAGGTGGGAGTAAATCAAAGCCAAGAGCGTGTCTATTGTCTGTCTGGAAAAGGAGGTAAACACCTTGTCTTTGCAGTAGCTCCCAACACAAACCATTTGCATAGCCTGACTTGGATTCAACTGCACGAGAGAGGGATATGAAGCCTAAGAGACAAGTGATCTTTTCTTCAACTTTGGTAATTGTCTGCGAATCAGCTACATGGAGGGGTCAACAAGTTCATTTGCGCCGGTGCTTATTCAACAGTCTTATAAAGGCCTCCGGTATTTGGCACGTTTGAAACATAAGCAGGAATTGTGGCTTGTTTTACTTACTGGAAATGCCTAGATATTTCCATTTGACGTGACTTCCAGTCTATCTGATGTATTTGTTGTCTCAACTCTTTTCCAGCTGCACTGGGCATCATCTATGCATGCTGGGATATTGACTTCCCTAATCTATGACAACTAGCTTCCCGCTACAGTTAGGGAATTTGACAACAAGTTTAAATGTCCTGTGTAAGAGCCAGCAATTGGTTGAGATAGGGGAGTTGTCACTGGATCGTGGAGTTCAGAGGTTTCTAGGCCTAATCAGTGGAATGCTTTTTATATTTAGCCCTTTGATACAAAAAAAAAGAAAATAAGCATAAAAGAGAAAGTGAACATCTTTACCCATGTGTACCAAATAGCGAGACAGTCACAACGCCTTTCAATGGATGAGGGTGTGAACTGGTAAGAGCCTCTTGTCTCTTGCAAGAAATTGATGAAATGTCAGCCTCCTCCCACTTTTCACAAGAGATGCGCACTATAAATGCCGCCACCATTGTTTACCAAAATTACACAGGGGACAAATACAAGGCTGATATGGGAGAACTAAAGAACTGGGTCTTCTGGCGGGCGGTGCTAGCCGAGTTTGTGGGCATGGTACTGTTCATATTTATTGGCATCTCATCAGCAATAGGAAACAAGAACAACACACACCCCGACCAGGAGGTGAGGGTGGCGCTGGCCTTCGGGCTGGCCATTGCCACCCTGGCCCAGAGCTTGGGCCACCTTCGTGGGGCTCATCTGAACCCAGCCATCTCCCTGGGGCTGCTAGTCAGCTGCCAGATCAGCGTCCTCCGGTGTGCTTTCTATGTCCTGGCTTGGATGCTAGGGGCTGTGACGGCCAGTGCTATTGTATACGCTCTGACGCAGTCAAGCCATTCACCAACAACGGGCTAGGGATCAACAGGGTGAGTGACGATGATGAACAGATCCTGCTATTTTAATGATTATGCAAGCTGTGTGGTATAAGCATTTTTAACATAATACAAAATTCGATTTCATATCCAAGAATGTCAATAAATACTATGTCTTGCTTCGTTGCATACAATATGCTTCATCCACAAAATACAATTCCTCTCTCCAACCCCAGCTCAATCAAATCAGTGAAGCACAAGGCTTTGGCATTGAGTTCTTTGCCACCCTCCAGTTGGTCCAGTGTTTCATAGCAGTAACTGACAAACGGCGGAGCGATGTGACAGGCTCTGCACCGCTGGCTATCGGGCTCTCCGTGGGACTTGGACACCTTGCAGCCGTAAGTGGTTGGTGATCCTTCAACAAGTCAGCTGGGCCTGTACTCATTTGTCATTTTAAAGTGCACTGTAAATACTCTTTAGCAGAAAAGAGTGGCATCTTGAATAGGCGATAAGGTTTAAACAAACCACCGAATGCACAGGCGGGATGTCTTCTTGGAAATTGTGGATGTTTCCAAAGGCATTTATAAAGGTGCTTCTAATGGTGAGGTTAGGAGAGTTTTAAGAGACTACTAGACAGCACATCTATCATGTTTTTTAAGCAGTCTTTTAAAAAGATATACTGTTGCAAATACACATGCATCCATTTAAAATTATTGCTAGACTTCACCTTAATGTGATACCTGTCTACTTAATACTTATACATGTGTTACTGTATACTGTTTTCAGTCATTACTCAAAAATATCCAATTAAAAGTCCGAATAAAAACATTGTTTGACCTTAAGATTCATTTTTACAGATCAGTTTCACTGGTTGTGGTATCAATCCTGCACGCACCTTTGGGCCAGTTTTGATTATGGAGGCTTTTGATAGCCAATGGGTATTGTTACATTTTGCCTCATTAATATTAATAATAACTATTAGCTACAGCATTCATGGGCAAAGGTCTACCTGTAAAATACACATAATACCCCCTCTCACTTCAGCAGAAATGCGAAGTTTGAAGCTTTTTACTTGATTTCCAGGTGTACTGGCTGGGGCCTTTGCTTGGTGGCATAGTGGCAGCTCTTATCTATGACTTTCTACTGTATCCTCGAAGTGATGACTTCAGCAAGCGAAGAAATGTTCTGATGAGTGGAGCAGAGCCTGAATCTGCAGCCTCTGATATCATCCATAGGGGCAGCGGCAGTCCAGGTACAGCTCCATGGCCCAGACAATAACAACATACATTTTGAACAGACGATAGGCAGAATCTGCCTATTTTGTCAACGAATGCTTTATGTATATATATACTGCTGTTCATTTGATGCAAATAATTAGAACAGGATGTTCGATATGTCATGTTTTATAAAATAAATGATTAATAAAGACCAACATTGAGAAAGTTGTGTTGTGTCGTTCACTGCTGCTGTACTCTCAAATACCCTGGCAGCGCTTTAACTTTCAGCACAGGAGGACACATGGTTTGTCTATATTTTTTCAAGATTTTGATGAGCTAAACTCCATCAGGATGATATTGCTGAGTTCAGTTGACCTTAAGGAGGGTCAACAGACGTTGAATCACATGCAATTCTATTCAGTGTGTTGGGAGGCAGTCCAAATGGGTGTCTTACGTTAATAACAAGAGGATGTGAGTCAGGTAATGGCATAACCGTGCATACCCCCCACTTCCACCCAACCAAAAAAAAAAATATATATATATAATTGGAAAGTAAGGGGACAACAGGAAGATTCAATTTCCTTCTTGGCAAAAACATAAAGCATGTTCTTCCTACAGCTACTTGCAAGGGACCTTGTACATCCCTTTGTTATGGGTATTTAATGGGCCCCACACCCTGTGCTAATCGTGCGCTTACAATCTAATGACTAACTCTGACTGACTCTGTGGGGGCAACCTAATCTGCACAAATCAGCACAGCCTGAGAGAAAACCATTGAGAATCCTGTAAATAAGAATGAGTTATTTTTGTCTTAACCACGAATCCGGACAGGAAACCCTGATTGCTTGGATGAACATCCCCCATTGACCGCACCAACTCTGCAGCCCTATGTGAGATGATTATTAACCATAAAACGTTTTCATTTGGAGTGCAACACAGCCAATGTGTGTCTTCTACCTGGATTCTGACGTAAACCTTTGCCCACTTTGCTAGCATTCAGCATAAAGAGGACAAAGGAAAAATCCACATGACCTTCACAACTGAACAATACTACACTCATTGCATAAGCATTTGAGAGGAAAGCTACAGGTTACTCTGCCAAATAGAAAATACCCTATTTTCTGCATCACGTTTTCCCATTAATTAAGAAACTTTATTTGGATTTGCGACCCTGAGTGAACAACACATTTGAATACATGCTGTTTTAATTTCTTGTTAACACAAAGTTGTGCAACACCTAATGCCCCTTGGGGAAAAGTTATGCTCACATATTATTAGTAGCAGCTTGCGCCACCACCGGCAGCAATAACTGCAACTAAACACTTCTTGTAGTTAGTGATCAGTCTCTCATAGCACCATAGAGGAATTATGGCCCATGAAAAACTGTTTCAATTCAATGAGATTTGAGGGGTTTTCATGCATCAACTGCTTGTTTCCGGAAGGACTCAATGGGGTTAATATCTGGACTCTAACTAGGCCATTCCAAAAGAAATTCCATTTATTTATTTAACCACATTGATGTAGACGACCACCGAGCTCAACTATTGGGAATTTGTTTGAAAAGTTGAGCACACACATCATTGTTGAAATGAAAAAATATATAATATTTCTGAAAATGTCACAGGTGGAAAATACTTTTTCACAATACTGTGTGTGATTGGTGTCAGCTGCCTTTGTGTATTTAATGTTAAAAAGCATTGTATTGATATTTTATAATGATTCAAAGTGTTCCTTTGGCTACCCCATTTATAATTTATGGTCAGAATATGTTTTATATAATTACTATGCAGAAGATTAATACACCCATCCAGCCATCCATTCGCTAAACCACATGCACATTGGAAAGAAATAAAACTGCATGAGAAAAATAAGGCTTCTGTACAAACCGACCACCAAACCGATAACAAAACCAAACCAAACCGATAACATTTTGAAACTGTAAGCCTCAAAGAGATAGCAAGAACACATGGATCCTTCTCCCTGTGCAAGGAGTTCGGTGGAAAAGGTCAAGGTTCGACTTTGACACCCTTCATGTAGTATGTTACTGTTTATTTTTAACCTGTCTTCACCAACGGACCCCCAAATTGATGAAGTGTGCGTGTTCTCTCAAAGTGCTGTAAAGTTAAAGTCCCTAACCTTAACTCCCATCCATACATTCCATTTGCTGAGTGGTGATGAACCCCTTATCTGTGACCACAGAGTGACATAACAAGCTCACTCCCTTCTGTTTCTCGTCAGTTTCTGGCACAAAGTCAAGATGATGGGGTGCATTACTCAGATTGGAAGGGAACTGTTTAGAAATAGTGTTAAGTGTAAGTTTGGGACAGGTTTGCATTGCAAGTTTTTAAGAAAACACCCAGCAAAATGAAAGCCACTCCAAACTGCTGGGTCAAGCAGTCCTGACTTCTTCAACCACAGTGACCACACGAGTATTCAAAAGTGTTTTTCAGCTCTTTGCAAATGTGAGGCATTGACACTACTGAGACACCTTTTCACAGCTCCTGTGTTTCTTAAGGAAACGCACCCAAAGTTCAGTTTACCAGTTTGCTGACACTTCAACAAGCTAGTTGCACCTCTTCAAATTTTATCTTTGCCATGACAAAACATAACAAATGTCACACAAAAACACATTGAATAGAGGGCAGGTTTGCTCAAATAAAGAACGACTGAACAGGATATGACCTGGATTTCACTTTTAACATTCACAATAGAACACACAGTCAGAACAGAGCGGATCCATAATATTATAATTGATTGTCTGAAGTTAATTATTTCCTACAAAGTCACAGATTCAATGACTTGTTTTCCACTTTCCCAATGCTATACACTGACCACAGCATAGCCTAAAGTGCAATAGTTTGACGTCAAACACACGCATTTTATAAGAACTTAGCAAAATGTGTTTTGCTGTAGGGTAATAGGCCACAACTTACCCAGTAGTAATGTGTAGACAAGGCCTCAATTTACAGTCTTTCATAAACTTACTTTAAAACTGTAATGATTCCAAATATATGCATATTCTATGAAGATGACAAATATGGGCTGGACCAGCCTTTCTCAAACTTCTTTGTCCTGGGGCCCAGTAAAGTCAGAGTTTGGGTTTACAGACCCACCACAACTCCGATACCCCCCCAAAGCACCCCCAACACCACCATCCACGCCGCAGTAGGGGTGATAGATATCCTGCATATTATTATTTGTCTATTAATTATTAGTCTTAATTATTATTTATATGTGATTTATGATTACAGGCCATTTAGACCAGCTCCATATGAAATGAGATATTACTTTGTTATGATTTTGCGCTATATAAACAAAATAAAATTTAATTGAAAGCTTCAACAGAGGTGATTTGGCTGAACATAAAATTACTGCCAACAATACCAACACCAAATAAAATATAAACTGATTCTTATAAACACTCCCAACACAAATGTTTTTTTCCTTTTTTTTTGTTTTGTCCTTTTTTGGGGGGCTAAATTAACTGCAAACGGTGCAACACTGCCCCAACTTAAAACTGTTCAACACATGTTTAAACTAATATACAGCCATCTGCAATCACAATATAAAGACCAACAACAGTAACATATCTGGGTGGTAGATGTAAAAGTGTGGAAATGGTTTATTTGTAATTAAGACTTTAGAAGCGAATGGTAGGTGGAATGTTCGAAGTGCGTGAAACTTTTAAAGCAACGTACGCAAAAATGGCGTCCATGTAACCATGGAAACTTGCTCTCCCCCTCACTCCTGCCTGGCTGCCTAAACTGGCTAGCAATCACAACAATCGTAGTGCACACGTATTGTATTTAGAAGTGAGATCGCCGCCTTCACGAGTTTTCTCAACTCCCAGTGCCTCCTCTCCATTCATTCCCTATGTAAATAGTTCAACTTTTGCTTAAGCGCGGTGCTCGTTAATGTCACTTTTTTTAGAGACTCTAAACCTATTTTGACTTGTGCTGTGCGGACCGGCAGTTACCGGGTTTGAGAAACGCTGGTCCAGACCATGGGCGTTGCAAGACCCCTTTTACTGTGGCACGTGCCCCAGTATTGAGCTGTGCCGCAGTAAAATATCATGTTCGAGTTTCAATATTTGGCAGTGGATTCATTTAGATTGATAATAACGGGGAAATAATGGAAATTTTTCTTACCCACAATGTCAAGCACGGGGATTTTAACCCAAAATACAAGCTGAGGCACGCAATGTGTCTTGCAACGCCCCTGGGCAAGACATAATGTCACTCTCTTTTTATCTTAGTGACATGAGGTGTAATAATACATCAACGTTTTGCTGCCACGCCAGAAAAATAAAAACAGATCAGTATCACGTTATAACTTGAAAATTAGGCCTATATTGTTATAACAAGATGTTTTTCATGTTATAACAGGATATTTTCACGTTATAACGTTTTAAATTACTGTTTTAACATAAAACGTGTCAAGATATAACTGACAAGTGATAACAAGAGTCTACAGACGTGAAAGTCATGTTTGAATGAGGAAGCGGTGGGAACACCACCATAGTGGGGCCTTGAGCAAGGCACTTAACCCATAAATTACACTCTAGGGGGACAGCCCCTGTAATTTCATTGTCGCTTTGGATAAAAGCGTAGGCTAATTGACTGTAATGTAAATGTAATGTGTGCGGAGAACGGATCGATGAATATGGCTCGTTGGTGAAATGGTGTAGGCCTAGCAATTGTGACCATGGTCAGCCTTCCTTGTCCCCCTTGCTGATCGGTGAGAAATTACATGACACTATCTATGGGGGTCAAACTCATTCTTCTTTCTGTTCAGCCCCATGCATGATACAATAATTCCTAGTGTACACATACTTCCTATCACAATATTATTATTTTATTATGTATTGTTCATAAATCATTGTTTGTACAAAAGCAGCAGATTTCCGCATGTCTCTGTCTATCTAGTCTATTGGTTCAGCTATCACATTACAACGTGAAAATATCATGTTATAACGTGAATAACATCTTGTTATAACAAAAAACTTTTCACAACGTGATACTGTTTTTATTTTACTGACGTGGCAGCAATAGCTTCCGTAATAATAACATGTCAAATTTTTTAAAATCCTATTAAACAGTTAGTGTAGGCCTACTTGTGAAAACTCGTCATGCAAGCCAAAATAGTAGCCTAACTCGAGGCGCGAGGGGTGAATGTAGCCCAGATAGATGATGTAGGGTGGTGGAGGTCAGCGGTGCTGCTCCTGAAGTGAAGTCTCTGTTTAGCAGTTCAGACGTTCAGCCACCACTCAACGCTCATTGGAGAGCTTCTGAGTATTATTATTACCACGTGGGTCAGAAGAGACACTGAGCTGTTGAGTCGATCTGTCAGACATATGTATTGGGCTGTTTGCTGGGATGTCACTCAAACCGAGACATTATATGCAAAGTGTTAAGGCCTAGGATTAGACCTATAGTACCCAATTAATACAGTCAGTTCCTCGATTACGTATAGTTGCCTTCTAAGGCACTGGGCAATTTACTCGCCGTGTCAAGATCACCCTAGTGTAAAATGAACACTGACTAATTTTATTCAGACTAATCATCACATTAGAGTAATATTCCAAATTCAGTCCCGCTCACAGCAGTAGTGGTTTGTACGATCTTAATCCTTGTGCTTTGTAGGGCAATATACTCGCCGTGTCAAGATCACCCTAGTGTAAAATGAACACTGACTTATTTTATTCAGAGTGACTAATCATCACATTAGAGTAATATTCCAAATTCAGTCCCGCTCACAGCAGTAGTGGTTTGTACGATCTTAATCCTTGTACTATGTAGGGCACACGGCCCCCTTGTGGCTTGATGCAGGCATCACTATCCCTGTAGTATAATACTATTTTCTAATAAATAAATCTATATTTACAAATATTTTATCTAAAGGGTTATATATTTAATTATTTTATAAAAACAATTATTGAATCAGGGAAGATGTAATTCAGTACTTCATATATAATTCAGTAGCCATGCTCACTCTCAAACTGAACCGGAAATACAACATTCAGCCAGCACAGGGTCATCATCATCATCATCATCGTTGACGTGCGAACTGGAAAGATGTCGCCGTCGTTATTTAATTTTATCGAAGCTAAAGACAAATTTACGGTAAGAGATCAAGTTCAGTATGTTCTGTATTTTATTTTATATAGATATATTATACATTAATGCACTCAAACCCGTCTAGCGGACTAACGCCGTTAGCACCTTAGTTGTTTTTCTCCCTACAGTACACACTTAGCTAGCTTATTTCGCAAACTGCTAGCTAACTAACTTGTGAATGAAAGTAACAACATCTCTCCTGTTATCTATTCAACTAGGCATCCGCCCGAAGTGCGTTGAACAGTAAAATCAGCAAACCCCTGATAAATGCATTCAATCAGATTTCGGGAAAGTAAGTGACGTTTTAAATAAGTGTTAACGCAGGTATCAGCCCATTTCTAGTCCAAATTGTAGTTGGAAAATGTAAACCAGCACGATTTATTTACTTGGGATACTTTCAGTCATAGTGCATCTCATCCTCACCCTAATCTGTTTGCATATGTCGGCTTGTCTTCATTCCTCACAGTGAGACAGAGAAGAAAACCACCCTTGACCAGTCTTTAAGAGGAGTCTTGGAGGAGCAGATTGTACGTTCCCATTGTCATCCTGCATGTACTACTTTTGTATCAAGGACCGCTTGTGGCACCAGACCAAGTGGTAGCTCCTTGCACATTCTGTTGAGTTGAGCGTCCAGTCAAACAAAATACTATAAAGAAAATAGGAGGGTCTGGAACTAAAAGTTGTGTCTGTACAGGTGGAACAGAAAGCAAGCTGTGATGACTTCCTGGCACTCATTTATCTCAGTATCGATGGAGTCACTGAGGGTGGGTTCCTCTGACCTGTAGCCCAAGGCTGACTCTACTATCACCATTACGTACATTCATACCTGTGGCAATTTGGTATAGTAGTTCCACATTTTAAAATAAAATGATTGAAGTCGACAAACTGTCTCCATGGAGAGCTGGATAGAATTCTGAAGGGGAAGGCTGTGGTCCTGAGGATGTGTTTCCTCCTTGCCAGGTATCTGCTCTGCCACGACTCCGTTCCTCCTCTTGGGCGACGTGCTGGACTGCCTGCCCCTGGATCAGTGTGACAAGATCTTCTCCTTCGTGGAGGAGAACGTCTCCACCTGGAAGTCGGTGGGTACAACGACCACCTCCCGAGCACCGGGCATGGCTGTTTTAAGGGGTTGACCTTGGCGGAGTTTGATGCAGATACATTTTGTTCTCTTTTATTTCAGAACTCCTTTTACACCGCCGGGAAGAACTACTTGTTGAGAATGTGTAATGGTAAGGATAATCATACATTATCATTATAGCGGTGTTTTGGTATTTGGATGTGGCTGATCTAACAGGGTCCCCTTTCTGTGTAGATCTATTGAGAAGGTTATCCAAGTCCCAGAACACGGTCTTCTGTGGGCGGATCCAGCTCTTCCTAGCCCGCCTCTTCCCTTTGTCTGAGAAATCAGGTAAGAGAGCTGTCTACACACACCTGCCAGGGCTGCTCCCAGGATTAGCCATGGGCTTGAAGGTCTGATTATAACCGTTGGCCATCTAGGCATTTCTCTATGCATACCATTAGGGTGATGCCCCTGATGTGCCTATGTTCAAGGTCTCAACCTGCAGAGCCAGTTCAACCTAGAAAACATCACAGTTTTCAACAAGAATGAGCAGGAGAGCACTCTGGGGCAGAAGGTAAGTAGCTGGTGGGTCTTGGTTATATGTGCATGCATATGTGTAAAAAACACAGCAAGACCCCTACCTGCCTGACCTTCTGGCACTTAAATGCACTAATGGGTAGGGTGGTGGTGCAGTACAAGAAATATTCAATGTAATTGGCTCACTTGTCTTTTGCATCATCTTGATCTATGCAAAGTGTTTCTGGCGTGCATGCAATGGTCCCATCCGTATCAATTTTTGAGCGGTTTGGATAAACGCGGTTCCACTAGCACCAAGGCCAGCATCAAATGCCTCATTTGTAAATGTGTGTTTCCTGCCATGCAGCACCCCGAGGAAAAGGAGGAAGGAATGGATGTGGAGGAGGGAGAGATGGGAGAAGAAGATGTGCCTGCGCCATGGTAAATCACAAACCTCAGCCACTAAGCATTCCTTCGTTAGGATCATAAGCAAATGTTATGTAAGCCTTTTTCTCGTCTGCCCGTGGTAATGTTCCGTTTAACTAACACGACCCCTACAGTTCCATTCCCATAGACTACAACCTCTACAGAAAGTTCTGGACTCTGCAGGACTACTTCAGAAACCCTGTGCAGTGTTATGACAAGTTTTCGTGGATGACCTTCCTCAAGGTGAGCCCCTCACCGTTTCCTCCCGAAGCTGCTTGCTGTTTGACGTATATAACCTGCTGACTAAAGGCCTCCCAACACCCACTGAGTTGATGACCCGCTCTTCGTCTTGTGCTCAGTACTCCGACGAGACGCTGGCGGTGTTCAGGAGCTTCAAGCTGGACGACATGCAGGCCTCCAAGAGGAAGCTGGAGGAGCTGAGGACGTCCGGAGGAGACCATGTGTACTTCGCTAAGTTCCTCACCAGTGAAAAGGTGAACTATGGGGCCCCTTGGTTTACATAGGAAGGGTTCACTTTTTAGAGGAGCCAAAATGTGCCCCTTTCTGGGTGTTCCAATATGTGCCCCTTTCTGGGTGTTATGCTCATCGTTTGTCTGCATGCCCCCCCCCCCCCCCCCCCCAGCTGATGGACCTGCAGCTCAGCGACAGCAACTTTCGGCGGCACATCCTCCTGCAGTACCTCATCCTCTTCCAGTACCTCAAGGGCCAAGTCAAGTTTAAAAGGTGAGATTTTCCGTGGCCGCGCACCTGGCCCCGTCGTTTGTCCTGTCGACGCAATCGCATGTCCCGGCTCCGTCACCCAGCCTTCTTTGACGTGTAGTGTTCTCCTGTCCTATCCTGTCCCATCGCAGCTCCGGCTGCATCCTGAACGACGACCAGACCGCGTGGATGGAGGAAACCACCAAGCTGGTCTACCAGGTCAGTCTGCCGTGTCTCTGGTCTACCTGTGGCTCGTCCACCGAGGCCATGGCTCCGTGATAGCCTAGGACAAACCAGATCACTCTTGTGATCTCCAGATTAGGACAGTGTGGTCTCACTTAGTGGTCCCATGTAGGTGATTCATTTAGCATGTCTCGCACCATCTCAGTATCATACCGGCATTTAATGACAACTCATGAAAAGGCTTTCAGTGAAGCCATATTATTTCTGTCAACCCAATAAAAAAAATGTTCTTACTTTAATCTGACCTTTATCCTATCAAATAAATATAAGTCAAGCAGCCATTCATGGATATAGGAGTGACTAAACAGGTTTTGTGAGACGGCGATTGACCGGCTACGCCCTGATAGTGAATGTAGGATTTATTCTAGCCCAAGTATCACGAAGCTGTCTTCAGACGACACACCTTTTTTGAAACAGCAACAAAAGCCTCAGCTATTAATGTGACGGTGCATACTGTGTTTTTTTTGTGTTAACAATGCAGCAAGCTTTGTTGTGGAACATATTTGTTCTGAACGACTAAGGCAGCATTGAGTGCCTCTCTAAAGTGTAGAGTACGACATAACCAATGTGTACTCTTCCCCTATCAGCTACTGAGAGAGATCCCTCCCGATGGAGACAAGTTTGCCAAAATGGTTGAGGTGAGTGTCTCTTCTAGGCACTTATAGGTGAATGCAATTTGGTTGTGTTTTCCTTTAGTTATGTTTCCTTTGACATTCGACCGTGATGGTGGCCTTTTCTCATTGTCTGGCAGCATGTCCTGAACACAGAAGAGAACTGGAACGCCTGGAAGAACGAGGGATGTGCCAGCTTTGTCAAAGAGAGGTACGGCAACCATCAAAGGGTGCTATTCATTAAATTAATCTTATCTAGGCTGTTTGTGTTTGTGTCTGTTGTGTGTGTTGCGTGCGTGCACGAGCAAGGGATAGTATAACTTGTTCCGTGGAGCTCTTCCCAGACCCTTTCTCACCCTCTGTCCATCTGTTCCCCCCCTAGGCCGGCAGATGATAAACCCAAGAGGCCCACCAGGAAAAGACAAGCGCCAGAGGACTTCCTTGGAAAGGGGCCTGATCGGAAGGTCTTCATGGGAAAGTAAGGAGTCCTTATATCTAGGACTGCTGCTGACAGCCACGTATGGAATGCACTCCCCATAGACCTAACTGAACCGAACTGAATGTGTTTTCCAGTGATGAACTGACCCGACTATGGAACCTCAACCATGACAATATGGAGGCCTGCAAGTCTGACAGCAGGTACGCAACATCGAAAGAAGGCTGCAACTACCAAAAAAAATTACTGTTTTGTGTCTTTTAAGCTTTTAAATGGAGTTTGATTACCTAACACAATCTGTTTAGGGAGTTCATGCCTTCCCTGGAGGAGTTCTTTGAGGAGGCCATTGAACAGGCCGACCCAGCCAATATGGTGGAGGATGAGTACAAGTACGCGGACATTACAGCCTGTGACAGTCACGACACTATGATTAGCCTTATGCCCCACATCGGGGTAAAAAAAATATATATATAATTTTATATGTTGAGAATTTGGTCTTGCTGACTTTGTCCCTCCCTGCCCTCCTTAGGGTGGTACGGAACTCGAACTACGGCTGGCGAGCTCTGCGTCTGTTGTCAAGGAGGAGTCCCCACTTCTTTCAGCCCACCAACCAGAAGTTCAAGAGCCTGGCGGACTACCTGGACAGCATGGTCAGCAAGCTGGCCAAAGAGCTGCCGGTGAGTTAAATTTTTTTTGTTTTTAAACCTAGGCCCATTTAGCCCATTCATTGACTCCACTACCTGCCTACAGAAGGACATTCCCTCTGAGGAGATTAAGACTGGAGAAGAGGATGATGACGACAATGGAGATAACCTTCTCAAGGAAAGCAATGACAGTGAGTTCTATTCAGTCTAATCAAAGACAATTTTACCTCAGTAATTTGTTCCTTTTAGCTCCCTCATCTTCCATCTCGGTTCTGCAAGTCCGTCTGGGTCAATACTAAAGTATTTTGGATGTAAGTGTCACTTATTCTTCGTGTTGCATTGCCCCCTGCAGGTCCAAGTATGCAAAGCAAGCTGGTGTCCAACCAGCAGATGGATGAGATTGCCGCTAAACTAGGCACCAATTGGAAGACCCTAGCCACCCAGCTAGAGATGAAGGCCTCGGAGCTGCGAGAGATCGAGACCGATAGTGAGGACGTGGAAATGCAGGCCAAGCTGCTACTGGTGGCCTGGCAGGACCGAGAGGGGACCCAGGCCACCGTGGAGAACCTGGTCACGGCTCTAAGCGCAGCAGGCTTCTCCGAGATGGCTGAAGTCCTAAATGAGGCATAGTCATGTTGTCTGCCTAACTTCGTCTCGATTTTTGACTAGCCCCATGTAAGAATTTGAAAACACTTTTGTATGTTGTATGGTTGAAATTGTGATTTTCTTCACTGTGAAAAGTTCCAATAAAAACCTTTTTCTAAGAAATTTTCAGCATTTGGGGATTATTCAATTAGCTCATCTCCAATTGTAAAAACATGTGGAGATAATGGTTACAGTATATCTAGCATATATCTATCGGGGGGGGGGGTCACACCTGAAGTATCACATGGTGTCAAAGAATCAGACAGTGTAGCTTAGTATAACAGTTTATTTTGACTATATGAAAAGCCATCCGTCAGTCAAGAAGTTATTACAGAGACACGTGTTCATCATTAGTTGTCTTACACATTGTGGCAGGGTGGTCAGAATGACTGCATGAGAAATAGAAAGTGAAGCACACTGTCATGTCAGAGCAGAGATGGTACAAAATTGGAGAAAGAAATAGCAAGTTATATGGCTAAATTGAAGTCTTTCTCCTTAAATGTTTACATTCCTTAAAATGACCTAAATTATTTTTGACAAATTTTAAAAAGGGGGCTGAGATTTCAGGAAAAGATCAGAAAATCAAACCAGTATCAGTAGGAAGGTGATTAAAAACAGAATTGAAGTATCTTAGACATCTGGTAGCCAAAAACAAAAAAAGTCCTATACAAGCTGATTAGAGATATCAGTATAGAGGAATACTTTGCTTCTATGACGTATGAACACCTTGTTGAAGGCTTTAAAAAATATACAATGTGTATAAAACATTTAATGAAACTAGCTAGAATCTGAAACTTATATCAAGGATCAAGTCCAGAGGCAGCCTCCTTATTTATTCATCTGTTTGATGCATACTGAGTGACTATAATCCAATTGATGCAGGATGTCGAACCAAAAAGCAAAAAAAAAAAAAAGTTAAGGTCATCCAATTTTAAAGACACCCAGATTTATTGCACATCTATTTAGACAGTGCTTGGAAATGGCATTTTCGTGGTAGATTTGTCTCCTCAGCAGTTCACTGTTCTTCGTCAAGTATCTCCAGTCGTCGTGGCCCGTAGAGCAGGACGTATGCTATATGCCAGTCGCCGCCGCCCGAGAGTCGCAGGATATCCTCCGGGGACACCACACTCACCTTATCGTCGTCAAACTTCACCCACTCATCTGGACACAAGAAACAAAGACCTTTTACATTTTTAATTCCTTTTATAAAAAGTATATCCTCATGAATATTCAGAGGTGCTCAAGATACTAATGAGTTGACAGAGAAGATGAAAGAAGAGCATGGGTCACCTTCTTTCCTCTTGACCCAGCCCACATAGTGCCCTGACGAGCTGGAGCGCCCCTGGTGCGTCAACACTGCCTGCAGGTCGTAGTAGCCGCTGTTGTTGGAACCCAGGTCTGTAGGGAACAGTCAGTTAGTACAGTTAGAATTACTACACCACAGGTTGGCGTGGCTGCTGCTTTACAGGTCCTTACAGTTTAATTCACAGGGGATAACAAAAGTGTGATTTGATTCAACCTACCGTCGGAGAAGGAGAAGGGCATGTACTTCACTTCTTTTACCGTTTCTGCCACCTTCTTCACGCCCTAGTGGATGCAGAGGAAACACTAAGACTCAGGGGACCTCATAAGGGAAGTACACTTTGTCCTTGTGTGGCAGGCAGTGGATATGGGCCTACCTTTTGCTGTTTCTCTAGCTTGGCGTCTTCGACCTCCTTGAACTTTGACCTGATTGGCACCATCTTCTCCTGGAGCTCTCCGGTGCACAGCTCGTAGACGTCCAGCATGAGGGGGAACTTGACATCCTGGTACAGCACACAGAAAACCACTCAGAGCCCAGATACTACGGAAAGTAGCTCGCTATGGTGGTCTGTTCTGTTGTCAAGAGCCAGATACAAACCTTAAGGACTTTGGCGTTGACTGACTCCTTCTCTTTGTAGAAAAAGCGGACCATCTGAACGGTCAGGTAGGCAGGGAGACGGCTGAGTTTAGACTGAAAGACCAGAAGCAGATCAACATCAACAAGATCAACAACTTCTGATCAATCTGAAATCTTTTGGATGTGTCAAGCCTCAATTAGTACATTGCAATTTTCTTTGAAAACAAAAACAAAAAAAATTTCAAAGCGTTGGCTGCAAAGGACACTTACAGATTTTATGTACAGGGCATTTCTGTCCAATGATGGAGACAGCTTTGTGATTTCTTCCTGCAGTCTCTGGAAAGAACAAAATAACGACATGAGACAAAGAGACATGATTAGACCACTGTTGCCATGGAGACAAGCACAATTATTTGAAAGGGTGATTAGAAAGTTACGTGAAAAGCTTTTGAAAGAATGACTGTATGTGTGCGCATGCAAGTTTCACATAGACGGTGTGTGACTGTGCTCACCAGCCTGAGTCCGGTGGCGAGGTACTTGACCTCCTGATTGATGAAGCAGCTGAGCTGGAGCTGGCTCTCCTTGCCCTTGGTGGGTTCCTCCTCCTCAGACTCTGTGCATTTCATACTGGGCAGGGGAGGGATTAAGGAAACGTCTGACGTATGCACACACAAACCAGGAGCAAAACAGCATCCCGTGTTACGGTTCATTATTTCAATTGGCAAGTCGATTTGATTTTGACTACCAGCCACAGGGATGGATAGGATAGAAAACTGAAATTTTTATTTAAAATACAGTCATTGCTAAACCAAACTTTTACAATCCCTGCACTTGAAATAATTATGTAGATTGGGGCAATGTTTAGGGTTTAGAATTAGTCCGGCTTTTCCCACCATGTAAGCTTTACCTTTTAGGACATGGCTGTAATTTTTTTTTTTCGTTCAGCTATCTGATGATTTAATATGCTTGTGCACTTTCTTACTACTACAATCTCTTTTGCCGTTGCCCATTCAGGTCTTTCAGCGACTTATTATAGGCTTAATAGAGCCCATTCTAAACAATACATTTTGTATTACTTACCGTAGACATTGATGGAAAGTGTATAACAACTATACCCTTCCAAGCTTGTATACTCTATTACGACAAGTTGGCACTTTCTATTTCAGAAACTTAACTTTTTGCTTACTACTTTCTTATTTTCAGCAAAGTTTTCATGAGTTTGTCACAAGTTATGAAAAACTTGCTAATGTAGTTAAAATGTCTAAACGACTAGTACTACAACTAATTACTTCAAAATTTGTGGTTGGTACAATTTTCGGCATTCACCAGACACTATGGCTCAATGGGTCAAACCGTTAAATTGCAACGCTACACACAACCAACCGTAACTTAGAATAAACTACATATTCTTCTGGCATACTACAAAATATAGCTGCCTTAATGCAATTATAACACACACAACTTAAGATGCTAAAACCTGACAGAAAGGATACGTGGTCTCATATTCCACTCCAAAATACTGGTCAATGAAGTTTTTCTTTACTGTGGCAGAGGCAGCTCCGCTCTCAGAGTCAGTCTGGGACACAGAGAGGATGGTGTTACACAACAGCTGATTTTGTTGAAGTGCTACTTCTCTATCAAGGAGAAAATGAAAGTGGCTTTGCGCTTACCTCCATTGGAGCCTCTGCCTCTTGCGGCTCCAACTTCTGCTGAAGCACTCTCATCATCTGCAGCCAGCACTCGTTGGCATCCTGAGAGGGCAAGACATGGGGAAAGACCACAACTTTTGAATTAGTGGGCACGAGTATTACACAGTCCCAGCAGATAAGCACGGTGCCACAGGGTCTCCTACCTGCTGGAGGTACTGGCCTTGGTCTCCTTTCTCAGCAAATTGTGGGAAAGCCATGTGCAGAAACTGCAGCAGGATGATGGGCGGCAGGCTGGACGAGGTCTTGTCCATGGTCTCATACAAGTCCCGCAGCGCTAAGGATGACAAAGACAGGAGAGGGGGCCTGTTACCACCTCTTCACTCGAAAATATAGTGAGCCATTTTCATGCTGCGTATATGAGGGCCCACAGACCTGCTGTTATGTACTGATTTGGTGCACTTGCCCCTGAAGATCGCAGAGCACCAGTATACCTGCAACAAGAGGCAGACCATTTCAGTCCTGTGCCATATATTAGTGTGAACAAGAGCCTATTGATCTCAGAACAGAGCCCCACCTTCTGAGTGCTACTTTGAGTTCTGGCACAGAACGGAGACACTGCACTGTAGCATTCATGTAGCAGGTGTTGCCCAAATTGGTCAATCCACAAGGCAGCTCCATCTTTAGGGATGCAATGGGTGTTTCATAACATGTTATTACAGTTATATGAATACAAAAGCCACAATGTATTTTCTTCACTGATAAAAATTTTTGTTCGGCGGTTTATAAACATCTTAGTCTGGTCAAATCGGAGCATCACACCACTTTCTCTTAAACCAGGGTCGAGCGAGCCGTAACTTACCGCTGTGGCTAGCTGCTCCTCGGTCATGTCCTCAACAAACATGGGCCGTACAACTGGCTCCTCAGGCAGGGCCTCCGCAGAGCCCATCATCAACAGGGTCATCCCCTAGAAAAAGGGAGCCACAGACTGAAGTATCCACTGAGGACATTTGCATTGATGTACTAGACTCTCACTACTAATTTAAGCACTCAAGCCATTACTCACATTCTTCAGTTTGATATTTCCCCAGTCATCATCCTAAAAGGTCAGACCAGACTGATTAATTAGATGGCTATCAATGCTTGGAGATCCTTTTTTCCCCAATCAAACATATGATTCTGGTAAAAACAGTCCCCTCTCTCAATTCCTTGATCCCTTGACTTATGGGTGGATGCTGGGCTAACAAGATCGAAACTAACGTAATTATCCCTATGTTTTCCAGACATTTCTGCACTACAAACAGTAACAGTCGTGATCAGGCACCTACCTTCAGAGTGCCTCCTTTTACCATAACCTTCTGTCTCTCCGGCTGCACTCCTGTCAGGGCGAAGAGTTGTGCCTTAAACACCATGGGTGGCTCCTCTGTGTTGAGCTCTACAGCATCGAACTTCTCCTTACCCCATTTCACATTTACTGAAAGAAGCAGACAGTAATATAGTGGGGCTGACTTGTAATGCTGTCATCAATGACACAGCACTCAGCAGATGAGCTAACATAACCACGCAAGCTAGTTAGCTAGATGGCTAAGATATTTTAGCTTTATCTAAGCATCCAAAGAGTTAGCAGTTCTCAATCTAGACACACACTAGGTAATCTACAATTACAGGCGAGTAGTTCAGGGAGTGGTTTAAAGGCAGTTCGATTCAGTTTAAAGCCAACCACCCAAAATAACTTGTTGAGAAAACAACAACAGTTGTCTCAACGAACAAGCTAGCTATCTAGCTCGCGGGGCAGCTAGCTCGCTCTCAAAGCTAACGTCAAAAGTGTGTGAGACAGATGCCGGTTGACGGCTAGGCTATCTAGCAAACATAAGCAGATAGCTAATGGGGTAGTTAGCTAGTAGGAATAGCAGTAGTCATAGCTATTAGCAGGCTACAATGCTAATTATCTACAGGCGAACTTCGTATCAACTGTACTGTCTGTGGTGTCTTTAGAAACTTTTTTGCAGACCATTTCTAGCTGCTAGACAATGTACCACATTGTTGGCCTAAACAAGTTACCAGTTAATGTTAGTTAGCAACTTAGCTTTAGCTTGCTAGCTTCTGCTGCAATTACCAAAACTGATATTAAAAGCACGTGTAAGCTTGTCACAGGTTTTCTTTTAGTTTGAGTAAATTCATACCTGTAAACACGGGCATCTTATATGGCCAGTTTCTTATTTATTAACTTAATAGTCCTCCGCGGTGCTGGTTTGTTGTTTAGCTTGCTGTATGTTTTCAGCTACTCTGAACTTCATTCAAACAGCACGGACAATGACGCTGCAACTGCACGCCGAAAACCAATCGATTTACTCGGTGCACAACTACCCAGCCTGGTAATAAACCCACCCATTTTTTAAACATTGAGGCAATCATAGATTTATCCTGGCTTTATAATCTTAAATCAATTAATGTTCTTTATAGCTGCTTGTACGCTGCTGTGCCAGGCGACACGATAGTTGAGTAGAGATTATATCGTATGTGTTGATTCTGACTTTACGTAGCCCAATAGTTAGACTTTGACAGATCCCAATACATCAATTAAACACTTTTTAATGTCAGAAATACTGTGTAATTAACTGGGTCAGGATAATACGCACAAATAAGACTGCAACACTCCAAAATCTCTACTATTTGATAAATATGAAAATAATATATATATTTCTGCATTATGGGCCCTTTTTTGAATGCTGCACAACATGTTTTTTCTTCTTACTTTAAAATCTATTCTAGTCCCTGTTAAGGTCTTTATAATTGAGTTTACAAATTGTCAAACAAAACATAACTTACCAAATAATAAAGATAAAGATATGTTTATTGACACATATCCATCAGTGCGTCCTCCAATGCAGTTAAACATGCAATTCTTCCAAGACAAATAGATTAGATCATAGTTCCAGTGCTTTTTCAACTGAACAAAAGTGTAAAACCATATTGAATGATTGAAGAGGTATTCCATGATCCTTACGTCTCTAATTATGTACACTGAAGTGGGGGTATGCGTCAATGAGACAAGCCTGTTTTTACTGGAACAGCTCACCCTTTTACTAGGGAAGTCATTACCACAGCCTCAGTATCAGAACATCATCCCAAAATCGATTTTGGATTCTTCGAATTGACAAACTAGTTAAGGACGCCAGTTACATACTCAAACCAGAGATTAAACATGCTGATAAAATCATAGTGGCAAAAATGTAAAATAAAAAAATAAAAACGAGGGAAAAATGGAAGATTTAGGATTTGTCCGGTTTTGGAGATAAACACAAACAGATATGGCAGTAAAATCGTTATCCAAAAGTTAAGGCACTAGGTGCGCCAATTGCTACACCTGTTCCGTCTTCAACAAATAATTTACAGTTCAAACAGTGCAGTTTTACATTTGTTAACTTAATGTTTTCCTTTTGAACCATGTATCTATGAATCAATGTAAGGCAATGCATTACAAAAAATAAACAATACAAGAAAAAAAAAATTACAGAATGTACCCAATGAACGCACACAAGAAAAAAATCTATGCAGTTTTAGGTCTCCTATATGCCATTACAATGGAATTTCCTTATGGCTTGGAGAAATAATAATTATATAATAAAAATATCAATGCATAGATTTAAATGATGATCTTGCATGCTCCTTACTCAAAACATCTAATACTCGTTTCCCAATACTCTGCGTTCACCCTGATACTTGTCTTACAGAGTAAAAAGAATCGGGGCATAAAGGCCACCAGAGTCCATCAGATGGAGGCATCAAAGTCCATTTAGATGGAAACATAGATATGCTCAAAAAATAGGATATTGCTTTTTTCAGAACTGGGAAAGAAAAGAAAAAAACAGTAATACAGATTTGTTTCCCTCCCTGTACATGCAAGAGTCCCAACAAATCCCCCCCATTTCAACCTTCCCTTTCAGGTGATGATCCACGCATATGTACCCACAGCATGAGGCCCTTCGAGCTCCCTTTTCCAGTCCATCGTTTGGTTAAGATGAGTGTGCCATCTTCTGGAAGATTTGAAGAGCTGCAAGAGTCTGCGGTTTGGGCGAATGGATCTCAGCTGGGTCTTTTGACAGAGGAGGAGGTGGAGGTGTAGAAAGGAAAAGGGAAGAAGAAGAGGCTGCTCAATGTCCCAGATGCCTTGTCTCTGATAAGTGTCCTAATTGTCCAGCGCCGGTCAGTTTGTGATTTTTCTTCTTTTTTTCTTTATATATAAATCAGGGCTATTCCTTTTTTTGTTTTTTAAAGGTGGGGGTGGGGTAGTAAAGATATAGTCCCAAAATAATCCAATGGGTCAGATGGTTAGCTGGAATAAAGAAGAGAGAAGAGGTGTCCAATAAAAGAACGCAAGACATGTCACTTGGTTAGTACCCAGAGGTTAGTAAGGCATGACACCAACAAACGCTGACGTAACCACCTCCATGGAGACTGGGCCACACAAAGCTCTCACACAGAACACCTGTTCAAGTAGGGTCTTACAGGGGTCAAGAGTTAGTTACTGAGCCCAATAATGCTTTAGAGCCAATGAGACGAAACGGAGGGCTGGGTCAAATTATAACGACCACCCAGGAGCCAACCAACACAAGGACAGTTGCCGCTGTTAGAAAAACAAAACACCATCAACAGTCACCTCACAGGTCAAAATGGTAAGCCACAAGTCTAGGAAAACGGTTAAGACTTTCATTGCAAAAGTAGTTTGGAGGGAAGCTGCTGTCAACAAGTGCTGGAGGTTGTGTCTGCTGCCTGGAGGCTGGCCTGCGCCCTGCTACAAAACAGAGGACAAACAGCATGTCACTGCGCTGGCTCCACTACATCTCCAGAGTCCACCAGAGGGGACCGACACAGCACTACTCCTGGAAAAACAGCCGCTGTAACTCCAACATCCCTCATCTTCCACAGTGCAGTTCCTCACAGTAAAGTCACACTCCTATCTAATGGAAAGAGCTAGTCTACAAAGAGGAAGCATACAAAGGCTAGACTATCACTCCGATAACTGAATAAATATGAAAGGGAACTGCCAGTGTTTGTGGTAAAAAGCCTTGGCCAAAGGAGACGGGAGTGAGGTAGTTACCTTGGCTTTCCTGAGATGCTTTTGGGGTTCCTACGGAAAGACTGATTGGGTATGGAGCGGGTGGAGAGGGTGCGAGGCGAGGCCCTGGAGAAGGTTGACGGTGGGGTCTTGGGGATCTTCTTGCCCAGATGGCCGATCCATTTCTTCTGTTCGTCCTGGGTAAGGGCCAGCAGGAGCATGTCCCTGGCCGAGGTCACATCGTAGTTAACTGTGGTGGGGGTAAAAGACATCACAAGGACAATATCAGACAGACCCAAATCTAGGCCCAGAGGGACGACACCCCCCCCCGACCCCTACTCGGCCTCAGAAGACATTCTTTTCAAAGAGTTCACCCGGCATCGTTAACTTTCATTGCAGTTTGCTTAAACGGCTTCTCTGTGACCGTGACCGTTGGCCTAGAACAAACTGCCCATTCCTCTCTGCTTTTACCACCAGCCTGTTCAGCAGAGGTCGTCTGCCAGGTACCTTTGCAAGGAGAGATGACCTCTTCCTTCTTATCGAGGTGGTCCTTGTGGCACTTGACGTGGCAACGGCGGCACTCCAGGGCCGGCGGCGGCTTGAAGACGTGCCACAGGGGCTTGGAGCACGCCTCGCAGTTCGAGGGGAAGTGGTAGAGCGTGGGGATGAACTCGTGGCCCTTGTGAGGCAGGCAGTTGGTCTTGTCCCCCTGCGGCACAGACTCTATGTCTGCCTCCTTTCGGCACTCGCCCTCGTTGGCATAAAGGATCTGATGGTGAGGAGAGGGGGTTGGGAGACAAGCATAAAAGCAAACAGAATTAGAGTTTACAAATATATCATTCTAAGAATGTGTGACCCTTGTGATGATCATACAGGAATATAAACTTAGTGGGAAAGATGAAACTCATCATGGAGTGGGGAAAGAAGTTTAACTACAGTTTAAGTACAATATGCGTAGCGTCCAACCATACTTAGAAGAAAAAATGAAATGACAACATCACAACAAAGATAGCATCCATCCATCCATCCATTAGCTATACCGCTTATCCTATGCAGGGTCGCGGGGGGGGCTGAAGCCTATCCCAGCCGACACAGGGCGAGAGGCGGGGTACACCCTGGACAGGTCGCCAGTCTATCACAGGGCCACCAAGATAGCAGAGGTTTCTAATTTCTCTTTGTCTTTTCTTTGTTTCAGCCTTTAGCAATATATTGTTGTTCTCACAATGTGAAGCGCACTGTGAATAAAACATACTATTATTATTTATTACCTGGAATATCCTTGGGATTTCCTCGGTCTCAGCCCGGTAAACGTCGCCCTGGGTGACTGGTCGCACGTGGAACAGTTTGCTGTGAAGGACCATAGAGTTAGCGGCAAGGTGTCAATGGCCCCATTCCCTTCTGACTCATCTACACAGACAGCCTGTTACATGACACCCTCAGAGCTAAGCCTTCATTATCGCCCACAAGTCAAATTCTCTGGGCCAATTGAGCCAAATGCAGTGGAATTTAGTCTATGTTGACATATGAAGTGCAAGGGGAGCCAGATGAGGGGTTCATACATGTTAGGACATCGTATGAGAAGATAGCACTTACTCGATATCTAGTACCATGGACGGGTTGGACTGCTCTTTGTCCTGCTCATCGTTGTAAAAAAGAATTTTCTTGCTGCTCACCACCACATACTGAGGGAAACAACGTGAAATTGACTAACCTAAGGTCTGGTAGGAATGGTGGGGGTAAAAACACAACCAGAATGAGACGTGATGAGAAAATGTACCTGCTTCTTCCATCCGTATCTCTTGATGTTAGCACGGTTAGGTATAGACAGCCACCCTTCCAGCCTGGATTCTGCAGGGACACCCCAGAGAGGACACGCGTTACTATCTACGCTAGAGCTAACAATCAACCCCCCCTAAAAAAAATACCATGCAATAAATAATTCCAAACATAAACGGGTAGAGAACCAAAAGTAAAGTGACGAGGCTACAAACGTTCCCCGACCCAACGGAACCCGTCCCTGTCATGGCTTCACTTTAAAATAACTTTAGCACAATGTGTGAGTGGAGTTTGAATCAGTCCATGCCCATATGAATGGATTTTAGATCCCATGCCGAGAGGAAGATTAGAACAACCGCAGGAAAGACATTTTAGTGAGGACCAATCACATATTCATTAAGTAAGTAAATATGTTATTTATTAATTATGAATAAGTTATTTAGTTCAGCCGGTTAGAAAGCCTGTAGGGCACTAATTGTCTTGAATAGTGGCAAAGGGGTGCATTGTAGTAGCTCTGGTGTGAAGAGGAGAACTTTGATTGACTCAGCTCATCTTGCCTGTATAGGCTATCCGAAACGAATTTTGAGGTTTTCATTTATGCAAGTTATTGGCTTGTATCCATTATGTTAAAGTGTTACCGACTCGATCTGTAGGGCATGCTTTGGACATGACACAATCTGCAGAGAAAACGGTGCACTGAAAACGCCTGTTGTGACTTTGTGACTGTGTTTCTAGTTTTCTCATTGTGTTTGTGAGGTGAACATGCTAACCAAACAGTAGCCTGTGCGCAAGGAAACAAAGGACAGGAAATCAAAAAGTGGGGTGTGTTTGTGGTTTCCAGGGCCGTTTTGAAAGGTGCTCTGAGTGGAGGCTCATGCTCAGGGAGGAGCCTAGCAGAACGGGAACCTCGCCAAGGTGCCACTTTAGCTTCCAGGCTGAGTTTTTTTGGTGTGACACCACACAGGTTGTACAGTTGACAAAATGACACCCCCTCAGGGATGGTGTCAGAATGCGCAAATGACAAACATCTTTGTTTCTCTGCCACTCAGACCGGCGTCTTTCAAAAGTGCTAACAAGCTCATACAGGAAGGCAACCTTGATCAGCCACCCAAAATAAATCCGTCCAAAAGGGGCGAAACGAAAAAGTAACACACACAGCAGCACAGGCCAGGCACACAAAGTGGCCTACTAGGTCCAGTTACTCACAGGAGGGAAAGAATAGGAGTTACAAAGATAAGAAGAGCAAGATGAATCAACTGGATATGAGGGAAGAAGAGATGAGAGACTGGTTTAAACCACAGATGACATGGGAGAAGAAAACCCCCACCTACTAACCCCCAGCATTATAAATTTATTTATACCAGTGTTCACACTAAAAAACAAAGGAAAACACAAGGATGCAGTCTGAGCTCTGAAAACCATGTTTGCTCAGGCGACCATCTGTAACCGTCATATCCTAATAAAAAATAATGCCCCTCCACCCACCCCCGGTAGCCCAACGCCTTGTTGTGCATCGTTGTTCTAGCCAATGGTCCTATCTGTGAGAGCCCTTTTAATGCTGTCAAAGCGTCGACTAGAAAACAATGGCTCCTAGCCACCCACACAACATGGGTTACCAGCCGACTGCAGCATTCAAATGACATCACCAGGAAGATACGTTGACAAACGAGACGCCGGCCAGAATGTCAGACAGCACGTGGTATGCTCTTTCAAATACACTGAACAAGTGTATCCAATGACATGTCAAAGACCAAGACTGCTCCCTTGCCCTCCGCCCCTCACATTACTCTTGGTGTTCATTTAAATACTGGGACACATTAACTAAGAGAGCCATAATCCCAAGGGCATCCCCTTATACCCACACAATAGCATGAAGCTGATACCTTATGGAATAATACAATGACATGCTCCCACAACCCACAGACCCACACTGATTGACAGGATGCAAGAGCTTGGTGACAAGGGGTTTTCTAAACAAGTGGCTGGTCTATGAAGGAAGAAAGGAAATAACGTCGGTAGCGCGACGCTCGGCGTCCCCGTCCCTAAAACGTTCCTGGATGAGGAGGCTACAGGGAAGACCTTACCGGCCAGGCTGCTGTCCGTCTCGTCCGTCTGCAGGCTGGTGACGCTCGAGTTGTCCATGCGCAGCTGCAGGTCGTTGAGCTTCTCCCGGAGCTGCTCGATGTCGCTCTCCTTGCTGTCCAGCTGCATTTGCAGCTCATTGCGGTACGTGCACTCCTCCGCGAGTTGCTGTTCGGGCACAATAAAAGGGCAAAAGTTGAGTGCACTGACATATGAAGTGAAAAGAGGGATGGACAAATCAATAGCTTGACGAGTGCAGTTCATTCATTAAAATAGACAGCCAGCGTCATGTAAGTCTCTACAGCTACAAAACGGGATGCTAAGGATTTCCTAGTGGCCTGAGGAAGACGTCACCCACCGCCTGCATCTCGCTCAGCTCCTTCTGGTACTTGATGGCCATGTGGTTGAACTTGTCCTTCTCCTGGTTGAGCTCGGCCTGCAGCTTGCGGTTCTCCTTCTCCTTCTTGCGCAGGTCGGCCGTGCTGCCCTTCTTCTTGGCGTCCAGCTTCATGTCCTTGCGGTTCATGATCTCCGCCAGCTTGTTCACCGCCTGCGAGGGGGGAGGAGACGGGGGTAGCGTGGTGAGGGGCTAGCCTTCTCTTAGGGAGCCTTTTGGCGGAGGAGGCCGACAGGTTCCACACCCTTACCTGGGTCTTGAGCGTGCGTTCAGTGTTGAGGACCTTCTCGTAGTTAGCCTTGATGGCATTGGCAATCTCCTCCTTCTGGGCGGCATACTCTGTAGAGGGAAAGACGTTTTAAGGCTGAGACACTACTCTTTCCCCACCAAATTGGTAGCAATTTGAGAGCAGAGAGAAACTGAAAGTGGTGTGTGTGTGCTGGTGTGAGGGGGCTTACCCTCCTCCTGGGACCGGAGCTTCTCGTCCATCTCGCCCTTCTCCTTGCTGAGGGTCTCCACGTCTTTGGTCAGGGTTTTGTTGGACTCCTCCAGCTGCAGGGGGATAACACCAGACACCGACATCCACTGTTAAAATCACACCTATCAATGTTCACATGGCAGAGTTCGTTTAACAAACAGCCCCCAGGGAGGGGGTGTGATAGATACGGAGGGCGCCGCTGACCCGTGAGATGGTGTTGTCCTTGTCGTGGCTCTCCTGCTTGTGCCGGGCCAGGGTCTTCTTGTTCTCCTGGTTCAGCTCAAAGTACTGCTCCTCCTGCAGCGCCCGCGCTAGCTGCTCCGACTCCGCCTTGGTCACCGTCAGGTCAAGCTGGGCCGACAGGGAATCCCTAAGCAGGCGCAGACGCAGGTGCAGGCGCAGGCGCAGGCGCAGGCGCACACGGCTAATGTTACACACACATCTTCAAAGCCCGGGAGTATTTCTGTGTTAGGGAGTGTGAAGAGTTTGCTGTGGTCTTACCTTTCGCTGTGTAGCTCCTGCACCTTCTTGTGAGCCTCCTGGACCTGGCGGTTCCGCTCCTCTATCTCCTCCTTCAGCTCCTTCACCTGAGTTTTGTAAAGCGTCTGAGGGGACAACACCGCAGATGTTACATCTCTCTTTTCCATTACTTGGCAATGTTCGGCACAGCGTTCTTAGCGGTTGGCGATGCAACCCAAGGAGCGTGGCTTTTCCCACTCACCGAGAAATACTGTTCGGCTTCAAGCTGGTCCTGAAGTTCCCTCATCTGTCCCTCGTTGCCCCTGTATTGCCTGGCAGACAAATGCACATCCAAATGACTTCATTCATGTATAAATAAAACTCTGCTCACACAAAAAAAGGGTTGTTTATACTGAACAACATTGAGGAAGGTAGACATGCTTTCTATGCCCAGGGCCCTGTATACTGGCACCCTGTCTGCAGCGGAATGCCGCCGCCACCACCACCACTCCCAGCAGGGCCAGCCGGATTAGCCGCCGGGTGGGAGGAGCTGGGACTCAGGGTAAGCCCTAACACTGTGGTGTAAACACTGTCTGAGAGCAGCTTTGGCACGGCACCCCCTAAGCTGCAATAATAGCCGATATTCCAGAATAAATAGCAATTGAAGGCCCATTGACGACTTGACTCCCAAAGAGCATTAGCGGTAGGTGGCTGGTTGGGGCTGTGTAGGGGCTATTCAATGTCAGATTAGACAGGCCAGCAAAGTGCCGCTTGAAGCCGCTTGTTGCCAATCCATGCAAAGGTGCACAATTGAGTGGATATGCAGTGTGGCCAATGGGAGACCTCCACGCTAATATCTACCGTCCTCACCCCAAGGACAAGCAGTTGGAGGAAAAACAAACAGTTTGTGAGTGTAAGAGGGCCTAAGAACAGCCTTCTCCCTCTTTCTGTATAAGAGCTCAGAAACTAAACTTTCAAACGTAAGTGGGAGACAGAAAAGAGGGACTGCCTTCTCACTTGGTCAGCTGTGCTAACTGGAACTCGAGGGAGCGCTTGCTCTCCAGCGCCATGTTGACCTCCTGCTTGAGCTGCTTCTCGGAGCCCCGCAGCCGGTCACCCTCCAGCGTGCGGTTCTTCAGCTCGTTCTGGGCCAGCAACCGCTTGCTGGACTCCTGCTCCAGCTGCATGCGCAGGCTCTTCACCTGGAGACACGGTGAGGGACACGTCAGACAGACACCACACACAACACACATACCCAATGAGCTACTCTTAAAGTTGGACTAGCTACATTAACGCTTAAGACACTTCTAAACCCAGAAGTCCTCATCTGGAAGCAGCATGCCCCTGAAGAACCAGGCTACCGGCTGTAGCCTGTGATGATTGGGGGAGCGTGGGGCGCGCCTCACCTCATCCTCCAGCCTCTCCTTCTGCTTCATCAGCTGCTCCATCTTCTGCACCGACTGCTTGAGGTCAAACTCCAGCATGGAGCACTGCTTCTCCACCTCCACCACCCGGTTCTCTGCACGCGTCCGTGCCCCGCTTTCCTCCGACACCTTCTGCTGCACAGCTACAGAGACAGAAAAGAACAAATCACTATAATACTGATTCAATGTCTTTTTTTCTCCCTGCATGAACTCATTGAACCATACAAAGAGAATGGTGAGAGGGGGCGGGATATACAGGCCGAGGATGAAAGCTCGAGAAAGCCCGTTTGTGAACTAAGTAACATGTAAAAGGTTAGCCGAGCGCAACGGTAATTTCCTAAGACAACTGTTGCACGAATGACTGCACAAATCAAGACAGACTAGTTGTTAGATAAAACCCTGTTTTCGTGTGCTCCGTCCAGAAGCTTTTCAGAGTTTTTTTTTTAATATGCAGTGTTGGCAAAGTCTTGACATGCCACGTGGCGCTACACTGTCAGAATTCCTCCCATCAAATGCCCCCGGGTTGTTAAGCTGTGTTAATGTTACTGGGCTGGTGGGGAAGAGCAGTGAGTTATGGTGTGACTTGAAGAAACAGAGAGAAAAGGTGGCTAAAGAGTTAGAGGTGGAGACATAGAAAGAGAGAGAAGGAGAGAGAAGGAGCAAAGTTGAGGAGAAGGAAAGGTAGATAGCCGTGAGGTAAACTTTATTTTTAATAATATTTTATTTCATAATAATAATAATATTATATTTAAAGATAGAGAGTGGTGAAACGACAGTGTGTAGCCGACGGGGCGCGCAGGTTTGTAGCCGGACGTACCATACATGGCGGCCGACTTGGCCTCCTCGATAGACTCGTATTTGTCGGTGAGCTGGGCCCGCGTCACCCGGTGCTCCGTCTGCTCCTGATCCAGCCTCTGCTGCAGAGTCTTCAGCTTGTAGTTCAGGTCAATCTCCAGGTTGTTTTTCTCCTGTGGGCAAATAAGGCAAAATGTCCCATGTTGCAAAAACGATTGCCCAAGTAATGCACTGAATTATTATAACCATTGATCCATAAGCAACTTAAACTGAGACGTGACAGACATGTTACATCTGTGACAATGACAGGAGTTAGAGTGTGATGGTGGTAGTGTCTGACCAACCTTCTCAAGGTTGTTGCTCCTCTCCTGGGCCTGTTTGCGTTCAGCCTCCACCTTGGACAGGTTGAGCTTCAGACTCTTGCTGTCCTCCTGCAGCCCCGCCATGCGCGCTGGGAGCGAGAGGTAGAGGTTACTTAGGAAAACAGCAAACGGAGACTACTACATCCTCTCACAAACAACAGCAAAAAGAGACAGGTAAGCTTTAAAAAATGTATCAAGCACTCCTTTTTGTCTTTTAGTAGCTCAGTGGCTGTGTGATTAACAGGCCCATAATGAGATTGTGAAGTTGTCAGGGACTTGGCAAGGCATCAAATGCACAAAAACGTACATCTACGTGCCACTCACCCTCAAAAATTTGGACCCGGGCGTCGAGGCATACTCTCCTAAAACAGTTAAATCTCATGAACACCAGGGCTCTGTCTAAATGCCATGAACTCGGCACCTCCCATATCATTATCATTTGCCTCTTAGGAGGTCTTCCAAAGCCTCGTTCCCCCTTAAAAGAGCTGGCTGGCTGACAGATTGATCTGGGGTTGATAGGCCTGGCTCTGGGCGTCGTGGCTGCCTGGGCATGTCCCAGATGTATGATGGATGGCATGGCTAGATAGCACAGGGACCGGTAGAGATACCTGAACAGCTGCTGCAGCTGCCTCTGTTGTTTACAAGTGACCCAGATTAATAGTCTTGACTTTAGACGTTACTTGCAGTGCCAGAATTATCGAAGGCTACACTACAGATCGTCTAAAACAAATATTATACACAGTACTATATACTAATAGTAGGTTTTCAGCCAGCTCATACTTCGGAGCCAATTAAAACAGAAATCCAGATGAGTGACACCGATGCAAAACCTATACTGCAAAAGGCCAACACAATATCAAGGTCCATTTGTTATGTAAAGATGCAGCTCTGGAGTGTCCCAGTGTAATAATCGTGTGATAATGCGTTGCCCTAGCTACCTTGCAGCTCGCGGATCTCCTCGGAGCCCTGGCTGTAGTTCCTCCGTTCCGAGTCCAGGCTGGTTTGCAGCTGAAGCAGCTCCCTCTCCAGCTGGGAGCGGCCGCCCTCGGACGCCCGGCTCTTCTCCTGCAGCTCGCGGTTCAGGCTCTCCAGGGAGCTTATGGACTTGGCCATCTCCGTTTGGTTCTTGCGCAGTCGCGCCGCGGTGTCCGACTCGGCCCGCAGCAGGTCGTTGGCCTCCTCCAACTGCCAGCCACACAGAGAAAAGGACCGTTAGCAGAACTAATTTGATTTTAGAAATATACTTGTTTATATGTTCTTTAAAAAAAAGAGGCTAACTATTATTAACATCCACATTTAACCCAATGCCCTCTGCACACTGGAGGGCCATAGTTTAAGAGTAGCCAGAGGAGCGACAGAGTGTGTGCTTGTGTGTGTGTGTGTGTGTGTGTGTGTGTGTGTCTTGTACCTGCTTCTGCAGCTGGGCGATCTTGTCGTTGGAGGCCTGAGAGTTTTGGCTGATCTTCCTCATGTCCTCCAGCTGCTCCTTCAAGTTGGACACTATAAAGAGCCAAACGGGAACGATACAAGATCGAAAAGAAAATAAGACACAGTCCTGAGTGCAATTTCAAATTTGGACAACTGATGATATGTCCCTTGGAGATTTCCCTTTTTGGTTCCGCTCCTGCCAACTGTTTCGTACACAACGAGATCCCTGACTTCTGTTAGGAGGACTCAATTTACCCTCTAGTCAGCTCCAAGCCACCCAAACTTAAAACATAATCATCCCTACTGTCGTAAGTGCCAATTTAATTTATCTAACGTCTACATCTCTAACGATGTGCAACATTTCCAATCAAGCATCTTGTTGACTTAACCCTTGCCAATCCACTTTGAGCAGAGGAGATCCGAGATTGCCTCATGAGTTTGAAAGGGGATCTACTGTGTACAGTGTACATCGGTTCCAAGCGGCTGGAGCGGCAGTGCACAGCCACATCCTGAGACATTAGGCCACCCGAGGCCACCGTGTCAAGCTGCTCCGGGGTCACTATTAATCCGCTTGGGGACAGACGGATGCTGGGGCCTATTCATGTGTCACGGAGAGCAACAACGCTGGCCCTACAGGGACTAATCACTGTGTGTCCTATGCGGGTTCGTAGAAGTTCCCCAGGGGAGCCTCGGCCTAACAAAATGTTTGAATTGATTATTATTCCGCATACTGCTCATCCTTTTATTAAACCCTATTCCCTATTTGACGCCATATGATAGAACATATAAAAATGTAAAGCCTTTCATCTTTGTAGCCGGTCTGCAGTCTGGACATGAGCCTCAGGGAGGTGGTCAATACCCTCGTTCTCCAGGCCGCGTCTCTTCTCGGACTCCTGGTCTCCTTTCCTCTGGTAGTCGGTGGTGCGGTGCTGCAGCATCATCTTCTCCTTCTCCAGCAAGGACACGCTACTCTCCACGCCCTTCCTCAGGTTCACCTGTTAGAGAGGGGCGGACATGTCAGGAGGGGCGACCATCTCAAGAGTGAGAACTGGTTCAACTGGTCCATCCAGCACTCGTTGATTAGAGCGGAGACGTGTGTGTGTGTGTGTGTGTGTGGGTGTACCACCGAAACGTCTTTGTGGGTGTAGTTTCCACCGGGACTACATAACAGGTTGTGCTAGGACTTTAGATCTGCGCTCACCTCTTCATCCAGCTCTTTCATGATCTTGTCAAGCTTGGTGTTCGATGCCCTAGAGAAAACACACACAGAGGGAATTGAATGAACTACATATAAGCCAATCAATGAGCCATTGTCTGGCATTGTACTACAGATAGATGAGCGGTGAGAATGTACCTGCACTTCTGCTCCATCTCATCTTTGAGCTGCATCTCGCCATGGAGCTGCTCCTCCAGCTGGTAGACCCTCTTCTGCAGGTTCTCCAGCTAAATACACACACACAGCACAGGCCAACACGGTCACACACCGAGGGCCAGGCGCACACACCTACATCTTGACAGCAACCCCCTCCATTGAACGAGCCCGTAGTTACCGCTCGCTACCTTTGTAAGCCAGAGCAGCTTAAGGTTTAGTACCCTTGGGGGCCATATTAACCAGCAATGTAAGCCAGTCACTTTAAACAAATTGGCATCTGTATCCCTGGCCAACACATTTTCCATTCTGCAGGAATTACTTAGTCAGACTCAGTCAGCTCTGGCGCTGAGGCGAAAAGCTGGTTTGTCACAACCTAGCACGATGTTTGTTTGTGTTTTTTAGGCCGGTCTCAGCCCTACCACTCACCAGGCTCTTGTCCTCCTTGGTGGAGCTGCTGCGCTTGTCGCTGGCCTTGGTGCTGGAGCTGCGTGGAAACCTGTGAACGAACACACACCGCCAGCTCCATAAACAACACAACACAACCACATGGACACAGATGACACAAACACACACACACTGTACTATGGACACCGGTCAGGGTTCACGTTAAAACGCGGTAAATAAATAACATCGGCCAGCTGACTGCATGTCGCCATGCTCCCTTGCCAGTGTTGCTGGTCTCCAATAGTGTGAACACAGTTTATTGCACCCTGTGTAACCTGACAGTGCAGGGCGTCCTGTATGTTATGCTGATGGACAGACTCACTGGTGGTTGCTGTAGTAGGTGAAGCCGACAAATGGCAGCTGGTTGCCCACAAAGGCCTTGGGGATGGGGAAGGTCTCCTCGTCGCCCCGATCCTCCTCGATGTCATCAAAGTTGCTGGTGTCGATGTCGCTGCTCAGCTCGGGCACCACGGGGGCGGCCGCTGCACCACACATGGGAGGGAGACATGTGAGCAACGATAACAACTTTTTATCATTTATCATATTAAATCCTACCCTGGCAAGGGCCACATGTTTTCTAAATATAACGCAAAATGTAAATAAATAAATATACGCAAAACAGGGGATGGCCACAAGGCTTAGACAAATGATTAAATAACCGGTATTTCATGCAGCGCGAGGAGTAACTATGACAATAACTTCACAGCACAGGTGGTGTCAGACACAGGTGTAAAAACACTCTCTGTGCCACTCAGTGAGGAGTTGAGACGTTGCTAAAAGCCCTGAGGAAAAGAGGAGACACCGAAACATTTTAGATAGTCTCAATGCTGAGCATTCCCATCTTTGGGCTAAACGCAGGAGGAGCATGATAAAACAAAAACCCATACCCTAAAATACAACAAACCTCTCTCTACTACATGACAATATTACCCAGTCTGCAGAATCATTCACTGCCCTAGATAGCTTCTCAAATATGCATCGTATTTACATTGTCAGGCAGATTACTTCTAAGGATGAAAAAAATAAATGTAAAAACACATAGAATCATAGTATCTGGCAGTGAGGCAAAGCCTCCTTTTTTTCTCAGGGTTGCCCAGAGTTTTTTTGGACCACAAGCCCTCCTTTCATGTGTGCGGGGTTACTGGTGGCATAGCAAAGTGCTGACTGCAGCCCTGAAGAGTATTTAACAGCAAACACACTAGCACTGCTCCAGCCACTGGATTTGGCCCTGTGTTTCTAATCTCTGCTGTCCAGCGCCGAGTCAACAGCCTCAAACACCGCTTCTTCAGCTTTCTGCCTGAAATGAATCATTTGCTATATATCTTCGTCTAGAAACACAGACGAGTCCGTTTTGAAAATGGGAGGATATTTCATAAATAAAAAGTGACTTTCTGAAAAACCCCAAGCAATCATGTTTGATAACTTGTAACTTCAGCTTGTTTACACATCAATATGTAGGAGGCTGTGTGAAGAGGAATGAAGAATAAAAAGACATATTCTTGCTCACTCTCCCTGATGTTCTCCCACGTCCACTGGTCGTTCTTGAAGAAGGGATGCCTCTTGATCTCGTCCACCCCGTTCCGGCCGAGGCGCACTTCCCTGTGGAGAATCAGACAGGGATTGAGTGACAATTGCCTCACCTAAAATACGACCGAACGGCTGTGAAGAAACTCGGTGAGCTGCAACAACGTGGACTTTTCAACGTGACAAATGGAACCTTCAAAAAGATACCATCTCACCACTGATTAGATGAAAGCAATCTCTTTAAGTATGATTCATTGCTGCCTCTGCTGCTTTGGTGCAGGGGAGGAATCACTAGGGCAGACGGGGAAAGCCTTTTAAGACCATGGCCTCGGTTTATGACTCATCCATCTCTACGCAGCTATCTCACCTGTCCGTCAAGAAGGCGCAGATGAGGTTCTTGGCGTCTTTGGAGATGTCGCTGTCTTCGGGGAAAGTCAGGGCGTTTTTGTGGTTCATGATCTTGCTGTATGTCCCCACCAGCGAGTCGGCGTAGAAAGGTGTGTCGCCTGCGCGCAGGGCAAACAAATACCCTGGGTTACAGCTTTGTGTCCACAGTAAAACAACCGTGAACAAACACAGTTAAATCGAAACTCTTCAACATAAACACAACCGTTCGAGAAGGCCAGATGGGCCCATTCTACAAATCCAGTATTGGAAGTCTGCAATAAATGCCGAGTTGGAGCAACAACATTAGACATTTTGAGTTAAAAAAGAGGAAAGACAGTCACGGCGGTCCATAGGTCTGAACTTTGGACAATCCCCACTCACCAACAAGCATTTCGTACAAGAAGACTCCCACGGACCACCAGTCACATTCTCGGCCGTAATAGCCGTCCCCTCCTTGGGACTTTAGTACCTCGGGCGAGATGTAGTCTGGAGTTCCAACAGCAGTGTCACATCGTACCATACCGTCCTGGGACACATGAGAAACAATATTATCTTTCAAATTTTTACACATACAAATAGGATACGCTCAACAACATTTTACACATCAGAGTGCATCGGAACTCTCAAAGAGTTGGCAAACAAATCGTAAGTAGCTTCATTATCTATTCTTTGAGCAAGACGACCTCAAGTAATTAGTCATAACACACTGGCTGGAAAAAATGAACACAATACCTTGTTCATTTTCATACAGGTCCCAAAGTCGGCCAGCTTCAAGTGGCCTGCTTTGTCTAGCAACATGTTATCTGGCTTTACGTCCCTGAGGGGAGAAACAGAGAGGAAGACACACTGTCAAAACCAAACCAAAACACTGCATCAGAAAACCCAAGCACATTCCAACAAAAGAGGGCTGTCACCCAAGTGGATAAGGCCCAACATAGTCTGGAGTAGGAGATGGTGTGGCGGGCCCAGGCTGCCTACCTGTGGATGAAGCCCATGGCGTGGATCCCGTCCAGCGCCAGCACCACCTCGGCCGTGTAGAAGCGCGCCCACTTCTCAGGCACGTCATAGTTGCTCATCAAGTTGACCAGGTCGCCGCCCGGCATGTACTCCATCACCATGTAGAGGTAGCGGTCATCTTGGAACGCATAAAACAGCTGCAAGGACAGTGGCAGGAAGGAGACATTGAGAACTCAGAATGAAACCAAGAAAAGTACATATTTATACTTTATCATGTTAATTTAAATGTAAAGCGCTGTTCCAAGACAACCGCTACCTCTAATACACATAACACAAATGATCATCAAAAAGTTAGGCTCCACAGTTATGTCATCTGGGATTGACTGAAGAATACACCAAGCCTTGTCCTACCTGCACCACCCAGGCGCTGTTGGCAAAGGCCATGATGTCTCTCTCCTCCCAGAAGAAAGCAGAGTCCGACCTCTTGATCATCTCAAACTTGCTCAGGAGCTTCATGGCGTACACTTTCCGTGTGGCTTTGTGTCTCACCTGGAAAGCAAAAGGGGCACTGTCGGTGTCGTCGGTCATTTATTGTCTGATTTTATTTAAGGAAGAAAAAACGTATCACAGAGGCAGGAAGAGATACCGAGCACAGGCAGGAAGTCCTTACCAATTGCACCTCTCCAAAGGCCCCCCTCCCAATGACTTTGACCACCTCATAGTCCTCTGCTTTCATGCGCAGGTCCCGGATTTTACTGATGGTGTCCTTATCTGCGCGGAGAAGCAGAGAAGCAGAGAAGCAGAGGGAACCAAATTAAACTAACCAGAGTTACTGGGGATTAAAACAGGGTAGAATATAAGTGTCTTACATGTTATCTTCTAAGTGACTCTGCAGTGGAGGAGAATTATGACATGCAGATATAAACCAAGGAAAAGTGTCAGTGGAATAAGAAGAGCGCCTTAGAGCAGCTTCCTTTGCAGGGCTGCCCAGCAGATTGGTCCTTAAAGGAAAAGCTGGCCGTGCAGACATCCCATTCTTGCACGCGCACCCCCCCCCCCCCCCCTTTAGGCCATCAGGTCTTTTAAGAGACAAACAGACTGGATCTGTGCAAATAAGCGACGCATGGAGTCCAGGTTTGTTGGCAAAAAAAAAGGCAGGGAAGGAAAGCCTCTCTGAATGACCCACACAGCGAGTGTGTTTCCTCTCTGCTGTAACAATGCTGGCTTCCCGGGGAGATGGTGATCACTACTCGGCCAAATTTGGTCAAAGTTGAGCGAGTAAAAGGGGATTGCTTCTTATTTGCATGGCTCGCACAATTGGCACTCAAATGCAAAAGGACTGTGCGCAGGGGCTTCAGAGTTCAACAGATCTTAAAATGTGTTTTATAAGCGTGTTAGCATAACAGCTAGGAAGCGTGAGTCACGTCCAGCTGCGGCACTGGTTTCAGGGAGCAGTGATAATTCAAAACATTATAGAGACAGTTTCAGAAGCCTTGGAGCAAGATTGTATGTCCCTTTCCCTTGGGAGTATGTGTACATAATGGAAGCCAGCAGGCCTCCCTCTAAGACACACAGAATCAGTGTGGGAGGGGGAACCCTGTGGGAGGGGGAACCTTTTCAGAGTGCTAAAACCCTGCGGGCAGCGCATGCTGTTGGCGACAAGTCCTCCTCAAGAGACAGCTAGCTCCATTAACAGCCCATCGATGCATCTTCACCGCGAGGCTGTGGAGCAGAGAGGTGAGCTGAGGCAAACTTAACCGATGCCTTTCGACAGCCGAGGGCCCCAGGCGTCGCAGTGGCTTGCATTTGACAGCCTAAAATTAAACTTCATGGCTCACATTTTTCTTTGACAAACTTATGAGAACTTTAAGTGTTCTACAGTGTTGCTACAGTCAAAGGGGTCATTATGTGACCCTGGTTGGGTTCTACTCGTGCACATAATACGCTACAGTTATCTACTCTGACCTACACTACAACGTGACGGTGGGCATAAATGTCATAGGTCAACGTTCGTCAAAGCAGAGGCCTTCTGGTATGCGCTCACAGCACCACTCTGAAGACATCCAGAGTACTCCGGGTGTATCATCCATCTTTGACGGTCAGAGACCTGTGTGCGGCAGTCGGGGCTGGCCATGGTGCTCCCACCGTCTGAGGGCCATGCCGTTGGAGTGAGGGGGAAGCCATCACCATAGGCATGATGTGGGTCAACAGCCACTCATGAAAGCCCCTTTGTTGGGGCACACTAAGCAGCAGACACAATTGTGCCCGAGCTTAGATAGAGAAGGCGCTGACCCAAAAACAGCCCACTTTGCTGTGCCCAGTGGCTGGTGGATAAATATGAACGATGGAAGGGAATGATAGTGGATGCTTGGACACACAAAGGAAGGACACAACTAGAGGGGGGGGGGGGGCAATGGCTAGGGTGGGCTACTTACATCTATTCAAGAAGTTGTCAATGCTTTTGTTTTTCCTCAGGGCTGGAAAGTCAAGGTCGTACACCAATGCGTCCAGGCCATCCTAGAAAGAGAGAATAATAAAAAATAAAAAAAACATTTGTTAAGACACAAAGACAGAGATTTGTGTTCGAGACACAGAGCGAGAGACAGGGTGGTTTTACACTGCACCGCATGCTAAAGGTCGGTCTGGTCATAGTAACCAACTATAGAGTGCAAGCCAATTGTTGTCTGCTCAACATGGCTAAACCAGCAATACACTTAAGTTGGCTCCAAATACAAAGGGCAACAGGTTTTCAGCAAATCAGAATAAAAATGTCAGTGTAAACACCAGCTACTGAATTGAATAAGGCATGATCTGAGGAAGGATATCATAGGGGTTTGAGTTCATCATTCCAACATGTGACGTGTATTACAGGGTGATCGAAATACAAAGACATCAACAGCCCATTGCTTTACCGCAATAACCAAAAGAAAGAAATAGCTTTATGATGACTGATAAGAGCGACAGGGCGGTAACAGCAGCTCAAAGCAGAGAGTCAACTGTGCCATGCAAAGCTGAGCTACTGCTGGAGTCCCTGAAGCTACAATGTCTCCCATACCACAATAAAGCTGTGGGCCTGTAGCACTGCCAATGTATTGCACCTATGAGAATCAGAGAACTTCAACTGAACATGCAAGCCTTGGCTGATAAGGCTACACAGACGGGTAGGAGTTGGCTAGCTCATCAAACAAAATGCAGTTATAAAAATGGGGGGGGGGGGGCGACCAGCTGTGAAGATACGGACTAGTTAGCCTCGGGCCAACAGTAGAGCGGCAGAAGTGCCACCAGCGGGATTTAATCTAATCTAATCTTCCTTAATCCATGATGGCGCTCAGAGAGGGCACCGCTACACAAAGACTGCCTGCAGAACATGAACGGCTCCGTCTCTATATACCCGTTGCCATCTAGAAGAGAAGCATCTTCTCTGACGCCTCCCCCTGAGTCGTACAATGACATGATGTAACGCAACTCTCACGGTGCATAACGTGTGATTCATACATGAACACGCAGTAATGGGAGAGACGTTACGATAGGCGACGGGACAACGACGCTTCCCGTTTGCATGGTTAAACCAAATAATGATGACACATGGTGAATCAGCAGCTCAGACGAGCGGCGGAGGAATCACGTTAGCAATACGTAAACTCTACTCTAGCTGCTGTTCAGGAGAGAGCGCAGGGGAGGTCAGGGCCACGGCCTACACCCCTCCAGGCGACACAAAACCCACGACGCCTCGGGGGAGGGAGGGGGGAGCAGAGAACGGGACGGGGGCGAAAAAAGGGCGGGTGGGAGGGAGAGAAAAGCCAGCTAGACGTCCGGAGGGCAGGCGAGAGGAGGCAGTCCAGAGTAGGAAGAGAGAGATGGGAGTGGCTATGCTTGAGTCAACACCACGCCAGACATGGCTGGGCAGAGAAGTCAGCTCTGCTCTGCGCTGCTCCTGCCGTCAAACGGGCCTGCTTCCTCACATACTTCTCTCTGCTCTTTCACAGCAATGGCCAGGGAAAAAAAAAAAAAAAAAAAAAAAAGGGGGGGGGGGGGGGCAAAGGTCTAGAAGACAGAGTGGGGAAGGGAGAGGAGGAGAGGGAAAAATGGGGCCTTGTGTTGGCTATACAGTAACTAGGCAGGCTGTGTGCTCTGAGTGGGAAGAGGAAAAAAAAAGTGAGAGAGAGAGCCCCGAGTCCTCCCGGGCCCTAATCACACAGCTCTCTGCTTCAGCAATGCACGTTTGCATAACTTCCTGCCACAGCAAGAACTCTGGACAGCCGCAGTAACATTCCTTAACAGGACTGTTCACGTCAGAGCGCTATTTTAAGTATGTGGCCAAACAAGTTCTAAGCAAAAAAAACATGGAGGAAGAAGGCAGAAGGTAAAACATGTCCTAAGTACAAAGATGCATAAGATGCATAGTAGCGCCTAATTGTCAATTAGTAGTAGTTCTTAACATTATTATGGAAAGGGGTTTTGGTGACCAATGAAGGTAGAAACCAAAGAAAACATTCTCTATAGTCTACATCAACGCTAAGAATTGGGTACAACCAGGCTCTGGAATGAGCTAGGCTAAGAATGACAAAGGGAAAAACTGAGAAAGTAAAACCACCAGTCAGCCGAGGAACATCTACAAAGACCTAACAGGGATACTCTCAAACTCATGCTACTCAAAGCAGAGTGGCGAACTGACAAAGAGCACTTGTCTGAGACATAAAAACACTATTCAGAGCCAAGACATCCCAACCAAAGGACGGGTTGAGGAAGCGCTCTGGGTATCTTTAGACTGGGCAACAGTGCCCTGGCCAAGCAGAGCACATGATTAGCGTGCCCTCACTATGCTTGGGACCCTCCGCTTTCATAAGGAACATATTCAAAGGTTCAAATTCACTTTGCAAGACAGCTGTCCTGACGTCCATAACCCATGTTGTTCAACAGGCAGAAGGCTTTTTGCTTTCAGGAATAAACAAAGAAAGTAAACAAAGTAACTTAGCAAGACAAGCCAACTTGCCGTCAAGAACTTGTACTATTCAGCAGGCAGAACAAGAGCATTCCTGGAGTGGCACGTGGAGCCTGCCTGAAGCGAACAAAGGGGAGAAGCCAGGGCTTTGATATCAATCACTCTCCTGTTATGAAAGTCAGGTATGGGTTTGCCCTGCAGAGCCAAATAAGGCAGTCTAATCATCACCTACATAGTCATTCTGCCTCCAATTGTAATAGTGGAGAAAGCACAAACTCTTAGGACCAACGAGTCCCTGTCTGCTGCCCTGAAGGGAGAGCTTCACCAGCATTTTAAGGGCGAGCTTCACCAGCCTTTAAGGGCGAAATGGAAAAAGTAATTGCTAAAATCATTCGGCTAAATGGTAATAACAGGTCAGCGCTTTCAGATTCCCATGCATTTGGTGATCCAACAGTAATGCAGCCCTATTTAGAGGGCAACTCACTGAGGGATGAACGAATTAGTTCAAATAAATAGCAAGATCAAGGGCCATTGGAACAGATCTGCAGTCCATTTGTTGGGGTGTCTTGAAGCGCAAACTTGGGTTTATTCCAACTGAGGATGAATCACGCTTTAGAGAAGGGTGAGCACCTAGAGGGTGGTAGGGCCGGAAGCGATGTTTTGCATCGGAGACCAGGACTCCTACAAATCACATGTGGCAGTCTTGGGAAAATAGCTGGAAAAGCAAACAGTAGCTTGCCGGCATCCTTGTTCATACTATTTCCACTGTCGCTCGTTGCTCCAGGGAAAAGATGACACATGCAGAGATTATGAAATAATAATACCATGAAGCTTTTTGCATCCCAGAGACCATAAATGAACTGTTTCTCATACTCAAGCAACACAACTCAGTGGTTTATATTACACTGTTATTTATATTAACCTAATATGAGGAGAGGATAAAAATATGTTAGCATAATCTCATTTTTTCCCCAGATGGCAGTTGGAATCTCACTTTCCATGGGCGTCAAGACCACATATTCTTTCACTAGGGCCCAATATGCCAACAGTGGTACAAGGACGAAGCAGCGGTACCACTCAATTTCCTTTGCCACCTCTTGAACAGAGAGAATGTGCATCACAAATCCAGCCATTACGGAGACAGACAGGGAGGTTCGTTAGGCTTGGTTTTTAGCACACAGCGGTTCTAAACTTACAGGCCTCTTCGGTTGCACAACACTTAAGAGCATTTATGTTGTTGTTTTTATTGACATTGAGAGTCTCATCGTCATTGTGGTAACTTGATTCATCATGCACTAATGCTAGTATGCTACTTAAAATCTTAGTAAGCAGGATGAGGACTGGGCCTCTTTCTTGGGTCCTGGAACGCTAGGGCAACTGTAGACAGGGAAGGTTTTCACTCCAGCGCTTCTGAACCTAACTATTGGCCGCAAACTCACCCGCGCCTATGGCCTGTAATATCTTCTGACAGGAAACCCCACTTACCTTGAAGTACTGCATATCTAACAAGGCCCACTAGATAAATGACAGTGACAGTGAACCACGGCATGGCAAAATGGGGCATTCCATTTCCTTATGAGGCTCCAACACGAAAGACTCACTGTCAGAAAGGCTTTCATGTCTAAATACAATTGAGTGATTCCGACGAGAAGAGCGGTTAGCTCAACTTCTCTTTCCTACAGACTGACCCCCTCCCTGCTTCTCCTGAATTCCCTACAGCACAGCTCTGTCATGCTTGCCAGGACTTCTGACCTCACCTATAGATAACCAACTTAATAAACATTGACCCAGCATCTAAACTCACTTTGGACTGTCTTGGTTGGTTGAGGAGCGGCGGTGGGTGGGGGGGGGGGGGGGGGGTTAATGTACATCCTGTAAAAGAGGAGGTGAAAGAGTGTAATTTTTGTTAAATTCATGAGCTGAATCAAGGGAAGAGGCTGCTCGCTTCATTGGAAAAAGACGGGATTGTCTGAGTTTACATTCAAGCACATGATCAGTCAGTTGAGGGAAAGCAGCGCTACAAATAGCTAGTAATAGCAAATAATTGTTGTGTTCCTATGGCTGAATAGCTGAGGAGTGCACTTTACTGAAATGCCAAACCTAGCCTATCCTGACAGGAGAGAGACAGATGGAATGCAGAATATCAACTTTTCGACTGATTCATACTTTTCTATAGGTATCGTACTTGCCATGCAGTTAGCGTTACCATGTTGTATTCGCTACGGGCACACATTAGCAAAATAAAGCCGATCAGGCAGTTTCTAGCGTGGAGGGGCTCAATAAATATGATTAGTTAGTCTCCTAAAGCCTATGTTCTCCACAACCAAAAGATAATCTAAAACTACAAAAAACTCAACTTCGTAGAGATGCTTTTAGCTTTGACAGGGCTAGTGCTAAATTGTTTTGCCTTTGCAAAAAGTACTGGAAGTACTACTGCGGACTATCAAAGTAGTTGAGGAGTTATCCCGTGGTTTTCTTTTTCTATAGTTGTTGCCACTAAATTGAGAAAATCATGTACTCAATGGTGTGTCTATAGGAGATTAATTGTTACGTTTTATGTTGTGGAAATTCATTGTCGAGATTCCTCCTCAAATATTTCAAGGGAGTTAATTTGTCTATTCTGCTGTCATCCTGGAAAGTACTCTCTAATTCATTGAAAAAGCCACACTTCCGACGTCATTATTCGCGATTCACTACATCTGTGCATCCCTAGTAATGCGGTGATAATATAGGGACCAATGTAGATCCAAAGGCAAAGCTCTCAATCTACCGGTCTATCTTCGTTCCTACTCTCACCTATGGTCATGAAGGGTGGGTCATGACCGAAAGAACGAGATCGCGGATACAAGCGGCGGAAGTGAGTTTCCTCCGGAGGGTGGCTGGCATCTCCCTTAGGGATAGGGTGAGAAGTTCAGCCATTCGTGAGGGACTCGGAGTAGAGCCGCTGCTTCTTTGCGTAGAAAGGAGCCAGTTGAGGTGGTTCGGCATCTAGTAAGGATGCCACCTGGCCGCCTCCCTAGGGAGGTGTTCCAGGCACGTCCAGCTGGGCGGAGGCCGTGGGGCAGACCTAGGACCAGGTGGAGGGATTATATCTCCACACTGGCCTGGGAACGCCTTGGAATCCCCCAGTCAGAGCTGGTTAATGTGGCCCGGGAAAGGGAAGTTTGGGATGCCCTGCTTGAACTGCTACCTCCGCGACCCGACCCCGGACAAAGCGGATGACGACGATGAAGATGTAGATCCTAGCTTGGTGTCAGCACTGAAAATAATCATCTGTAAAAATGGACCAGAGCTGTCGACAACTCTTACTTCTGCACAGAACCAGAGGTTATCAGGGAAGGCTACACCTTGCAGGTGGAGTTTGTCCACACAAAGCAAAGGTCAATAGAACGAGGGCAGGCACCCTGTGTAATCGTGGCCTTAGCAGACTCGCTAAGCAAGACAATTTCCCACAGCACACCATGAAGAAGCTCATCAAATGATTCCTTTGACTCCCTTACAGCAAAGATCAAAATGCATTATTTCCACATGTTCAGATCATGTAGACTAAGTGTAGAAGAAAATCACTTATAGAGAACCATAATAAAGGCTGGAATGCGCAAGAACTTTCTCCTTCTCCAGTGTTACTATGGCAACAACAGCTGTCCAAATAATTGCCATATAATTTGAGATGCTTTGAAGTCTCCAAGTATTAGCATTGACAAGATCTGGATAAGAGGAACTTCTAGTTGTTCTTCACTAGTAGCCTAACTTTTACACACACATACCCCTTAAATATGAAATATCATTATATATGTAAATCAAACAAAATATAGCAAAAAATAACTAAAGAGGAAATAATTAATAAAAGACCAGGAGCATAATTCCCCCTCAAGTACTAATGCAACAACAAAGACTATCCAGGGAAGGGGAAGCCTCTACACTTCAAATGTGGGTAAAGCCCATAACAGACAGGTTATACATTAGACATAACAACACTAAATGCCTCTTCCTCTTTACAAGACAGGCATTAATCAGAAGAATTTGGATGACAATGTATTGTCATCTAAAATGCCCTGATCGTGACAGACCTACTGATGAATTGGCTCGCCAACTGGACTAAACACAAGGATCCTAGTAATTACCGTTCAATTAAAACATAATTTATTGTCTGACAGGCTCACTAGGCTACCATTTAAGAGATTTATTTAGCCAGGATGTTCAGGAGCTTATAAAAATGAATAGAAATCTTAGCATCCGTGAGCCATCACTGGCATAGAGAAAAAAAACTGATTTAAAAAAAGACATGAACAATAGTGAGCGATTAATGTCAGTGAGCTTTCCCGTCACAATGCCAGGAATCCTGGTCTGTTGCGAGAGGCTCTTAGGAAAGCTCAGTGATGGGGCACAGCATAGATAAGGACCTCTTTTCACTCCAGAGCTTATTTAGGGAGAAGATAAGGCTGCAGCAGAGGGCTTGATAGGCCACCTCTAGAGGGTAGTGGAAAGATGCAGGCCAAATGTCATGGTCCTGACGACACAACATAGGCTCCTATGGAGGCAAAAACAAAACCCCACAAGTATTGCTAAAGCCATGACAAACCCAATGCTCAGTACTGGTAAGGAACCACAACCAGGCCTGCATTGTGCCTTTTTGATGGAACACATTACTCATGGCCTAACATGTTGGAAGCCACCTTACGAGTTAAATGTCCCGTTTCAAGGCCCACCGAAACATGAGTCTTCAGTCCACATAATTTTGGTTTATGGGGTAAGAGAGTGCCGAGCCCATACCCTGTAACCTCAGAGTCTGCCTGCTTGGCCCCTGGGCTCTCCGCCTCACTCCCTCCCCAGACGCCCAGCAGAGTGGCTTAGGGACACACATGGGATTCAGGGCCAGTAAAAGACAAGAGGTTATTTGATTAGCATGGAATTTTATTAATCTGTGGGTGGGGTTGCAGGGCCAGGGTGGCTGTGGTGGAGAGGGCTTCAGCAAAAGGCCTCCATTCATTGATCAGAGGAGACTGAAATGAAAGGGAGGAGAGAAAAAAAGAGGAACAACACTCTTGTGTGTGAGCCTGCCTGGTGAAACAGTCCCTACAACCCTTTTAGCCATTAGAATGCAGAGCTTGTTCACTTAAGGTGAGTTTAATTGCCTTTCTGTGGTGCAGAACACTGGAAGGACAGGGAGCCCAGCTAGTGCACACCTCCATGAGCACCATACACTTCAGACAGCATTAGCTTTTAACAAACTTCCTCTCCCTGTTAGGGGATTTAACGATCTCTTCATCAGTGTACTTTTGGCCAGACTCTCCTGTGTTTGGTCCAAATGCAATCACACATCCCTTATCAAGCACAGCAATTGAGTCTACAACTTAGTGACTACCAAACATACCTGGCCTTAGAAGCTAATTGCATTACAAATCACAAAGTGAGCCTTCAATGAAAAACAGCACACAAGCAAGTTAGAAAATGTCTCAACACCCTGTGTAAGCAACCGCTAGACAATTCCATTCATACATGCAAGAAGAGAACTACAAATGTCCCAGACAATTGCTGTCTAGTTCAAAACTAAATTGTCCCAACAAATCACAATGCAGCTGCATAATGGATGCTGGTGTATTCATTCCCTATGGTACTTGAAGCCAGAGTAAAAGCACCTCAGACAAAGACACTAAGCCCGTAATATTTGGAGGCTGTCCTCTCCTAGGAACTTTGTATGATTTATTCTACAAAGTTCTATTGTCAGTCACAATTATTGTAAAGTCACCTGGTTTCTTGAGAGTTAAAATGTACAAAAAAAAAAACATTGGATGGTCTGGTTGTATAAAGCCTTATGAATGTTTACCTCTTGGGGTTGTTGCACATGGAAGCCTCACCAGATAGAACACACATCAAGAATTGTGACACACACATACACCGATAAGACGATGCATAGTCAGACCCAGGTAGGTGAACTTATGTTACAACTGGGGGATCTGCAGCAGGCAAGCAACAAGAAGCAATGCTAGCAGAACTAGCTATCACGTTCAATGCTCTGTCACAGCAAAACCTCTGAATATGTTTAAATTCACAACCTGCAGTGTCCATAGTAACATACCCTGGATCTTGCTTGGTTTGTCAGAGCTTGCCGTTCATTGTCTTCAATCTAGTCAGGTTTTTAATTCCTCTTCTGCTTCAACTATGTCACCAAGCTATGGAATTAAATGTAGGCTACTGTTTCCATAATCATGTAATTGCGTCTAATGTCAAGTTTACACAGGAGCCTAACGAAAACGTACAATCCTGACTATTCTTACTTAAAAAGAAAGAATACATTTTCATATAGCCGGCGTCGTATGAAATGTGACTTTGCTATCGTCACGTTGTGATTTATAAAGACATTTTAAGTAAAACATGAAAAATTATGACAACTTTACAACTGCAACTTAAGTCTCAAGTGCACACAGTAACACATTATGGTTCTACAGAATAATATCCGTTCCTACTACGACAGCCTGACCCAGAATGGCTGACTTGCTAGGTTAGTAGGTACTTACCAAGCTAACGTTAGCTAACTTACCAAAAGGCAATCGGTGTTTACTTCCGACTTGGGATTCTTCAACATGGCATCGATTTTTTCAAACCGAGCCTCCAAACTTTCTCCCGCTGACATTTTTGCTGTAGAGTTGAGCTCCACGACTGTGATAAACAAAAAATAGCTCGCAGACGAGCTAAAAGGCTAGCTAGCTTAGCAGCCAGTGCCTAGCAAAATGTTCCTTTCTTTTACTGAACTTAGCGTATAACCTCAGTTGAAATAAACGCTGAGTCTCTCCTCAAAATTCTCACAATTAAAACGTTTAAAGTTACGTTGAATACACAAAAGCCACATTTTCGAAGAAAATTTTGTTAATTATCCAGTTTGAGTTGGCCAGACAACTTCAGCGAATGCGGCAACAGATTAGCTTATGCTAAAGTTAGTCTGCCTCTTCCACACTTCCACAGGATGCCGCATCAGAGGGTTTAAAAATGTTGATACATGGGACATCCAATAAGTAACTAAAACCTCAATATAATGTTTTTCTGCAAAATCTGATGATATGGCACAGTTACTCCAGGCCTGTGTCAATATCAGTCCACAGCCCCTCCAACAAAAAAAGCCAACGAGTCTGACAGCTGCAAAGTAGAAGTAGAGGAAAAAAAACTTCTTCCAAATGTCGCTCAGTCTAAAACACGGTCTCGTTAAAACATTCTGTGGCAGTCCCTCCACTGCATGCCTCTCTCCGTCATTGACCATCGACTGTGACCGATTGAGGCGGAAAATTTGCAGATTCTACATTCATATATCAGCTTTTTATCTGTATTATTTTTTGAAAAAACCGACGATGCCCGATATTCTCCCACAGCCTGACCAACATGTCCGCCTTCCTGTTCAAACACCCCGGAGAAGTTACTTTGAAACGTCAAGCACTGCGCATGAGCCCCATTGAGGCGTGTTCAAATAGGTTGAGCTGGTGAGCGCTTGCTTTACACCTTGAAAACTTTACACACGCTCACATAGACTTTTTAATCCTTTTGACATGCATAACCAGCATGCACTACTTTTTATAGTTTGTATAACAGACATTCCAGACTTACAATAAATATATTTTATTAAAAACATTATATGAACTAGAGATTACATGCATGAAATACATTGTTTTGTTACCAGCTACCAATCTGTAGTGAACTATAATACAATCGGGCTAAATATGATCAATAACATAGCAAAACTATACAATATAAATAACATGTAAAAAAAAATACAACTAGTCTTCCTAAACATAAACACATCATCATGAACGACAAACTAAAATATTCCATCGAAAATTCCAAGGAAGGCTTCCTCTTCACTACCATCAGCATGTAAGCTTCAAAAAGAGACCATTGCATTAATTCACACAAATGCAATGCAGAATGACAATTTCTGGTTAAATACATTAAAAAACAACATTCGCACAAGTTGTGCTATTGGTCTGCCTACCTGTTGTTGCCAGTGAGATTTTGTTTGTATTTGTTGCTGCTCTGCTTTGAGAAGAAATCAAACTTCCCACTTCGAGACGCCAGGATGGTTTCAAAGTGTGGTGTACCTTGCGCTTTCACAGTAAATTCCTCACTGAACACACTCTGTCTCTGTAGAAAAGGAAGAGGGTTGTATTTTCTACATACGATGATTGACACCACACAATCACTATTAACACACACATACGTGATGCACACACTCACAAACCTACATACACAAAGACACACACACACACGCGCACACGCACGCGCACACGCACACACACACACACACACACACACACACACACACACACACACACACACACACACACACACACACACACACACACACACACACACACACACACACACGCACACACTTACATACACACACAAACACACACACACACACACACACACACACACACACACACACACACACACACACACACACACACACACACACACACACACACACACACACCTTGTTGTTTGTCCTATTCCAGGCAGTAGAAAGCTGTGGTTTGATCGTAAGCGGAGGGGATCCAACAGTTACCTCAGCAGGAACAGGATGTGAGACTGACCTTGAATGAACAGATAAATCCATTTGAAAGAGCGATTACTATATCAGACAATTACTTTGTTATTCGTTGTGCGATATAAGTTGAGCTTACCTAAGTGGTGCACTGTTCATGCTAACATGTGGTTTAGACTGAGCTTGAACAGGTGGGACTGGTGTCAAGTAAGCTGTTAACAAAAAGTCATGTTAAACAGTGGGTGCCAAATAATACACGTCAAAACAGTCTACAATTTCCCTCAGGATCAATAAAGTATTTTCCATTCCATTCCATTCTATTCAATTCAATTCTAAAAACAGACTACCTAATAAAAATCTTTTGTACATACTTAACATTACATTGATATTTAACGGTTTAGAACTTAAGTTTGATGTTTTGTTTTATGAAGCCAATTTTCCGTCATACGTGTGCCAACAGTTTATGTATCTGTTTTATATTGAAGTACCTGTCCTGTTGTAGTCCGACCCCTGTGTTTTTGTTTTGGCAGTGCAAGCGGACAACGTCTCCTCGCTGGCGTGCGGCAAGTTCACGTCCTCGAAATCATCCCAGTCGTCCCATTCATCTCCGAGGTCAAAGTTCACGGTGAGTGTGTCCAGCGAGGGGGCAACGGCGCTGTTGTTGAAGCATTTGGACACTGAGCAGGAGGTAGGGTGATAACCTCGGAGAGGGTTCAGAGTTGGTTGTGGGTTTGGACAGTAATTCACACTGGCTTTAGAGGGGCAACCAACATTACAGACACCTGGTTTGCTCCACACAGTAGAGCCTGGGTTAAAAAAGACATTGAACATTATAATAATAATTATATATTTTAGAATTACTGAATATTAATATCATTACGAGGTAGACTTTTCTCTAGTGCTGGATATTTGTTGTAAAAGTGTTTAACGAGGCAGAGATTGATGGACATAATGGGTTTGGCAATGTAGGTTTTTACCAAAGGTATATATATATATATATATATATATATATATATATATATATATATATATATATATATATATATATATATATATATAAGAACAAAGTCCTGAGAAGTATTTACTTTGAGCCTGGGGAGCTGGCTCTTCCACTCCCATCGACTCATAAATGTCCTCCAGGTAATCGGCATACTCTGATGGAGAGCAAGAAGGTAAGACAAGAATAGGCGTATAAGAGATAAAGACACAGACACATAAACAGTGAATAACAGATTTTCTAAATGACCAAACCAATTGTAATGGTTTACGTTCTTAAAATAGCTTTGTACCATTTCTAAAGTCTTCAAAATATGCCATTTCCTGGGGAGTTGCAACCTCCTCTGTCAAATCCACAACCTGAGGATGTATTCTGGCTTCAAACAGATCGTTCCCATACCTCAAAATAACAGTAATTGATTTTTGCATTAAACATGTATAACCATGTACAGCATAGTGAAAATGTAGACAAACTCAAATGTTCAAAATACTGAGAAAAAAAATCTTAATCAGTTACATGACAAGCAAAATCGACACAAAGTTGTAAAAGTTATTAATATGTAATAATACTGTTCAAAATGATGTTGTTTTAAATTATATCATAGCTTGGTTCATTATTGGATTCCAAGAGGCCTTAAGTTCTGCATTTTTTTTAAAACTAGAGACTTGGCTAGTAGTAAACGTGATAAGACACTAAAAACTATTCAATTTAAGACTATTTTGGAGAGAAGATTTTTTTTACCTTGGTAGCTTCTCTCTGGATTTGTAGGAGAACTGCTGCATGTTCGCAGAAACGGATTCACCAACCATTCTCATCTACAGCAATACAGCAATAACTAAAACCCACATTTCTCCTCAAGGAATGGTAACACAGTCTCCTAAACTTAACGGTCATATTAATCCAGCGATACTGAGTCTAACTATGACTTTCAAAAACTAATGGTAGTTAACAAAGACCTTGTCAGGAGTCACATTGTAGAGCTTGAAAGACTGTGAGACCGTAAGACTGTGTTGGCACTCTCATCCTCACCTTGAGGCGTTTGACAGGCGTCTCCATCAGCGTGTCACTCTTGCTCTTCAGTTCTTGGAGATAGGAGGAGAACCCAGACACCTGTTTCCTTGGTTGCTTCACCACCACAGGCACGCCTGCTTTACCTGGAGACACTCGCAGAGCGAAAGAGGATGAGCAAAAACTATCCCTACGTAGAACTCACACACAAATGGAAACACTCATGTTAACACAAACATAAACGCACACACACACACGCACACACACACACACTCCTATAAGCATGATTGCACCCACAAACCTAGTCTCCATTACTATTACTATTTATTATATATATACCTGTACATATATACTGTATATACACACTGTAAAAAAAACATAAAATGAAAGCAAAAAGTGCAAAAACAATAAATTCACATAAATTACAATTAAAGGTTTTGCCAAGATATACTGTTATTTGACAGATATTTCCCAAAGTATTACAATCAAACACTTTCCATACTGACTGCACTAAAAGTTCAGCAGAGAAAAACTGTTTTAAAAGATATTTGCTAAACCATTGCGATCTTACACTTTCCATAAAGTGATGGCACTAAAAGTTCTATAAAGAACCCCTGTAATTCATTGCCAAAACTTGGAAGTTTCATCTCATGCCCTTTACTGATAGCAATTAGAACACTCTTGCAACCAAACAGGTCCATGGTGCTCAAACAACACTAGTGAACTACTCTGAAGGATTAAATTTTTAAACCCAGACCTAATACATGAATATTACTTGCAATTTTATCAGGCCACAATCACATTGAATAGGTAGATTATAATTATTATCCCACAATGCCCTGCTGCAAATCCAGACCAAAGTTTAAATGTAAAAGTACACATAAATGTAGAACTAACATTTACCTTAAAATTACAAAGAAAAACATTACATTCTTAGTATGGGCATACATTTAAATACATGTAATTTGTCATTATTGACATGATGCTTAAAAGGAAAAGTTGTTTGTGGATTTTGAGAAAATATCCGGAATTTAACAGTGTTTTGTATGCAATTTCAAAACAGAGCAAACAACTGTGAAAATATTAGTTATTTTCCGTGAAAATAGGATTTTCTTTTACAGTGTGTATATATATACTGTATATATATTATCTATTTTATTAGTAGTATATTAACTATGATCTGTCTTGAGCGTTTCGACTTACAGCATTCGTGTCCACACAGGTCCTTGTTCTTGCAGTAGTGGTTGCATCCTCTCTTTCCTGTATCTGTTTGTGAATACATGAATGCGAGTGGCAATCAAAAAAATAAACCCAACAGTGACAGAAGCCCTAATGACATGCAAATAGTAATTACTTTTACAAAACAAGTTTATATTTATTGCACAAATCTAACATCAAATGAATTTAAATCCATAATAAATCCATATCAAAGGTTTAACACAATGTTAAAGGAAATCAATCGTTATTTGCATGGTTTATAACACTACCATAGCTGTCGAGAGCATACGCAGCTCCAGCGTAGCTCCTCCGAGATGTACCCTGAGGGGAGGGGGAGGGCTGGGGTCTCTGGCCAGCCGCCTGTGCCACTCTGGGCTGGACGGTTTTATTGTACGGTGTCCTCTGGACCCTCCATTCAGTGTGACAAGGAGGCTCCATGGGTTCGGCTCCGAACCTCTTGGCTCCCGAGTAGAACACACTGAACTTCTTCTGGATGTCCAAGCCGACTGAAGGACGAAAGACAAAATAACTTGAACTCACATACTGAATAGAGGTACTGAATAGATGGACTGTAAAAGTGTGTATCGTGGTGGATACACCATTGGTTAACTCTAAACCCCCAGACTTTTTAGCGGTACAGGAATTAATTTGTTTAAAAGTGCATTGTTAAACTTCTTATTTCCTCTTTCTGACCATATTCTGAGCTGATTAAATTGGCGCTGATATCAACTCCACTTGAGGCCTTGGCAACCTCAATTTTCTTGGACCAGTTTCCAGACTTTAACAGCACCAGGTCTCTGAAACAATACATTGACTAGGTGCTTAAAACTCTTCAACTCTCATTATCCTTTTACAATCTATTACTATTTTACTGTATATGAATGTGAGTGTGTGTATGCAATATTGTGTGAATGTAAGGGACAAGAGAAGCAAAATGGAGCGAACAAGAACTACACACACACACACAGAGAAATATCTTGGGTCCATCTCTCACTTGAGTTTCTGCAGGTAAACCACATTGTTGTCCGAGTCTCCTATGATGAGAGTGACATAGTGGTAGTCTGGAGCGGTCCTCTTAGACAACAGCTGCTCCTGGTTCTTCAGGTTCACAGTCACTACAATCTCTGCCGTGCATACGTTGTACCTTGGCAGCTGAAAAGATATGAAAATATGTAATGAATCAAATTACTGTATATATGTATTAATCAAAAGATTAGCTCGGTTGTATTGCATTATTGTTTGTCAAATCAGTACTGCTACATGTGCAATAGCTTGAAATAGCTTAGAAAAATGTCTGAAAACCTGGATTATTAAAACAACTTTTTGCATAAAAATGTAAGACTAAAGAATATGAAAGTTTGCATATAGAAAGATCGGGTATTAGAGTAAAATTGTATGTAATGTAAATAATTTTTTACCTGCTCAAAGCTAACTTCATATTTAGGAAGGTTGATGACTGCATCTCTGATTTGGTTCCCAAATGGAGGATGTCTGTTGACAATCTGCCCTCCAAATTTTTCATTGACAATTTATTGCAACATTTTTATTCAACGGTGCCAATAAGCTACACTTTACATATTTGTTCTCTGTAAAATAAATACATTTACAAAAATATTTAGCGGCATCGTCTCACCAGCTCTAGTTCCCTAGCGTTGGTCTGTTCTATCTTGTTGAAGGTGGTGATCCCAGCGTTTACCATCGCAGTGGAAAGGGTCAGACCTGGAAAATAGTGGTTACACAGCCTTCTCTTATAAGGATATACTTATAAGTCATTGCATTGTTTTGCATTTCTCCTCCTCTTTATAAATTACTGTATGCAATGGCTCTATGGTAAAGGATTATGATATTGTCTTTCTTTATCTGTGTGCCTACCGATCTTCTCCAGCTGCTTAGAAACATAGGGAGAGTTCTCCCACAGTTTGGCCTTGAAGCATTTTGCCAGGATCACTGAGTTGAGCAAAGCTGAAAATCCCGTCTTGGACCGTTGATTCAGAAACTCTGCCAAGCCTATGGTGGAGTTAGATTCACAACAACTTAATAGTAAAGAGAGTAAAAGTAGACAACATAGATTTTTTTACTCGAACAACATATTTAATATACATGATAAAATAGTCCATGATTTATTATGGTGTTCATATTTTATTTTTTATTTTGTTTTTTTTCAGCGCTTTTCTCGAGACTAAAAATGCTTTACACAAATTGGTCGCCAATTAATTTCACAGAACGAACAACAGCTATCAAACACAACACTCAGTCTGAGTGATACCACAGCAGCCAATTTGCGCCAAACTTGCTCACCCAACATATTACGACAGACTTGCTCACACACATAGGACACACAGACCGACTCCAGGTGAATTGGCAGTGACTGGTCAGGGCACTGGTAGGAGAATGAGCATGTTTTTGATGGTGGGAGGAAACCCACACAAACACGGGGAGAACATGCAAACTCCACACAGAAAGGCCATTGGGTCAGGTGGGGTTTGAACCCAGGGCCTTCTTGCTGTGAGGCACCAGTGCTAACCACTGAGCCACCGTGCTGCCCAATATTAAGCCAACCATCAGTCAACTATAGATGAAAAGGGATCTTGTGAGCTACCTCACTGGTCAGTAACTTGTATTGTCCGTATCATTGTAATTTGCATTCTTTACATTTACTGATGCGCACTCCATTTCTGAAAATCCTCCCAGTATCCTGGGTAAGCCCAAACTCCTGGATTGGGATGGAGCCCAGGTTTGCCTGAATCAAGCTGCAAAACCAAAGAAACAAACACAGACTTTAAAACAAATCCAAAGTGATGCAATCCAAAGAAAAATCCATACAAATCATATTCTACATCTGATTACAATGTTATCACAATATTGTTTATACAGTACAAAGAAACTTACAGATCTTTTTATACTGTATATACTGTAAATATGTGTGCTATACATACCAGTTGACCTTCATCTCATTACTTTTAATCTTCCCCTCCATTGGATATCTGTAAATAAAAACAAAAAACTACAATGTTAACAAAGACCATGTTTGGTTTTACATACCCTGATACTTCAGTCAGTAAACTTGAACTCTAATCTGACCTAATGGTGATCCGGTTCTTGTCCTTGTTCAGGGTGTTCAGAGTTCTCTTCTCGTTCACCCTCAGCTGAACATCACAGAACTCCTTGCCCTTTGCTATTAGCTCAATCTGGACACAGCGACGACATTCATGCTCTTAAAATATTTACTTGAAACCGTCACTTACGATGATTGCCACTATCAAACGCCTACCAGCTCTGGTAGAGCCTCATTGCCGTCCACTTTGCTGAACTGTTTCATGGTATCAAAGGCCACACAGAATTGAGCCATCAGCCGACCTGCATCTGTATCGGGGAGAAAAACATCAAGAGTTCAATCAGTTCACTTTGAAAATCCTATTAAAGATCATCTCTAGTTTAAAAATCTAAATATTCTAGATCAGTATTGAAATGGTTAATTCTCTGAATTTCAGACAGCAGACAATGCCTTATGAGCAGGCCAGTCTTCCTACCTGTTGGTTTAATGTTGACGTCCTCGTCCATGCTGATCAGATTAATGGCCGACAGGGAGTTTAGGTTCTTTAGACACAGCTCTTTCACATGGACAGGGAGAGAAAGAGAGAAGAAAATGACTTACTGCACACTACGATATGACCATAAAGAACTATGATGAAAGGACAGAGTCAGTAGAAGGTATACTGTAAATACAACAGGCTACCTTGTAATTTGGATTCAATTCCACATCTGTCTAGGTCAACGGAGAAACCTGCATAAGTCAAGAAACAAAACAGACTAATTAGAGAGGAGGAGGTAGTTTATTATTTAATTTTAATAAAAAAACTAGAGGAAAGCTTGAATTGACAAAGGTTATAAATAAGTGCCAACCCTTTTGGGGCTCTTCAAACACATAGCAAATAAAAATAGACAAAAAAGGATCTACAATAAATGACAATCAAGAAAACACTAAGGAAGTAAAATTGTAATAGCAAAAACAAACAAAAACATAGGCTCCACGGATCATTAATAGCCTTTTCTCCAAACCGTAATGTTTAGGGTTCTTCAGGGCTCGAATGTAGAGAAAAGTGGAGCGGATCCAGTCCAGAGCCATGTTGACATCACTGATGGTCTGGAGAACAATCTCAGCGTTCAGGTGCTCCACCAAGTTGGTGTGTAAACTACATATAGGGAGACACGGAGGGGACTACAGCTGAGATGGCCTACTGAATGGCTGGAACAATTCAAAATGACTATATGTGTGAGGGAGGGTGTATGAGAGAGAGCATTTGAGAAGGAAAGAGTTAGACAGTCTCATGCATCTCAGTCTTAGACACATATATGACAGATGAAATCAATCGATGAACACCATTCTATGAAAGAGACAACGAATAGCATGAAAGGAAAGGATGAAGGGATGAGTAAAAGAAGGGTGAAGGGAGGAGAGCAAATGAGGACTGACATATTTTGGTATCCTACCTGCTCTCTATAATCTCGGCCCCGTTCAGGAACTTCATGTACTTTTCTTTGGTGGTAAACTTGGTCATGATCACTGCAGTGGCAGACGTATCAAACTACGTGGCAGAAGAAATCAAAGGAGGCATGTAAGAAAATATAAACGCAGCAAAATGTGGGGCATTTTTAGAACAACAGATGGACAGAATGGCAATATCATTTGGACATTATACATTTTTCTTTGACAAATTTTCCCCTTTAAACAAAATATCATGTGTATATATACTGTATATATATCTATATCTATAGATATATATATATATATATATATATATATATATATATATATATATATATATATATATGTATATATATATATAAACCAAATGCTCTTGTTGGCTCTTCAACGCATCCCATCTCTAACTGCCCTGAAGCGCAGTGAGTGCACCTACCTGTGGTCTTCCTGCTCTGCCAATCATCTGCAGTATGTCTGCGTCGCTGTACTCCTCACAGCCGCCTCCTATGTAGTGCATGGTAGACTTGATCACCACCAGGTGAGCCGGCAGGTTCACCCCGATTGCCAGTGTGCTGGTGGTGACTGATGTACAGTACAAACAATTACCACAAAACAGTAAAGCATTGATGTGGCACACTAACAACATTAGCAAAGTGGCTTATCTTTAACCTATATTATTATGTCATCATTTTAAAAAAAAAGAAAAAAACATATAAAGCTTAGCAATTTTGTTTTTAATAAATCTACAATTAAGAAAAACGATAATTCTTCCGCTAATGAATACTTTCTACTTGTATCTTCTTTCCCGACATCAAGACAACAGTAGGCACCCTAACACAGGCACATACGTTTACTATGTACAGCAGCTCTGACTAATGCAGTGGGATGCTCACAGAGAACAGGAAGGTCCCCCAGAGTAAAGGCCTCCTCCACCTTCTTCCTATCTGAGACGTCCACCCCAGCGTGGTGGTATCCTACACCCATCATCATCAGGTCTGAAACACAGACACACACAAGCACACACAAAACAAAGTATTAAATTGATATATTCATACATTTTTAGGTATAGAATTTGTATTGATACAATGACTATAAGTCTGTCAACTACCTCGCAGTTTTGAATCCAGAATGGAGTTTGCATATTTCATTAACCTGAAAAAAAAAACAAGTTGTTTTTTTAACAAAAATGAAAAACAGACAAAAATTACATATGTAAGACTGAAATTAGTAATGTAATGATCTTATGGTTGTGATTAAATGGGTTCAACTATCTATCCTATTTGGTATGGACGTGCAGCTCCTAACCTCTGTTTGTGGTCAATACTCATGATGAACCGAGCGTCCTTGGCTAGGACGGTGGCGGACTGCTGCACTCCTTTCCTTGTGGAGCAAAACTACAGAAAATTCGAATCCAAATCAAATCAACCTTGCCCTTACATTTCGATCATGCAGAAATAATGCACCAAGTTTTTTGTTTTTTTTTTATATTTGGAACCTACCACAAGCGTAGGCTTCTGGTCCGAATAGGTCTGGATAATGTTGGCCATCTTGTAGTTGAGCGACAGGTCGAACTTGAACTCGGTCTGGTTGCTGTTGTAAGAGAAGCCCAGCACCACCTTCCTCAGCTTCACGGGCCGACAGCTCTCGTCCATGTCTAGGCAGGTGGCCGCTCCGTGCTCGTCACAAAGCCAGTCTGCTATCTGCTCGGGAGGGGGAAAGACATCAAAATGGCATCGCAGTGATACAACCAGATTCATCTGTATACGACATAGTCAAATTCATAGAATATGTAATGTAATTACTAAACATTGTGTTGCTTTCTTTTTAAGATGAGGTATTTTTGAGAAGTGAGAAATAAAATGTATTGAAATGATTTGGCACTTTTCTCTAAGTTGTCTTATTTTCTACGTGTGGTCTTACTTCAGCAGTTGTATGAAAGACAAAAAGGGTGAGAAATTAAAGGTTTTTAATTAGGCAATTTTAATTTGCAGCAAAGACTTAACAATCACCGTGCGTCTGAACTCTGGCTGCAGTCGCAGTCACAGTACTTACATCGGATATGTTTGGGATGGTGGCGGACACGGCCACAAACCTCATGGAGAGATCACCCAGGGGGTTGTCTCCCGCTCGAGCCTTACGCACCGTCTTCATTCTGCTCACAACCACCTCCAGAGTAGCGCCACGCGTCGGATCCTTCACAACGTGCACCTGGACTCACAAGACACAGTGCTTTAGCAAGCTTTATTAAAATTACACATAGCTTGAAAAAAAAACGCTTCTTTCTATCTAACAATATGTTTGACTATACTAAGTGAAGCTGTAGGGTAAATAAATTACAGAATAAATGCAGTTTCAAAGCTACAGACACAAAATTCCACACACTTGGCTTAAATTGTAAAGTTAAACATTTAATGGAAACTTTTATTTAAGGAATTGCAGCCTGAGAAGCACTGCAATGAAATACGTCCTGACCTCGTCAATGAGGAACAGCCGGACCAGCTGCAGCAGACAGTTATCCCTCCACTTCCTGGTCATACTGTCCCACTTTTCCTGAATGATGGCATAGTTTGTAGTTGCAGTTAATACACTTACATGAATGTACAGAAAACCCGCAAAAACTACATTATAAAACATACCTCAAAAGGTCTAATATTTTGGTCTGAAAATTACAAAACTTCTGATGTGTGTTCTCCTTCTTCCTATTTCTCATGATGGACTATTAAACAAAGGTTAACAAACAACATTGGTACTCACAGGTGTGGTCATGATAATGTGGGCGTCCTGGATCTCGAAGAAGTCATCGATCTCTGTATCCCCGGTTAGCTCTTTACAGCTCAGGCCCAGGGGACCAAACTTCTGCTTCCAGTCCTCAAAGCGCTGGCTGCACAGAGCTTTGATAGGGGCCACTGTAGAAGACATGGGGACAGTTTATCAATAATAAACAAACCCATTATTAACACACAATCTCTCAAGCTTTGATCAACACGTTTGGCCTATGATCAGAATTTTTTTATCAGAGTTTGTCTAAGCCTTGTTAATTTTTTTTAACTAAATAATGTTTAATTAAGGATATTTTAGATATGAATATGAACAAAGCATTTTAGTGTACTTACTATATACAGCCTTTACGTTTCTCCAAGGTTCAGAGGTCTCCATCAGCAGACGGACGATAGCCAACTCAAACAGCACTGTTTTACCAGAACCAGTGGGGGCGGATGCTACAAAGTTCTTAGCCGTGTAAAGAACCTACAAACAAATAGATCGTTATTTTTCCATTTTTATTTCTTACAATCATAACATTCTTTCGCCTATGTTACATTCTTTCACCACACACACACACACAAAGGAAATGTGAAAAGAGTTGTCACTGATATTATTCTGATGATACATTGTTGGGTTTGTATAAGTTTGTGTACTAACATCATCAAGAGCTTTGGACTGAATGTAGTTGAAAAAAGGAAAGTCTTTGAAGACTGATCTGAATTTAGCAGCTGTGTTAGTTGGATCAAGGTTAAACACACAACTCCAAACTAATGTTAAAATTGTGCACATTTCAACCAGTCAAACATTTTCAATGATTAATTTGTTGCTTGTAGTAGGCAGAAAAAGGATACGGATTTCAGAGACAGGCCGGAGAGAGCCAGTGTTACCTATCATAAACAGGAACACACATAAAGAGAAGCAGACATGGGTATATTGAGAGTCCATAACAGTCCATCCATTTCTTTTATACCAATTTCATTAAAGGTTGATATTGCCACCTAGTGGAATTATCCTGTCATTACATAATATAATAGTCATGGGCAGGGTTCACCTTATATCACCTTATAATACCCCTAAAATGCAGTGACAGTTCCTGCTGCTATGGTTACCGTCACATTATTCAGCTGCAACAAATGAATACATTAACAAGGAAGCATTAAGGAATGTGCTAACAAAATTCATGGGAGCCAAAACCTTTATTTTCGGATGAATTGGTGCCTGGCGTGAATTATTACTGTCACACAGACTGTATTTTACTCTCAAACCTTGCCTTCTCTAAAGACTAGTTGGGTCCACAGTTGCAATATAATTGACAAAAAAACAATTAGCTATTATTATTTGCAATTTTTAGCATTAGATCTATGAATCTTACATGTTTAAACTCTGACACTGATTTAAACACAAATGTCAGCAATATTTGAGATCAGAGATGTCCATTGTACACAGAAACAGCCATGCTTTTGTTGTCTGGGCCAGCAGCACCTTGAATCTGCAGCGGCTGCGGCGTCATGGGGAAGACGTGTGCTCTCTTTGTGCCCTTGTCCTGCGTCTCCTTCGCCTGTGGCTGCCCGCCTCTCGCTGCAGACACGCCCACGGAGCCGGGGAGGAGGTGGGGCCTGGAAGGGAGCCTGGGGACAACAGAGGACTGGCTCGCCGCTGTCGGCAGAGGAGCAGACTCAGTTGCCATGGGAACCCGACGGAGGAAAGTTTGCACTCTAGGCCTGGCTGTCTGGCTGCTAATGCTGTCACTGCTGCTCAAGGAGGTTGATCCTCTGCTGTTCAGCACCTGACCACTGGGAGGATTGAATAAACTGCAATGAACGAGTGAAAGAGGAAAGCAGTGAGAGGAGGGAGGGAGGGAGGGAGTGAATGAGGGAGAAAAAGAAAGACAGAGAGGTTGGTGTTTCAGATGATTTTTACACATCCTTGATATTTTATAAGAATGTGTGAAAATTCTGATACTGATCTTTGAAAAACATTTAAAGTTTAACATTTAAATTATATTAACAGCCATAAGCAATAAATGCCATTCTGCACTGAATTCACCCAAACTGGGCCTTCTACCTTCTCCGTAGTTGTGGATTTTGGCTGGAGTCCAGAGTGAAACATTTCCTGTTTTGTGTCTGATCAGAGTTCATTGGGGTTTCATCCTCACCTCTGTCACTTCGGAATGAACCCTGGGATAAATCCATGAAGTGTTCTCCATCCCACAGGCTAGGTGAGTGAGTGTGAGTGTGTGTGTGTGTGTGTGTGTGTGTGAGTGAGTGAGTGAGTGAGAGAGAGAGAGAGAGAGAGAGAGACCAAGAGAGAGAGAGAGAGAGAGATATGAGCAGGAGGTTGGAAGAGAGGCAGAGGATATGAATAGTTTAAGGGAATTAAATAAAGAAGGCGTGCAGTTAGAACAAAATATGCCGTATATTAATATCTGGTACAAATAATGAATGTGGCTATAGATCATATACATCAAGCATTATTAGTCACTGTCAGAGGCACCTGCTACTCTGAGCCTTTTTATATCTGTCATTTTGAGAAAACTGAGAGCAGTTCTTATTCGTCAGGCTGCCACAACTGCCAGCAGCCTCTTTTAGTGGGGGCAAGAATTTCTTGGGCTTCTGTGAAAAACCTGAATGTATGAATCAGAGATGTTGATAGTGTTAATTAATACTAATTGCAATTAATACCTTTTTCAAAACAATACATTAGTTGTTCATTAAAGTATTTAATGCTATAATTGCACTTTACCAATATATATTACTATAATATACTACAACATAGCCAACAACATTTTTTATTTTATTTGGTATTCAGTACGTTTTATAATAGTACAATATCTGAGTAAAAAAACGTTGTCTCAATCCGCCATTGTTGAGGACTAAGTCTATGGTGATCCCATACCGAATAAAGAAAGGCTTTCTGCCTCTTTCTGCATGTCTTGAGTAGCTGGTATCTGGGAGAGAGATGGAGGGGCCTCCAACTGCCATTGGCTGGCCTCCTGACAAAGCGGCTTTCTGAAGAAAAGGAACAGTGCTCGTAATACAATTGTTGCTGGTTGTGTCCGTGTCATCTTGGTTGTTGGGATGTCTAGCTAGCTGTAATCATCTTCATCATACTTACACTTTGTGAACAACTGGTCTTTCAAAGAAATAATTATCCAGGGACAAGGTGCACTCTTCAGAATCAAGCATCTTTTTCATCTAAAACTTTTGCCAGCTTTTATCAGTGGGCGGCGCTGGTCTAATAAAATGATAACTTTCAAAGAGCGCTAGCTAGAGAACGAACAAGCTTGCTAACGGACGCGGTCTGCCTAACATAACAACCTGAAAATTTGTTAATATTTTCCCAAACCAAGCTTATCAAGTTACTACATATATTTTCACTGAGGAAAAACAACAGTTAATTTTTCTTGGTATGGAGTATGCATCTAACCAACCTAGCTAGGGTTCCAATTACAATCTAACATCTTCGGAAGATCAGTACCGGACATCTAGATTCAGTGAGGTTTGTCTGTGATGCCAAGCTGGCACGAGACGTTTTCCCATATCTGAACAGGAAATGAATACAAATGGTGCCGCTTGTTGCATCAACTAACATTGTTTTACAAGTAGAAAATTGTAATTTGCGTCAGACATTGCATGCTCAAAATTGATTGATTGATTGATTGATCGATTAATTAATTAATCAATCAATTAATTAATTAATTAATTAATTAATTAATCAATAAATTAATCAATCAATCAATTTAATAAATAAATTATATATTTTGGATATTGTTCATTATTACGTCTAACAATGTGAGGTTAAAAAAATTATGACATTGACCCAAGCAGACTCCAGCAGAGCCATGAGGTCTCTATGGCTCTGAGTCTGGATTATTGGCAAACTAGGGATGGATGATCTTCCTGCATCTGACCATGCATTGGTTTACCATTCAAAAATGTACCATAAAAAATTCCACATTAAGGGACAGCTATTGATCTGACATCTTTGTTATGTCAGGTCAAAACATATTTGTGGATTTTGGCAACAAAAGAGTGCCATTTTTATTCATGATATTATAGATTAGGTTATGAGCAGGTATCAACCTCAAATCGTATAGTCTACCTCCACTAACTAGATTGCTGGTCATTAACTCGGGATTTTTAATATGGAACATAAGATTACTTACACGAGGGGTGTACGGCAATACAGCGTCAATTCATGTTTTGATAATACGAGGCTTTAAACCCGAAGCTTATTGAATATACATTAAAAGTGAAGTCGTTAACAGTAACAATACGGTTAATCAAAGATCGAGATATCTATGTTTTACACTACTGTCTATTGTGTGCCCCGTTCCCCTGTTATCAAAGATGGTTTGTCCCTCACAGACCACCACGGAAAATGGCGACTGTGAAATGGATGGAAGACGAAAGTGAGAAATAATTCAATGCAGCGAAAAAAGTGCATCCTGTCTGCATTTACATCAGCCGAAGGTAATATTTTTATTATTATCTAACAATACACGTATCCCAGAGGGTCTAGCAGTCGGACAGTAGAGCTTTATATTATATGGTGAAGGTTTTGGTTTTGGTATGGAACTGCTAAATGGTATGGCTGCAGCTCTTGCAAGCATCCAACACTGCATGATGATAAACCGAAGGAAAGCTATTTTATACATTTACGGATCTTTTACTGTATTAGTTAAAATCAGCAGCGCTCCGTATAAGCAGACGCTAACTTTATTTCGGGTTGGCATGCATGTGTGCAATGTTGAAAGTTTTATCCCAGGGAATGCAGACCTCCAGACAATGTTCATCGTCCAAAGCCATTATTAGGTTACCTTTGCCATTTTCGGTCCTTTCATCGAGGGCTAACCCGTGAGCTACAGCTGATCATAAATGTAAATTGATTCAGCTGACCTGTTGGTTTTAAATGTTTTTACGTGCTTGCACCTGTATACCGATGATTACAGTAACATTGTTGGCTAGCAGCCCTTACTATACTATTAAACGCATTCCAATAGTTGTAGGATTATTTTAGTAAAATATATTGTTAATGGTTTTTACAGGGTTTAAAAGCTTATTTAAGTCCCGCACAAAACGTCAGTGAGTTTGGTCAAACTCAGTGAGTTGTTGAGGCGGTTATCTTATCCATTAAAAAGCTTGCCTTCTTCGAATGGTGCATAGGGACACACATCGGCCAAGGCTATGCTAAAACATCTTAAATTGCAAACAAATAGATTTTATATTTTTCTTATGACGTGCATATTTATGTGTATTTCAATGTTAATCTATAAAATAGTTACCAATCTGGACTAATTACCACTGTTGCCACTGGAGGTGCTGTTTTCGAAAAACCATTGTATTTGTAGAATTAACCTCTAATTTCATTAATTACTCTAATTTGTATCTTTATTAGGTTTTACGAGTTAATTTCTCATAACTATACCATGCATTCACAGGAATAAAAGAAACGCCAGATTGTTTTTATATGGCCAAATGTCATGTTAACATATCCAGGGCGAATAGGAACGTAACTTTCAACTATGGAAAGTTGAAACCTTTTGTCACACTCCTTTCTCTAGTGAGGTAGGTTAAATTTGACTGGTCAAACATGTTAATAATTTAGGGATAGCAGGTGGTACTTCATTTATTAAAGATTATGTTGGCACAGATGGTAGGCCTCCTTCATTTCTTAAAGATTATGTTGGCACTGATTATATTCCTCTATTAGCTATTTGTTTTGCCAACTTTTTGTCACTTTGTTTCAATTTGACCTCACTTCAAATGTGGTAATAATGCACAATTTGGTTCCAAGAGTAAGATGGCATAAAGTCTTACATTACAAAGCTTGTCCATGAAACAGATTGTTTTTGCCTACCTTGAAGGATACATTAAATAATTCGGCCAAGACTACGCTATACCTTTTTTTTAAATGTAAGTGAATCTAATTTTATTAAAGTTGCTAGAGGCAGCATTCTGTAGGAGGTGATTTTGGCGACTCCTACTGTTTGCTTGGTGAAATAATTTCCCCCTAACCATTGCAAAGAAGATCAGGACCATAGTGCAAGTATAAGCATCTCTTCCTGATTTAGTGACGCACTTCCTTGCGCCATAAAGCGATTCCTCAGAGTTTCCCAGGAGATCCTACGGTGGCAGACAAAATGAGTATTCATTATTGAGACTTGGAGAGGACTGATCTGAACCTTTTCATTCTCCCATAGACATTACAATGTGCTATCAGAAGAAATGTATTGATATTACTTTAATACAAAAGTTTCGTTTTCATACGTAGGTATGTGTATTCACAATATATTTGTGTGCTTCTGGGATGCCAATAGAGGCACTATTTTCTAGAATATAACTGGATTTGTACACATTTAGTCCAATCTAATTTGCGAGGCCTCTTTAGAAAAATTGTCTGCTAATGTCACAAAACTGTGAATGTCAATGTCAAACACTAAAACATTTTCATGATTTGTACCATTTTGTTACACATTTCCAAACAATATGGGTTTTATTTGTGTTCATTAGGTGTTTCTTTCTGTGACGTTTTCTGCGTTTTTAGATTTTTACTCTATGTTTAGTGTCCGGTCAAAACAAATTAAGCTGATGGGTTCCTAGATTGGATCCTGATGTTTGGAGTTAGGGTGGAAGTTGGAAAGAAGACTTGCTTATTGTTGAAAAAACAGTATTCCCTTTACATTTTGACACCTGTCCTAAAGTCTTTTGTGTCCTTTTTCCAGGTTTCAGTTGCAGAAATGTCCTGTCTGGCAGGTATTGAAGATGAGGACAAAGATGTAGAGCCTGAGATGAATCCATTCAATTTCCTTCAAGAGTCATCCAAAATGTCAGAAGATCCAGTGTCTTACACTGACTCATTTGGCAGGTCAGCTTCTTGCCTTGTCAAACATCACAGCAGTGTCCTCGATGTTCTCTCAAACACAGAGATGCTGTCCACAGTTGGCTTAGGAAATGGACCTTCTTCTCATCGAGCAATGGAAACCGAGGAATTCCATAGCTTGTCCACTGAGAGAGAAGAGGAAAAGAGCATAACTCAACTAAAGACAGTGCAAGAAATTGACACTGCAGGGATATGGGGTTTTGACATTGACTCACCAGATAATTCATTGGATAAATTTGGCACTTCTAATGACCTTGGTTGGGATCCTCGTAGAGAGTTCATGCAGTTCCTTTGGGATAACCATGACGATTCCCCTGGAGAAGACCTGCCAGAGGAGGTCCCTCAGACCAATAATCAAAAACGGAGGAAACGGAAAATGGATATGGTAGTTATGGTGGATCCCTCTGAAGAACTTTATCCTGATCTGAGCCTAAAGTCCCCAGAAGCCTCTGACGAGGATGAAGAAGCAGACCCCATGCCTGTCAACAAGGTACGGAACCTAAGGAAAAATTCTAACTCACAGTCCCCACCCACAGGAATAAAATCCCAATTTCCCAACGGAACTGTTAAGGCCATTAAGCAAATATTATATAGTGCACCAGCAAAAACATCCCATGAAAAAAGCATAGCAGAAGAGTTTCCCCCACTCAACTCCTATTCGAAGAGTCTGTCTTGTTCAATATGCAACATAATTTTCAAAAAGGAACGTCATTTGCAACGCCACATGAAGTTGCACGTAGATCCTCCCACTGTGTTGCCAAAGTCTTTTATATGCAGGGAGTGTGGACACTCCTTCTTAAAGAACTACCTGCTGCTTGAGCATATGACCATCCATCAGGAAAAAAGAGAGAGACTGATCGAAGAAATCAAGGGCATGAATGATTTGAAGGATGAAGGCAACAATGCTAAGCTTTGTTGCCCCCAATGTTCTTTTGGAACAAATTGTGCTAACACTTTCGTTCAACATGCCAAGAGTCACAAGAAGGACAAGAGGTACTTTAACTGTAAGAAATGTAACTTTGAGGCCTGTTCTGTGTTTGACCTGGAAAGACATGTAAACAAAGAGCACAGTGTAAAAAATGCAGATGTTGAGAACTTGGATATAACTTTTGAAGACTCTGATTCTGAACTGCCTTCTTTTTCCTGTACCCTTTGTTCCTATAGCACCTACAGCAAGAAGGTTTTTAAAAATCATCTTGATATCCGTCACCAACAGACTTACGAAAAATATATGGTTTCACAAAAAAGAGAGAAAAACGCACAAGAAGCTTTAGAGCGGCACTTACCCATTTGTAAATCCCCTTTAGCATATTCCCCAGGGTTGATATGGAATACGGCAATAGAAAATCCTACTTTTGAGAGAAAAGGAGATTTGGCTTATGATTCTAACGACATATCAGACTTATTTAAAAAGGACAAGATTGTAAACAAAACGCAAAGGGGCCTCAGGTCTCAACTGACGGAATCAAAACTTGACAAGTCCATCAATAATCTTTTGTCACGACAAAGACGTGACAAGAAATGTGAAGCTCCTATTCAGGATTCAAATGGTGAAAAAAGTGATGATATGGTTGTTAGAAAGGCTAAAGATGCATGTTTTAATAACCATAGAAAGTTATCAACACCTGAACTCTCATATTCTGGGTGTGATCTTAATGTTGCTGAAATCATTTGTTCAGACCCGAGAAAAACACCACCAAGGAAAGTTGTTTTAGATCAGCAAGTTGTTAAAAAGTCCCCTTCCAAAAGAAAAATGTCCACCCCATTCCGCAATACTACCGACCAGGACTCATGCTTCATATTACCAAAACATTTGCCAAGTCCAAAGAGGCTGAACATGGCGGACGAGACGGATGACAGTGACGACAAGGACATTTTTCCATTTACTGACACAGATGCCAACACTAACCTTTTTGACAAGACTGAATTCAAACAGGAGAAACCTCACATTATTTATACCTATAGCAGAAGAATGTCTGTGAGGGAAACCTTTCGGGCATCCGATGGTATTTTTGACAAGGTCCAGCCAGGAAGACGTTCACAGAGCAAGCCTACCATCAAGGAAGAGTGCATAGAGACCGAGGTTTTTGATGATAGCTTTGACTCCAGGTCCATTCAGTTGAGTGATCCCTGTACTGATGTAGATCCATCTTTGTTAGGCCTCGATTCAGAGCAAAAGACCTGTCCTTACTGTCCTGCAGTGTTTGAGTCTGGAGTTGGCCTGTCCAATCACGTGAGAGGTCATTTGCATAGGGTGGGACTTAGTTACAATGCACGCCACGTGGTGCCTCCAGAGCAAGTGGCTTCTCAAGACAAAAGGCCGCGAATTCGACGCAAGATGTCTGCCATCCGGCGATTGAAAAAAGGTAACTGCCTCTATCATTTGCCTATCATGAATATTAAAAAGTTTGATTAAAATATGTGTTAATTCTGCTTGACAAAAATGAAAAAAATTATATATGTTTTTATTTGTGTGTATATTCATAAAGTTTACATATATTACTTATATTAAAAGTTCACTATTTTTGGATGATTAACATAGTCCCAAATATCTTGGAGTTGGAGTCCAATCAAATAGTTAGCATTGTTGATAAGTCTGGTTCATGCTTCTGCAAAGATACCCTTAAACATCTCTGTGTAGTTAGGCAGAAATGGGGTTTCTGGGAAATCGTAGGTCGTAGAGGCCCGCAGACGCAGATATGTGCAGTCCATCTAAATGCTAACAGCATGTAGATTTCTCCTGTGCATCAAATGTTTTTTTTCTGTGCATTCTGGATTAGTAAATGCAATACTGCCCACTAGTGAGCCCGTGAAAGCATGTCGATAAACTGCTGTCTGAACATAAGTGCACGCAGACGCGCCAATGCAGTAACATAAATCAGTGTGTCTAAATAATATATAGAAATTATTCCTTTTGAGTGTTTACGTCACAATGATAATTGCTGAATTTAAAGAGTGATAATTTGTTTGCAGCGTTAAAGTTGGAATCAGATTCAGAAGTCATCAAGAGTACCCATTCCTGCCCATTATGCGGCGATTCTTTTGACAACAAGACGGGGCAATCCAATCACATTCGGGGCCACCTGAAAAGGCTGGGCAAAAACATCTCAACCAAAAATAAGTCCCCCTTGTGTTTGCTTCGGGAACTGATGCGAGACAAAAAAGAGGTCCAGAGAGCACTACTGATCTTAGGCAAGAAGCGTAACCCTTTCCAAGTAGGTTCCTCCTCTAGACTGGCCAACCTAGATCGCTTAGCACCCCCATCGGTCGGAGCCCCGAAACGTAATTCCATTCCAAACCTCTATAATGATGCCAAACCACAGGTGCCCAAGTTTTCACTTTCAGGAGATGCCTCAAACAGTAAAGCTTTAGAAACTAAGTTGGAAGTTAAAGGTTCGCTCTCAAGTGCGAGTGCCTTGATAGGAATTTTAAAGAAGAGGAAGTGTCAAGAGGATTACAGGTTGAAGACTTCTCATTCTAGAAATGCCCTGACATCCCATTATAATGAGCACAGTACAGGATCCCGGCTCACAACAGCACTGCCAACATCAACATCAGGTAACACTACCTAACATCCAGCCTCATGTCGTAAAAAATATTTTTACAAGTACAATTCAAAAAGCCAAAAAGGCCTGATTTTAATCCTAGAGTTCACTTAATTTGGTACTTTTGTGTGTTTTTCTCACAGAGAAAGGTGAATTCAACAGGAAAGTGTGTGTACATTGCAACGCAACTTTCCATAGTGGTGTTAGCTTGTCCAATCACTTACGAGCATATGCAAAAAGAAAAAAGAATGCCTTACTTGATGGAACTAGTAAGTACTCTGCTAGCATTCCAAAAGATAATTTTGTGTTTGTTTACTTTAAATGCTAGGCTAACAAATGATTGTCTTGCTTTAAATGCTAGGCAAACACTGCTTTGTTCTTTATGCTTGCTGTGTAGTTCTGACAAAGGGAGCCCCAGTGTTAATGAGGCCAAAATGTACTGAAGATAAATGTATATTTTACTATTGTTAATGATTCACAATAATTCTCCTTTTTAATTAATCAATACCGGTGGCTGGATATGGTCTCCTCTTCAGAACCAGACCAAGCCTTTATGGGGCCCTAAGCAAAATGTATTGATTGAGAGGTGCCCAAGCATCGGTTTCAGCTTTCTACACATTGACTGTCAACCGTCCCCAGGCTTTTGAACCAAAGTCCATATGAAGGAAGTGGAGACTAATAATAATAATTCATTTTATTTAGTTTTTAGCTCTTGATGAACTCACGACTCAAAGCGCTTTACACAAATCGGTTGCCAATTAATTGCACAGACCGAACAACGATTGGACCGACAGCTATCAAACACAACACTCAGTCTGAATGAGACCACGGCAGCCAATTTGTGCCAGACTTGCTCACCCAACATATTGCGATAGACTTGCTCACACACATAAGACACACATACCGACTCCAGTTGAATTGGCAGTGACTGGTCAGGGCACTGGTAGGAGGATGACTAGCTACGTTTTACTATTTAAAAATAACCAATTAAGTATTGAAATGGGTGAAGCTTCAAAGACAGACTAAAACTTGAACTGGGGAGGGGTTTTGCCTTCTATCTTTATGGTTTCGCAAGAGTGAGTGGCATTTTATAAGTGCCAATCAAACACGTTTCTGATTCAAGGCCAAGAGAAGAATTTTATAGGAAACTCTCCAGACCTCCAGTTGAGTTTGAAAAAACTGGATTTGGAGGGATGGCCATGCAAGACTAGGGGCCCCTTACCGCCTATATTAAATGCTTGAAAGGCAAGGCCCTAAGCAGGCATTCGGTTTGCTTATGCCTCAGGCCGGCTCTTCGCCCTACATCCCACTTCTTCAGTTATCTGCTAATCAAAGAGTTTGACGTTTTTACTCAGATTTACTGCAGTAATCAGTAATTTTATTCTGAATAGAATGACATTGGGAAATTACTCTTTTCATGGAAATATAACATCCTTAGTTCCACATGAATTTAGACGTTTGTTCTCTACGCAAGTTACAATACACTAAACATGATGATAAATGTATTCATGTTTTATTTGTAAAAATTTTTGGCCCACAATAAAATTGTAGCGAATTGTTTTTATCTTTCAGCATATGACTGTAAACAACGGAGACAAAGGTCAAGGCCTGGCTCAAAGAAGAAGTTGTTGCCCACACCACACTCTCCAGAGGAAATATATAGACTCACCTGCAGGTATGTCAGATACCTTGTGTAAAAACCTTCAGCATAAAAAAGCGTGGCTAGCACATACTGTGGTTTTTTAAATATTTACAGATTGTGTCAGGAGGATTTTTGGTATCAGTTGTGTTTTTTATCTTTTTTTTTCAAAGGGAATTTTAATGTTATTACAAATACAACTTTTACTTTAGTAAACGTTAAGATACAATGAAAGAAAATCACTGAGGTAAAAGTTGTTTTAAAGCATGTAAACCAAGACTTCATCCCGCAGGCATAAAGAGCATCGCATTCTTTAGGCAACTACCTTTACTCCAACATATGTAAACTTGTTGAAAACGATTTTGACTGGATCAATGCCAACCCAAACCTCTTAGGTACGATAGACAGCCTACCCCCCTTTTCATGACTAGGATGAGGAATTCCTTGTCGGCTTTCATTGCTGTTTTTATGATGATACGGTATGACCCATGTACATGCTTGTCAACATTGATAAATAATCCTACTTGGTATTGTGCAGTCTACAGAGCTGAATGTGCAAAACCTGACTGAAAGGCGTTCTGCTTAAACTCTACGTAGGCCTAGCTTTCAAAACGTAATGGCAGACTAAATGCTCAAACTGTATAGGCCTATGTACCGACAAGATAACCGACAGTTTGGCCTAAGTGCTAAAATATAATGGCGGTCCTTTTTCTTACAGGTTCTGTGACCTAGTCTTCCAGGGTCCCTTGTCGGTTCAGGAGGATTGGATCAAACATTTACAGAGGCACATAATGAACGCTAGTGTCCCACACACTGGGGCAAGCATGAGGGAAGTCACTCCTCTGTCCAAGGACTGTCCACCCCTAATCACTGACCTAGAAAAACTTCCATTTGCAACCCACGTTGCCTCGTAATTTCAATGGGGACCCGTTTAGTATTCACTAAATTGTGTGTATGTGTATGTACCTATGGATGTTCTTCAGATGTTAAGGTGTTTTTTTACAGTCACAACTCACTATCATTATGGTGGTCACAAGTACAACAGCAACACCTTAAACAAAATAATGAGATTTTTACTCCTGGAATTATCTGGAAGATAAAAACGTTTCTTTTGTGGATATTGCTACATACGATCAAGGTTTTTACATGGTCTGTTATTTTGGAATATAATTCCAAGTAGACAGACAATTGTATTGTGTTTTATGCAGTACAGTTGTGTGGAACCCATTTCAGATGAAGACAACGTTTACCTCAGCCTTAACATGATTTTATGTCCATAAAGTTTGGGAGCACCGTTTCTCTGTGTACTGATATTGACATTTATACTATTCATACAATTCATACAAAGAAACATAATAATGTGATAAACTAAACACAGTCGCTTTTGTATCCTGACATTTATTTAAATCATGATAACACAACCTGTTTGCTTGAAGGAATACAAAGTCCTTTTAAAAAAAAAAAATAGAATCGATAAACACACCCCAGGCTAACTTCAACATTGGTATGAAATTACAACAATACAAAAGTGATGCAGGGTTACCAAAGGGACATAAAAAGAAACAAATACATGCCAACTCATGTATAAAAAAAGGTTCATAGTATTGCAGTTAATACTTTTTCAAGGCAGACTAAGCTGATATGGTAACTTATCAGTAGTTTGTCATCTTGCAGCCACAGACCTGATAATTGCTGCCCTTCATAAATAACTCATCTATATTTAATGTTTTCAACTGTTTGAAAAAATAAGTTATGCTGTTTGTGTTTTTAAACAATTTTATTTCAAATGTATATCACACAAATACGACGCTGAAAACTTTTGTGATGTTCTAAATAAAATTTAAAACAACTTCAGCAAGTGAATGGTTTTTTTTGTAGACAATGTAGCTTGAACTGATCAAAATGAGATGACAAATTGATCCGACACAAAAATTACTTATTTTCTTATTTATAGACAGCAACAATTAGTCTTGTAAAGAAAATAATTAAGCTATAACATATTGCAAACCTTACAATATTCAAAAAAAGCAAAGCATGAAAAAATATCCGACTGAAAATAAAGTCTTTATAATGTAATAACCACTTGTCCCACATGAGATTGTCCTCTGTCTAAGGTTCAGTTTTTGTATTCGTCCATACAATATAGCTTGAATGGTACTGTTTAGTTAAGAGATCTCCATCTTTCGATCATTCGGAAGTTAGTGGCTGTTATTGCTGTCTAGGGTTCTAGAATCTCTCAATCTCTTGATATTTAAACTTTTGATTGTGTTTTTTTGCAGAAGCAAAGAACTTAACATTTGTTTTTGATTTATTATTATCGTCAGTTATTAGTACTAGAGGTATTTTAAAATCTGGATCAACTTCTTTGTGGTAATTTTTGTCAACTGTAAAGGACCTCCAATCAGGTGCAACTGGTTAGAATATATGTTTTTGATTTACAAATCGGGAGTCTTGATTTGCAGTACTTCTTCTTTGCCAATTCCAATCACAGGCTGTCTTTAGCTGCTACTTTTCTGATCATTGAAAAGGACTGTCGCCCTGAAAGAAATAAAAAATACAACACAGGCAGCATAACTTTATTGAGATTATATTAAAATAATCTAATAACATCTATCCTAATGGGAGTCGCCTGGTTAAAAAAAAATAAAAAGATGTCTCGGAAAACATATGCCGATACCGATATATCTGTGATTGGCCCATATCGGCCAACATTATCAGCACACTGTTGAATTGCCACAGCAATGACGACCCCAATGTTTGGGGTTAGTTACCCGACACCAAATAGCTGATTGTATATTACTTTGGATGAAAGTGTCTACCAAATACATCATATATCCCTCTCCATGGCATTGGAGAGAACAGTTACTTTACCTGAATAAATTGTTCATATTGAGGCATCAGTTCCTTCATCATGGTTTCCGCCTTAGCCAGACACGACTGCCTTTGCCTCCATCTAAACATCTATATAAAATAAGACACAACCGCTGAAAGAGTTAAACTTATTTATATTTGAGGACCATAGATTGAGACTTAAATGTATATGTTTATTATTTGACTTGCATACTATTGAGCACTACTTTTATATGTTTAAGAGTTAAACGGCCACCCGGTTACCTTCTTATTAAGCAGGTGTTGCGGTGAGCTTAGATGAGTTTGTACAGAATGTGCAGACGTGCAGAAATAGACCTTACATGGAGCACAATGTAGCATCTCGACCTTAGTAATGAAATCTTTATCCTGCAAGGCTGAAAACAGTTTGGGGAGAATTACATACACTCACTGGCCGCTTTATTAGGTACACCTGTTCAACTGCTGGTAATGCAAATATCTAATCAGCCAATCACATGGCAGCAACTCAATGCATTTAGGCATGTAGACATGGTCAAGACGACCTGGTGAAGTTCAAACAGAGCATCAGAATGGGGAAGAAAGGTGATTTAAGTAACTTTGAACGTGGCATGGTTGTTGGTGCCAGACGGGCTGTTCTGAGTATTTCAGAAACTTTTGATCTACTGGGATTTTCACACACAACCATCTCTAGGGTTTACAGAGAATGGTCCGAAAAAGAGAAAATACCCAGTGAGCGGCAGTTCTCTGGGCGAAAATGCCTTGTTGATACCAGAGGTCAGAGGAGAATGGCCAGACTAGTTCAAGATGACAGAAAGGCAACAGTTACTCAAATAACCACTCGTTACAACCAAGGTATGCAGAAGACCATCTCTGAACGCACAACACGTCGAACCTTGAAGCAGATGGGCTACAGCAGCAGAAGACCACACCGGGTGCCACTCCTGTCAGATAAGAACAGGAAACTGAGGCTACAATTCGCACGGGCTCACCAAAATTGTACAATAGAAGATTGGAAAAATGTTGCCTGATCTGATGAGTCTCGATTTCTGCCGCGACATTCAGACGGTAGGGTCAGAATTTGGCGTAAACAACATGAAAGCATCGATCCATCCTGCCTTGTATCAACGGTTCAAGCTGGTGGTGGTGGTGTAATGGTGGGGATATTTTCTTGGCATACTTTGGGCCCCTTAGTACCAATTGAGCATCGTTTAAACGCCACAGCCTACCTGAGTATTGTTGCTGACCATGTCCATCCCTTTATGACCAGTGTATCCATCTTCTGATGGCTACTTCCAGCAGGATAACTTGTCATGTCACAAAGCTCAAATCATCTCAAACTGGTTTCTTGAACATGACAATGAGTTCACTGTACTCAAATGGCCTCCACAGTCACCAGATCTTAATCCAATAGAGAGGGCACCTTTGGAATGTGGTGGAACGAGAGATTCGCATCATGGATGTGCAGCCGACAAATCTGCAGCAATTGAGTGATGCTATCATGTCAATATGGACCAAACACATTGTTGAATCTATGCCACAAAGAATTAAGGCAGTTCTAAAGGCAAAAGGGGGTCCAACCTGGTACTAGCAAGCTGTACCTAATAAAGTGACCAGTGAGTGTATATTTTTCACAGATTTGTACACTTAAACAACAACAAAAAGTATTCACCTTGAATAGCACTCTGTTCCATTGCTTGGTTGCATTGTCGAACTTTGTACAACATAACTTCCTGAAATCCAGAAATAAAAGTTTAAAATCAAATAAAAAAATACCAGCAAACTATTGCACTCAATATTTATTTAAAGCATACAAGAAAATAATTAGGCCTGATTAGCTTTCCAGCTTACTACTGTGAGCATGGAAAATATTTACAAAGTGTTTTTATGAATAATTTGTTTGCATATCAGCATACTTGGAGAAATGCGACAGTCAAGTCGTCATAGTTTCTTTGCTGCTGGATGTGCTCGAGGGTTTCCCAGTGGCTCCTCCTCTCTAGATGGTCCTCCAGCTCCTGCAGATTGACGAACTCCACCTCACACAGGTCGCAGGTGAATGGGCCTCTGAAACATCAACATAGGTCAGCCAGATGAAGAAGTGTTCAAAGCAAAGCAAAACAAAACACTCCGAATGTATTCACATTTACAATGGTAGGTGCATACTGCATGCCAGTGTGAAACTATATATTTGTACGAAACATTTATATGTTATGTACCTGTCTGTGCATGTGCTGTCAGTAAGGCTGCTGGTAACCTGAGACAAAGGCATGCCCTGGTCAGCATCTTGAGAGAGAAAATGGATGCACAAAACCCTTATTAAAACAATTCACTCTTTGGTTCTTTCAAAAACATGTTTTTCTTTTTTCAATATCATGTGAATATTTCACATCTGCATGACCTAATTTAAAACTTCAGTTGATTGTGGAAAGAGGTGCATACGTATGTCTCGTTATTCCTACCTGCTTCAGCTGAAACTTTAGAGGGCTGGAGGTCCATTGTTAACCTTGGAGGGGATAACCTGATAGTGGAGGTCAACTATTGAGGACAAGACAGATATTTAACACAAAAAAACATTTTAGAAGAGATATGTTTAAAGAATCTTGTTGATTATATTTGGCATTTTCAATTTAGGAGACACTTGTTGATAGGCAGTTCAAATAAAAAAATGGGGGTTGTAACCTTTTTTGTGTGCCAGTGAAAATAATCGAATGTAAACTAATAAATCCTTTATTAAAAAAAACATGGTAAATACAGCGAAACCAGTGACACCATTTATTTGTAGGCTCAGTAGAGAAATGTGAGCTCAGTGTTAAGCAGGACCATCCTGGTAAACCAGACTGACCCACCAGCGCTATGCTTTCCCTTCACTGTCTGTCTATGGGTCCATGTAGTGAAACAGAACAGCATCTGCTAAACTCCCCTAAAATAACCCCTTACTCTAACAGAACAATATGCTACGGAGGGAGACCAACAATATGGAGTACCTGAGGGAGGGGGGGGGTGCTTCTCAAGTTTTAACCTCTTAATTGCACCTCCTCTTACCTTTTTCCTGGCGTTAGAGATCGTGGCACTGTCTTCTCCATTTGAGGTCTGGTCTCCATAATGGCCAACGGGGTAAGAAGGGGACGTAATTGAGGTGGGCATCATCAAGGACGACACAGAGATAGAGCTCTGACCCGGTCCTACTTGAGACACTGGCTCTGGTGGTGGGTTGGTCACCAGTTGAGAGTAGGACTCTTGCGTGTCCCATTGGTGGTGGTCATCGTGACAACCTGTGCCTAGGAAGTGGCCTTCGTAGCCAAGTCGCAGGTTGGGTTGGTGGCTGTGGTCATGATGTTGGCCCTGAGGAGCCTCTGACTCGGATTCTGAAGAACCCAGGTCGTAGGGGTCATACAACTCAACCCTGGGGTAGAGTGGAAAGGTAGTTGTGGTTAGAATGTATTTTTCTAGTGAATTTGAACAAAAAAAGTTCTATAGTTCTAATATACACTCATTGGCCACTTTATTAGGTACACCTGTTCAGCTGCTCGTTAACGCAAATATCTAAATCAGCCAATCACATGGCAGCAACTCAATGCATTTAGGCATGTAGACATGGTCAAGACGACCTGGTGAAGTTCAAACAGAGCATCAGAATGGGGAAGAAAGGTGATTTAAGTGACTTTGAACGTGGCATGGTTGTTGGTGCCAGACGGGCTGGTCTGAGTATTTCAGAAACTGCTGATCTACTGGGATTTTCACGCACAACCATCTCTAGGGTTTACAGAGAATGGTCCGAAAAAGAGAAAATATCCAGTGAGCGGCAGTTCTCTGGGCGAAAATGCCTTCTTGATGCCAGAGGTCAGAGGAGAATGGCCAGACTGGTTCAAGATGATGGAAAGGCAACAGTAACTCAAATAACCACTCGTTACAACCAAGGTATGCAGAAGACCATCTCTGAACGCACAACACGTCGAACCTTGAAGCAGATGGGCTACAGCAGCAGAGGACCACACCGGTTGCCACTCCTGTCAGCTAAGAACAGGGAACTGAGGCTACAATTCGCACGGGCTCACCAAAATTGGACAATAGAAGATTGGAAAAATGTTGCCTGGTCTGATGAGTCTCGATTTCTGCTGCGACATTCGGACGGTAGGGTCAGAATTTGGCGTAAAACAACATGAAAGCATGGATCCATCCTGCCTCGTATCAACGGTTCAGGCTGGTGGTGGTGGTGGTGTAATGGTGTGAGGGATATTTTCTTGGCATACTTTGGGCCCCTTAGTACCAATTGAGCATCATTTAAACACCACAGCCTACCTGAGTATTGTTGCTGACCATGTCCGTCCCTTTATGACCACAGTGTACCCATCTTCTGATGGCTACTTCCAGCAGGATAACGCGCCATGTCACAAAGCTCAAATCATCTCAAACTGGTTTCTTGAACATAACAATGAGTTCACTGTACTCAAATGGCCTCCACAGTCACCAGATCTCAATCCAATAGAGCACCTTTGGGATGTGGTGGAACGAGAGATTCGCATCATGGATGTGCAGCCGATAAATCTGCAGCAACTGAGTGATGCTATCATGTCAATATGGACCAAAATCTATGAGGAATATTTCCAGCACCTTGTTGAGTCTATGCCACAAAGAATTAAGGCAGTTCTGAAGGCAAAAGGGGGTCCAACCCGGTACTCGCAAGGTGTACCAAATAAAGTGATCAGTGAGCGTATGTCCCGATGTTGAGTTTGAGTTCCAAAAATAATTTCCTTGAACTGAAATTTCTGCATTAGTGCAAAACAGCCCATCTTAAAAAAATATGACATTCCCACATGTTCCAACTTGTATCTTGGCACTTCAAAAGTCAGTTAAATACAGACATGTTAATGGAAGTCTTACTTTTCCTTGCTGCTTGTGCTTCTTTCCTGAGAGTTAGACCCCTCAACAGATCTCAATTCCCCTTCTGGTCTGAATGAGGTCAGCCATTTACTAGCAGCTGGTTCTAGTGCTGTGGAATAGAACAGTTTCAATCATCGGAAAACGGACGTTGACTATAACTACAAAGTCAATCTCGGCAGTATTAGCCTTGTAAATTTTTAGGCCTAATAGAATACAACGAGCAGCTGGCGTGAAAACTTGTAAAGGTGACTTTTATGTCTGCTTTACCTGCATTTTGCTGAACTGGTGCCCTAGGAGGTCTTTCCTCAGAAAAAAAGAGGAACTATCATGAGCACACTCTATTCTACAAACAAAATATTGTTTAGTATAGGCCTACATATTTTGCCAATGTAAACAGGAAACAAATTATGTGGACTAGTATAAAATATAATGAACGAAGGATGACATCCGATACAAAAGTTAAACCACGTATTTTTAGGATTTAGCTATGAGAAAGTGACAGAACAACGTCAGTGACTGTTTTACCAAGTCAAAAGTTAGACAAGTAAATATTCGGTGTGGCTCAGTGTAATTGCTGATATACAACAGTGTCATGGAATCTGAAATCGCGATATGGTTCATACTCCCGCGAGTTATTATTATTATTATAATTACTATTATTATTACAAGCCAATGGTTCAGTGCGGTAAACTCAAATAATAAATCGTAATTTACGCAAGAACATAAAGTAACACATGGACCCCTATGTAGACGTATGATAATGTTTCATGAAATAGTCTGAGCCCAAATTTAAGGTAGCTACGTACCTTACATATTGTTCTGCCAAACTGGCCCGTTTCTGAGCTCCAAATGTGAAGAATTGGTCGTTGTTAAGTCGACTCATTATCGTTTTCATAGAGCAACCATTGAATTCATTTTACATTTTGTCGTTAACAGTTAAGGTATTGAAAGTGACAGCAACACGGCTACAATATTCTGCTGCAACGCTTTAATGAGTTCGGGCTAGAGGCTAATTCCAGAACCACCTGAAGGCGGCAGCCTTTTCTAGATCTAAGACTAGAGGACTGTCATTCCTTCCCAGTTAGCATCAAAGAATCTGTTAGCAAATGCTTTCAGTGTTGTCTTAAGGCCTACGGGTGAGTATAAAGTTAGAAGATAAGTCAGTCTGATGCAGCATTGTTTAAGGCTGACACTGACAGGTCTAAAGTCACATTCAACCCAGGTGGCTGTAGCAGTAGTACATTCACGTTGTTTACATGATCTTTGTGTCTAATGCGTTAAGCATTAAGTCAGCTATACACGTCCACTGGTATGTTCATTATTTCAGTGCCACAGACTGTCTGAGGCCTGGGCTTTAAGTATGTGTGAAATCTTGCCCTGGAATTCCCTGAGTTCTGTCTTATAGGTAGGCTGTCCTTATTAAAAGTGAAAAGCTAAAACTCTCACAGGCCCTTACCTTAATCGTTGACCCCTTGAGTAACCTATTTCTACTCCCAAACTGCAAATAAGTAAAATAGCAACTACACGGCTATGAAAGTTTACCAAATACTGCAAACCTACTGTAGATTATTTTTGCAGTAATAAAACCCTGCTGTGCATGTACATACCAGGTAAAGAATGATTTGATTAGTGATAAAAAAAAAATAGTGCATGTTCAGAGTTCCTCATTTATGAATTAGAAATCAAACAAATACCATCAAAATTTTTTATCTAAAATCTAGCTTTATTGTGCCATATAATCATAAACTTGTGATCAGCGTGTGAGCGTGTGACCAGCTGTACAGTAGTAATTTTTTTAACTGTAAAGAACACTTGATGAACATACAAATACATTGTAGGAAGCAAAGGCAAACATTTACCATAACTTTTACCACATTATTTTGTAGTACATAGGCTAATTGATTCTATTGACTAAATTTCAGCACAATTACCTTTGAAAAAGCAAGGTTATTCAAGTCAGATAGAACAGATGATGGCTCCCTTTTATCGACTGCTGTTACAAATTATTTTGTCAAATATCCAGACTTTTGCATGCGGAGAAGAGGGAGTTATTCTATTACTCAAAACATTCAACAATCTTTTTAACAGACTTTATTTTTTTGGTGTGCAAAGAAAATCCAGAAGGTTATACAATCATTATCAGGAGGGTTACAAATCAGTTTTGTCACTCCTTGAGAATATAAGATGGTGAAAAGAATGAATGAAATGTGTTTTCAGTGCCTGCTCTCGGACCTTCTCCTATCAGACCTTCACTGTTGGCCGCATCTACAGACTGACAAAAGTGATCAACAAAAAAAAAACTAGCTACGGACAAGAAGCAAAACCTTTGCTCTACTACAATGGAAGTGTGTGTGCTATAAGGAGAAAGAATATCGTTTGGCCTTACGTTGAGAGAGCTGTCTTTGAACTACAGCAGCACTTAAGGCAGAACAGTTCCCAATGTTTACGATTTTTACCTGAGGACCTAATATACTTGATTTAAAATTTTAGATTTGATTTAAGCATTGAAACAAACATTTGCAACAATGTTATGTGAAAATACACTACAAAGAAATAGGCTTTGTTATCGTTTTCAGAAATATATATTATTAAATTATAATTTCCTATCTGTATTACTTTGTCAAACGGACGCAGTCTGCAATGACAGAAAGCACTCTCCTTCCTTCTCAAATAGGTATACACATTTAAGGAACTACAAATATAGTGCAACTAAGACAATTTTCTTTAAATAATCAAAATAAGTTGGTTCAATTGCTTTGGTGAATAACAAAATGGTATAAATTCCAACCTATCTCTCTCCCCCCACAAAATAAGAGCCTAATGCTCCTGTGTGTGTGCTAGAGAGCTGCCTGTATGTCGTTGACAATTCGTGCTACAAGCCACTCGCAAAGGACAGGGTAGTCTCACGGCTGAGGCTCTCTTTCACATCCACAGGCAAAGTGTCAAAGAGGTGATCCTCCACAACGAGACAGTTTTTACGCAGGAGGCGGCAGTTGCCTAGCTGCGCCGGCAGGCGGTCCAGACAGTTCCCCTTCAGCTCCAGCTGAGTGAGCTGCACCAGCTGGCCCATGGCCTCGGGCAGCAGAGTGAGGCCATTGTGGCTCAGACACAGCACCTTCAGCTTGTTGCATCTGAACAACTGCTTGGGCAGCGACTCCACTTTGTTGGCGTTGATGGCAAAGTGCTGGAGGTTCTGGAGAAGGCCCACGTCGGGCGGGATCACAGTGATGGAGTTGTGGCCCAGGTCGAGGTGTCGGAGCTTGGGCAAGTGGAACAGGGCCGGGGGTAGGGTCTCCAGTTTGTTATGAGACAGGTGGAGGGACTCCAGAGACTTGACCTGGCCAATGGAGGCGGGAATGGTAATGATTTTGTTGTGCCAAAGTTTGAGGCATGTCAGCCTCTTGAGGTGCTGGAAACTAATGACTTCTTCTATGGTACGGATATTGTTGGACTTTAGGTCCAACTCCTGGAGGTTGTTTAAGCTAAAAATAGCGTGTGGAATCCTCTCCAGTTCACAATTGTGTAGCTCTAAGTCTGATAGGTTTGTCATTTTCTTTAGGCTGTTAAGTACTAATAGCTTAGTGCCGTCGTTGTGCACCACCAGTTTAATTAAGTGTGGTGATAGCTCAGTGAGGTTTGACGGAATTTTGGTTAAATTGCTCTTCAAATATAACGTTTTAAGATGTCTCAAATCACGGAGCGACTCGAGGCCTATCATTTTGTTATTTTCCGAGCTCAAATTACCCACTAAGTTGAGCTCCCTCAAATTCCTCAACATATAAACCCAGTTGGGAATCTCGGCAACGTCCGTAAACTTGACGTGAAGGCAGCGGAGATGATCTCGGAGGAAGCCGAACGCAGTCTGCTCCACTTTGGCCGGGCAGTGACAGAGGTGAAGCTCCAGCAAGTTGGTCATTTGTGAGATCTTGGCAGAGAACCTGACCTCTGGGATGAGCTCTAGTCTAAGCACTTCCAGGTCGGTGAGGTCAAACACCGCGTTAGGGAGGCCAGAGAGCATGAAAAGGTGCAGCTCCTGTTGGTCCTGTGCGTTTCGAGTCACCAGCTGCCTCAGCTTCTCAAACGTCCACTCGTGGTTCAGACTGATTTCACGCAGCTTGTTCTCGCTCACCTCGGAGAGGAAGACTCCGAACCGCTTGGAGTAAAGCTGGTCGTACTGGTCGACCATGTGCAATAGAAACGCAAAGTCATTCTTCACGTCAGGAATGTCACTAAAGCTGCTCTCCTCTCTGACTTTCTCAAACGAGTATTCTTTTAGGGGTCTTCTAAATAGCCAGAAAAGAGAGTACAGGCACACCATCCCGTATATCATTATAAGGGCCATGTAGCTAAAGAGCAGCTTCCTCAGCATGAAAGCCATGTTGTGGGTGCAAAAAAACTGTTTATATCCGGTCAGGTGTTTAATATCAGGCTCACATATGTGGCGGAAATCAATAGCCACCATGAAAGTGGAAGTGTACGATAATATCAAAATAAACTTAAAAGTTTTGACCACTGTCTGGGCCACATAGAGTTTGTAGATAAAATCGCTGTCTTCTACGTGTGCTCGGAATTTCCTCACTTTCTCAAAAAGAGCTTTGGCCTGTTCCCCGTCTTTTTTGTCCAGGATGGTCAAACTGGGGACCTCTGTGATCGGTTTATCTGCAGAGAATTTCATTGCGGGATTCCCAAGCATGGGCGTGGAGGGGTCGTCTTTGCCCTCCTGTGAAAGTTGTTTAGGTGCCGTAGAAGCACTTGTCAGTCTTTGTTTGTTCTCCTCAGAGTCCTCGCAAGCCGTCTCTGACAGAGCCTTGGTAGTCCAGGGAGACTCAAAGCACCTGCCCAGAATGGACACAAAGTGCTCAATCTTCGAGCTCGTTTTGGGGTATTTAAACCAGAAATTACTGCTGACCATAAGTACAAGAGTGTGAATGAGGGTGAGGTAGGGAAAGTATTTAGAATACCACGGCAAGGCAACATGGTAACACATTTGGTTAATAAAAACATACTGTTGATAGTCCAGGTTTGTTCTTATTCCTGTAGGCGGAGGCTGCCCAGCGTATACCTCTTTGTTAATGGCAGTGTGTTGGTTTGTGACATGCATTTCGTGCATGGCGCTATCCGGCAAGTCTTTAGGAACCGTGGGTGATGCAGACGCCAGTGACGTCCCAGCAGCCGCAACAGGTGACTGGGGACTTTGTGTCGCAGTAGCCCTCTGACCTCCGGCCACCATGACGACGTCTACTTCCTCCAGGTAGGGCAGGCACGCCACCTGGTCCTTGGTGATTTGCGTGGTCATGGCAAAGATGGACAGCATGAGCATCACCACCCCCAGGTAGTCCATGAAAACGTCCCACCATGGCTTTAGGATACGGTACGTTGGCTGGATGTCGTTTAGAGAAGCTACCTCTGTGAGAGTAAACATTACTGCAACAAGAAACAAGATAGAGGGTAGTTTCATTACGATAATGACCAGACATGCTTGAATCGTCAAAAAAAAAGAAAGTGACTAAGGCAGTTGGCAAGCAAAAAAAAACAATGACATTAAACTACTTTTGAATTAGGTATTACTTGTTATTATTTGTTATTATTTGTTACTACTATAAATAATTTTTTTATCTTGAACTAAAACAAGTTGCTTTCTAACTGATATTTAAAACAAACACAAAAACAAGGCAAGACAAGAACCCCCCCCACACACACACACACACACACACACTTCAGCACAGCATTGAAAACATTTGTTTCAGTATCTGCCTTATCTCATCAACACACAGTGGCATAAACGTTTATTTGGCAGTCAGAAAAGGCAGCTGCAGAGTGAAGACAAAAGTCTTAGATCCCAACCAGTTACAACATGTGAACACTCGCCCTGCGGTGAGAGATATGTGATGCTAGTTCACCAACTTTGTTAAGTCATTGAGACTTTAGCATGCATGTGTTTAATTTAGAGAAGCAATACTAACTAAGAGTGCCCTCTTTTTCCCCATGCCAACTTAACTAAGATCAAGTTGTTCTCAAAATCCTTATTAACCATTGGAGAAATGTCCAAACTGCTCTGTGTAACAAAGAGTATAACATTACCTACATAACTCACTTAGTCTATCCCCCTCTCTCACTCTCTTTTCCTCTCTCACTCTCTTGCAAGAGCCACTTCCTGGGTGGCAGGGTGCTGCTCTTTGTTCTATCCTCATGTCTTTCACACAGAAAAAAACCTGGCCTAAAATCCTATTTTAATTTATTAACAAAAACATGTTTAAATGTTGATAGTTGTTTTAATGTTGAGATGTTATATGAATTTCCATGTGAAACATAAAACCTATTACTTTATAGCAAGATATATAAAAAGAGGCTTTCAGCCTACACTTCTACTAAAGAAATGAGTCTGTAGTCTATTCCCTTCATTACCTGACCAACCTGGTGAAAAGTATCAAAGTCAATAAGTCTTGTTAATCATTACAAATACTTATATTTTGCCTCAAGACAGTTTAACCCTGTTTAGACAGGGTATTGGCATATATAATTTTCCACGTTTCCAGGCCCCACTTATTTTGAAAGTTAGGCTGAGGTGACCGATATAGATATTATTTTTTGTGCCAAGATAACAACATCTGAGATCACTGACATACAGTGTGTCTGCGAGTCATCATCATTGACCTTTGGGGAGGGAGGGTAAAGACACACAAGCCTAAGATTCTATAAAGATGCGGCCATGTGGTAAAACAAAAATCTACTTAAAAATGTTACAGTTATAACCATTCCAAAATGTTAGATAAACTGTTCAGGTCTGACATGTTGCTGAACATGAAGTTTTTGGTTATCGAGGTCAGGTGACTTAAGCTGTAACCAACATTGGCATGCGCCAGACGTTGAATGTTGATACCGCGCACTGTCCGCTTGTTTATTCCTTCTAGTCTTACTTCCTATAAATGTTCAAATACAATTAAAAAACATATATGCTACAACGCGCCAACATGCCCTCTGCTCAAAAGAAACATCAAACCACCATACTTACTATCTTGATGGCGTTATCTTTAATAATAAATGCTTTATTTAGCCTATACTCCAGTGTCCCATGTCATTGTAGTCTCGAATCATCGCGGTTACATAAAACAAATATCCACGTAATAACAGCCGGGCGTCCGATCCTCAACATTTGTCCGTGACGGTACAACTGCAGGCTACATCGTTCATACCTGAGACACACTAGCCCGCCCGGGGCGTAGAGAATATGCGCAGATCGTCCGCCGTACGCACGTAATTCGAAGAAAAGGGTGCTCCGTTCAACATGGAACCCGTAGCTGGTGCAATTACCGGGCGTCTCTCATTGGAGGTAGACCTATAGATCAACGTCCGGGAAACGCAATGTGCTTATCTTTAACTAACATGTTTCTCTCAATGACTTGGGCGAGTCAAGATAATCAGGAAATTGGGGCATGGACTATAAATGTGTTGTGCCTCTGATATTAAATAACTACCCAGGTTAACTATGTAAAAATACGTCCATAATGGCACTGGTGTTTGTTTCTTTAACTAATATGTTGTAACTGTTTTTAACCCGTAGGCCTAGGAAAATATTTGCCAAAATGTTGTCTTTCTGAGACGCTGCTGTATCATGCACTGCGATTTAGCTGGTGACTTATGAGTATAGTGTCTCTCTCTCTCGCTCTTTCCCTCCCCTCCTCAGTCTTTCTATCTCGCGCTGTGTTTGTGTGTGTGTGTGTGTGTGTGTGTGTGTGTGTGTGTGTGTGTGTGTGTGTTTGTCATTCTCAACTTTTGTATCCGTATAGTTATGAGTGTAATGCTCAAGTTACATGAATCTAATACTGTTGGTGACTACGAGAAATACTCTGGCTGGATTTCCAGCTAAGTCTGGATCTGGTTGCTTGCTGCACTGATGCACAGCGTGGAGTGTCTCCCTAGTGTGATACAGGTTTCAACCGGTCCAGGCCAGATGATATGGGGGGGGGGGGGGGTGCTTCTTCCTACTCTTACACAAGCTTAACCCTTGCGCTCTTTTTGGAAGTGAAAATAGAGACATCAGTCATGAGGAAATGCTCTATTCCATAGGGTGTTTTGACAGGTGTAAGAACCTTTCTCAGAAAGTGATATTTTATAAAATGTTATATTTTATTTACATTCAATACTATGTCATCATAGGAGGGGGACATGCCTTGATATGTTTGGTTAAAAGTTCTCTCAGTGAGACTAGGTTAAAACACATACACACACACTAAGCCCTATAATGATCCTGATTATATAACACACTGCCCTGATTCTAGCACTGCAGATGGTCTCACACAGCTACAGAAATCTAACTCTGGGGCATATGGTGGGTGGGTTTGGGTGATAGAGGGTTTGGTGGGCTTATACAAGCTGTGGTTTTGTGGTAGTGCCTGTGGCGATGGAAGTGGTAACCCGGCTCCATGCACAGGACCTCCTGGGTGGGTGGAGCAAACATGTAATTAGTGCCGGCCTCCCAGGGACGTAAGGATTCACTCAGACCAAGTCAGATGTCCCTTGGTAACTAGGTCACCCTGTTTACAATTGGTTAAAAGCTCACAGCAAATAATGTATCATGGATGTATGCCCCTATTATCACTTTTATATTTCCAAATATGCAGTTCACCATAGCAGATAGCACACATTATTTTCATTATACAGAATGGAAAGGCACATCATTAGTTAGCCCCTGTTAACTAGGCTCTGTTCTAGTGTGGGATGCTATTGGGAACAGTACAAATGTAGCCCAACATATTGCATAAATGATTATGTTTGCAGTGTTGCAACAAAGCTTAAACACATGTTTCCTTGGCAAGTTATGACTAGTGCTGAAAGCATTACATTACTGCCGTTAGGTTCTAGTATCCTGGTAGAATTCTGACAGCCCAAAAAACAGCAGTGTGTTGCTCTTCCTATTATGTCGCAGACTGGAGGCCTATGTTATTTTGTCATATTGACATTGGGGGGAAATCCGACATAAAGTGGTAGTCTGGCCATCAGGCAGAAAAGAATCTCCACCACATTGATAAGCATGTAGAGCTGTTTACATCCTGGTTGTATGTAGAAACAGTCTCTCTGCAATGCTTACGTCTTTGTCCCTTCATAACAACATGATGTTGACAACATCAACAAGAGATAGAGGAAAGAGTGCGTGCAAGAATCAAAGGAAACAACTTTTACATTAAGGACAGGCACCTGATGCACCTGATGTAGAGTAGAGAAAGATACGACCACTCATCATACTGCAAAACAGGTTACCAATAAGGTACCTATTATTCTTCTATAGAGCAAGGTTACTCATACTCATACTGTATATACCCAATAAATAGAACAGCTTCGCCTATTTATAAATAATGTGAGGATATGTAAATCATGGGGAGTAAGGTGAATGGCTCATTCTCATATAACCACGCATGATAGTACACGTGATGTTATAATGTGATTCATTATGGCAAGTTGTTCATGTTTCTGTCTTTCTTTAGATAATCCCTGAGTAGTCACCATAGAGCTAGTATGCGCAGAATGGGCCCAGTCTGAATTTAACCAACATCTAACGAAAAATTCCGCACAAGTTCAACAGAACCGCTTAAGTAGATTCCTATTCTATTATATATATTTTTTAGCTACAACGGTGAAAAATGTCAAACTCATAACAGAATTTCTAGTTGTAAAATGAGTGGGTTAAGCTTTTATTCATGTTAATTTTCTGACTGCAGCTGTCTATGGGCTGAAGATGAAACTGACTGCAGATCCCACAGGGATTCACACTGCTGAGAGCATCCAATTCTAGAAACTGTTGCATGATGGTGGCTCACTCCGTCGATGACGCATACTCAGCCTATATGTGACAATATGACTGTGCCAAACCCGCGGTTTACTGGGAAAGATTTTCACACTTGACATTGTGTGTCTTCAAATGCAGGCTTCGGAGTTACAAATTAAAAAAGAAATTATCATGTCATTACAAACCATATGAATTTTGTTCATACAAGCATTCTGTGTAGGGAAATATTAATATATGTTAGATAAATTAATTATTAGCCAGGGCCAATCAAAAGGCTTTAGAATTTGCTAAGGTTTTTTGGCTATAGCTCCACCTGCTGTTGTTTCAGAAGGCCAGGATGTTTGCAGCAGCCAAGTATTTGAATACTGTCATAAGCGTTTTAAAAACCTGTGATCATGCATTAATGATAGGTTTCTAGGTGTGATTCACTAAAAGCAATGTTAAAGGAGTTCAAGTCTCTAAAATACATTATTCATGTTTTGTTGAATGTGCTGTATGCCCTATGGCTCACGTTTAACCTGCCCTGATACTGCAGCCGGAACTTACCAGTTTAGTGTAACAACTATCTTCTTGTTTATCTGCGGTTATTTAGAGGTCAAGTGTTTGGTCGATGGGTTAGGTTTGAAAGGAGAGAAGCGGGGGCCACATAGACAGACTGGCACAAAAGGAACTGGCTGACACAAAAAAGAGACAATTCAATCAGTGACAGCTTTATGAGGCAGTCGGCCTCCTTACAGTGAGTTGGCTGTATTGACTGGTCACATGTGTAAAGTTATCTAAGACAAATCTTTCAAATTTCTGCATATTTGATTCTTGATTAACTGTAAATGTTAACGCTAAATGTTATTGATAACAAAAACGTTGTTTTAGTTGAAAAGTTAGTTAGATCTAAACCTCCAAAAGACAAGGAATTAAAAATATCCACCACCACACGGAATTTCTCCCCTCTGGTGTTTCAAACATTTCATCACTGATATCTGCCTGCTACAGTCTTCTGCCATTGTTGCCTACACTTCTCACTGTTTAAGCCTTCTCTCAAAGAGCCTAATTTATACTTGTTGGTTAGGTGCTGCCTTGCATCCTAATGGTCAGTGGGCTTCACGATGATAAAATATCTTCATATTTCAATGATGACATTCTTTTAATATATTTGTATTCGTAGGTTATATTGAAATCCGAGGAATGCAAAGTCCATGTAACATTGGGGTTACCAGTTCTATCAAGACACTTTTTATTTTTCCTATATTGAAGTCTCAATATTTAACACAAATTTTGTCGACCACCATGATCTCTATCTAGCAAAACTATGACGAATTGCTTTATGGCACAAGGATGTGCGTCATTAAATCGGGAAGAGATGCCCGTACTTGTAATATAGTCACTGATCGTGCTATATATATATATATATATAGTGTTCTGCATGTCTTCTTTGTGAATATTAGGGAAAAAAATCACATAAGGGGTCACCAAAATCATCTCCTACAGATAAACTGCCTCTAGTAACTTAAAAGAAAATCTATGTAAGCTAACTGCCCACATTTATTTAACCCCCCCTAAATTTGTAGATAATAATGAGAACACATCTTCAACAATGAGATAATGAGAACACATCTTCAAAAATATTCCCATAAGCAGACGAAAGACAATTAAGACAATTAAACATGTCGAAAAATAAAACCAGTCTATATCCTACGTTTCTCTTTCCCATCTTTTTTCCACGTGTATGACTGACAATAGAGAGAGATAACCAAAACAAACACAAAAAAAGATAACCAAAACACTTATCTTACTGGTATGAGTCTTGGGATCACAAATCCTAAAATAACAATGTGAAAAGTAAAGGTTAGCTAAATAGTGAGAAAGATTATAGTAAAAACACATTCAACTACATTTATATTGCTTGTCAAAATACAAGTCAAATTGTTTGTTCATAGAATATACGTTTTTTTATTGTGTGTAGTTTGGTCCTAACTTCAGCCCGTCCTCAAGTGAACACGTGGGCTAAAAAAAACCATATACGGGGTTAGAAGAGGCCATTGTGTTCGTAACGTCTGAGGGGACCAAAAAAGAAAGGAGTAACATGGCGTCAACAAGCCGGTGTGTAATAACTTGTTCAGTTATAACCTGGGTACTGTCAAATACGTTTTGTACGTCTTTAATTGCATTTGTAGTATTTACTAAAGCTGTGATTCTAAAAGAGATTTGGTTGCCTAAATCGTGGCAAGTCAAGCTTATGTTGTCTTTGCCAAGCTATGTAAACAACTGCGTTATTCGGCTAGCTAGCTTAGCAGTGGTAAACGGTAAGCTAACACTGCTTTTGATTTTTTTTTTGTGGATATTCCGCCATTGTCATGTTATGCTCACAAGACCTTTAGTTTGTCTAGCTTGAGGGCGTTTTCTCTGAATAATGTGATTTAATAATGCTGAAGCTAGATAGCTTTAAGGAGAATGTCAGTAACTCCAGGTAGCTATTCTTTCCTAACGTTAGCTTAGTAACATTAACTTCAGTTATATTCGTTTTAGCAAGACGAAACTGTATATATCATGTTTCTTAGCAATTGTCTTCTTGATGTTAAGTGTCTCATTGTTTGTTTTTTGACATGGACAAACTTCGTAATTTCTGTTCATCAACACACTTCTGTTGACTAGACTAAATCCGCAGATTGAAGACTTATGTGAAAAAGACAAGCTCTGACGAACCTACCCTCTTTTGAGGTTCAAGAATTAGCCGCCACAACATGACAGAAACCGGCGCTTTCGGCCACATAAATAACAGCAGTGATTCATTAAGCTGCAGCTGGTTTTTAACGTTTGATTTGTCCGATTTGTTATCATAATGGCTGGACTCTTTCGAAGATTTTTAGGGACTAGCAGATGAGTCTGTAGGTAAATTCTAGAATTTTAGTCCTACTCTGGCTTGGGTGGATAATCTGTATAGGATGGACAATTATTTATCTGTACGCAAAGATATATTTACTCCGCCAGTTTAAAGCAACCGTTTTAATTTTTAACGCTCAAGGAAGAAACCTTTTAAAAGATGTCTTGAGGTCCTCTCTGTATGAGTAATTTTTTGTGACTCCTAGACATAAGGTGGAATACTGTGTCCATCTATGGGCATCCTTAACCTTTCGCGTCAAAAGATGATTCCTTCTTTGGCCATTGTCATGTGAATTCTGTTGTCTCTTGCTGTCCCTTCCTCCCCCTGCAGCGGAGATGCTTTAGCCCTTCCAAAGGTGCAATGTCCTAACCACCCAGATGCCTTGTTGGTGGAGGACTACCGAGCAGGGGACATGATCTGCCCCGAGTGTGGCCTTGTAGTGGGTAAGCAGCACAGCTTATAGGGACTCCTTTGTCTGTGTGTTCAACAGCACATATTTGCACGCTCATCGACACTTGTAGTTGCAAGGATGTATCTTAGTGGTTTGGCTCAGATTCATACACAAAACCGTACAGACCACAATGATTGAGTACATTATTAAAACACTCATATTACTGCATAATGGATTCTTGACATGCATGGGCCAGTACATTGACATTGAACTTGTGTTTAAATGGTAGCTGGGAGAAACATGGTGCTGTAACTGAATTTTGTCAACCACTAATGAGTCCTGCGGGACAGTGTAATTATGAGGGATATAGGAGACTTGGTTACTGATGCAAGCTAACGGGTGTTGTCTCTCCCACAGCTGTTTTTGGCTTTGGCTGTCCTCAGCAGATGCCTTGTCAAATTAGTTCTAGCAGTTTGCTTGCAGGATTGATGTATGGAAAATACTCATAGGTTTAGGATCAGAAAATCTAATCCCTCTCCCTCCTTGAGGTTTTGCTGGGAAGCTTGTGATATATTTGTTGGGGGGGGGGGGGGGGGTCGGAACAAAGGAAATAGTCCTTGGTTGTTCCAATTTGGGGGTTATGGGGACATCTTGTGGTTCTTTCCTGTTGTGACAGGGTGAAATGTAATTACAAGCAAGGGAAACCAAGAGAAGACATAATTTGTTTGTATTACTGACTGCAAATATACATCCTGTTTCTTTTGTCTGTTTATGTTTACAAACAAATTGATGTATGTATGTCCTGCTGCTCCCCTTGGAGTATCCTTTGTTTTCTTTATCTCACTGTGTTCTGTGTTCAATCATGTGACAGTAAGAGCAGAATAACATGGTTACAGTTTGTATGACATTGATTCTCGAGGTTAAGAAAAGGTGATGTCATTTAAGCTTCTCTCGTCTGCTCGGATCCGTTTTTTTGGTCTACAAAATGAACACCAGACTGTGGTTGTGGAAACGAGTTTTCAGTTTGACATTGACCCTGTAATATTGTATTAAAGTTTGACGTACGGTGATTAAGCATGTGCCATATCAAATGATCTCATCCTAAGTCCTGTTTGTCTCTAGGGGACCGTGTCATCGACGTGGGTTCGGAGTGGAGGACCTTTACCAATGAGAAAGCCTCCAAAGACCCCTCCAGAGTGGGCGATGCCCAAAACCCACTTCTCAATGGCGGTGACCTCACAACCATGATTAGCAAGGTGGGTGAGAGAGAGAGAGAGAGATTACTGTTTCAAGTTTTGTTGACATAGAGTAATCATATTCTTTTTATATTTTGAGATTTATATTTTGTGCCAATGTTTGTTACAGGGAACAGGTGCCGCTAGCTTCGACGAGTTTGGAAACTCCAAATACCAGAATCGCAGGACAATGAGCAGTTCAGACCGGGCAATGCTCAATGCTTTCAAAGAGATCACCACCATGGCCGATCGCATCAACCTACCTAGAAATATCATAGTAAGTGCCATATTTACTCGTCCTGGGATCTGGTTGCTACTTCCTGTCGGTATTAGGGATGGGCACGGTTATTTGAATATTCGATTATTTGAAATTATGTGGGTATTCGAATATAGCTGCAGTTATTTATTTATATTTTTTCGTAAAGTTAATTTAATGTTATTCATTAGCGTATTATTTGATTACGTACTGTTGATAACGTGTACACCAATGCCGGTGAAAAATGTAAAAAGTAGAAAGAAAAAGCACAGCATGCCAACTGAAGGCACAAGAGCGCTCTATGTTAGTGCGCTGGATCACTGATACAAACACATGCGCTTTATAGCGCTGACTCTCCGCTCAGAGATCAAAGAAAATCTGTCCAAATGTGTCAGAGTAAGAAATGTTCAGAAATTGGTAAAGGAATATGTTTATTTAGCGAAGGCCAGATCAGACCTTCAGGCTACAATACAACAAAATTGATATATTTAAATTTTTTCATATAATCTTTTTCGGTTATAATCAATTAACCAAAATATTTTTGATAGAATATTCGAATAGTGATATGAACTAAAATGCCCATCACTAGTCGGTATAGACCCTAATTAAAAAGTAATAGTGTAATTGCTTATGAGCCTTATACATTAAGTTTGCATTAACCTGAAGTTGTATGCACTTTTTAATCTCATTTAAAAATGAAAGAAGAATGAAAAACATCACTGAACTACATTAACGTTGTTTGGTATTAAATTTTTTTTGGTTTAAATTCAACAGGACAGAACAAATAACTTATTCAAACAAGTGTACGAACAGAAGAGCCTGAAGGGGCGGAGTAACGATGCCATCGCCTCAGCCTGCCTTTACATTGCCTGCAGACAGGAGGGGGTCCCCAGGACATTCAAAGGTCAGATCCAATAACCCGATGTTTAACATTGTAAGAGGAAATATTTGGATTGTTGTGTGCTTTATTAGATACAAATATTTATGGTTTGCAGTCCAAATATAGCATTAAATATGGGTACTGTTAATATTTAAATACTTGACCTTGCTTTGGAATTAGCAAGCTTTTTTGAAGACAGTCTTCATCTACATATAACACTATTTTTACCATTCCCTTTCCTCCTCTTCCTCTCCCATGTCTCTCAGAAATCTGCGCCGTGTCCCGCATCTCAAAGAAAGAGATCGGTCGGTGCTTCAAACTGATCCTGAAGGCCCTGGAGACCAGCGTGGACCTCATCACCACGGGAGACTTCATGTCTCGGTTCTGCTCCAACCTGGGCCTACCCAAGCAGGTCCAGATGGCTGCCACCTTCATCGCCAGGAAGGCCGTGGAACTCGACCTGGTGCCGGGCCGGAGCCCCATCTCTGTGGCCGCAGCCGCCATCTACATGGCCTCCCAGGCCTCTGCTGAGAAGAAGACCCAGAAAGGTATAGTATGCTGCCTCCCTGGTGAGAGGGTTGGATTGAAGCTCGATCCAGTTCAATATGTACATTGACGTTTGTTTTTGGCTTTATTATTTTATGATTTTGTTTTATCGGAACATAGTTGACCCAGAACCACATGTATTACACAATCACGGTACCCTTTGGACAAGTTCATTTGGTCGATATAAGGATTTGCCACTGTGATTTTATAAGTTCTTCTAATTCTTTGATTTCTCATGGTTTCCTACAGAGATCGGGGACATCGCCGGCGTGGCTGACGTCACAATAAGACAGTCATACCGCCTGATTTACCCTCGTGCCGCAGACCTCTTCCCCCCAGACTTCAAATTCGACACTCCTGTTGACAAACTGCCCCAGCTGTGAAAAATGCACACACTTGACTAGCAATAATTTCTGCTGTTCTCTAAGTTGGGTTTTCTTGTGAGGAACGGTGTTACATATATTTTTTCTTAATAACCAAGACGTCTTGCCTTCGTTCAAGGCACCTTTTCAGGAATTCAAGTACAGGACACACATTCCAATGCTTTAACAAACAGATTGCACCTATAGCATTTCATTTGAGTGTATATATACTGTATATATGTCCAAGTGAATAAAATGTAATTGGTGGTTGCAATTTTAGGCTGGTTTCATACTGTATACTTTCTTTTGTAGGAAATTAGCAGTTTCTATTTTGTTTGCATTGTTATTAAATATAAATTAAGTTTAAAACTGCTTATTTGTGTAAAGCATATCACCTCACGACTAAAATAACATGAAACTTTGTTTACTGAAAGTTGGCAAAATGTATCATTATAAGGCTTTTGATAAATAAAAGTTATTTGAAGACCAGAGGATTCAAGTTCAGCAAAAGCAATCAAATATTTGGATTTAAAAGTTGGTACAAGCTATTTCTTGCATAATAGATAAACGCAGCTTTACTTTTTTCAGTTTGAACTCTAGGATCGGTTAAGATGCCTGTTCCAGGTGACCTGAGGGTATTTGTAGTTGAGCAACAGTATTTTAATATGTGTTATCTAACACATGGAGCCAGTGTAGTGATCTGAGAATATTGATCTTTTTTTAAGCATTCTGAACAAGCTCCAATCGTCATACCGGATTTTTGGGATAATAAATGCATGCATACGTTTTTCTAAGTATTGCTGGGATATAAGTTAATGGAATGATGCAGATAAGTTTTAACATGGATAAATGTCTGTGTCTCCAACACCATCCCTTTGACAACAATCAGTATTCAGTAACGCTTCTGGAGAACGACCTCGTCTTCCAGGCACAAATACATGTAATTTAGCTATGCTTTTGATTAAAATCCACAATTGAATGCATAATTCATTCCTAATTCATTTTAAAGGTGTTCAGAAGTATCTACACATATCATTACATAGGTAGTTTACCACGATACTGAAATATCCAACTTCTGTCAAAAACAAAGATTGGTATATGGTATGGTTTTCAAACAGACTAAACAGTAGGTAAAATAATAAAAATCCAGGGTCTTATTTTCAAGCTTTTTGTCAGGTGTTGTGAGCAAATAGGTTAAGATCTGACTAGGAAAACATTTTAAAATTATTTGAAAAACAAACAATCACTATTAAAAATGTTTAATTTGTGCATTCATGAGGCAACGAACATGTTTTTTACACCAGGATCAACACGTTTTTGTATAACTTCCAAATGGTATACCATCAAGAAATCTGTTTGTAACAACATGCAAAAGGAGAAATTTAAGCACGGGGGAAACATATTTCTACAATGTATTTTCATAATTATGCTGAACATTGATAAATGATTGAAAACATTCATAACATTAGTGCTTTTGTCTTAGTTGTGTGTAAATATACATACTGTATATATCGTTTTCCTTCCCCTGTGATGATTTAAATTATGTCACACGAATCAAAACCATCAATAAATTACTTTCAATTACTTGAGAATTTACTTAAACCTGCATGTAAAGCCACGAGATGGACTGACCTTTAACCGTTGGTTCCACTAAAGGTGTTGCAAGGGGCCAGCAAGGCAAAATCAATTAACCAAGTAATTAAAATTATATGAAGTATTTTAACCCTGAAATTGATTCATGATGTCTCAAAATCATCAAGTTCCCTGCAATCATATTCTCCTCATTGTAGACTAATGGAATAGAGATAATGCTACTGTACCTTATTAAAACCCCAACCCTAGTCTGTATTAACTGGCAAGGAGTTGAATTCACTGTCAGCTATCAGTCATTCACACTCTTGGAAGGAGTGGATGAATGGGTTTTTTAAAAGTTTTGTTTGCTTTTTACTGTAAGCACGTTCATACATTTAAAGACCAACAGACAGCACATGCATTAAACTGAAATGAAATTGGAACCCATTGTAGAAAAACCTTTAGGTAATTGATACTACCCAGATGAGCACAATGTTAATTTATTATAGTTCAGCAATTAGGTATCACTGTAGCTGCAGCAGTGTGCTTTGCTCTATCTTTGATCAAAGAGAAGCCGTAAAGTATTTTAATCTATCTGAGTGGCAACAAGGGGGTCCACAATGGAAACATAGGTTTGAAACATAAAAAGTTGCAATTGTTCTTTGCCTACATCCTACAATACTTTGTTTTTGAGGGACTAAAGTGAAAGCACTTTTCATCAATAAATGAAGACAATAAGCCCTGATCTAAAGCTCCTACCAAACAATAGAACAATAACTGTAAATAAGGTATAGTGTTATAATACTTAATGTATTCTCTAACACTGGAAGGATTTGGGTATGTTGCCAGTAAAACAATATTGATGTCAGTTTTTGGAGCCAAAACTGTACATTTTAGTTAAATGTAAAAAAAACATTGATCAGATTGACTGAAATACTCTTGATCATAGTGAGGAAGAAAATATGAAAATCTTCAAACATCTGAGAATGAAACAAAGACAAGGCATCTTCAAAATGGCTGAGGGTAGTAACAGATATCACAAAAAGACAAATAATTGTAGTGTTGTCAACGGTGTGAAAAATCTTTCTTACTTGAATTTCAAGTCAAGAAACAGTAGTAGTCAAGATTATTGTTGTATTTTCACCTTAGAGCCAGTTCAGTGATAATGCTTTAAGCACTCCAAAAGTCTTTGAACAGCATATTCAATTCATACATGTCACCTTACAGTGAGATAAAAAAAGTCCTTTAGCTATGGCAGAGAGCTTTGCAAAAAAAGGGAAGACTCATAAAATACGGATGAATATACTATGTACAGGTCAAAACACTACCACGACAGTGGCATTGAATAATAACATGATTGTTTTGTTGCCGAGTTCATATGAAAACATTCTCAGTGGTCAGACAATGGATGCGACAACATACGAAGGAGGACTCCCCTCTTCTCCCTCATCACTCAGTTTCTCCAAGCCAACATGTCTCCATTTTGTTTTATATTTTAGTTAAAAAAGTTCTTCATTTTGTTTAAAAACAACAACGTAGGATTGGTTGATTGGGTAACAGGCGGGAGACTGTCTTTGAATGGCACAGTGCGGCCAAAGGCTTGACGAGCGTCGTTTCGGTGCTCCCTCTCGAGATTCCACAGAGAAGGGCGTTTAAATTTTTTTTTAAAAGTGAGTAACAGTCAGCGTCTTGTCAGTTGGGTTCACAGTGTGTGTGTGTGTGTGTGTGTGTGTGTGTGTGTCTTCAGGGGCGTTGTCAGTTGGGTTCACAGTGAGTGTCTGTGACTGTGTGAGCATTCAGGGGCGTTGTCAGAAGGGGGGATTGCGGGGAATGGGGAGTGGGCGAGGGCTAACACCAGTCAGCAATGTAATCAAAGTCACAGAATTGGTCCTGCTCTCCGGGGCTCAGCGCCCGTGCTTCCCGGGGCGGAGTCAGGATCGGCGCTTCAGAGGTGAACTCATCGTCGAAGTTGCTGACGTCGTTGGCGCCCTGGATGGTCGGAATGAAAGGGGGCTTCACCTTCTTGGCCAGGAGTCCATTCCAATCTAGGTTCTGAGTTTAAAAATAAATAAATACACTTAGTTTTTATCTAAATGAGTCAACTATTACTCTCCAAGGTACCTTGCGACTTGTACTATATTATTCCGCTTATTAATAATGGGGATGTAATAAAAATATACACACTTTTCCATATTGACATGTTCAGTAAATGTTATTTCATGCCAACCCCACTTGTACACGATTATTTAGAGTATTATTTTTTTGTAATTTCAATGCTTAATTAGACTTACTCTGAAGAACAGATGTTTTTTGACCTCTTCCGCATCCCTCTCTCCTGCTCCCAGTCGTCTTTCTGGACTCCTCCTCAGAAGCTACAGACCATTTTAAAGGATGTGACCAGGACAAAAACAATAATCAGGATAAAAGACCCTGGCTAGAATTCCAATCAGAAATGCAAGTGCACAAAACACAACAACCATTATATTTCCAGTTCAATGATTGTATTGAAAATGGCGGGAATGTTAGCATTAGATCTGAGGATGTTTCCAATTCAGGAGCATAGCACTCACTCGTCTCATGATGGAGATGGCCTCCGTTGAGAGGAACCTTGGGTAGCGCACTTCGTCGTTGACGATGCTGTCAAACACTTCCTCCTCATCGTCACCAGGGAAAGGAGACTGGGGGTAAAGAGTGATTCCAATGATTGATCTACTGTTCTTGTCGAATAAGTTGTAATTCTAATCAAAGAGGCAACACTGTGGTGACAAGCACCACCTGGGTGTTTTTGGTCTCATTACAGATTCTGCAGAAAATGTCTTAATTGTTCCGTTTCGTTTATCTGCATTGCTATTCTCTTGAGATGACTACACTGTAAGAAAGTGCTGTGATAAGTTCCAGTATGTTTGTAAGGAGAATGAGAGAATCCACCTACCTCTCCGACCAGCATCTCAAAGATGAGCACACCAAGTCCCCACCAGTCGACCGCGCGCGTGTACGACGTTTCCGTCAGAACCTCGGGGGCCAGGAACTCTGGCGTGCCACAGAATGTACTGGTGCGGTCCCTGAAGCCCATTCCTGATATAAAATTAAAGATGTTCAGAACAAAACTAAACACAACTTAGCAAACCAACCGTTTACTTGAGTGTTTTCAAGTCCAGTGTCGTTACTAGCCGCATAACAAATAGGTTGGCTGATTGAAATGTCAAACTTTGTGCAGCCGTTTTCTTACCCTCTTTACAGAGTCCAAAATCAGCGATTTTAACGTAGCCCTCCGTATCCAGTAGCAGATTGTCCAGCTTTAGATCTCTGTAAAAATACATGGAGTCAAGGATAAAGTCTTTATAAATGTGTGAAATTGTCAATGTTGTTGTCAAGGTGGGGACAGATGAATACATGTTTGCATCCAAACAAGGAGAGACATTTTATAATTTGATAAAAATGAACATAAAATAAAACTTTGCATTGCACCAGGAGGGAAACTTGAACGATAAAAAGGGTTAACCACCCAAATGACAACCTACAACTTATACCACACACAGAAGCATCACATACCTGTACACAATCTTGTGGTCGTGCAAGAACTGTAACCCCAACACAACACAAGCTGCATAGAATCTGCAAGAAGGGACAGAAACGACCAATAATAGAGGAGCAAACTTTGCTTTATAACCAGAGGGAGGATCCAGGTCATTATCTTATTATCCCAGAGGAACCTGGTAACTGGATACTGCTGCGAACAGACATGACATCTGAAGGACTTGAAAGCTAGTTCTGCCAGAATTCTATGCAAGGAAAGGTTCTGGCTCCCACCAGGTAAGTGTGTTTACAACTAGAATATCGAGTTCAAGTCTTGTCATGTCATGTCCGTTATATGGGGTTTGCTTAGCCTATGGTGTGCCAAAATGTCTAATCGCATTATGGCTCTCTGAGATTTCGGATGGATTTTGTTCATATTTGCTGATTTAAAAAAATGCTAATTGTTACAAGAAAACTTGACACAGCCTATTCATGTGGTGTGTAGTACACTTCCTCGTCTACCAGATAAATTAGTCAAACATACCTACATTAATACGTTTTAATACAAGAACAGCATAGCAGTGAACTGACTGTGTGGCAAACTAAGTGTGCAGGCTAGTGTGGACTGAAACACATTCAGACTGTCAAGCATGGTCAACATAGTTCATGTAAGTAAAAACATTTTTAAGACTTCTCCAGAAATTCTGACATGATCAATTCAGTCAATACGCTCCGGCTAAACACACAAAAACATAAGCCATTGGCTCCAAAACCCCTCAAGGTGTGAGGTGAAACAAACTACAGACCCCAGCATCACTCACATGGCTCGAGGCTCTGAGAAGACGTCGGCGTGGATGTGCATCATCAGGTCGCCGCCGGCCGCATACTCCATGACGAAACACACGTGCTCCTGCGTCTGGAAGCACGCAAACAGGTTGACCAGGAATGGGTGACGGACGCTATTGACCGTCTCGAAGATCCGCTTCTCGCACATCAAACTCCAGAGAGAGAGGTGGGAGGGTAAACAAATTAGATGCCATCGCTTCCAAGTACAGCAATATGACATTTCTATGTGTGATTGGACAATAACAGTCAACATCTTTAATTAGACAGACATCATAGTGACATTCCTTCACTTATAGGTGACATGGAGTCAAGTCATAGAAAAAGACTCCTGTACATCCATTAGCAAATTAAATGGGACATTGAATAGTCCAAAGGGATGTTATATTGTTAGGCCTATTATGGTCACATTTACACTCAACACAACCTCTCGAGGCTAGCAAGCTGTTATTATACTGCACCTATACAGAGTACCCAGGTGAAACCACTAACATAATCCTTTAATTCAAGTGGAGTCATTTCAAATGACAAGTCTTCAGGTTATACAAATAAAACAACAAAAGAAGTTTGGGCTACCGGCCCAGTCAGTCAGTCCACAAGTTTTGTCGAACCGAGCTAGACAAATCATTAGTGTAAGAGCAGAGCTGAAAGTCCTACCTGTCGACCTCGTCCCGAGCGACTATGTCTCCTTTCTTCAGTGCTTTGATGGCAAACATCTCCCCTGTGCTTTTATACTCTGCTAATAATACCTGCAGAGGGAAGGGAGACTGGTGAGGCCAGCTCGGTTTACAAACGGTTGACTGCACAGATAAGCAGGAATAGGAAACGGGTTTTGAAGATTACCTTTCCAAAGTGACCCCGTCCAAGGACCGCCACGCATTTGAAGTCTCGGAGACTGAACTGAAACTGTTCTTCTTCCCTGAAAACACAGTGCAAAGGAATGGTTTGTTTATTACATAAAGATTAGTATCACCATAAAAGATGAGACGTTGAATTGTACAAAACCAGCTATCGAACAAAAGCCTCATAAATCATGTCTTGGACTTCTATTTACTACTACTTCTTTTCTTGTGCCAAACGCATTCCACCCTTTTTGCTGCAGGGACAGGAAAAACGGTCGTTGACCTCTGACCCACCTCATGTCGCCATCTTTCCGTATGGTGTTGAGCTCCAGATCCGGTCTCTGAAACTCGTGTTCCGCCGCCACGTGGTCCAGCTCAGACTTCACTGCTATGCTGTTCCTCTTGTTCAAGAAGTCGAAGGAAGCCAGGGCATCCTGAAGGAGGCACAGACCAAATGCATCACGGCATGCTGTCAGCCGTATCCATCGCGGGGTTACAGATACACAACAACACAGCGCCACTGGACTGAGTTGAACTGTACTGGGCTGAACTGTGTACTGAGCTGAACTGAGTTGTTCTTCGAGTTCAAAGAAGCCGAAAGGAGGCCTAGGCATATAGGAGGGGAAATGAACATGCCTGGCAGAACAGCTAACGTGCCTACTCATAATTAGGGATAGAATGTAGACAGATGGCATTTATTGTGTTGGAATTCAGCTTGGTTTGCACTATCCGAATAATCTGTAAGGATGAAAATCAGCATTTCCTCTGTCATCATATTACAGCAACGGTCACAACACTTCCCGTTTTGTCTCAAAAAACGGTGGGAAAGTTGCAAGAGTATCTTACTTACAAACTGACAAGAGTGAGGAAACACAGGATGTGTTTAGAAGAGAATGCTACTCTCACTTAAATGATAATGGGGTGTTGGAATTTCCCAAACCTTTGCTTGTGAGACTAGTGGAGCCAGACAGGTGCTCAGTCCTTCTTTCAGGACAAAAGGCAGCCAATAATTACAAACAGGACGTTGCCTCAAAGGAAGCATTGTCATCTCGCCATACCTGTACTTCCTCTTTGTCTGGCAGCTTGTCCTGGGCCAGCAGTTCTCGGTTGTCGTCGGCCACAGGGTAGTGTTTGGGTCCTGGCGTGGGCTCTCGGTCAAAGTCCAGCTTGGTCACTAACGGGTCACTGCGCAGGAAGAAGAACATTACAAAGAGGTGTTGATGTCAAGTTAAAACGACTGTGTCCTTGTCTGATGTCCATGATTGTCCACGGTTCCAGGGGGAGCTGTGATTTGAAAGTGATTTACCAAACAGCCTTCTGTCCCTCAGGACCTGTATCTATGAGGATGTGTCTGTGTAACTGCTTTGGGCAGGAGGCTGTGTTTGGGTGCGCTTGGTGATGCGCCCGCTCCCTACCTGCAGGGCGTAGGGGAGCCTGGCAGGCTGCTAGGCCCGGTCTCTGCAGCGTGAGGGCTGAAGGAGTTGGTGCTGACCGTGGGCACCGCTCTCCTCACCAGGCGACCCCAGGTGGCGATGTTGATGTTCATCTGAGGGGCACGCAGGAAGGTCTTGCCTGGGGAGGAGGAAAAAGAGGAGGATCTGATTTGGATTACTCAGTAAGAGAAAGAGGAAGAAGGGCTGTGGAGAAGAAGATGCGGTTGGGGGATAGGATAAAGGAGGAGGAAAATGAGAAGTGTGAGGAGGAGTGGGATAAAGAAGAGAGAGAGGTGGAGAATAATGAACGTGAGGATAAAGGGGGAGAGGTATGAAGACGATTGAGAGTAAGTGAAGTCTGAAAATGAACGGGAGGAAGTGGACAAAAAAAGAAAAACGTGGATACGGAGCGGTGTGGAGGAGCAGAAGTGAGAAAAGCAGGAAGGGGACCAGGACAAAGAGGAGTCAAACTGTCTCCACGGGGCCAAACCTGCCAGGAAACTCCTAAGGGTGTGACCTTATGAACACAGGTTGCCATGGTATGGGGAGCTGAGGACGTGAACTATGGACTATTGAAGTAAGCACAGCATTCGCATACATCTAAGTTTAGACTATTCCCATCTAACTGAATCTATATCTATTGTCATGGACGGGCAGTCTCACCTTGCTGCTTTGAAAAGATCTTCTTCTGTCGCTGGAGTTTGGGCCGTCGCTCGATGACCGGGTTGAAAAATGTCACCTGAGCAAGAATGGCAGTGATATTAAGAAACTGGGCAACACCACCAAGTTCACATGTTTGAACACAGTTTTCCTTTCGACAGGTATCAGTGCTTATGTGCGTGTAGTCAATAGCACTGCAAACAGGCAGTCTTGTCAAGAAACTTCACTTACCTCTACAATCAAGCTTTCAATAGTTTTCATCAATTACTATACTGTATTTGAAAAACTGGGCTTGTAAGGAGGGCTACCTTGTGCGTGATGTGTGTATGTGAGAGTGTGTGTGTGTGTGTGTGTGTGTGTGGAATGGGAGTGCGTGCGTTTCATTTGAGTCTACCTCGGCGAACAGGGTCCCTTGGGGCTCCAGGTAGAGACACATGCCGTGGCGCTGGTTGTCCAGGAAGTCTTCCAGCCGCAGGAACTTGACGGCGCAGAGCGAACGCCAGTCTCTCCAGTAGACCGAGATCTCCAGCTCACGAGACTAGAGGGTGCGCACAAATGCACACACACCCACACACACACACACATATAAACACCCACATAAATACACACGTGCGCGCACACACACACACACACACACACACACACACACACACGGTTCAAACACAAAGAAACAGACACAGAAAGTAAACAAATTGAAGATACACACAAGGTTGAACACAGAAGCAAAAAAATAAGTGAAGCTCATCAGCCTGGTTCAGAATCTAGGTCAGCGACAGCTGTCTCTGTTAGGATCCCATGCTATCTAGCTCTTCTTTCAAAAGGTGTCTGTGTGTGTGTGTGTGTGTTTGTGTGTGTGACAGAGAGAGAGTGTACGTGTGTGTGAGTGTGCGCGTGCATGCTTTGTTGTACCCGGTCCAGCTCCAGTGTAAACTTCTGGTCCCAGGCCTGGTTGCAGAGGGCTCTCCAGCTGGTCTGTCCCACCACGGTGTTGTCCAGCTTCAGCACAGCACTAATCTCATCTGGGGATCACACAGCTCACTTACAACACTGACTCAGCCAGTCCATGCACAATAGGCTTGTGGCAAGGCCTTTGTATACTTCATTTTTGGTCAATAACATGTAAAAAAATACGTGAAACACATTACATTACAATTTAATATTAAAATATTGATATTCCATATACTTTTAAATATCACTATAAGATTCGAGCATGATGACATATTTGATCACAGGAAAATACTTGTCTCTTCAAACCATATCGGCTTTACTCACAAGTCTATAAGAATTTGTTGTGGACTAACAATAATCCTTGCTCCCCAAATGATAAGCTAACGGGGAGGAGGTTTAAACACTCACTGGACAGGTCTTCGCTCTTGGAAATGTTCCGTGCACTGGAGCTGCGGTTCCGGTTCCCCCGGCTCATGAAGGAGGAGCGGGTCTCGCTGGGGCTCCACCCGGGCAGCGGCACTGAGGCGGCTTTGGACCGGCCCGGAACGTTCTCCAGGAGGTCCTGGCAGCCCATTAACCTGACGTCTAACGTTCCTGGAGGAGGACGAGGAGGAACATGCTCTGAATAAACTGAACGAGTTTGTAAGACTCAACTACATTACTGTTGCACAACAAAACTTACTGTTGGGTTGTTTAATCATGCTAACTTTATAACTTAATATTTGTTTTTTAAATATATTTATAAGGAGAGATGTTTACACGTACGTGAGGCTATGTGATTCATAAACTGCCATTGTTAGCGTTATAATGGTGGCCAAATATCATGAAAATATAGCCACAAAAGCCTACTCACATACTCTATATTTATTCTGAAACAGTTACCCCTATGACATCTCCATTTCATGAGAGATATTTGCATAGAAATCTAACGTTAAATACATGACAATAGTGTCGCACTGCATGTTTTATCTAAACCATTTACTCAACAAAAGACAAAAACGCAACAAAGGTAGGTATCAACTAGTTCCACTCCCATCGTTGCCTCTCCCCTCTCCTTTACCTGTAAGTGCTGCGGGCTTGGCCACGGTGCTGTACAGGTTGTGTGTGTTGATGAAGCTGGAGCGCGGGCTGAGGGTCGGGGCGGCCATCAGGGACAGCTCCTCCACGATGCTGCTGCTGCGAGGGTGGTGCTTGGGCAGCTCGCTTAGCCTCTGCTCCAGGGAGTAGCGCAGCAGGTCCAGCTTCTGACTGGACTCGTTGAAGCGGGCCGTGGCCTGAAATAAAACAATACTATTATTACAAAATTTTGAGAAGGAAAATGTGTACTGGATGTGGACTGGAGGAAGGTGAGGAGTACTAACATTTTATAGATACACCCATACTAAAACAAAGCTATAAATACAAAAATTAGTATGAATGTGCTTCATGGGACAAAGAAAATACTATGGTTATACATATATATATATATAATCTTCAATGCATAAAAAAAAAAAAACTTTCTGAATAAATGGTTGTGCATTAATTTCTCAATATATGGTCGAGCAGTTGTGCATTTTGAACTAATTATACCTCCCTCTTTAAGCGCTAATAGCGCATAGACGTTAAGACCAAACAACAAAAGGCCTCATCTAACTCACCTCTGAGTGAGCTCTCTTCTCTGTGACCTTCCCGGAGCCCAGAAGCTTCATGACGTTCTTGGCGCCCTCGGCGACGGCCGACTCTATCCTGGCGTGGTGGCACAGCTCCTCCACCCGGAGGTCCAGAGGGCTGATGATGGGCTTGGCTACAGAGGAGGGAGAGAGGCAGAGGCAGAGGGAGAGGGAGAGGAAGGGGGGGAGAAATTACCAAGTTAAAAGAGCTTTAACAGTGTGTAACATGTTCGGGTTCCAGTGGGCTGAGGTGATGAAGGTGTTAAAACAGCTGGATGCGGGTCAAAGCTTACCCATCACATCGTTGTTATCGAAGCTCATCTCGTTGGCCTGGCTGGCTTTGAGGATTTGCATTCGGATGAACTCAATCTTCGTCTTACTGTCCTGAAGCATTTGCTGGGCAGTCGCTAACAGTTTACGATCCTAGCAACAAAACACATTTCAAAAAGAAAAACAAACACTTGCACTTGTTTGTTTTGCTGTTTTTACACACACACACACACACACACACACACACACACACACACACACACACACACACACACACACACACACACACACACACACACATTTTGCTTTAAACATGGCACTGCTGGAAAAGAAAAATAGTTTCAGTTGGTTACCCTCGCATAATATTAAATCAATAATATTCAATCACCAGATCTGTTTTTCTACACTGCTAAAGTTAAATCAGAGAAAGAAGCAAAAAAAAACAACAGAGGTTTGTCTCTTTATAAGCCATGTAATTTAGCCATCATTGGTGAGGCTAAGAAGCCTGAGCTGATCTGCCCTGGGCCACTAGTCTGGTCCACCCTCCTACCACACACCATGGACAGTGGCTTGCCTCAAACTGACCCCACTCAAATTAATACTGTCGCCGCGTGCCAGCTTATCAACAGCTGCTCCAGACACGATTAATCTAAGCAAATCAGAGTAAAGGTCATAAGGTAATCACAGAGGAGTTAGGTTTAACTAAAGAGGTGATGAGGATCGGGTCTGAGTTTGGCACAGCTAAGGTCAACACGGTGCTACAGAAGCATAGCATAGTGAATGTACAGTAATGGCTGGATTTACCGTCGCAAAGCAAGGCATTTACACTTCCTGTATTACATAACACAGTTTCTGAGTTGAACAACTCTTGGACCCACGTTCACCTCCTGCCTCCTCAGAAAGACAAACACACACACACACACACACACACACACACACAGTCTTGTGTTGTCAGAAGGTTACCCAAACATCCCCCCACGTCAATGCATGCCCTTAATTGGAGCCAAGAAAAAATGAATGAGCGCATGGAAAAACATACTCATCAGAGATGAAAGTTGAATTCCATAGTGTGCATGTCTGTGTGTATTTGTGAGGGTCAGCGATAACGGGAGTACACACACAAACAACACAAACACCGTCACAGAGTCAACCAGACTCCACCCAGAAATCCTCTGGCGTTCCAACCTGCCGGTGTCACATGGAGGAAGGGCTTCAGTCTGACAGGCATTTCCTCTATGACATCATCGGGACCGGACCAGTTCCCACAGGATGGTTCGGTCCATGCCACACACACTCTACGTCTCTCCCTCTCTCACTACCTCTCTATTTCTCTCTCTCTAATCAACAAGAGGTCACAGATTGGAGGGTCACTGCCACAAGCTGTTTAGTCACCCCAGTACTGAAAGACTGAGCCCATAGCTCCTTACTGTATTCCTCCAGGGTAAGACTGAGCCCATGGCTCCTTACTGTATTCCTCCTGGGTAAGTTTAACCCATGGGTCTTAACCATATTCCTCCAGGCTAAGAATAAAACCATGGTTCTGTATTCCTCCAGGCTAAGACTAAGCCCATGGGTCTTTACTGTCTTTACTTCCTCCAAAGTTGTTCGTAATGGAGTGCCAACTGATCACAGTCACCGCATCACTAGCTGTTACTCGCCACTATTATTACCAGACCAACACAAAAGGGAAACATAGCAATTATTATTATCCTATGGACATGGTCCGACCAGCTTAGCCTCCCGACCAGCTGACCACCCCAGTACAGGTCAAAAACAGCCGCAAGGGTCAGGCTAAGGTCAGGGGGAAAAGGTCAGGTGTAGGAGGTGGTACCTTGGAGGAGCCGTTGGAGTACATCTGGATCATGTTCTCTGCCCCCTGTTTGACCTTCAGCTCGATGTCGTTCTGCTTCTTGAGGGCGGCCAGGCGGCTGCTGCTGGTGCACGTCCTGGCCTCGCTGTTTGGGGTGTCGGGAGTTAATGGGCATTCTGGAGGGGCAAGAAAAGCGAGAGACAGCTGATTATGTTATTAAGATAGTATTATTACTATTTCATTTATTTATACAGGGGTAACCAATGGTAGGATGATGGATAGGGACAAAGCACTTAGGACTACATTATTAGGGTAGTTTATCGGTCATTGTGTTGCATAACAACAGTACCGTAATAAAACTTTCCCCAACACAATTAATTACAAGGTCACAGGATGTTATAATACAGCCATAATGCTCATGATCAGAGCCTGCTACGAAACGGTTGGAGCTCCAACGAATCAGAAAGTCGACTGTTGTTGTTAAGCATAGTTGTTGCTTTTTTTTACAGGTAATTCTCGTTGAACAGAGCTGTCCTATAAACAATAGAAAGGCTCTTTGGCAATGGTAGAAAAACTCTGTTTCTAACTGTACACTGAACTTGAGGGGAACCCTGGGGCAGTACGGAACAAGTGCCGACTCGCCGACAGCTAGTACCTGCGACGTTTCAGTGCATGCATATCATGACAAGAGCGGTTATAATGTCCCTCTGTGTGACAACCTATTATTACTGAACCCCCCCAGGGAGATTTTAGGTCATGTTTCTCAGCAGGTGTCTTTTCCTAGACGGTTTAGGCCAGGAAAGACGTTCCTCTGTGCACTAAAGGCTGCTAGGTCCTAGGTCCACACACACACACACACACACACACACACACACACACACACACACACACACACACACTCCAAACCCTCAGCTTTTTCTATCATTTCTATTGAGACACAGTGCTTAGAGATGAGCTCATTGTAGTTCAAGCCCAGGCATGAAACAATCCAAAGACCAACCCCCCCCCCCCCCCCCCCCCCCCCCACTACCGCCCGCTCTCTTGATGCAGGAGTGCGGTGTGTAAAGTAAATGTTGTCTTTTCCACACACATAGGTGAGCAAGAAAGCCTGTCAGAAACTCCCCTCAGCCAAAGTGCCGCAGGGTCTGTCTGAGAAACTACATAACCCATAATCCCTCTGGGACTGGAACTTCCTTCTTTTAGATCCTCTCAGTTACACGTACTTACATTTCAATTATTCAAATGGTCTACTACTGTAACTCGATTGTTACATTGCAATGTTAGTCACTATATTCCAGAATGACAAAGTGGCCCGGCTTAACAAACATATGCACTTTAATTATCCTGTTAGCTTACAAACAACTCCAACGAATACAAGTTAATCAGGCAGGGTAGAATTTAATTATGCTCCAGTCAGTACTAAATAGCCTAGACAAGAACAACATCTATCTCGTCAAAGAAAACACAAAACCACCTTAGGGAGAGTTTCGAGTGCGCGTGTGTTTGGTCAGTGTGATTCATTCATCTTGAGTCTATAATGAGTCATCTACTCAGAGCCCATTAGGAGTTCTGAGAGCATCTCCTCTGTAATGAACAGGAGGGCTAGGAGGAGGGATTGAGGGGGCACTTTGGGTTGCCACGGGTAACCTTTTGCTTATAAAGTCCCCCAGCTAATCAGGGAGATTCAAATAACAAGGTTCATTAAAAGAAGTACCGCTAACAGGTTTACCCGAGGCTGACAGCTGAGGTTCAACATAAAAAACTTAACTAAAGTATGCCTTTCAAGATATCTCACTGTTTGAGCTGCTCACAACAAAAGATCAAAAACAGCTAATGTTAAAAGTTAATGGGTCAGTAGTAACTGTGTGTGTTTTGAGGTAAATGAGTAAGAGAATTAATATGAGTGTGTGTGTGCGCAAGTGTGTGACAAGGGGGGCTCCTGTTCTCCCTTATCAGAGCTGCACACACGTCCAGTCAGCCAGTCAGTCAGTCAGTCAGCCAGCCAGTCAGCCAGCCAGCCAGCCAGCCAGCCAATCAGTCCTCAGTGCAGGTTACAGCCAGACCAAAAGGAACTTCTCCTCCACAGCTCCTTATTACAATCCTCCATGCAGACTTTAATGGAGGTCCGGCCAGCCAAACAACTAGGGTCGTTCGCCTCCTCAGGATCCTCTCTCACGCTGGGCCAGATGAGAAGCCCTGCTGCAGCTGCTGTTGAGCCCCCTGAATAGCTTGCAGGCGGATGTCACCGCTGGAGAGCTTACAGGGGGAACCCTCCCTCGCACGCGGACGTAAATGATCCTGGTTCAGATCCACCAACCGCAACCAAAGTGCAAACCGGACCTGATCCGAGGTCAGCTAAACAACCCCCCCCCCCCCACCCACCGATGGACACGGTACATCCAAGACATGGTTCTCACAGGTGATCTCAGACCTGCTGCTGGTTTTTATGACAGGCGGAATACTGAAAGGCAGGTATAGTAATTGCTGACCTGACATTCCTGTCGTTATCAGGGAGCAGAGGGGTCACCAGAGCACCGCAAGCTGCTTCCAGAATTCCCTTTCACTGCTTCCAGAACTTGGCTGGTGAGGGAACTGTTCTAAGGGTCATGTCCAGTTACAGGACGGGACTGCTGTTTCTGTCCGTGTGTGTGTGCGCAACTACCAGCAACATTCCTCAAGCTGTGCGTCAGCGAACAAAAGCCTTCTCTCATCAGATAAGGGGGTCATTGAGTCAGGCTAAATTTGTTTCCCACTTAAGACTAGCATTTACCCAGACAGACACCCCCCTTCCATCCTCCATCTTATCCATTTCCTAAAGCGAACCGAGAAGGAAACGTCAAGTCATTCCTTCTGTACTCACTCACTCACTCACTCACTCACTCACTCACTCACTCACTCACTCACTCACTCACTCACTCACTCTTTCCTATCCCCTTTCTCCTTCCCATAATAAAGTTAAGGTTAAAGTATTCCTACTGCAGCAACAGAGTATTCAACCCTTAATAATACTGGACAAATGCAAGCTCATTCCTTCCCTCCTCTCTCCTCTCTCTATAGACAGACATGCTGAGAGCAGCACAGACCGGAGTCTGACCCTTCGTAGCTGTTGTAATGACACACTCCACACTCAAGTCGAACAGTCAACAAATGAAAAGCAGCAGGTCTCCCTCCGCCAGCCTTGGAAGGTAACAATCGGTGGCCCTTTTTGTAACGATTGAAGGTATGCAGATCGCAACAATGTCAGCCTCTGGAGAGTGAGTCACGACAATAGACTGTGGGTCTGCTCTGCTAATGCGTGTGTGTGTGTGTGTGTGTGTACCCGGGCACTTCTTTTCAGGTTGTTAAAGGGATGTAGTTGAACTGACAAAGGTTGTCAGAGTAAAACTTTGCCACATACATAAAGTTAGCGAGTTGCAAGCGCAGCGCACCAGCCTTCCCACTTCCCATTACTGAGAACCCAGCTTACCAAGCTTTGCTCACTGCCATAGGCTACATGAAAACTAAAGATTTGAGTGTAGAAAATGTGTTTTCATATATAGTGCTGTATGCTTATACCAATCTTTATACAATAACATATCATTTGGGCATTCCCGAAAGTGGCAAAGGGGACTTAAAGAGGACCCTCCTCCGCACATTATAATAATATTTCAATATACTGCAAAATAACGATTACTCTGGAACTCATTCCTCATAATAGCCACAGAGAAGCAGGATATCAGCATCTTCTAACACATGCTCAATCAATCAATGAGACTTATGACTTGTAACAGGTCTGATGCCACTCACAGGGTATATTTGTAGGACATTAGTAGTTTGGTAGCCCTGACCTAATTGATTAGCATGAACGACCATGAAATGCAATACAATGCTAATCAGTTTACGGAGCTTGGCAGATAATGAAATCATGTACGCACACGCTATACATAGACACGCTTACACCAATCCGCAAAAAAGGAAATCTACATGCCCACACAATGAGCAACAAAGGTGAAATGCTCATCAATATAAATGGGTTATCCCATTTTATTCCTAGTGAGTTTACCCAGAAGTTCCTCGGGGTCTTTGACCACGATGTGGGCGTTGAGCTCCTGCAGCTCCTGGTGCAGCTCCTCCACCTTCTTGTTGGACTTCTTCAGCATATTGTCCACGTAGGCCAGGCTCTTCTTGTCCGTGGTCACCTTCCGCAGGTTCTCCGCCCCTTCCTTGATCTTCAGCTCCTTCCGGATCTCCCGGCGGATCTGCTCCTTGATCTCGTCCAGCTTCTGCTGCACCATGGTGTCCGACAGGTCTAGGTGGTGGCCCAGCCCCAGGCGCTCTGACACCAGCTGGCCCCGGGCATCCCCCTGTCGGGGTGAGAGAGGCGGGGGGAGGGTGGAGGGAGACAGGGAGAGAGGGGAAGAGAAGGAAAAGTGTGTTGGGAGGTGGGGGGGGGGGGGGGGGGGGGGGGGCATGGGTGAAAAGTAGAAGCAGAGGAAACGAAGGAAATGGTGAGGAAAGGGGAAAAAAGGAAAGAAAAAGTCAACAAAATAAAAACTGTTGTTTGAGGTCAACACTGTGGGGTGTCCATATAACCTCTCCACTAGGAGGTGGGAGTTGTAGTAATAGTAGTAGTAGTTGTAGTAATAGTAGTAGTGATAGTTGCATTAGGGGTGATAGTAGTAGTAGGTCTGGTACTGGTTGCAGTGGTGGTGGTAGTGGTAGGTGGTTGTAGTAGTAGTAGTGGTGATGGAAGTAATAGTAGTAGTGGTGATGGAAGTAGTAGTAGTAGTGATAATAGCCGTATAGGGGTGGTAGTAGTGGTAGGTCTGGTACTGGTTGCAGTGGTGGTGGTAGTGGTAGGTGGTTGTAGTAGTAGTAGTGGTGATGGAAGTAATAGTAGTAGTGGTGATGGAAGTAGTAGTAGTAGTGATAGTAGCCGTATAGGGGTGGTAGTAGTGGTAGGTCTGGTACTGTTTGCAGTGGTGGTGGTAGTGGTAGATGGTAGCCTAATAGTAGTGGTAGCTGTGGTGGTGGTAGTAGTAGTGATGGCTGTAAGGTTTGTTTTCTCTGTTGTTAAAAACGGTGACCCGCATCCTTTCCAGACGGGGCCATTTCACAGGACCGGGATTAGGGAGCCAACAGAGGGCGTTTCCTGAATGGCCGGGGGATTTCAAAAAGGTCATCGTAAAACAGCGAACTGAGAGAGAGGAGAGAGAGGTAGCGAGAGAGAGAGGAGAGAGAGAGAGAGAGAGCGAGAGAGCGAGAGAGAGAGAGACGGATTCTGGCATATTGGCAGTAATGCTTTATATTGTATTGCAAAGCATTTTAATCATGTTATCACATAGATTAAGTCTAGCTGGCACTGTGTTAACAATTATAATATAACGAATGTGAGAAGCCAGACTCTGACTCCACACAACTACTAAAACTGGGAAATAGGACAGCAGCAACAAACTACTGAACACTAAAAACCTTTGAGCACATAACAAGCTTAAAGCATGTAAGCCTAGCCTACTCTACCATTCATAAAAAAACACACACTGTGCCCTTTAAGCATGAGCCAGAACCACAAATACAATACTGTCCCATTTAAAACGGTCCTGTGATGATGAAAGGACTTTCTATTCACAGTCTTCATCTATTTTTTCTCATAACAATGTATCCTCTATTTATATTACCATGAGTAATGAAAAATAAATCCTATACTGATATTCCCTATTCAGAGGCATAAACGGTGACTACTCCACAAAGAAATCCCAAAAGTACTTACCGCAACCTCGTCAAACTCATCCATACAACATCCGTGGCCCAAGCCATGTTTTCCTGTCCTGTCTGTCCCCTCTCCCAATACTAACATCACACGGGTCTCTCTCTCATCAGTTTAAATTGCTCCTCTAAATGAAAATGGCGGCAGCTACGCTGAACCGTTCCTGGGCCAGTGAGGAAAAAGACAAAACAAGAGAGACTTGTCCTCTTTTTTGTCTTCCTCTTTCCTTATCTGTCAGTTTGTCAAGCTGTCTGTCTGTCTGTCTATCTGACCATGTTCCTCTCAGGTCTACACTCTCTTAGTCTGTCTGTCTATCCCAGACACAGACAGACAGACAGACAGAGCCATTGACACGAGAGATCAACTGAGCGAGGAGGGGCAGCCAAATCCTTCTTAGCCTTTGGCTTTGTGAGGTCACAGCAGCCCTAATCTCACTCTGGGGAGAGAGTGGCATCTCAAAATAAAACTTCTGCTTCAAAACAAAAAGCGCCAGCACACCAGCCGCTGTTCCTCCGAGATTGACGTGTGTAGGGTGGGGGAAGTGGCGGTGAAACTGCGCACACACAGCAGCTAAATCACTAGTGATATTAAGCCCACCTAACAGTATGGCAAATACCACCAAATATCTGTCCACTGCCATTAAAAACAATTACTGGTGGCAGTGCTGCCACTTCACTTTTCCATCCATCCATCCATTTACTTTACCGCTTATCCTGTACAGGGTCACGGGGAGGGGGAGGGGGGGGGGGGGGGGTTGGAGCCTATCCCAGCGGACACAGGGCGAGAGGCGGGGTACACCCTGGACAGGTCGCCAGCCTATCACAGGGCCGACATATAGGGACAGACAACAACTCACACTCACATTCACACCTACGGGTAATTTAGAGTCACCAATTAACCTGCATGTTTTTGGACTGTGGGAAGAAACCGGAGTACCCGGAGGAAACCCACGCGAACACGGGGAGAACATGCAAACTCCACACAGGCCCTTGGGTCAGGTGGGGATTGAACCCAGGACCTTCTTGCTGTGAGGCAACAGTGCTAACCACCGAGCCACCACGCTGCCACTTGACTTTTTTGTTATTAAAGTAGTTTGATTTAGCTTATGTTAATTTAAGTTACAGAACTGAATGCACATAAACAAGACCACTTTACTTTAGTTGATAAGTATGTTGTGTAAATGAACTGTTCCACCTAATTACCGTTTAAAAAAGAAAAAGAAAAAAGGTGATTTCACGTAAAATATCTCAAAAAAAGCTGCCAATAGTTTTTGTGTTACTGCCATTAAGCAAAAACTTAGTGGCAGCACTGCCACTAGTTTAAAATGTTAGTCTGGAGCCCTGCCTAATAAACAGTTCAAACTTCTTTTCTTTTTACTTTTTCAACCTTGTTAAATTATTAGTGTGGTTTAAGGAATAGACTAGAAGCCGCTTTTGTCTTACCGTGAACACAAAGCCCCTTGAACAGGCTATATTTAGGCCCACAGGAACCAAGCCTACAACATGGGTGTTACTGCTGTGCAGCCAAGGACCATGTGTCAACCAGTAAAAGCCAAAGAACTGAATCAACGGAGACAGAAGGGAAGATTAACTGCGCCACTGTATGCAAACAGCACTCAATAACAATCACAATCAAATTTTTCTAATATGCGAAAACAGAAAACAAGTTTACGGACCAAAAGAGTAGGCCTGAACTGTGCTTCTTTCTTATGTGTTGGAGTGTGTGTTTGGCCTTGAGTGTGCAATGCTCAAGTTCCCCCCTGCCACAGCTCCCCCTCCCATATTCCATACCCCCATCCGCCCCCGCCCCCCCCACCCCCACCCCCATGGGCTCCGTATAGGTGGTGCCTGACAGAGGAACTATAGCTTTGTACATACGTCCCGTCCCCCCCGTCCCCCCTCGGTCCATGGGGAGAGAGACATGGAGGCTCCCCGAATGACTCATAGGTAAAATGGAGGTCACCACTCCTGGAAGCACAGGCCTGCTCTCCCTCCACGTCTCTCGCTCTTCCTCCCTCCCTCTGTCTCTCTCCCCTTCTCTGCTGCTATCTGGCCGCTCCACCAAACTTGTTTGCATTGTAGCGGTTTGTTTGACCAGCCTTGTGAGAGGAGGAGAGCATGTGAACACTAGAATACCTATACTACATTTTCTTTACTAAACAAGGCCGATACATTCAAAGAAATACAGGGATAATGTTAAAAAACCTTGCACATGAATAGTGCTTGAATTAAATAGGATTATGTATAGATTCATCTTTAGAAAGAATCTCTAGCGCTCCGATGGGTGTCCTTGTTACTCTAAAAATCTTTTTTTTTGCTCTCCCAATCCGCAATGCACATTGGTTTCATTGTGATTACACCTTCACAGTTATGTTGTCATACAAGTTAAATGTATGGCTATACTTTTTACCAGTATTAATGCGGTTGCTAACATTGTGTTTGGATCTTATTAGCATGGCAATTTCTAAATTGACAAGTAACAACTCAGTAGTTCAGAAGCTATTTTGTTAAACTTCTTGTAGACACACTGTAATTACACTGTGGCCATCTGAAACCTGATCAACTGGTTGGTTATGATTATTTAGATCTAGTCACTGCATAGCAATAATGGAGTAGGCCAACATCTATGTATGAATGTATGAATGTATGCATGTATGTACTCATTTATTTATTTGTATCTATTCAAATGTTGGCCTTTACCATAAATCCTTTAATGTAATGTGACGGTAAATATTGTTATGCAGTGACTTTGACTAAATAGTAGTAATATAATGTATTAGTCGGTTACCCGACTATGTTAGAACACAGTTGTGATAGGCCTTGTTGACCAGCACACAGTCTATCACACAGGCATAGCACATGAAGACAATGGTAAAAAACGACAGCAAACATTAAGCTGTAAACTTTGAAAGTAAGCAGGCTACTTTGGTGGTTAAGCCTACAAGCTAAAAAACCTCTGAGAAGAGCTCAATTCAAACAACCAAAACAACGTAAAAGTGGAGGGACACTTTCCAAGTGGGTTTGAACAAGCCAAACAGTGACAACTACCTCACCCTTGGACAGCAAGTGTCGCCCCAGCACCTGCTGCTGTGCATTCGGGGCATGCCCAAGTGTACGGACAAAAATAGCACAGGAGGCCAATAAACTCACAACCAATGTACAAAGGCAAAAACGTTTCACATACTCCTATAAGTCTCAGATACACATTTTGTTCATGTGCTCTGGCCATCGTTAAGTGAACTAGTAAAATAATGTTTCCAGGAAATACTCATGCTTCTTCTATGGTGTTGTGTAGTCAATGTCCACTTTTTGTGTTGAGTTAGGCCTAAACTTTACCTTGCACATAGTCTCATAGTCCGACATAGCTCAAGACGACTTGAGAGAATCAACAATAAAAAAATCTGTCAGAAATTCGGTCCAACACTATGACTATGTCTTAAGACAGGATCCAAAGATCCCAATCAGGTTCCAACTCTAAACATTTTATCACTTTCCCACACTTTCCCAAGGTGTGAACTGCAAGTCACTCCCATTCAAAGGGCTGCATTTGCTTTAATGAAACTCCCATTGGCCTTACACCAATACATACTTTAAGGACACGATTCAGGAGTTGGGTAAAAAGAGGTCCTTTGATATCAATACAATTACATTCTTTATTTGAGCAAAGTAATGTGTCATCACTGACAAGTGAGTAGGCGACCAAACGCTGACTCAAGATTTAAATTAGTCCAGTCATGTTACAATGAGCAAGCAGGCTTCTGACAACTCACTAGAAATACTCCAGAATATGCTTATGCATATATCTCTTAGGAATAACGTTCCAGCCCATTATTATAACAACAGTAATTTAATCATCATGAGAAACATAATCTGCAACCGGCGAATTGATTAAATGAATGTTAAGCAATCTAATTTCATTTGAGTGAGACCAAAATAGTGGGAGAAATTACTGGAACTTAGGGATATTTTGTGTTTTGTTACATTGTGGCCATTAACCTGACGTCACGTCTGACTAGGCACATGAGTCATGACCATCCTGAGATAATATCGAAACATGTTTACTTATTCTATCCTGTTTTACAGTCAAATAAACTGCACCAGATGGTTCATGGTTTCAAGTTCGAAAAGATTCGATTAGAACAGGAATTTACTCTAACACTACAAAAAAAGTGATTGGAAAATGCACACATATCCCCAGTACAGTCGACATGCTAGGTTCACTTGCCTCAAGTACAGGGTTCATATATGGAGTTGAAAATAGATAATACGAATTACAGGATTGTAAAAGCATTATAAAAATGGGAAAATATTGTAAAATGGAGTGTTAACATTCGCAATAGCCCTACACAGCACATAGGCTATCTGTAGACATTGTGAGACTGGGCGTTCATCAGCCATAGCCTTTTATTTCATAATAAAAACAACATAAATGTGTTTCAATGTTTCCATCTGTATCTTCCGCTTAAGTACACACTAATGCAACTTTTCAGATTTTGATAATTGTTTCCCAGGCCTCAATCCATAATTCCCACACAATCCTTAGGGAAGCAGTAGCTAACATTCCATCAGAATCACAGAAAACGATAATGATCAAACGGCGCAGCGGATCCTTAGTTGTCTAAGAATATTTTCAAACTTAAAAAGTAGGCTTCACAACAAGTTTGCGCACTTTTCATACGAGTTGTCAACTTTTCCTACCTGCACGGAATCAGCGGCCATCTTGGTTTTTGACTTTGAATCAAATCCTACGGAGAGAGAGGGGAGGTGGAACTCCAAAAACAGCCCTGTTTTAAAGTTTCCCTCTCGTGCGACACAAACTGCTTATTCCGTGACCAAACCATCGGTCATCTTGGAAAAAAATAATTTTCCATGACACTGCTTTACACTTTTTGGATGCTCCTATACTGTCGCAGGGGGGGGGGGCTACAATTTAACCATCGCTCTTAATTCGCCCGACCTGCATCATAAATCTGCTCCACTGCTTTTGGAAAGGGAAAGAGAGGCGGTGGTTTGAATGGAATCGTTTCAGCGTCCGCCCATAGGAGCTATGCACTCTCTCAACCCAACCAGAGCCCACTCACGTGACTAAATTAACTTCATACCCCTGCACACCAGTCGCTCGCACTCCCCTAAGAAGATACTAATTACATAATCATTACTAGGAACTTCTACATTTTCTATCTAGGCATGTGTATTAATTGATAACAATCCTCCGCTCCACCCGGACTATTATGGGCAAGATAGTAAAATTAAGCATGCATGAGTTCAATAAATCATTCATCATCAAGGTCGTTATGAACAATAACAAGATATGAGGCCGTGGGACTTAGTGTACACTATGCTACATTTAAACGCACATTTTTAAGTACTAATAATAGGTGGCCTCCGGGAACGTGATGTGGTGGGCCAAAAAGCTGGTAGGCTACAGCTGTTTATAAATATAATATAAATAAATGATAACAAAACCCAGTCTCTGCTTCACAACTCAAACCGCTGCCAAAAGACTGGTTTGAATATAATCAAGAGAGGTTCAAGATAAATGACAGACTGTTGAGAGCAGACTGAAGTTCTAACCTATTGTGGCATTGTTAATTGGAATATCTTTAAGGGCTATTGTTTTGATTGCACGAAAATTTAAACAGAAGCTTCAACAGTTTTTCAAATGTTCTCAATAATAACAATGATATAGTGTAATAATTAAAATATAAAGTTACTATCTTGCTAAAGCAACAGGGTGTGTATAGTCACTGCTGTTAAAACAATGAGTGCGTCGAATTTAGTGTGTTTCAAAGTTAACGGTTATCAGATACTTGTGTTTGTCGGCATTTAATAGGCCAAACAATGTGCTGTAGGATAAAGAGAGCTTATCAAAGTAAAAGTCTTGATCCATGTTAAGACTTACAGTGCAGATGTCCAGTCCCGCTTTATCTTATCCAAACCAATATGCAGAGGTCTTTTTTGTCGCCCAGGTGTGACATGTCATGCATGGGTCCAAATGGAAAGCTCTGAAGTATGTCTGGTCAAGGTTCCCCAGAATTATCAACGTGATTACATAGTTACTATTTTTACTTCAAAATAGCAATAGCAGAATAACATTTTTGTATAGTAATGCATGCATCCATGAGACTGCAATCTATAGGCCTAAAAAACAATGATTAGACCATGAATAAAACTATTGAAAAGGGGCTTTTCCAACACAACCAATAGTTTAGTAACTAAACATATTAATCGAGTACAACTATATATCAACTCCTTTATCTTATTTTTGAAACATTGTTTAAGACCCAGCAATGCAGCGGACTGGAAGCGCTGCTATAACCCTAATACACAAGCCTACGAACAAGCACGTGTCACAGATCTCCAAATAAGGAGCTTAAGCCCCTGCGCCCTGACAGTCCCCGTCAGTGAACCCTTCTCAATGGTAAATTTTAAGATCAATAGTGTAATTTTAAATGAATAACTTCCCTCTTTAATTCTTCTGTGCCTGTTGCTGGTTTCCGGTTATTCAGAACCTTTTTGAAATTATATAGCAACAAATTGCAGACGTAAGACGACACATAGGTTGAAAAAGGATCAGGGAATCCCTCTGTTTTCTGGGTCACAGGGAAGAGTCGGTGATCTCATGACCATCCTGATGAGATTACCTGAGTTGAGATTAGCACTGTATAATGCTATGAGGGTTTCTTACACTGAAAATCCAGAACCGAACTATAGTGGGCTGGCCTAGTTCCACTTATAATCAATAATAAGGCTGAGCTGGAAAGGGCAATGCACACTTGATGTCAGTAGTGCCGACGGATAACACTTGCTTTTAAAGGCTCTTTATAAATAAAGTTGACATTACATAAAATAGAGCTAATCAGATGGTAATTTGATATAATAATTAAATTTAAATCTATTCTATGAGCCTTTTTGTGTGAGATGAGAGAGAGAGAGAGAGAGAGAGAGAGAGAGAGAGAGAGAGAGAGAGAGAGAGAGAGAGAGAGAGAGAGAGAGAGAGAGAGAGAGAGAGAGAGAGAGGAACCAGTGTGTAACAAGGACAGGCAGGAAATGGGCATAGCTCATTAACTCCCTCTACAGTGGAGAAGATGTACACAACTTCGGAAATAATGTTCTGAATAACTCTAGATGGAGTTACTCTGCCGGTGCGCGTTCTACGGAGTTCGAAACAAACAAGTGATGCGTTTTCTTTCTTTTTTTTACATTTTATGTACCTATATATATATATATATATATATATATATATATATATATATACACACATATATATATATATATAAAAAACATAACACAAAATGTTGATGTGGACATTCAAGCAGACCCGACTGCTGCAGATAAAAGATTGAGAAAAAAAAAAAGCTGCATGTAATGGCAAAGGCCTGGGAGAAACTGAATCTTCCAGTGAGTGCAAGCCAGCATTTTACATTGGTAAGTCATAGACAATTCCACTTTACAGTGAATTTGGTTCTTCCACGGTTCACCCATGGCCTACTAACCTCCTAAACTTAGCTCTGAACAAGAAAAAAAGTTCTTTCCATTTCTACGTTTTAAAAACAAATGCTGTTATGTCACTCCTCATGCCAGCACACCTTTTCTCTCTACACTAGGAGGTTGTCTAACATAACAATTGCCATTGTGGCCATGCCAAGATACGTATTAATAAATCAAGACTTGTTCTCAAGACTGGGAGAAGATGTCTCAAAAAATACTAAAAGTGAAATATTGTTAAATATCTCTTGTTTTTAGCAGCAACACAATGAATTAAGCACACACCACATTTACCAGTGGCTCAACAGGTCTTGGTATTGAAAAACCTGTGGCTGTAAAAATGTAAAGACTGCTTTACGAACGTCATACTCTCAACAGAAAAAAGGCATAAAATAACACTAGTAAGAGCTGAAGGGAAATGTATAGATAATTAATATACCACGGAGTAAGTTAATCAAATGAACCAGCTTAAACGAAAAAGCCTGTTAAATTAGAAAATATGTACAGCTGCACTATAACTCTAAGTGTTAATTATGTATCGTCTTCCATGGTTTAATTACACTGTGTGTAAACACTTCCATTATCACCTAGGAAACAGTGTACATTACAATAATCATAAAACAAAATAATCAATACAGTATAAAACACAGACATTCCTTTACACACACACGCACGCACGCACACACACACACACACACACACACACACACACACACACACACACACACAAATAGGGTGCATGCCCTATTAAATAGTCTGTGACCGCACAAGTTTTTGACTTCATAAAAAAGTTCCTAGTACATAACGCGATATAACAGTAGTCAATTCAGTAAGTGAGGCAACAGGGATGTCTTCTTCACCACCTTTGTGTACAAAAAGGATATGGAAATTTCTCCCCCAAAAATGATAGAAAAGACAAAAACAAACAAACAACAAACAATCTAACAGAGAACAGCCAATAAAACCCCACCCTCAGGACAGAGAAGACAAGGTCACCAACCACAGATAGTGTCAGGCCAGTTGCCTTTAAGCCCCAGTCTCCAGTCAGGTTTTTGTATGAACATCAGGTTCTAATGACCCTTGACCTGGAAGAGGAAAAAAAATGTCCTGACCTGGTGGGCAGGGGGGTGTATTGGGCAGTAAGGAACATGACTTATTGGCACTTTCACACAAGAAGAGGAGCAGAAAGAGAACCCGGCCACCCTATGGTCATTTTGGTTACCATGGTGAAGAAGAAGGCATTCATTTTCACAGGATAAACATTCAGAATGCAGTTTTCAGACACAGAATATTTAAACCAAAAGCAACCGTTCATGTTCTTAACATAACAACCCCCCCCCCCCCTTCCCCACCCTCTTGATTTACACCTCCCTGCGTCCAAAACCATTCATCTCGATCCCGACGCCTCTCTTTTACTCCTCAGTGTGTGACGACTATAATCTGGCACAGGTCCTCAAAGATTCTAAACGTCCTTCCGCTGAGTGGGTGTGTCTCTCAGTTAGTCTTGGGGTAGATCTTCTCGTAGAAGAAGTTCTGTGCCAGCAGGTAGAGCTCTCCGTCCTTCTCCCTGACGGCGTGCGCCCGAACAAACTGGAACTGCTCCAGGGCAAACTCGTAGAACTCGTTCTCCATCTTCCAGATGGTGGACTGCTGCAGCTTGGCGATGGACTCCTTGGTAGGCGGCTTTTTCTCGCTCGTCTTCCTGAGGTGGGATTTCTTTCCTGAGAGGGAGAGGAGAGGATAAAAAGGTTAAAAAAAAGGATACGTTAAATTAGGTTAGGCATATTGTGACCATCTGTGCTTCGTTCAGAGGTGATGGGGATTGGAAATGAAGTGATTAGCTAAAGTAGAACGCTGAGATGCAAACGCAGACACTTTTATGAAAGAAGTGGGTCTACAAGGTGAGGTAAAGGTAATAAAAAGTGAGCTACAAGGTAATAAAAAGTTCAGTCCATATTTACAGAAAGTACAATAGCAAAATCCATGCTCTGAACTCACGTTAAATATAACTCAATAGCTTTTTAATAATCTTAACTAAAATTGCATTCCCCAAAATCCCTAAAATGAACATATGAAACAAGAACAGAGCAACTTAAATTGTTCAGTTGAGATTATTAACAGTATTTCTTTTGCATTTCTCTGTAAAAGCATGGAACTTTTTTCATTGCAAGGGAATTGATTCAAACTATCTATACAAATTGCATAATTCGTCCCGTCAATACAGCACAGATAGACAGCCAGCAGTAATTTGATACACTGGTGTTGACAGGACAGAAATCAATGATGTGTTATGCTGATATTGCACAGACAAGCAGCAGTGATGTGATATGAAGGTGTTGAGCCAGCCAACCAGCCAGCCAGCCAGACCGCCATCCAGCCAGCCAGCCAGCCCGTCAGTCAGTCAGTCAGTCACCAGCCAGCAGTCAGACAGTCAGCCAGCGGTCCCATACCTGTCTTATAGAGCTCTGTGGCCCCTTTGAAGAAGCGTGGCAGTGCAGCCTCCAGCATCATGACAAAGTCCTCCAGCTCCTCGGTCACCCCCACCAGCAGGTACTCGTTCACCAGGTTATACTTGGCCTGCTCCAGGGCCCAGTGACTGCCTACGCTCCTGCATCACGGAGGGAGGAAGGGAGGGTGAGGTGGAGCGGGGGAGCAGGTGGTGGTGGTGGTGGTGGTGGGGGGGGGGGTCGCGGGGAGGGAGGTGCGAAGATGTATTGGTTAGAGGGTCAAGGAGAAGGGGAGCGGGAGAAGGATGGGGCGAGATGGCAATAAGGAAGATAAAAAAAGGAGTGGGAAATGAGAAAGGAAAAAGAATAAGGAGATAAGTGGTAGAGGAGGATGGGAGAGACGACACAGAGAGGAAAATGGAGGAGAGTTAGAGAAAAAGAGAGAGAGAGTAGAGAGAAAGAGGAGAGAGAGAGATTGATTTCGACCATCAGAGAGAGGGCCCATGGAGGCTAGGTAGCATCCGTGTCAAAGAAACCTTGGAGGAAGGAACTACAAGCACTCAGACAGATAGTACCTAGGTGGATAACAAGATAAAGGCACAAGGATGTGTTTCCAATACACATCTCGAGTTCTTTAGGAATTCTTTCTCTTTAACATTTTTTACTCTTTATAGGCGTACAAATAACAAACATGGTTAAATATTAAAGGAAATTACAGTCCATCTCACTATTGACCATTTCCAAGTCCAGGCCAAATTCTCTGCAAGGTCCTAAATGCAGGTTGTTTAATTTCAGTGTATTGGATGCAGATGTGGAGCTACGTACCAGCACTCAGAGTAGTGGCCGCAGAAGAAGGGGATCTGCAGCCAGAGTTTCTCTGGTGCACAGTCAGAGCCCCCAGCAGACACACACTCGTCAAAAGTCTATAAAGAAACAAACCCATAGAATCTATAGTTACTGGGATATTCAGTAGTGCATCTATCCACAGGGATTATAAAAACACACGCAGGGCGCAGCTAAGGGTCGAATTCAAGATTGGTCCAAAAAAGGTTCCACAAGAAACATTGTAATGAAGAATGGTTTACAATGCGAGATGTTTCAAAAGCAGGACCTCAGAACAAGGCAGAAAGGATGTAAATCAAATGCTGTAGAGCAAAAAGCACAATGCCAATAAAAGACACTGTTGAATAGGCATAAGGCATAAGACAGTGAATAAGTTGGGGGTTGTTCAGACCTTTTTGTCTCCCTGTTTCCGTCGCCTGAGCCCGGGTCGGTAATCGTCTCCGAAGCGCAGGAAGTAGTAGTAGGAGACGAGCCGCTCAATGGGGTCCCGTATAACATTGATGTAGATGGGCTTCTTCTTCACCCCAAACCTGAAAGAGACACCCCTTTATCATCAGGCATTCATCATTCATATGACTTCACTTTACCTCAAAATTAAGTCATACTTAAGCTTGTTGAGTTAAAAAAATTGCATTAAAGTAAATATAAATATATAGATTAATATGACGAAGGCGGCATCCAAATATTCACAACGACACATATCCATTCATAATACAATACGCATTGTAAAAGCGTCTACACTACTACACTACACTACTACATTGTTTCTACTTTTTGCCACAAGGTGGTGTCATCAACCACACAGGTCATTACGGTGATGGAATATAAAGGTGGGAAAACGCTGCTAATATGCTGATATTGATAAAGAGCAGGTGGGTCTTACTTGGTGAAGTCCAAGAATGAGACATGTCCGTGATAGAACGCTGGCTTCATCTCCCTCCACTCCGTGACATTCTTTACAAACCGCACCTGAACAGAGAAATAACAACCCTCACAGTTACAACAGATCCAAGGGTTTGTTTTATTAGTACCCGAGGGTAATGCTGTTGTGTAGACGGGAGATTTAGCCTGCCAGAGTTAAAAACAAAACATCAATAGAAATATGAAAGGACATCAAAACAAAATACATCAAAACAAGTATCAGCACAGTATCAAAAAGAAGTCTCACTCCTTCCTCCTTTCAGAGGTCTTTCTAAAATATAATTTTGAAGGATTTCAATTTTAGCAGATCTGTTTGCTCTTTGAAATAAGCCTCACGTTCCTCCCATAATCCCTCCGTTTCTATGTGTATTGTGTACTACCATGGCTTTATACAACCATGTTTTAATCATCTAAATCTGAGTGTTGGCTTTTATACCATACATGGAGGAGGACGGCCTCACCTGGTCCTGCATGGACATGACTGGGTTGTTCTTGGTGGTGTTGATGTGCAGCACGTGGTAGCGGTTCTTGCCGCACAGGTCGTAGGCAATGTTGGTGAAGGAGGTGCTGGCCGTCTTGGGCACGCGGTTGTAGATGATCACCACGTCGTCGGCGTCAGTCTGCGCGTCGCCCGCGCCCCGCGGTGCCTCGCGCTCCCGCAGGCCGTCCTGCGTGTGCCTCTGCTCGATCTCCCGCACCTCGTGCCTGGCAATGGCGCGCTCTGTTTCCAACAGGGACCGTGGAGAGGGGGAGCAAAAGGAGGAGAGGTTTTAGCTTCAGCGGATGTTCTGTTGCGATCAAGATTCATAGGCTCATTCATCAATGCTGTCTTGTGTGATTAAATGTATGTCCCCTTACCCCTTTGTTTGGGATATGTCTTTCCCCCAATAATAAATGTTTTTTGTTTCCAAAAGAAAAACAGAATGTGATAAATTTTTATGAAAGTAAACAAAAAATACTTGTTTTGTTGGATGAACAGCCCTTTAGGAGGACTTTTTTCACACCAAACATAATGTGACAATTTTCTTTCTCACTTCTCTTCCAGCATCTCCCACACCATCACGTCTCCTGCTTACTCTCAGTTGCAAGTACGGGCCACTGTTATGTTAATGTCTCCACTCTGGCCTAATATGTTTTCCCTTTTTTCAGAAGTTAAAGAAGTGCTTTGGGGACACAAATCAGTCTGTTGTTGACCCAGTTTTGGTGACACGAAAGAAGATAAGCTAAGTTTCCAAGACCCAATGTGTCAGAGATTTTGGATTTTCATTGTATATGTTGCTTACATGAAAAAACAAACGTGGTCTACGGGAGCGGATTTGAGGTCAAATGTGAAATTGCCAGTGAACAGTTAGAGTGGGTTGACCTATACAGGTTTAGGTAACAAATCTAAAAGCACTTTTTGTAGAGGATTTAACTGAGCACTGCATTACACCAAGACCGAGCAACACTTCAATAGGCGAACCTAGATTAGAATTGGAAAACAAGTATTAGGAATATTTAATAAACAAAGAAAAACAACGCAGCGATTAAGCCTAAATTTACATTTCAGATAATTTGTTGAAAAACACTTTGAAAAACACAGGTAAACTCCACCCCCACAATTATTTTTGCACAAGTCACCAAAATGAAGAAGCGGAGTGTGTTAACCTTGACTCCTCTCAGGCGCTGCCTGGTCCAGGGTGAATAAGATTGACTGGTGCTTACAGAGCCTCTGAGACCTCCACAAGGGGAAAGGAATGGAAGAAGGGAAAGGGGGAGGAGGAGAAGGTGGTGGTGGGGGTTAGCACAACACTGGAGTACCTAATACCCGTGGGATCCCCCTGGGAGCCAAGCCCAGCCACACCAGCCTAGCTGGCACCAACAACAAGCAATCAATGTGGCTGGTCCCACAACCAATCAACCAGCCAGTCAGCCAGCATGCAAAGCAAAGTCTGTCATTAAGTAAAGCCAGTCAGTCCATCAGCCAGCCAGCCAGCCAGCCAGTCAGTCGGTCGGTCGGTTCATCAGTCAGCCAGTTCATCAGCCAGACAGACAGAAAGTCAGTAATTCAGTTCAAACAACCAGCCAGTCAGTAGCCTAGTATCTGCAGGATGCCTGTACCCAGAGAATGAGAGAGACACAGAGGCCCGGATGGAACGATGGCAGCTGGCACCACAGGGCAATTAAGATGTCATCTGTGTGATAACGCCACCCTCTCCCTCATTCCTGCACTAATCTCTCGTCCCCAATTTTCTCTCCCACTCTCACTCTCCCTCTCTAGCCCTTTCCTTTTTTTCCCCTTGCCACCCCCTCCCTCTCAATCAAAAACTCTCTCCCTTCATCTCTCCCACCTTTTCTCTATTTCTCCCATCTTGCTTGCCCCCGCCCCCTCCCTCTCCCCCTCCCCCTCCCTCGTTTCTACCCGCCCAAACAGCTGTCGTCGTCAGGCTGATCAAAGTAGTGGCTAGCTAGCCGATGCGGGTCACCACACGCTACCAACTGGTGCTAACCATCCCGGACTGGAGAAGGCTGTGGATCCCTAACGACAGCTGGCCATTAGTGCTGGCCAGCGGGTCCAGTATACGGAGCTAATTGAGACGTTAACTATCCGCCCACCCCATCCAAACATGCCATCAGCCAAATCAAGCAGTTGTAAAAGTTAGTACTTTAGTTTTTAAGAGAATACCAAATGTTGATATGAGGGGACTTGTTGCATCCTTCCCTCAAGGCAAAAGACAATATAAACCAACTTAAAAAAGCATAGGCCTACAGTTAATCTGTAAAACTGGCTTTGTTAAATGCTGTAAGAACCAAATCGTTTCAAAACCATAGCCGTATTAATTAAGCGACTTTAAACCATCGCTAGACTAATTAGAATGGTTCCAGGCAGGATGATTTAAACTCCCCTTGTCTGTACTTTGTCAGCAGCATAATAAGCAGGGCCCGTTCTGCCCTAACGGGACTGACACACCACTTGTTTTAGAACATGGTGTTCTGTGCCAACTACAAACAAGGAGGCAAGGCAAAGTAGGGGATTTGGCTTTGGCTTTGAACTGTTTCCCCCCGCCGCCCCTCACCCAAGTCCTTTGTGCTGTTGCTACTCAACATGCTTTGCTCCCACCACTGTACCAAAGAGGGGTGTCTCTCTCACACACACACACACACACACACACACACACACTTGAGCTTAGTGGTCCCCCCAGATAGAGGTCATTTAATTAGTGGACAAAAGGCTGTGGAGCTCAATCACTTTGGCCACACAGTAGGGGCTCCTATTCTTCAGCATCTCCTTGTCCTTCCCCTTGTATTGGCCACTGGCTAATTAATTATAAAACAGTAGAGGTAACACATTCTTAAACACAGTTACTACTCAGACAGCCTATTATTCTCAACAAAAAAATTAAAATAAAAATGTAGCTATAACGGCAGCAGGCTTCGTGCTTGAAATTATTTACTGAAGCAATTTCCCGGTTGATTAGAGTCGCCGCGTTCTAAAATCATCACTCATATTCATTGCCAAGTCTGACAGGCTGTCGTGTATTACGGCCTCGTCGTGAGATCTGATGGGATAATAAAAGCAGAGCTGAGGATTATCCCTTTTCTCCAGGCATCTCATAAATCTATCATAACGCTGTCTGGAGCCTCTTCATCGCTGAGCGCGTTAGCGCCCTCCAGTCCGAGTCGAAGGCGAGGGGATCGGTTGGTGTAATAGAGATTGGCTATCAGCGGCCTGAGAATAGTATGGCTTGCATGGTTCTGCCTGAACGCCGCTGGATTGCAAAATCAATGGTGGATGACAGGGCGGAGATCTAGGTTGCTGCTATATATAAAAACCTGTTGGTTGGTAGCTCTCCCCACCCCTACTGAATAACATGAACTTTGTAATAACGTGGGCTGGCTTAAGGTGAGGAGTGGAGCTGTTGTTCGTTTCCAGGGGCACAATTAAGCCCGCGGCACTCAATTATAATACTCGGGGAACATTTGGCTGTGTTTGCCCGTGCAGATGAATGCAGAGATAATAACGGTAATATTAATCATGGGATGGACGTGACTCTGAGTTAGGACAGCATATGGGAAGCATACTAATAGACAGCAGAAACTGGCCTCTCTGCATGAATCATTGTTCTTAGCGCTGACAAGGAATCTCGTATATTCTCTCATATTGTGAGAAGACTGCATTGTGTAGCTCTTTTTCAGCGCTGCAGGCAGAATTCTAAAGAATCAGATGAACAGAAAAGCTTTATAAAAGACAATCTTTGTATCTCTGTAGCTCAATACTTGGGAGCGAGATTCCATACTTTCAAACAAAATCAGAGTGACGAGACAACACACACACACACACACACACACACACACACACACACACACACACACACACACACACACACACACGCACACACCCCCCCCCCCACCCCCACCCCCTCGCTCTCTCTCCTCCTTCCTGAGTTGGAGGAAAATATGACTGAGTACCCACGAGTTACAATTTAATTCCTTTAAGTGCTCTTTTTAGGACAGATTACTAAGACTGGGCATAGGAAGGGAAGAGTGCCTGTGTTTTCCTGGGCTTGGAGACACAACCACAGCATTGACGCTCCATGAAGGCTGGCACAACGCCACCCCCCAGTAATGACAGCCAACTGAAGTCTAGACAGACAGCTGGGGAGGACAGAAGACGGGTGGGGGACAGGAGGAGCACAGGAGACAGGGGTGGGGACAGAGGAGGACAGAGAAGAACAGGAGACAGGGGTGGGGACAGAGGAGGACAGGAGACAGGGGTGGGGGACACAGGAGGACAGCCAGTGGGACTGGTCTGGGGAGTAACGAGAGAAAAAAAAATTCACAAATGCTTTAAAATAGCTGTTACTGTGCAGCCATTTACTGAATACATCCACACATCATCCATCCACTTAAGTCACGGGAACCGTGGGGGTGTGTGCGATGCATTATGGATGTTTTGAATCCATTCCGAATTACAGTTAAACAGAGGCTGTCACGTTGGCAAAGAAGTCATGCGGTCCTATAGGTTCTCAATTCTACGGGGAAAGGGGGGGCTGCATGGGAATGATTGAGGTGATGAGTTGGGCTGAGGGGAGTCAAGAGGCCAGGCAGAAAATGAGACATGACAGTAATATCATAGGGTCAAAAAAGAATTATAGAGGTTGTTTTTGTGGGGAGCAGAGTCTCACAATGAACTCGGCAGGCCGGCAGGGCAGTGACGTAGGCGGACAGTTCTGGGAATCGCAATGGTAGACGGCCATATTCGTTAGTCCAAATCATCCAGTAATTCTGAGGGGTCGCGTTTGTATTCTAATTCTAGAACCTAAGTGGCCAAGAGGACACATATTTGGCTTTATTGGTTGAGTGTTCAGCGTTCTGCATTCTCAATAAGGGGAGATTTGAGACAGGCCACGATTGTTAGTGGCAGACACACCATTTTCTAAACATGTTTTTGTCATGGAGAGGGCAGACAAGACAGCTTTTTGTCACAGACAACAGTCAGCAGCCAGGGAAATTATTTAGGAGAATAGTATAGTCCTTGTTACCATACTGACGTCCACTGAGTACAATGATGCCTCTAACTGAGAATGTTCTTGAGACCTATGAAAATAAACGTCTCAGAGAGGAAACTGACCTTAGATAATTGCACTTTGTTTTTAAAGGAGCATTTCATCAAAAAACAATAAATAATTAATTATATTCCTCCTATTATCTATAAATGGACCACTGAGAGAGGTTTCATAATGGTGTTCTGTTCTATGTTATGAACTATGAAAAAGCAAATTCTGAGAAAGCACAATGAATTATTGGTATTGTTTGAATTTGAGATCCTGAAAGTGAATGCACGTTTCCCGTTCTATTACGTCGATACGTTCGACTCCTCTATGGGAAACACTCTTAGCGCGCATATCATTCACTGAACACTTTTACCACAGCGCCTTGTAATAGAAAAGGCTCGTGAGACTTCAGTGGTCACGCGCAGCCGCGTCAGCCACTCTTTAAACAAAGTAGCAGACCCATCTCTCTCCAGATTTTCATCATTCAGCCAGGTGTGAACATTGGCAGTGTCCTCCTGTCTATTGAACCTTATATTTGGTTAACACGCAGTTCAGTCTGAGCTTTTTCTCTGAGTCATTTCTCACCTTTGGCGTTTTTTCTGTTTTCCGTCTCTTTACTTAACATAGCTCCACAGCAGGCGAGGTTCTATCTCCCGATAAGGCGAGCTAGTTTCTTTCCACCGTGCCTATTAGCCACTTCGATCCTCCTCCGGGTTTTCGTTGTGGTTTTTCAGCACGGTCTTTTCCTTTCTGTTAGTAACAGTTCGTGCTCCGTTTTCGAACGTGTGCCTTGCTGTTTTCTTTCAGTCGGAGTGTAGTCGACAACGTGGTTAGTGTCCCTCGTTTTGCCTACGGGCCTGCGGGGCATCGCTAACCGCTTAGCTAGCTACTACTAAGCTACTGCGAGGCTAGCGCCCGTGCGGTGGCTAGCTAGCCAACGGCCTCCTCGGTAGTTTATCTCCTGTTGCTTCGGTGACCAGTTAACAGCCTGTGCTCCGTTTTCGAACGCATGCCTGCCGTTTTTCTGGTTACAGTCGTAACCCTGGTTAGTATACCCCGTTTTGCCCACGGGCCTGCGGGGCACTGCTAACCACTAGGCTACTGCTAAGCTAGCGCCCACGTCGGGGCTAGCTAGCGAACGGCCTCCTTGGTACCTCAACCCCTGTTGCTTTGGTGACCTCGTGGGGTGTTAGCTAACAGCCTGTGTCCCGTTTTCGAACATGTGCCTTGCCGTTTTCTATCGGTCCAAGCATGTAGTAAGCGAGGTGGCTAGAGTCTCCCCGTCTTGTCTGCGGGCATACGGGGTAGCTACTTAGCTAGCTACTGCTAAGCTAACTCTGAGCTAGATAGCTACAGCTGTCTCGTGGTGTCAACAACCTTGCTGCTCTCTGAGCTAGCAAAGTTGTTTGCCTCTACCTGGATAGCTCGGTTGGCTTGGGCTGTCGTCCCCTCTACCCAGTAGTGGGATGTCGATGTCCAAGGGGGCTAGGAAGAAGAGGCAGGGTGCTGACGCTCTTCTGCCTGCTGAGGCAGCCCCTCCAACCGGAGACGAGCTCTCCATTGGGGAGCTCTCCCCTCTTACCTCATGCCCGCCTGTCTTGGTGTACAGGAAGATGACGTGCCAGTGTTCCAGCTATGCGCTGCGGGAGCTCTCAGCCAGCTGTGGTGGGCCCGTCTCGTTACCGGTCCTTATCAACCCCGGTGGCAAGCCGCCAGGCGTGGGCATCCCCTGGCCGTCCCGGTCCTTGATGGATGGTCGCTTCATGCCGGTGGTCTCTCCTCCCCCGAGGATGTCCATCCCCATGATGCCGGACTTCCTTTCGGATCTGCGTGCCTCATGGTCTAGACCAGCCTCTGCACGTGTGCAGTTGGCTGGATATAGAGCCATGGAGGTGCACAACCAAGCCAGGTTGGGGGTAGACACCCCGCCCCCAATGGAGCTTGTAGTGGCGGAGCACCTTGCTCCAACTACTTCCTCATATGCTTCGGGAGCCCGCCTCCCTGAACAACAGCAGAGAGAGCTTTTTTCTGTGCTGGGGGTGTCCTACAAGGCCTCGGCAGCCAGGAGTGCGAACGTGGTTTTGATTCTCCTGGCGTACCTAGCCGTGGTCCAGCAGGAGATGGCTGAGTCCGCCCCGGACTATGACATCTCCGAGCTGTGGGACATCAGCCGTATTCTTACGGACCTCTCCCTGCGCTCCCTCAGAGGAGTGGCAGCGCAGACGGGCAGGTACAAGGTTGGACGTTGATAAGACCCCGTTTAGAGAGAGGGCTGCTTTTCTCGACGAGCCATTGGACCACGCTGGGCTCTTCGGCGCCTCGGTGGGGAAGCTGACGGCCTGAACGGAGCAGCGGAATTCGACAGGGGAGGCCCTGTCTGCACTGCTCCCATCTCAGCCTGAGGAAAAGGCGAAGCCTTCTCACCCCCAGTCTGGGGTGGCGTGGGTTTCCCCTGCTCACCCTCCACGCAGGCGCCGGTGGGTTTCAAACGTGGACGACCATGGGAGAAGAATCGGTTTGCGCCAAAGAGGTCCCAGTCTGACTCTTCTCGAGGGAAGAGGCATCAGCGGCCCTGATGTGCGGAACAGCCTCCTGTCGGTGCAACCTCGGACCCCATTGACTACACGGGCAGTCAGGGTCCGGTTCACCATACAGTCTCTAGGCACACTGTCTGGGGTGGCACTCCATCCTCAGCCAGCTGCGCCAAGTGTTAGTGTTCCCCACCTAATAAAGTGTTTGCGTTTCCCCCACACTCGGGCAGCCTGCGGGCGCCAGGTGTGCAGGAAAAACCTATTAAACACAAAAATAAACCATATAAAGCCTCGGCTGGGTCACGCCTCTCCCCTCGGGGTTGTGGGCTCCCTAGCCAGGGCTGCGGCTCAGTGGTGTGCATGCACCACGAGTGCATGGGTGTTACAGACTGTAGCGTGCGGGCACAGACTCCAGTTCTGGAGCAGCCCGCCTCGGTTTGTGAGGATCATAGAGACCTCTGTGTCCGACGAGCTCGCCCCTTTTCTAGCTGAGGAGATATGCTCTCTCCTACGGAAATGGGCTGTGAGATACGTGGCACCGACGGAGGCACTCAGCGGGTTCTACTCGCGGTATTTCCCGGTGCCGAAAAGGGGGGTGGGGGGTGGTACGCCCCATCCTGGACCTGAGGCGATTAAACAGCTACTTGACTGTATTCCAGTTCAAAATGCTGACAATCAGAGGCCTCTTATGCAATATCCGGCAGGGGGATTGGTTTACAACCATAGACCTAAAGGATGCTTATTTTCACATTTCGGTCCTCCCGCACACAAGAAGTTCCTCAGGTTTGCGTTCAAAGGTCAGGTGTTCGAGTTCCAGGTTCTCCCCTTCAGACTCTCACTGGCACCCTGAACGTTTACCAAGTGCGTGGAAGCTGCGCTAGCGCAGCTGAAGGCACAGGGTATGCGCGTACACAATTACCTGAACGATTGGTTATTGTGTGCAGGCACGAGAAAGGAGGCGATGGAGCACATGAGTGTTCTCTTGTCCCCTCTAGCCTCCCTCGGTTTTGTGGTGAACCCCAAAAAGAGCTGTCTGGTTCCCTCCCAGTGCATTACGTTCCTGGGAATAACCATCCGCTTGGTTCCGAACCGCACTTTTCTCTCCCAAGACCGCGCCCAGACCTTTTACAAGTGTCTGGCCGATTTTCGGCAGGGCGCACGGGTTTCGATCAGGACGTTTCTGCGTCTGTTGGGGCTCATGGCCTCCATGACTGCAGTAGTCCCACTGGGTCTCCTCCACATGCGGGCTTTCCAATACTGGCTGGCGGCCAGAGTGTTATACACCGCGAGGAGGCTGGATTTATCCCTGAAGGTCACCAACCGCTGCGTTTTGGCGCTGGTGGCGTGGCGGGACAGAGCGCTACTCCTGATGGGCGCTCTATTGGGCCCTGTAGTACGCAGGCGCGTAGTGACGACAGATGCCTCCTCACAGGATGCGTCTCAACGCTGCCTCCACATCAATCACCTGGAACTGCTCACGGTCTTCGTGGTGCTAAAACGGTTACTCCCGTTGCTGGGCAACCAGGATGCGTTGGTCAGAACAGACAACACAACTGTGGTGGCTTTTGTGAATCGACAGGGTGGAACTCGCTCCTGGACACTTCACAAGTTGGCCAGGCAGCTATTGCTGTGATGTGCAGTGAACCTGAGGTCGCTCAGGGCGACTCATGTCCCCGGTCACCTGAATACTGGCGCAGACCTTCTCTCCCGGGGAGAAATCCCGCCCGGACAGTGGCGCCTGCATCCGCAGGTGGTACGAGAGATTTGGTGTCGCTTCGGAGAAGTGTCCGTCGATCTCTTCGCATCGACAGCCAGTGCCCAGTGTCGCCATTACTTCTCTCTGCGAGAAGCAGGCGTTCCTCTGGGCGTAGATGCTCTGACGCACGCATGGCCTGCAAACAGGCTGCTTTACACGTTTCCCCCTACAGCTCTGATCCCGGCCGTGCTGGCTCGTGTGAGGTCACAGAGTCTGTCGCTGATATTATTAGCCCCAGATGGTTGACCCAAACCACGGGCGGCGGATATATACAGCTTGGTGGTGGGGGAGCCTTGGCTGCTCCCATTGCGCCTGGACTTACTGTCCCAGGCAAACGGCGAGAACCCCTGAAAGGCTGAGGTTGACCACTGACGGGGTACACCCCAGGGTGGTCGCCACTATTCAGAGCGCTGGAGCAGCGTCCACTAGGTCTCTGTGTGACCTGAGATGACGCGTGTTCGAATCCTGGTGCGAGTAGCGGAATTTGGTGTTGTTCCAATGCCACCTGGGGAATATCCTATTATTCATCCAGGGGCTACTGGACAACGGCAGAGGCTTTTCCATAGTCGAAAGTTCACCTGGCAGCCTTAACGGCTTGCCATGTCGGCTTTAATGGAAAGATTGTTGGTGCTCATTCGCTCTTGCCTCGCTTCATGAGAGGTGTACGCAGGCTGCGCCCAGTGTCTAAACCACTCACTCCTTCCTGGGAGCTCGGGTTGGTTCTGCACGGGCTGTCTCGGGCTCTGTTCGAGCCCATGGAGACTTCCAGTATAAAGGCGTTGTCACTCAAGACGGCTTTGTTTTTGGCCTTGGCCACCTCCAAGCGTGTCAGTGATTTACCCGCCCTCTCCGTTCATCCTTCGTGTACTCAGTTTGACCCCAGAGATGCCAAGGTGACCTTAAAGCCAATCTCAGCATTTGTGCCGAAGGTCCTGAGCATGACTTACACCTGTAACTCTAGTGAGGTGCTCCGGCTCCGTCCCGATACGGACCTGCGCTCCCTGGAGTGTCTGTGCCCTGTACGCGCACTGCGCTGTTACATGGATAGGACAAGGGGATCCCGTTCCACGAATCAGTAGTTTGTCTGTTTTGCTCACCCTTCTATGGGAAGGCGCTGTCCAAAATCAGACTGGCTAAGTGGTTAGTGCAGGCAATTCAGTTACCCTACGGCGCCATGGGACGCGCATCGTCTATGGCCATACGCGCACATTCCACTCGCGGAATTGCTTCCTCGTGGGCACTTTCCAAGGGTGTGTCCATCTCGGACATCTGTGCTGCGGCTAGCTGGGCTACGCCTCACACCTTTGTATCTTGGTAAAGATTGGGTGTGACGGTGCCCTCTCTGGCGCAGGCGGTGCTTAGTGTGGGCGGTCAGGAGTGAAGGATGGACTTCCGGTCATCATGGGTTGTTCGATGTTCACGACCTATAGGGCATTGTGGTACAATGTCTCCCATAGAGAGGAGTCGAACGTATCGACTGTAAAAGAACTAGGGGTTATGTACATAACCCAGGTTCTAATAAGGAGAGGAGTGAGACTCCTCTCCAAAGTCTGCCCCATCGCTGAATGATGACTGACTGGATCCAAATCTGGAGTGAGATGGGTCTGCTACTGTATTTATAGAGTAGCTGACGCGGGTGCGCGTGACCCCTGAAGTCTCACGAGCCTTGCTGATTACAAGGTGCTGTGGTATAAGTGTTCAGTGAATTATATGCGCTCTAAGAGCGTTTCCCATAGAGAGGAGTCTCACTCCCCTCCTTATTAGAACCTGGGTTATATACATAACCTCTAGTTTTGTATTCCATGTAGAACCTGCACAATCACAATCGCTGTATAAATCTACATCGGAACAGATACGTTTGTCCTCTTCTTAAAGAGTCATTTGGCATGTTAAAGCAATGTGTCTATTTTTTACTACATTATAAGATGTACACGCTCCTCCAACTGTTCTTTTTCAAAAACATTGCGATAAGAAATGTTCTCCTAACGTTTCACCAATTCCTATGCTTTACTTTTTTCGTGGGAGTTTCCTTTGAAGTACTCTTGCATGGCCATCCCTCCAAATCTCATTCTTTCAAACTTAACTGGAGGTCTGGAGAGTTTGCTATCCGATTCTTCTCTTCTCCTTGGCCTTCGAATCTGGAGGGCACACGTTTGATCGGCACTTATAAACGTCACTCACTCTTGTGAAACCATAGAGATAGATGGCGACACATTACCCAGTTCAAGACACGCCTTCTTCATGGTTTGTGCGTGGATATTTTCATAAAACTTTTGATATGTCTTTAATACTCATCCCATTTCAATACTTATTTTTGAGTAGTAACAAGTTGCTAGTCTCCATCATACAGACTTTGACTATCAATCTTCCCCAGTCTTTTGAACCAATGTGTAAAAATCTGGAATCGAGGCTGGCACTGAAGCAACAGAAAGGGTATGCTATTGAGTGGCTAGCTATTAAGCCAGCTAGCTAGTTGAGTTGACTAAATTGCCCTTTATTATAAGAGTCTCCGTGTTGCAGCAAATCATCGTGGTATGGCTTTTACAGGCAACTGGTAGAATTTTACTTGAGCCTTGTAGCAGCCATTAACGTAATAACTGCCAATAACGTAATAATTTTCCCATTCTTAATGTAATAAAAGCCGATAATGTAATAACTTACCAATAATGTTATAAAATGTCTGAACCAATAACGTAATAACTTTTTGCCCATAACGTAATAAGTTATTACATTATTGACCGGTAATTACATTATTGGCTTGCTATAAAAAAAAAATGAAAAAATGTAATAATTGGAGCCGATAATGTAATAACATACTTATATCACTATGTTTAAGTTTAATTTATTATAAAGTGTCTGAGTTCTATAACACTTATCCTACTGTAGCTTCTTTAAAATAACTTTCTCAAAAACCCGACCAATCCTGACCCTTGAATCTTAGTCCTCTCTCTCTCTCTCTCATTTTCAATGTAAGGAGATTAATGAGTTTTTTTTGCTTATATTGCCAAAGCTAACCATTCCAATAAGATATATATTTTTCCTTTTGTAATAATTTGGTTGGGCCAAATTGTCTGTGAGCTGTGTTGAAGTTCTATATGTTGTGGCCAGGGAGCAGAGCCCGTGGACCAACTGGCAGAGGGACTTTTCTGCTGTCATCTCTTGGTATTTTAAAGTATTGTGATGGTAGGATTGGGGGGTCACTTAATTTGAGATTATAGAATTTAATTGCTCTTTTTCCAGCTCTATTAAGGAGTGGGTATTGCCCTAATTCGGCTCTGCATGCATTATTTTGAGTTTTTCTTTGCACTTGAAGAATGCCATTACAGAACTCCACACGCAGTCTCCATTTGGGTGTTTGTCCCATTTTGAAAAATCTTGATTTGAAAGGGGACCCCCACACTTCACTGCCATATAGAACAATTGGTTCTATGACTGATTGGAATATTTTTTATCCAGGTTCTTATTGGAATTTCAATTTTGATGTTTTTTAAATTGTATAGAAAGCTCTTCTTGCTTTGTCTATCTGGCAGGCCCGGTTCTAGAGTGCATTGTCTCAGGGGGCAATGACTGATGGTGAGGGGGCAACACAATTATTATTATTTTTTTATCATAGTCACAACATCAACCTACTATTACTTGGAAAAGCCACACCACATTTCTCGATATCTAGACTACACTTCTTGCTGTGCCCTATGCTGTCTCCACTGGCACTAATGTTAGTCAAGGCACAGCCACGATACGCAGAGGGTGCGTGCTAGCTAGCTGTTGCTAGTAGAGAACCAGGGACAGCGATCCACCTATCCATTTTGATGCACATAACCCTTTAAATTACTTGCACCTGTATTGAAAGCAGTGAGAGATTTAGAGATTAAAGTTAAAGGTTATAGTTTATAATAATAATAATAATAACTTTATTTATATAGAGCCTTCCAAAATAGGGTTACAAGGTGCTTTACAATAAAAATAACAGTAAAAAAAAATTATATTTTTAAAACACTAAAATCACACAGTAAAATCAGGTAAAAATATCGAAAGTAACTATAAATAAACTAAAATAAACTAAAAACCAAAAGTTTAGATAGGTTAAACATTCAAATTCGAAAAGCCCAAACGAGGCATGACGTCCAACTCTGCACCTATACAAAAACAGTTGGCTAGCTAAAATGAATAGTACAGTAATGCTGCTCACGTGTGGTAACAAGAGTACGCAACAGAGTAGTGTAGTGACGAAGTGAAATGGCAAGTTCAAAATGCTTTTTCACATGGCCAGACCAACCAATCAGATATAAGTAAACTTTGATTATTTCTATGTGGCATGTTTATCATTAGCTATATCGACAAACACACACAAAAAAAGTAATTTTTCAGTTATTTAAAAATTTTGGGATGAAGTTTGGTCAGGTTGGTGGGGCAGTCAGAGCATTTAGAGGGGCATTGACATAGCCCACCCCGTATTCATCAGAGTCTAAATATAATTTGTGTTTGTGGGCCTGATTTCCTGAACCTTTTTGGAATAACATGATTTTTGACTTTTTGAGGTTTACTGTCAGGGCCCAGGTTTGACAGAACATGTGTGTGATCTAGGTGTAGCCCCTCTGCGGTAGGAGACAGAAGCACCAGATCATCTGCATAGAGTAGACACTTCATTTCTGTGATATTTAATATAGTACCTGGTGCTGCAGATTGCTCAAATGTTTTTGCAAATTGATTTATATAAATGTTGAACAGAATAGGGGATATATTACACCCGTCTCATTCCACATCTCTGAAGGAAAAAGGCTGTTTGGTTGATGCCAATCATGATTGAATATTGGTTGTCTACATTGATTTTATTAACTATATTATATATAGTTATAATCTTATAATTATTATTATTATTATTATTATTATTATAATCTTAGAATTGTGAAAAAATGCAATGATTTTGAAACCCATGCAGATAGAGAAACTAAAACATATAATAGGGGAAAACCCCTGCTGCATAATAGCAGACAAATATTTGGCCTCTTGTCACAACCTAAGGGACAGCCAGTGGAACACTGCACTAATATGAATGTACCATTTGTTCATCCTGTTGTTACTGTTGTTAGTATTATTGTTACATGCAGCTGTCATGTTAACAGTGATTTCCCGTGTATAGTCTATATACTGTATGTGTATGTACTGTATGTTCAACTATGTTTGCTTTGGCAATATACGCATTTGTCTTTTCATGTAAAAAAAAACTCATTACATTGAAAATGAGAGAGAGAGAGAGAGAGAGAGAGAGAGAGAGATGTGTTATATAAGAGTTAGGACTAAGATTCAGGGGTCAGGATTGGTCGGGTTTTGGAGAAAGTTAGTTTAAAGAAGCTACAGTAGGATAAGTGTTATGGAAGTCTGACACTTCATAATAAATTAAACTTAAACATAGTGATATAAGTATGTTATTACATTATCGGCCCCAATTATTACATTTTTTCACTTTTTTTTTATAGCAAGCCAATAATGTCATAACCGGTCAATAATGTAATAACTTATTACGTAATGGGCAAAAAGTTATTACGTTATTGGTTCAGACATTTTATAACATTATTGGTAAGTTATTACATTATCGGCTTTTATTACATTAAGAATGGGAAAATCATTACGATATTGGCAGTTATTTCGTTATCGGCAGTTATTACGTTATTGGCTGCTACAAGCCTTCTTGCATAATACTAGTTAACTGTGCCCTTTTGGCTGTACTGCTGATTGCCACCGAACATGTGTTCTGGAGGGGAGGCTACATTTTTCAGTTGTATCTGATAATATTTGCTACCGGGAAGCCCATCCTAAGGGGGAGGCGCAAATTAGACAATGTAGCTAGCTAACAGTTAGGGTTAGGGTTAGTTCACAACAAATCATGGTCAGCGTGTTGCATAGTTAGACACGGCCCATTTCCTAGAGGGTGTTACTAGAATTCTCTAGGATTTCTAGATGTTGTGGTCAACTGGGAACGGCCAAACTAGATTTGAATGTCATGCCTGAAAAATGAATACAAAATATTTCAAATCCTCTAGGGTGAGATTATTTTGTTACGAAAGGCGGATATGTACTATAATTCACATTTTAAGATAAATATTAAGATAACAGGTAGGGTGAAATTCCCCTATATGACACGCCAGACCCAAATGCCAAAGCAGCAAGGAGACCGGAGACCCCGCGATGACACTAACGACAACAAGCCCAGATAGGGGTGTACGCTAATCGCCTTGGTCACCCGGACTAGTTCCCACCCTAATATTTCTCCAGAAGATCGAAGCATGTCTCACGGTCTGACAAGTGTGTCAATACTGTCTGGGGGAAGCAAAAAAAAGATTCTGGCCACGTGTTGTCTGATTCATCAGAAAACTGGCAGTCAAGCAAGATTATGGAGCAATTTACACAGGTGCCATCCTCTATAATTCCCTGCCTTGTTAAGGCGGGTGGCTGTTACAGCCGTGCGATTGATTGGGTCTGATCTCATCGCCACACTGGCAGGACCTGTCATTGACTACAGAATTTAGCCCCGTAAAACAGCATGTAATATCTCAGGTGACTTTGGTAATACGATATTAGTTAGAGCTTCTTTCTTTAAAAAAACGTTTTAAAAAAAAACAGCAGCTGTAGAACATTAAAATAGTAGCTATGTATTTAAATAAACTATATGTATCCAAATATAAACAAAAGTGATTATATAATCACACACACACACACACACACACACACACACACACACACACACACACACACACACACACACACACACACACACACACACACACACACACACACACACAATCTCTGCGAGGCAAAGCAGAGGGCAGCTATTCATAGAGTTTCTGATGAGTGGGTGGACAGGTTCAATAAGGACCCTCGAGCACCAGAGAGAAGAGACAACTTGGCCAGCAGAAAACCGCCTCTTTTCTCCTCGTCCCTTCCACTGTTGGTACCCAGACTTCGATGGACTCTCTTTCTAGCCCTCGGCTCAAAGTCTATCCATCTATCATCACCGCTCAACTCTTCATTTTATTTCTCCAAGCGTCCACAATAACGGTCTTGCTATATGCTACCATCTAACCTACAAAATATTTGTTTTATTATTTATCAATGCGGTCACAATAACGATCTAGCTATACTACTGTTATACCTACAACATATCTGTTATATTATGTATATGGATGCCTGTAGGCATGCTCTGCTATTCCACTGTATTCCACGGGTCATTATGTGCGCTGAGCTGTTTTCTAAGCGGTTAAATACTTCAACTCAACACACACACACACACACAGCCTGAGATATAAAGAATACAAGGAGATGAACGGGGAAACAAACAAAAGTCTCTCAAATCAGAGCATCTTGCAAGTGCATCCCAAGGTTCCCATGCCAAGAGATCCAAGAAGAGCATCTGGTAGGAATGACACACACACACACACACACACACACACACACACACACGCACACACAGAGTCTGAGTCTGCAGATCAGCTGAGCCAGACACACAAACACTTGCACAATGAGACAGCCATACAGGACTGCAGAGAGGAGGAGGAAGAAACAGGAGCAAAAAAGTTAGAAACGATTAATATAAGGAAGAGCTGAAGACATTAGGAATAGGGAGAGTAGAGGAGATTCTTATAGACGCAAGGCCAGGCCTACAGTTCTGTACAAACTGTTGTACCACATCACGATTAAAGGATGCAGCTGGACTCCTAGGTAATGGGAGGTTGAAGGGAGGTCAAGGCAGATACACGCAGGAGTGAAAGTAGTGCAGTTCAGCTTCACAATCTCACTTATCCTCTTTTTTTCTGTGAAAATCTGTTGTAAAGATGCTTCTGGTGTTTTTTTTTTTATCTGCCTTTTTTTGTGTCTGAGCTTCTGATTTATTGAGCTTATGATTTTATGAGCCGCCAGGAGATTTAAATTTCTCGGTGTTGAGGCAAAGATGGAAATTAAATTCCCTCTCTCCTATCTGTCCTTTGATTCCAAACCTCAGCAGTAAAGCAGCAGATTTTCATATTTTAAAGCAGCTGTGTTTGGCCACAGGGGATTATAATCTTCTAGCGCAACGCTGTGGTCCAGAATACTGACAGTGGAGCTGTTTAGGATGGTTTCACTCGAGACTGAGGGAAGGGTGACGAGAGCAAAGTTATTAGAAGTTATTGTGACACGAGGGGTGGGATAGACTCCGTTTCTCCCTCAGAGAGAAAATCATCTGTGGATTGAGGAGATAGAAATACCCCAGCCAGAGAGAGAGACAAAAAGAGACAGACAGAGAGAGAGAGAGAGAGAGAGAGAGAGAGAGAGAGAGAGAGAGAGAGAGAGACCGGGAGAGAAAGAGGCACACAAGCACACAGCTAAAGAGAGCTAGCACCGGTCTCCATTACAGATCGGGGTGGTTCATGACCCTGTGCGCGTGATTGGCCTGTCTGTCATCTTCATACAGCTGCACGAACTGCTGCCTGCCTGCCTGCCTGCCTGCCTGCCACTGATCACACTGCATAACATCATGGGAACACATTCTTTGTCAGGCTCTTTAAGCGGCAGCCAAAAACGCTGAAAATAGGCTCCGTGGCGACCAGTCAGAGCTTTCTCTAACAGTGCATCTAGAACTTAGTCAGAGCCATTAGCACTCGCCTCCCGTCTCCCACACAGAAAACCTGTTTCAAAACACCTGCGCTGGTTTCCACGATGGGCTTCACTCCATTAGGCAGCCAACTGGAGCCTCGCTGACAGAAAGAGAGGAAAAGAGAAAGACAAATAGCTAGAAAGAAAAAGAGAGAGAGAAAGACAGAAATGAGAGATATCTGTTCTACTCTTTAGACAGACAAACCAAGAGACTAGCTGACTAGATGACCTGATGACTTACTGACTGACTGACTAGTTCTAACTGCCTGTCTGATTGCCTGTCCAACTGTCTTTCTTTCATACTGAAAAGCCGACAGAATGACTGTCTGTCTGTCTGTCTGTCTGTCTGACTGACTGACTGACTGACTGACTGAACGGCTGACAAAATGACTGTCCGCATGCCTGTTTAACGGTCTGTTTAACTGCCTGTCTGTCTGACTGAATGGCCGACAGAATGACTCCAGCTCTTTTACTACCCCCGGGGAGGCTAAAAACGGCACCTGGGTGTCAGAGGGAGTTCAAAGGGAACCTGAGTGCCGGGGATAATGGAACCCGAATGAGACTGGAGAGCTGCGGTTGCACTTCTGGAGTCGTGAGAGAAGAGAGAAAAAGCTGAGGTTTGCAGCAGACAAGAAAAAGGAAAAATGGAGAGCAGTCCGTGTGTTCGAGAGTGTGACCTATCCATATCACCTTCTCAAAGTGACAGTTGCTAACAGGCCCAGTCAATAATAACAAATAGCTTGACATCTGATAAAACATTGCTGCCATATGCTAATTTGTAATAGATAGGCCTACATTTATTCTAGACAGGTTGAGTGCAAGGCTTCACTAATGTCGTTGGTCTTGTATTTCATGCCAGCATCTAAGCACTACATCCCGTACATTTTAAATTTACGTTTATTTTACTTTTTTTTTATTTTAACAAAAACGTGAGATGATTACACTATCACCTCCAACTGATCCTCTTGTTTTGCAGCAATGGTCAAAGCAAGCTAGAAGCTGCTGTCAATCAAACCAAACTGGTTTTAAACGTTGTCTTGTGCCGCCCAATGGTACAACTCGACCATGGTCTCCTTCACAAGTCCTCTACAGTGCAGTGTGATAGTGTTGTACTGATAGCGTTGTACCGTCGTTCACAGCATGGTAAGACAAGCTTGCATCCAATACATCTCACAAGTTGAGTGGGTTGTGGCAATGAATGCAGGCTAGCCAGGCAACTTTGAATCACCTCCTCAAACACATATTTACCCTCTCTTTTTTGACTTTCTCTACCTCTACATCTCTCGTTCTCTCACGCTTTCTCTATTCAACAGAAACTGTTGGTAGCCTCCATCTCTCTCAAGACCTGTACAGTAGAGCTACTGAACTGAGGCTTAATTCGAACATCACAATGCTAAAAACAAAAAACAGGCACAATGAGATAGAACCTCTCAGCCCTGGTAATTTCAAAAAACATATTTTTTTCCCCCCTCCATACATGCCTAGTACCGCATAAGTGAACGGTTGAATCTCGTTCAGTTAAATTTTCAACTGTTATTGCTGTTATGAAGTTATAACAGCACATGTAAAGAAATCACAGCAAAACTGCAAATAATTTAAAAAAAGCATAGATCATCTGCTAGTAGCCTACATTTCAATATTTAAAACAGCCCAATGGTTGTCAAGTAGACAATTGGCATATATCAATTGGCCTTACTTAAACGTCAGGAAACAAATCTAACAAAACACTAACAACCTCCACAGGACTCTTGCCGTTAACTTTTGAATTTAGGCCAATCCAGTGACCCACCCACTCTAACAGGGCCCAGCCATTACATGTACAGTAGCCTAGCCTATAGGCGTGGTGTGAGCCCACACTCCAGTTATCGGGGCCATAGGGTGACAGGTTTATAAACAACATTTCTATTTAAACAGCTCCTAGTGGAGCGTGACTCCGCTCTAGAGTTACGGCCTAGCGATGGGGGAAACATACGGCCGTAGTCCTCCACACACACACAGCACAGCTAAAGGTCAACTCCCCAAGAAGTGGAAAAGGGGAAGTCAGTCATGGATTAAATCTGGCTCAAGACACACTGGGTGGAAAAAAAAAACGGTAATTTCATTCATGCAAGACAAACTGGATAGACGGACACGCACCAACATCAATATAGGCTGGGATTTTAAGTGTGACTTTTCTCCATGTCGAGTAGCTAACCACAAGGTGCCAGATTGACATGCCGCTGAAGACACTGGGCAACACCTTCCACTTCTTAACTGTCATCCGTGTGCTTCAAAATAAACACAATCTTTACTTTTTCATTAGATAACGCCATTTAGATATGTAGGCTCTTATTTCCTTTTTTTTTATTTTATTTATGGCGTTACAAGCTCCTATATCATTCTCACTACTTTTCAAAGACATTAAAGTTCAAGCTTGGCCTTGCTGCCTGACGGGGTAAAATGCTGTCTGATAACAAAAGATTAGGCTCTCGCCAGGACACCGGTTATTTGAGACGTGGCACGGCGGCGATGCAGGACAATTCTATTAAACCTTCCCCCCGTCGATTGGGCTGCGAACTGACCCCAGCTTGTCTGCCCGGCAGGAGACTTCTAATGGGAAAAGTGATTCACCCTCCGTGTCAAGTCATACAATACCACGCTGGCAGGAGGAGAAAAGTGGGGTCACACTTCAGCCTAATGTAAGGAGATCTGGTGACGGTTTCAAAGTATGCAGGCAGCCTACAAATTTGGGTGTAGCCTAAAGCCAAGTTTATGTAAACTTAAACGTAAACTCTTTCGTCACCTAGGGAATAGTCTTTGCTAAGACGTGACAGGAGTAGTGATCTTTTCCACTATTCGAATCCCACTGCTTAAACAGTTAAAGAAATAATCATGGTTTGACCCATTCCGTGAGAGCCATTGCATAAGAACCTCATAAACCATTATGAATTACTATACAAGTGTTCGAAGGTCAAATTGCTAAGACAATTATCATGTAATTTCCCCATTAAAGACAAATTTTGGAACTAGCACCAACACCTTGTAGTATGTCTGGGCAGCCTTGGGGTTTTCTGAATACCTCTGTCAGAACTATTTGGCTGCGCAGCACACTACCCTGCTCTCCAGCATACAGACATATGCTGCTCCACGCAGTCATCCATCAGGTGCTTTTCTGCCAAGTCGACAGATTCTCAGGGTGGGCAGTCAACAGACAAGGCAGGCCCCTCAGGTTCTGAAGCAGACTTCACCCGTAATCCAGGAGAATTGGTGGATTTGTTCAACTCATCTTTTTTTTTTTGCCCATAAGTGAAGCTACATCATCTTCTTGTTTTATCCAGGACAGATTTCAAACAAACCATGAAAAACAGACTAACGTGTAAAAATGTATAAAACCAAACCACTCACTCCCACTCCCTTAAATCAACTCAGAGGCCGAAAGCCAATTAATTTGCAATGTCGCGGTTGCACAATATATTAACAGCAAGTGAACCTAAGTGGGTATGCTGAAGACAAGCAAATGGCATCTTAGGCGTAGTTACTGTAACAAGCTTTACAGCCGGCACTGGGAACATCCTCTATCAAGAGGCTTGGGCTTTAAGGCCAAAGACATGTTGAGCCATATACCTTCAGGGTAGTAGCTTACTGCCCCTACTCTAATAGTGGTTCCCAATAATAATAAAAAAAGACCTTCTGGGTGTCAGAACAGATAATCCTGTGGTGTCCCAGATCTGAGGGTTAGAGTGTGCCCCTTGTTGGCACTGGAGCACAAACCGCCTCTTTGGAAAAAAAGAAGAGCCATCACGTTTATTGTGTCAAAGTCTGGATTATTTCTATTAGAGGGCTTCCCTTTCACACCGTGAGTTTATTGGTTCAAGTCCAGTGTTGTTTCAAATCCATTGTTGCTTTTCCTTTAGCCTTTCTCACATACGTAATTGATTACCATGAGACAGAGCTTATTTGCAAAAAACACCCTGGAGGTTTAACGGGTCTCCATTCCTGACACTTGGTAAAAGGGGGGCTATGTCTCCTGTATTTCAAAGGATGTATCAAATAGAAACAATTATGCAATACCTACAGCTGAATAAAGACATGTATTATGGAGTCATATAATCCGGTCTATTGCAGCCTGTCATTTACACGAAAACCGTGTGACTATAGCCAGATGGTTATTGCAGACACTGGTTACAATCTGACCATGCAAATGGAAAGTCTCTTAAATCATGCCCCTATTAATCTTCCTACACAGAGGGGTACAGAGACTCCGTTCCGTCATTAGATACTCTTTCGGGGGGTTCGATATCGGTAAAACTTTCGAAAATCCTTCCTGCCATGATGCATTGACAATAAATAAGGCTACACTATAATAACTCATCCTCCACCTCTTCTCCGCTGAAATGTGCGCTACAAGAGAGTCGCATAGTATACGCTTATGAGAATGGACTGCAGTGCTCTTACCAAGCTTTCCCCGGGACTCTTCTAGCTTCTGAATTTGGTTCTCCAAGAAGAACATGGCCACTGCGAAAGCCAGCAGTGCCAGAAGCTGAAACTTGGGCGGCATCATGATCCTTAGTAGCCCCATCAAACAATCCAGCGAGAAGTGGTCATTCCATGGTTAGATATTAGCTGCAGCATTAAATGGGCTATGTAACGTCGGCAATTATAGAGCAAGTGAGAGTCTGTGCATGGCCCTTTCTCATTCAGTGTTCAATACCGCTGTTGTTGTTATCATCCACTGTTCAAGTGTATGCTTGTAATGAAGGATATACTCACAGGCGCCCAAATTATTTGCTTGATAAGACGAATGCAGTTTTGAATTAGAGTGTGTGCTTAAACCCCGGCCCAAGACTTCTCTAGTCTTAGGTGCTAATTGTTTCCTCGGGGCTGGCGAGAAAACACCAGTCGCTGTGATTCTGGCGACCCTCTGCTCTGTGTCTGTTCGATTCTGTTGTCCCGACAGTATTCTCCGCACGATGGAGAACTTATTAGCACCAAAAGGCCATTGGATATATCAACAGTCCACTAGAAAGTGAAGGCTTTTCATTCGTCGAAGGCCACTGCCTGTTGAACTGCGATTGGACGTTATATTGCGACTGTCCTCAGTTCTGACAGGTAGGGGTGCTGTTTACCTGGACTGGAGAAGAAACGGGATTGTCAATGCGAACCAAAAGAAGAAATGTAAAAGGCGTCCCTTTACTAAGCCAAACGCAATGAGGATACATTCAATTGTAAACATATGTTTAATAAATCACAAGTTAACACATTATACAATAATTGGTATGTATATATAGAAGCTGTATGTTGATGGTTTAGACGACAATTTAAACAGTAACTCACGAGTTCCCAGAGTGCACAGGCGCATGACAGTATCGCTTCCGTGTAATAAACGGGTCCTGTTCCTCTTTCCGCATCAAAGCGATCTCCAAAATGTCGGGAGAGGTGTATCTCCTGTGGCTTCTTTCGCTTCTACAAACGGTAGGCTTACAGTTTTAAGATTGCTCTTATTACTATAGTCACGTATTCCACAGATTAAACTTTTAACTGATCAATAGTACCGCTGAAACATATCCTCCTATGCCGGAACAGAGTGTTGCAAACATGCATCGCCGGATGTAAAGCCGGGCAGAATGACGTGGCTTAGCTAACAGTGGAGTCCTCGGCGTATAATAAAATATTTTTGACACAAAGTCTTTACTTGCTTTTTGGTGCAGGCTTTCTTAAATATTAACATTGCAGGATCAAAACAAACTGCGCAGTTGGTTAGACGCTATAGTCAAATGAGAATTTTCACCGTGGGGGGTTGTTGTACCACAGCCTATTATTTAGTGTAACTGTAGTTAGGGTGGACAGGTAAAACCTTTAGAAAATGTGTTTTGTTTTTTATTTTTTGATTATATTATTTTCCTTGTCCAATAGTTTTGTTTTCTGCAGTCGGAATATATCTACTGCTCTCCTAGCCTGAGATATCTGGGGGAAAAAACAGCCCTAATTTAGAGACTTTTTTCACCACTGTGAACTTTAGAGCAGAGCTTTTCGGTCAGGAGAACCATGGAACGTCCATAGAACGCCACAGTTCTGCGTCACTAAGATATTAATTTTCAATTACAGTGTAGTAATTGCCTTTCTCTACTTCTAAAGGTGTCGGCGTATGGAGCTGAGTTGTCCTCCGAGGCTTGTCGGGAGCTGGGTTTCTCTAGCAACCTCCTGTGCAGTTCCTGTGACTTGCTGAGCGAGTTCAGCCTCAGCCAGATCCAGCCCGTATGTCGGCAGTGTTGTCAACAGGAGGCCCAAATGGAGACACGCAAGGTAAACGAACGTAGCATACCAGGCAAAAAGACTGGGCTAGCAGTCGGCACCTGCTGGCTGAAGTCCGGGTCAAAAATAATTAATTTTAATTAGCTCACAGCTATCTAAAAAAAAATGCCATTTTCTTTCTAATTGTTGTGGTTAAGATCAGGCTAGGGGAGCTGCAACTTTAACTTTAAAAGTTTTAGAAGAGGTGTGGTAATTTGTCCTAATTGGGTTTTCGCTGTCACGCATAATGTATTGGCTATGATGTATAACATCTAAGATATTTTAATTTAGAGCGTTTTGAGCTGGGATATTCCCAAAAGTAGGCAGTTCAAAACAAATAGTCCCTATGCCTGTTTCCTGACAATTATGAAACTAACTGTAACGAGCCTTTATTAAGCAGAAGGCCTTACTAGTTATACCATTTTAACCCTGAAGGGAGGTTGCCGTTCCTTTGTATTGCCAATTTTACAAAGGGTATGTTGTTTGGCATATATTACTGTTTCAATTTAACTCTGTTTCCGCCAATGGCAGGGAGAAAGATTATATTGGCTACCTTTGTAGATGTCTTCACCCCATTGTAGACCACAGTCTTTAGGAATTGAAACATTGGTTGAACATTGCGGAGAGAACCCAGAGTCCCAAAGCTCTCCACATTTTAGTGGTCATTAAAAAAAGACTTCAGCGATGTTCCCCTTTGTGCTACTCAAAACGGAGAAAAAGTTGGTTCAAGCAGCCAGGGCAGGAAGGCGGTGGAAAAAGAAAAATTTTGAGTACAGCTCCCCGAGTGCGTATCCTAGCAACGGCACCTTGGAGATAGCGCCTGCAGAGAGGAGCGCGCCACACACCTCATTTCACGTCTTGATTATAACTCACAGGCTTTGATTTTCACTTAGAGGACTTTCCTTTTTCTTCATTCTCTCTTCTAAAAAAATTGTCAGTAGGAGCACGGACTTGTCTCCCCATGTTTCAGATCGTCTTTTTAAAACGTCGTCGTCCAACGGCTGTAATTAACTGCCTCTCTCTCTCTCTCTCTCTCATATCCCAGCACTTGACATCCTCTCTCTCTCTCTGTTGAACCATTAGATGGTAGATCAAGGACTATTCTATAGACTCTTATGATTCAGGTCCCGTGAGCACATAGGACATTCAGGCTCTTTCTTAATGTGTGCCGTGAACCACCATACCCTGCTGTACCTCAGTCCTACCCCTCCCTGTCCGTGCCCATACCTCTCAGCCAGTTAAAGAGCACGCCACTTTTTTGAAAAGGTTATGTTTTGCCGGTGTAGTGTTGCAGTCAAGGCTAACGCTTGCTAGGGCATATTGGTGATCTCCAAGCTTTTCTTCATTAACTCTCATTCAAATTCATCATAGTGTGGACAATTTTCCACCAGTAAAGGCTATAAAAGTACCAGCTGTGGGTTAGCAAGGTAGGCACAGCCATCCCTGCCTGTTTTATTCAACGAGTGGTATTGTGGTCCTGCACTGTTTCTCGGTTATTGCAATGTGAAAGGAAATGCATTCCATTGTCTATATATTCGAGTGACATTTCCACACTAGTCCTGACCTTTACCTGATCCATGCTGGGCCAGAAGTTTCCTGTTCAAATATTAAACATTATCTAGCTTCTAATTAAGGTGAGCAACCAAACTGTCCGTTTAATTCAGTACAGTTTGCACTGCAGTGTGACATCCAAAAAACAGAATGAACGAACGCGCTTGATTTGTTTCCTATATTTGGAAACGCGCAACTGTAGACTCTAAAGTGTGAATTTAATATTAGCCTAATTTCTTCACTGCTGGGGGCTTAGAGCGAGAGGACGGGGAAGCGATCTCAGCTTCTATCATTTAATTTGTTGGTCTTTCTCTCTCCCACAGCTAGCCTTGTTGAAATACTGCCTCGACAATCCAATTTCCTCTAAGTTATTGTGTATTGCTTCGTGGAGGTTTGATTACAAGTGAGCCCCACAGCGCTCCCATCTGTCAGAAGTGCTCCATACGCACCGACTCAAGAGTTTAATGTTCCTGATGAACCGCCCTGGACGTGTTTTATGAATCAGGCCCACTGTCGGAATGAAATTACCGTTTGGACCCCTCCTCCTGCTTGTCCTCCTCCTCTTTTTTCTTGTTCTTTTGCTGCCAATGTCCAAAGAAGCAACTGTTATTGTGTGCGGCATTTTTTTGTTCAAATAAAAATAAAATAGTCTCTTGCAGGATGAAGTCTGTTACATTCGCTCGAGGAGGGAGTTCAGTCTCATATTGATTATGTATGTCTGGTATTGAGTTGGATTTAAGTCATGTGTTGTGTAATGCTATCTTGTTTGGCAGTGCTGCTATGAGTTGATAATTGATTGTGACGTAATAGTCCAACGCGACACATTCATTAGTTAAAACATTAGCTTGATCGATGCAGTTCAGTTTGCTTTGTTTTTCTGTGAACAAGGTTAAACATTTTCTCCCTTTAGCAGAAATGGAGACATTCAGCCCCTGAAGGGCATTGTACTAAACTCCCACACTGTTCTCTCCACAGCTGTATCCTGGGGCCATCCTAGAGGTCTGTGGATGAAAATTGGGGAGGTTCCCTCAAGTCCAAGGTGAGCTTCCTTGGCTATTAAAGTCACGAAAAACAAGTTGTCACCAACCTGTGCACTACTCATACAATGGCCTAATGTCTGTTTGGAAATGAACGGGACAAAGAAATACAGGCATCTGTCCTTGAATCACCATCTCAAATCCGCTGTATTTTTTTCTGCGTTAGGGACCACCTAGGTTTGTTGACCTTTTTTGGAGTCGTGTGTGTGTGTGTGTGTGTGTGTGTGTGTGTGTGTGTGTGTGTGTGTGTGTGTGTGTGTGTGTGTGTGTGTGTGTGTGTGTGTGTGTGTGTGTGTGTGTGTGTGTGTGTGTGTGTGTGTTCAGCTCTTGAGAGCTTGTTGGTGCCATTGGCCCTGTTTGTTATCTTTTCGGGGCCAGCTGCAATTGCTAGTAACCTTTTCTCTCATATTACCTCTGAAGTGTTTTAGCAACTGTCTTTGTTTATGCTTCTGTAAAAAAAAGATAACGTGTTTTTTTTCACCTGCATAATGGCTTCTCTCATTTCCTCAGCTTTTGTCAGGGGTGACAAACCGAAGCTGTTCAAGGGTCTTCAAATTAAGGTAAAATAATGGCAACAATAACTTTTCATTTTAGTAGGTTGGCGTCTGATTTGTTGCTTTTCTTTTCCATTTTCATTATAGTTATTTGGCCTCCCAACTTACCTTAAACTTTAAAACATCACATACATAAAATTGTGTGTTCTTGTTGAACCCAAACTGGAGCCTTTATCCAGTACCATCTGAGTGTTTGCCTTGCACACAGACTCTGTAGCTCCTTACTGTGTTGAGATACCAATAAATATTTTACATGCATTAATTGAATGAATGACATTCCTTCTAGCGTCTCATACTGAATAGCTTTCAAATAATTATTAGGCAAAGCACTAGTGTTTGTGGGGTGTATTTGTGAAATCTTTTTTATACGAAATGACCGTTGTTCTCATGTGGTTTCGGTGTTGTTTGGTATTTTAGTACGTGCGCGGCTCCGACCCTGTACTAAAGCTTCTGGACGACAACGGGAACATGGCTGAAGAACTAAGCATCCTCAAATGGAACACGGACAGCGTAGAAGAGTTTCTCAGCGAAAAGTTAGAAAGGATATAGATACTCATGGCCAATGAACCCCTCCCCCTATCTTAAGTTAGACCAATTTGTACACAGTTTGTAAGGGATAATTGAAATTATATGCTGGAAGATGGCACAGCTTATAAATTATGGGTTTTTGTACCAAAAAAACATGAACTCTTAAGATATCTGTTGATTGTACCAAATTAAATCTGTGCAAGAATGCGAAAATGACCATTTATCGATTTGAGACTTTGTTATAGAAATATTTGAAGTAATGAATGGTCACCATTAATTAATCGTAATTGGAAGGTATTTTTCAATAGACTAGAGATGTTTTTACTGCATTTTGTTACCTCGGTTTACTTGTTCTTGTGGAATTGAACCTTTCCCCCTCCTGTTTGTCTGACGTAGCTGTATAGTTATTTTTATAATGATTTATGGTGTCAGCTCTTGGAGTTCTAATGTGGTTAGGGCAGATCCTAGTGACTTCCTCCATGTGCACGTGATTTTCAGTGAGGCACACTTGTGTGAAGGCGTCACAGTAAACCATCAATGGGTTGTGAGGCTTGATGTTTCAGTGTGCCTCCTTTTGTGCGTTGCTATGGAGATGAACAGGATTGTCCTTTGTGTGCGTGCGCTTTTAAAGATTGTGGAGTGGGAAATATGCAACAATAAAGAACATCTTTCATGATTTCTTTGCATTTGTGTGAGTCGTTTTGTTGGAGTTGGCTGTCGGGCTAATAAATTACTTGCACACAGTAACTACATAGTTCATTTGTGCCTGGAGTCCTTTGGCAGAAACATGGCAATTTTAATACTGCAGTAGGCATAACCTTTTATTACCAAACACAATATAGTGCACTACCATTATCACACTCAGCACATGGTTCTGTGTACATTATTTTAAACAGGTGAAACTATACGGTGTAAATCTTAATTATGTGTTAGGGAAATTGACTTGGGTAGGCCTTTGAAGAACAGCTAACTCATAAGATTGTAGGGCTGTCCACTTGATTTGAAACCATATACATAAATTACTTGTTACTGCCATCTAGTGGAGAGAAATGGTTCTGTAGCTGGTCATGTATAATATAGTAGTCTCGTTGAATAACTATAGCAGTGCCTTTGGTTACATTGAGGAAGAAGAAATAGACTTTATTTTCTGATTCAATGATTCTTAACTTTTTTATTAAAGACAAAAGTACATAAAGTACATATTACCCAGTGACAAGACAAAGTTTAACATTACTAAAACCAACACAACCCATCACCCCAATCAAAAACATTCATAAATAACCAAATAAATGTATAAACTTTTTTTTTAGAACTTCCAAAAAATGCTTTGGCAGTGTTAGTTTGGCCAATACGGTTGTACTCTTTTTACTATTTTAGCAAGCATATAAATGTGCAGTATCTGCATGTGAGCAAATCCTGAATGACTTCTTGAGTTATACATATTTTTGGTTCTCTCTCTTGCCCCCCTCTGGATTCTGGTCTACATACACAGGCGTGTTATGAGACTGTGCCTTGTAAGCAACTCCTGGGTAGCTAAAGACAGGAACACAGTATTTAAATAAAGGTTTACAAACATCTGGTATCAAACGTTTTTTTATATGCATTTTGCACATAACACATTATACACTTACAATTCAGTAATAATTCCCTTCTTTACCTGCCTAACAGAGTGTTTGGTCACTGTATACAGTCACACACAGAAACTTACCTGGCCTTTTCAGGTACCATTCCCTTGAATGCCAATGACTTTAGGACGCCAGCAATAATCAGCAACCCCCCGCCTATCCAAGCTACAAACAGGGCTGGACCGAACGTGTACCTGGGTGCAAAGAAATGACACACTAAGCTCTAGCAGGAGATCATGTGGAAATATAGAAAGAAAACATATTTTAATAAAGTGTGGATCTCTTTACAAAAAATCAAAAGAAACAAAACAAAGGCGATGAATGACACATAGGCCTAAATGGGTCTTAAGTATGTGAATTTAAGAGGCTGTCTGTTGTGCATGTGAATTTATAGAGAGGATGTCTCTTGGGTCATTCGTACCTGGGCATTAGGTTCCCACCACCCATTCCTCCCATCCCCATCCCCATCCCTATCCCTTCCTGCATCATCCCTCCGTAGTTGGGGTTGTATGCAGTCGACACAAAACTGGCCACGATCTGGTTGGCATAAATAGAAGCGCCTGCAATGCCACACACACCTGAGAGATGGAAGAAAAGACATGTGAAGAACAAGAAAGAGGAGGAAATAGAGAAAAAAACAAGACAGAGAGTTGGAATAACTGGGGGATAACTCATTGTTTTAACCCACTCAAGTGAAACACCAACTGCAATATATGCTGTATTTGGGGATTTAAAGCTTTCAGGTTTAAGAATACCTTTGGCTTGGGTGTGCTGGGTTCTATATAGAGGGTGCACCACTAGAGAACTAATTTGATATGCTGGGTGAAATCATTTTAGTATATTGGAGGTTTGATACTCATGTGTATGTGTATTTGGGAGCTTGATAGATAAAACAAAGTCCTTGGGTTGCTAGAAAGGGGCTTTTAAATTAAAGCTATTATTATTATTATTATTATTATTATTATTATTATTTTATTATTATTATTATTATGATTAGTAATAATAATAATAATAATAATAATAATAACAATAATAATAAAGACTAAAAAAATCAATAATATGTGTCTCAATTTTTCAAGAATTATGTCATAAAAAGTGCTGTCAATTTGAACGCTTTTAATCATTAAAGATTTCTCTTAAGCGTCTAACCTGCAACTATGAACATGATCCCAGCTGTGAGGCTCATCTTGGCCTTGGATGAGTCGTCTGCACTGCCCATCTTGAGGCATTTGAGAGAGAACACGGATATCACCGCCCCGATAACACCAAGCACCACACCCACAATCATCAGGGCTCGCACCGCCTGGAAGCTGCCTGGAAGAAAGCACATGCACCCACACATACACAAATAAATGCCATTCCACAGAAAGATACCCTTAACTTTGTCAAAAAGGTCACGGATGAGAAATTTATTTGATGAGTAAAAAGTGTATATCAATATTATAGTGAACATTCAATATTCTGTTTAATAAGTTTTACTTGAGGCTTTAGTTTAGTACAAAACAATGTTTCAGTTATGAATTCTTTCATATTAAATCTTTGAATACACATATAGGTATAATGAAATGACAAGAGTTCCTTTAGTATTTCAACTTGCACTTTGGCTGTTTGTTTTTGTCACTGATAACAGTGTTGACTGAACGCAGGTCTGGCCCACTGACCATGATGCACTGCTTCTTGAGTAAATACTGATTAGAAACAAACCAGAAACCACCAGGGGGAAGTTCATTTTGGGACAGAAAATTTTTTAACAACAAGAACATTAAGGTCAGCATATTATTAAAAAGTGTTAAGAAAGCGTTTTCTTGCAAGTGTAAGAAAAGGTTTTACAATGTTTTGTGTTTTATAACGGATCTTGTTTTAGCCGGCGTACTTGTACTTCTCAGTTTTATAAAATATCTTGAAAAAAAGATGTCAATTAAAGTCAAGTCTTATTGTACTGTTTACTTTTTAGTTAGCATTTGGTGGACCTCTAAAAGATCCAGAAACACCCACCTCTCAGCCTTTTTTTCCATCCCCTGAGAATACCTGGAGGCCCTTAGTTCAACACACTACCCGATGCCTTAGTCCAAATACAATCTAGACAACCATTGACTCCAATGAATGAGACAATTGCCAAAATGAAAAAAAAATTAAATAAATAAATAAATAGAGCCCTCGTTCACTTTTACTTTAACGTTTTCACAACCAATTCTACACCTTTAAACCCTGTCTGGCTGATGTGTCTTTTTTATTTACCGGAGAAGCCCAGGATGCCGTAGAGAGGGCGACACTCAGTGAATCCCGAGCTGGTGGTCTCACAATTCTGCCAGAGGCCCTTGTAGGTGTAGACGGACGTGACCACGTCCCCCTGCCGGTCCTTGGCGCTCCAGTTGTTCATCGCTGTGGCAGCAATGAGGGCGCCGGAGCCCAGGAGACCCAGGATGAAGCCGCCTGTCTGAAGAGCCGTAGGGGCCATTGTCTACGCCAGTCAGTCCACGCCGGTAAAGTGTGTGTCTGAGCAATCTGGATGACCAAATCAGTGTTTGTCGCAGTTCTGTATGTGTGTGTGTATTGTTGAGAAAAGAAAAGTGAGAACAATTCCTCCCCAAAAATTAATATTTGTGAGCGACCCTTGGACCAAAGAGACAGCTGAGCTGAAGTGTGAGTGAGTTTGAGAGGAAAGAGGCGCCAAAGGGTCACTGCGTGGAGGAGTGCGGATGCACGGGTGGCCACTAGACTGGTGTGACGGTGATATAGGGTGGAGACTGCCAAGTTTCGCCCTAATGTGTGATACGGCATCATGCATTCACGTGCACGCTCCTGGGTGGGTTCTGATCCGAGGTGTGGGCGCACTGGAGACGGGCGCACCTGGCACTGTGCCTTTCGTCAAAACTAACTGCCAAGACGCAGAGGCAAATAAGATATTTTAATCACTACACAAAGCAAGGCTCTGGACCAACGTGGCCAGGTATAGAGGCAGGCCGTGTGTGAGTCTATCTTAGAAACACTCACTCACTCAAAGGGCACACCCTTAGCAGATTGAAACAAATGAGGTTAAAAAAACTTTGAAATGCGTTTAAGTTTGTGTAACTGACAGCTTTAATGTGACACAACTTCAACTGAGACAAATGAGAATGGACACATAATGCACTAAATAGAGCCGGAAATTATTAATTTAATACAGCCGGTGCAAATTAATTTAATTTAATATAGACTTATGTGGATAGATTTAGATTGGCGGACAAACGATAGAATGTGAAATACAAGAAGAGAGAAAGAGAGAGAGAAGGAGAGGGAGAGAGAATGAGAGAACGAGAGAGTACCAATGCAAGAGAGCATTCGTCTTCGACTATGATATGGATGTTGAAATATAATTTCCCTCTTTTACACTAGTAGGCCACACAGAAACAGATTTTATGCATGATACAAATTAGTTTCACCTTATCACTTTGTCAACAGTTAGGGAGGAGACAGAGAGCTTTTTCTATTATTCTCTTATCAAGAACCTCACAAACGTACACATACACATGCACACTCACACTCACATGAACACATGAACACTGCAATTGGTAAGTTGTGGTTTCAGAAATAAATGAACTGAAACAAATGACTCAAACAGAAACTGATTCAATCAATTTATGGGGCATCAAAAAATAACAATAGATATAATGTTAAAACTTGACTGTTTTTAACTTAAGTGGCCCGGGCAAAAAAGGAACAATAAACCATATTTTAATCTCACAAAAATGACTTACTCGGAGGGACACTGGAGAACTTGAACGCAATTGACACTATTTGTTACAATCATGGGAAACCTCACCAAAAAAAGAACCATTTTCTGAATTTAAAACGTAGCCTATTTTTTTTTATGTGGGCCCTGGGGTCTCTATGAAAATATAAGAAATTAGCTATTATAATTTCAAATGAGTTTTAAAAAAAGATAAAACATGAACAGATATTAAAAGCATTCTGAACATTTTTTATTTATTTAAGCTCCAACTAATTTACACATAACAACAGGAACATTCATTAAAATGTTCACATTATGGTGATGTGAGATATTGAATATCTGTAAAGCTCTATGAAATATTTTACAGCCAATGATAATTTAAAATTAGCAGTATTCAAATAGGATTAAATTATAACAAAGGATGGCCAAATTAGCCTTATGTTTTAATGGAGTTTTTGACTGACAGCTGGACATAGTGTTCTGCCCTCCTATATTGCCAGATTGAATTAGTAGAGAATTGCAATATTCTGTATGGAATCGATTCAATTAGACAATGATGGAGAGCTTAATTTACTTTAGGAAGATCCATTGTTGTTACATTGATCAGGACTTACATTTTTTTAAACTGCTAGATGTTAATAAATGTATATATATATTTGACAATTTGAACTGAAAAAGCGAGGCCTATATAAACTTTAACCGACGGTAAAAAAAATAAAATAAAAAGTTTTACACCGATAATAGATACACTTGAATTCAAACATGCGACATGCGTTTGAAAAAGTTCACACTTCAATGTGATGAAGTGTAGGAGTCAATAACCGGCTTGGTCATACCTGGAAAAAGAATATAAGCCACTTGAGGCTGTAAACCCGAGGCTGACCAGGCGCTGCAGTTACACGGGACCACATATCCGGGATTTGTGGGTGATGGAAGTGTGTGAGTATGCTGTCTGGTGCAAGTCAAACTTCCAAAGGTGTCGGTTTGATATCCCAAAGAGTGCGCATATGCACTGGCTGCGAAGGTGTGCGGTATATCCGATATCCGTTGCTGAACAGCTCCGGTGCTGAATTGACCGCTGGGATCGAGTAGGGAGTACGGTGATGATGTTGAAGGAAGGAGACCTCTGACTTTCTCCGCAGAAGCCATCAGAGAGTCCGTGGAAAATCCTTTCAAGTGTTCCACGGTGTCCCCGAGGAAAGGCAAAGGAAAAATAAAACGGTCCTTTTTTATCAAACTTTTCGGTTTACGCTTGGGTCTGTACTTGTAGTCAGGATGCTCTTTCATGTGCTGCGCGCGCAATCTCTTGGCCTCGTCGATGTAAGGACGCTTATCTGAATCGGAAAGCAACTTCCACTCTGCGCCAAGTCTCTTGCTGATTTCTGAGTTGTGCATTTTGGGGTTTTCCAGTGCAATTTTTCTCCTTTGGCCGCGTGACCACACCATGAAAGCGTTCATGGGCCTCTTAATATGATCTAACGGTTTTGCCATTTCCAAAACTAAAACGACACCAACCGAAAAAACTAAACACACAAGTTTATCTTTCCAAAATGATCACATTCCTAAGTGCGTTAAAGCAATGCGAAAATAAAAATAACGTCTCTGTCAGATAGACAAATTGAACAATTTGCTCGAAGCCTGCACCTTAAACGCAGCAATATGTGAGCTGCAGGCGCATAAATGGGAGCAAGGCGCAGCCAAGTTCAAAGCCAGTGAGTTGCTGGGCATGTCTGCACGAAACTAGAGATCACACAACTTTCATATCCAACCAAGCCAATCAGAAGGGGAGTGAAGAGTAATCCTTCTATACAAACATTATTATTGCAACAAAGGGGGGATTCTATAGGGTTGTATTTCTGTACCATTTAACCTACACATGATTTAGAATGCAAAACATTATCACACCAAGAAAGTCTCATTGTGCAAATAATAAACATATTATTTAAAATACGTCTCTTTTTATAGATTTTAAAATATCAAGCTTTTGTGAAACAAAATTGTACAGGACTTGGTCCCGTAAGTTCAACTAAGTTATGTTGATGGAGTGTTGTATTGCAATAGACAATAGCATATTATCAACAAATTGAGCCACCATTAATAAGTCATAAACCAGATTGCTAAAACACTTAATCACTTAAATAACAATTTTAATCTTTATAATTCTTGTCAAAACCTTCCACTTTACAACTTTGCTTTGAAGTTCACTGATTGTAATTAAAGTTGGCCTAGTGCCTACAATTTATTAACTATTAGGTGTTGAGTGTTTTGCCTCTTTTGGCAAAGCCTTCATAATCAATACTAATCCGAAACAAAATTCACTGGTCTTGGATGATTTCATTGATTTTCAGCATTAGCAATTACTATTCCTTATTTGCTCATAGCTGTTTTCTATGATATTGAAATAGCATTCATTTAAAAAGCCTCAATGTCACCTCCGTCGTAAGGTGAAATAAAATTATCTACATGTAGTTTTAAACTTGGTTTTTAGAAATGAACACAAAAAAACTGTTCTACAAAAACAAAACAGATGAACTCAACTTCTCTAAAACCAAAAAGGCCAGAAATATAACAATCTACCCAATTGGTGGGAGAGATTGGGTTCAAGGTATCTAGGGCTTAAGAAATGAGAGGAAGGGAAATGTCCCCCAGACCTCCCCCAAACACTCCAAAAGACTGGCAGCAACGCTGATGCACTAAAAGGATTATTACCATGAAAGTGGAAGGACAATTTGTAATGGCAGACAGACCAGTACCAGTTAATGAGTGTTGGTGGTTGTTTCCTTGTTGTTAGTTGTTGGATGGTTAAGATGTCAGGGCTGATTTCTATGTCCAGCCAACCACCTATCCTATAACGCTGGCAATCAGCCCCACAGCAGGCCTTATCAAAGGGAAACAAAATGGGGACACAAAGAATAGGATGGCGGCCTTCTATATCATTGCAATAGTGTAAGAGATTATAAAGGAGCGTTTTTTTCCTTCGTTCTCAAACATCTTTGCAGACCAAGATGGACTCCTGTGAGCTAAGAGCGGACAGGGCTGGATGGATAAACCGTTTGGCAGCAGGGGTCGTTTGGATCTCACCAGCGCGGGCGTTATCTGCTTTGCTCTTCTCTCTCTGTGGATTTGGTCCAGACACAGGAGGTATGGTCCACGCAGAGACACTGATTACTTCCACACAATATCATCTTCACAGGCTTTTATTGAGTCCTTTTCAGAGAACATTCAGAGGGTGATTTCAAATTATGAAAAGCAAAGCCTGTTTAAGTAATAGTAATTAAAATACCTCTTTATGTCTATGATTTTAACTAATAAATAATAATTAATATATATATATATATTTTTTTTTTTACATTATCCAATGAAAGCGTGTGCTACTTATGATCATCTCTTGGATTTTTTTGTATTATTTTGGGATAAATCTGACTTTTTCTCTGAGAATTTCTGTTTGTGTAAGTCAGTGTTTGCGGGGACTTTGTTCTCAAAGGGTGGCGTTTAAACTCTTGGGAGATGAGTAAAACCCTGGGTAATAAGAAAAACTGCCAGCCGCACAAAATGGCCGACATAATCCGGTTATCCCCAAGGCTCTAAAGATACTGGTCCTCGGGATTCTATATTTTCTTCTTATGTCAAAACTGTCCTCCATGCACTCAGGTGGATTAAGGAGTCACGCTGGAGAAAGAAATTGACAGGTACCAAAAGACCTGGGGGTGAAAAGGAAATGAAAGAGGACACAGAGGAGAGGGATGCCAGATATCTTTTATAAGGGCTCTCTGCCAACTTCTGTCAGACAAAAGACACACACTGACTACTCTTAACCGTGTTCAAAAGGAAAAGTAAACTTTTAACTAATCCAACATCTTATTTGTTGTTCTTTAGTATGTACTATTTCATGCCTGTCTCTATTTCTTTTGGGATGGTCACAGTATTCATTTTAAATGTGTAAATGTAAAAGTAGGTGTTTCTCAAATCAAGCAAAAGAGTTATCCTCTCTCAAGCAGATGAGAGTACTGAGGTACACAAAGAACATGGATTATTTATAGGTAAATTAAAAAAAAACCTGAGGTACCAACAGAGATAGGAAGATAAGACTGGTGGGGTATGGCTTGAGGATTAAGGTGAAGAGGGGTTAAAGACAAAGTGCTTCTCTAGTCTAGTCTATATGGAGGGCCAATGTTTATAATACATGCAGAGGTCCTCGTCTATAACAAACTGCTAAGAGAAAGTCTCTCTTACAAAAGTGAAAGCTGGTTGGAAAACTAATTTATTTTTTGTAATATATAATTATAGTATATATAATTTCTATTTTTTGAAGAGGTGGTGATATAATTCCATTTTCAATCCAAGTCTTAGACCAATCACTTTTTTCCCTCTAGGTAATTGGAAAATGCAGGAAAATTGTTACTCCATTCCTTTGCTGAAAATGTTATCGGTTACTTTCCATTTAAAAGAGATGAATGTTTTAAAAGTTCTGGAGCACCGTTAGTGTCCTTCTGTTTCATCTTCCAACAAACATCCAACCTCAGAGAAGTACATTAGGGAAACATTTGAGGGGGAAAATCCTTATGATTTTCCAGGCTCTTGTGGGGATTTCACTCAATCTTGTGCTTATTCTCATGATACTTAGGAAAAGTAAAGCGGTTTTAATAGCTTTCCCCTTGACACATTGATGATGGAATATGCTTTGGCTTGGTAGCAGACAGCTCCAATCCTGAGGGCATAAGAGGGAGAGAGAGAGAGAGAGAGAGAGAGAGAGAGAGAGAGAGAGAGAGAGAGAGAGAGAGAGAGAGAGAGAGAGACAGAGAGAGAGAGAGAGAGAGAGAGAGAGAGAGAGAAAGAGATCTAACCCTTGCCAGCCAGCCATGCTCTCTCGCAAACCCAACTGAATTAATACACTTCCGCCGCCACCTTAGGATAAACCTGAAGGCCATATTACAGTGTGGCAGGCCTATCAGCCTAGCTTGTAATAGCACAGAGTCAGCAGTCAATGAGATACATTTGCAACCGGGCATTTGTCAGTACCTCGTCGTCATGCAGGCTAAAGATTTAAAATGTCCCACAGTAAATTAAGTGCTGCTTGAAAGTGAAAGGTGCCGGCTGAGCAGGTTGCCTCTTACTTTAAATGGCAGACTGCTTAAGAGGAAGGGGGGGGGGTTGACAGTATGGTGGGATTTCTGATGGCCTTCCAGGAAGCTTTATACTGATTCCAACTTCCAAATAATGTTGTTGCACTCCATAAGTAAATCTATGTAAGAATTGAAAAATAAGTATGGTCTATTGACCATCATTTATGACCCCATGCATAATGTTATCATTTTCAATTCTGTCTATGCACTGCAAGATCTAGGCTAGGTTAAGCATCACAACACTTTTCTCAAAGTTGCAACAAAGCAGTTTTTCAGTCAAACTTGAAGGAATGATCTATTACGATTCATAGACTGGAAATGGAGTTACACCATCAGGTATTAGGTCCTAGTTTAAAGGCTAGCTATGTAAATGAGTTGTGAGGATGTAATCAGCCGCATCCAGTAAAGGATTAGTAGGGGAGGACTGTATGTTTTCAGATGATTAAGAGCCATTTGAAGTTGCACATATTTTTATTTTTGCTAGAGAAGAATGGAAAGAGAAAAAGGGAAAAAGAGAAAGAGAGAGAAAGAGAGAGAGAGAGAGAGAGAGAGAGAGAGAGAGAGAGAGAGAGAGAGAGAGAGAGAGAGAGAGAGAGAGAGAGAGAGAGAGAGAGAGAGAAATGGAATGAACGGGATGATAAAAGTAAAAGGAGGGGATATCTGCAGCGAAATTCGAAAGTGTTAGAAAATGATATTTGGTGAGAACAGCAAGAAAGCGTGTGTATAAATAGTATTTACATCTTGAGAAGTAAGACAACTTAAATATACTTCCTCATAACTAAGATTGAAACTGACCCACAACATAATCTTTCCTTCATATTTTTTATCATGCTTTCCTTTGTCTCTGTCTCTCTCTCTCTCTCTCTCTCTCTCTCTCTCTCTCTCTCTCTCTCTCTCTCTCTCTCTCGCTCTCTTTCTCTCTCTCTCCCCCTCCCTCCACATATCTAAACATTGGTCTCTCGTCTGTAATCATACAGTCTCTGAGGGAAGGGATTATATTTGAGCGGACATTTGAAATGCCAGGAATTATCAGAAGTTTCCATTCATATTTAGAGCAGTCCAGGGCATCCATGCACTTATGATATGGGGTGGGAGGAGATGCAAGGGTGGCACTTCAAATACAGGCGATATCCATAAAGTTCATAATATAATCGCTCCTAAAAATGACAGTGTGGTTTCGCTAAGAGCCTTAGGGGTATAATAGAAACAGTGTTCCCCCGCAGTTATGATATGCTTGCTGTGACAGAAAAGGAAGGAGAGATTAGTATTTACTGCATTGCCTGGACTTGTGTTAGGCGGCACAGCAAGGACCCAAGCCAGACAGGAGGGTGTCAGGAACATCAGTGTGACAATACAGCACCAAGATAAGCCCTCATGTGAGCTAGGAGAGGACAGACAACCATGAAAGTAAGACCCCCCCCCATCTTATGAAAGTTAGTCTTAAGACCAATAATGCAGCAGGTTGAATGCAAGTGTACTTGGTTTTTCATACTAAGGAGATGAGAACTGAAACGTTTTTCCAGCAGAGGTAGAGCGAGGTTAAGCGAACGGTGCACTTTTCCCAGACTCACCATCTTTGAGAAACTAATCTCTCACCGTGGTGTAGTAGTGGGCATCCCAGTACCCGAATCCCTCCACAGTGTGCCCGACCAAAGGACATCATTTTCCAGTGCTGTAACTAAAGGAAATAGTTATCAGAGAAAATGTGTGAACATTTTGGCCTAATGTGGCAGTACTGAAGAGCACCACAAGAGATCAGTGTAAACTTAAGCATGACAAGGTTAAGTCTGACAATAACACATAGTGCATGCAAAATCTTGCTAACATGGTAAAGCTAGCCGTTTATAGGGATCATGATTACCATATTAATGAATGACCTTGCACAAACAAACAAAAAAAAAAGAAATCGAACGGGCTCGTCCGGGATTTGAACCCGGGACCTCTCGCACCCAAAGCGAGAATCATACCCCTAGACCAACGAGCCACATGACCTACTCTAAAAATAATTTACATATCAATTGTATCATATGATTTCAGTTCATGTAACCTGAAAAAGGGTGGTGTTCTGCATGACGCTGACAGATATTCCCAAACAATCTTCACAATTCATGCATCTGTACTATCACACGCAGAATTCTTTTGATTACAGCAGAGAACAATGCTGTACAATGAGGCTTTAACCTAGCCAGAGACACACGCATATACTATATATATGAAGTCCATAAAACATTTAATATATAGGGTCTTTTATATGTTTATGTAGTGTATACACAGACATTTATTATTTTTACCAGGACGCTGAGCGCAAAGCGTGGTGGGTCCTGCCCAATCGTCCCAACTGCTCATGTAACACGGCCACATGCATGTCGGCACTCTTTTTGTGGCCTAATTGAAAACCGCCTCGGAAGCCATCAAATCAAACAGCATGTGACAAATAATCTTTTGATTCTTTGATAATATTGACGTTGGCTAATTATTTTTAATTCAGTCTTGCACTCTGCTCAAACATGCACTATTGTTTTTTTTTACCTAACATTACTATTTGTTTTAAGAGGTGACGTCAATTTAAAATGATTTCATTTGACCAAATGTTTTATGTGTTTCTGAACATTTACTGAACAATCAAAAATAAGGAGTGTCAAAGCCCATTGCATTCTGGTCCTAGCTAGCAAAAGAAGCAGCACCATTTGACTGAGGTGTCCGCCGGGAGCACTAACCTGATTCCAGATATAGACGGTTATTTTTTTTTACGGACAATCTGCCAGGTACGTGTTTCATTAACTGATTTGACGTTTATATTACAAAGTTTTGTTTATATTACGGTTCTGTCCCAAGCAAGACGTCCCCAGCTTTGGCATCTTCTAGCATCATGTCTCTTTTTAAGTGTCTGGGTGCTAACCTTAGCTAATGTTAGCTAGCTGATGGTGGTTAGCTGTAACTATGTTCCGCCTTTCAGTTTTTTTGTTTTGTTTTAGATAACGGTACATATTTCAGTCATTGCTTAATCGCTTCCTTTTCCCACCAAAAACTTGTTTAGCTATTTTGAGTACTTTCTTGCACTAATAAGAAAACTTTCATTTAAGCTAGTAACAACATTCACTACTTAGCATTATGGTGAGGTTAGGTAACTAGCTTGCCAATTTAAGTATGTTAACAGGAAGCTTGGCCTTAGGACGGTTTGCAACCGGCAATCTTTCCATTTGCGCTCAGGCTAGAACTTAAGTGTAATGAACAGCTCTAACAGTTTAACGTTAGCCTACGTTACTTAAGATTATCCAATCTTCTCTTCAAATTGAACAAGTTGTCTTATCTGTAGGTATTTAAACCGCATCAGTTTTGCAGAAAAACGGTGATTCGTTGTTTTTTTCCTGTGCTGTGAGACAGTTCTACTTTGTTCTGATCTCCATTTAGACTTACTGTCTAATATAGAGTCCTTAAATTAAAAGTTACATCCATTTTGTACTGAGCCTATGGCCTGGTCTATCTTTTTTTCAGTCCAAGTTGAAATATACTGTCTTATCTATTTTCCCTTGTTGCAGGTTCAGAAAGTTTGAAAATGTCTCAGGCTGAAAAAATGAAGGTGAGTTCAAGGAAATGGTGCTTTGCGTTTGACGGAAAAACAGCAAGAAAACAATTCTCTAATTACGTGAGAGAAGCTCAATGCAGTAGGTTAAACATTGTCAAATTGCTATTTAGACAAAGTAATTCTTCAGAATTTGAAAAATATAGAAACATCTCGAAAGCTTTTGTTATTGATGTGGTAGATATAGCTGACATTGAGGCAAAGAGGCTCCTTGTTGTGCTGTGCGCAGCCTGCACTGAAGCAGATGATTCCAGCTGCTTCCTCATGACTCACTGTTGTGTTTTAAGCCTCAAGCTCAATGTGAACACACTTCTTTCTCAGGCTTCTCCTGTCATTACCTCTTCACTCACTGCAGGGTTGGGGTTGGGGGGCCTAGTCAGATGAAACAGCCCAGCCAAATGTAGTCTTGTCAAAGAATAGTAGTTTTGAATGCCCTGTACATCTGGCCATCTTCTATTTGCTACTTTACATAAATTTTTGCTGCTCTGCATTCCAGAACCTAGTTCTCGACTAACACGTACTGGAAACTCTTCTCGGTCCACGTCCATCTGTCTCACGTGTTGAAAAGAGTCATAAACTCTGGAATGTGCTTGGGTTTTGCAAAGACAGGAGTCAGCATTCATGACAGTGAACTGCTGTTTTCTTAAATGTTAACCTTAAACCAGTTACAGTCTCCCAAAAATAGTTGTAGTAAAATAACTGAATGTTTTAACGAAAGTTCTGAATTTTCAAAACTTTGTATTTTTTTCAGCAAGGGCAGTTCACCAACCCAGAAACCCCTGGGTATGTTGGTTTTGCCAACCTGCCGAACCAAGTGCACCGCAAATCAGTCAAGAAGGGATTTGAGTTCACCCTCATGGTAGTTGGTAAGTTTCCTTTGCGGGGATTCGTGATAGTTTACCCCAATATGTTTTGCATTTAAGGTTCTGATTATGTGGAATGTGGTATGAGGAATGTTTTCCTAAATGATAATGTTCAAGTGCTCTAGTCGGCCTTTCTGCATCCTAGGAATGTCGACGGCTATTGCGAATGAGCATTTAAGGCAAGGGGTTTCTTTTTCCCTCGATGATTTTAGTTTGGGGATTATTTTCTGCCTAATTCTGTAAGGAAGGGCACTATACAAAGTGGGCCTACTGTAAATAACAATTAACCTTAATATGAATAGAACTATTCTTAACAATGTTACAAAGTGCTTTAACAGCCAAAAAAAACAACAACAACAATTGAGACAGTGAAAACAACTTTTAAAAACAAGCTTGGATAGAAGTAAGTTTTCAGGGCAAGATTTAAACTACGTTAGGGTGTATGCTAGCATTGCATTTTCTAGGGGGCTATTCCAAAATTGTATATATTTTTCTCTGAGTGCTTGTACGCAATGTGCTTACTTGCAGCAATCTCTTTTTTCCCTGCATGTATGAGTAGAATGTGTTTAATGTCACAGAACAGCTTAGCTGGTGACAGCAGTTGCTGTGTAAATACATTGAGATGGAGGAAGTGAGTTCTCTGGTTGTGTGAAAAGCTTGTCCTTTCCCTTGGTGAATGTTAACCCTATGGGGGAGGGGTAGAGAAAGGGGAGCCCTATTGTACAGTCGTCCCCTTTCTCTTCCTTAAAATAAACGGTGGAGGAATGTAGCCTTTGGGCTTTTGGGGGCTGATTCATACTGGATGTGGTCTTCTCTGCTGCAGAGTGCTTTATGAGTTCTTGTTTTGTAGATTAGGGGACTTGAGAGCTGGTTGACTTTAATACAAACAGTCTAACATGTGGCCCATGCGAATGCGGAAGTACTTGGGAGTGCTTAGGACCCAATTTAGCTTTCACAAATATGTTATTTGGGCTGCTATCAAATAAGGCTCTGCTTAAAATAGCTGTCTCTACTTTCACATTACTAAAAAACGTTATGTAAAGTATACAGTGCCTTGCAAAAGTATTCACCCCCTTGGCTAGTTACTTATTTTGTTACATTACAACCTGTAATTTAAATGTTTTTTTAATTTGAATTTTATGTGATGGATCTGCACAAAATAGTCTAAGTTGGTGAAGTGAAATGAGAAAAAAATATGTATAAAAAATTATTTAAAAAAATAAAAATCTGGAAATTGGCATGTGCATATGTATTCACCCCCTTTGCTATGAAGCCCCTCAAAAGTTCTGGTGAAACCAATTACCTTCAGAAGTAACATAATTAGTGAAATGAAGTCCACCTGTGTGTAATCTAAGTGTCACATGATCTGTCAGTATAAACACACCTTTTCTGAAAGGTCCCAGAGGCTGCAACACCACTAAGCAAGAGGCATCACACCATGAAGACCAAGGAGCTCTCCAAACAAGTCAGGGACAGTTGTTGAGAAGTACTAGTCAGGGTTGGGTTATAAAAAAATATCCAAATCTTTGATGATCCCCCGGAGCACCATCAAATCCATCATCTTCAAATGGAAAGAACATGGTACCACAACAAACCTGCCAAGAGAGGGCCGCACACCAAAACTCACAGACCGGGCAAGGAGGGCATTAATCAGAGAGGCAGCACAGAGACCAAAGGTAACCCTAAAGGAGCTGCAGAGTTCCACAGCAGAGACTGGTGTATCTGCGCATGGGACCACAATAGGCCGTACACTCTATAGAGCTGGGCTTTATGGAAGTGGCCAGAAAAAAGCCATTACTTAGTGTTAAAAATAAGAAGGCACGTTTTGAGTTTGCCAAAAGGCATGTGGGTGACTCCCCAAATGTATGGAGGAAGGTGCTCTGGTCAGATGAGACTAAAATTGAACTTTTCGGCCACCAAGGAAAACGCTATGTATGGCGCAAACCCAACACATCCTCATCACCCCAAGAACACGATCCCCACAGTGAAACGTGGTGGCAGCATCATGCAGTGGGGATGTTTTTCAGCAGCAGGGACTGGGAAACTGATTCGAGTCGAGGGAAAGATGGATGGTGCTAAATACAGGGATATTCTTGAGCAAAACCTGTTTCAGTCTGCCTGTGATTTGAGACTGGGACGGAGGTTCACCTTCCAGCAGGACAATGACCCGAAGCATACTGCTAAAGCGACACTCGAGTGGTTTAAGGGGAAACATTTAAATGTGTTGGAATGGCCTAGTCAAAGCCCAGATCTCAATCCAATTGAGAATCTGTGGTCAGTCTTGAAGATTGCTGTTCACAAGCGGAAACCATCCAACATGAAAGAGCTGGAGCAGTTTTGCCTTGAGGAATGGGCAAAAATCCCAGTGGCAAGATGTGGCAAGCTCATAGAGACTTATCCAAAGCGACTTGCAGCTGTAATTGCCGTAAAAGGTGGCTCTACAAAGTACTGACTTTAGGGGGGTGAATAGTTATGCACGCTGAAGTTTTCTGTTATTTTGTCCTATTTGTTGTTTGCTTCACAATCAAAAAAAAAAAATCACATCTTCAAAGTTGTAGGCATGTTCTCTGGATGAAATGATGCGAACCTTCAAACAATCCATTCTAATTCCAGGTTGTGAGGCAACAAAACATGAAAAATGCCAAGGGGGGTGAATACTTTCGCAAGGCACTGTATATATTTTATATTTCGAGAAGAACCTGCGTTGTCCACAGGGAGTGTTACATCATTATGTTAACTGAAAAATTGAAGTCTGTTGGATTGAAGTACTATTTCTAGGGAGAATAGCTGAGTAAAGTATCTGTCAGATTCCTTATACACATAAGCAGGATTGTTTTGTCATTACATTTGGACCTGAAAAGAGGCTGCTTGTTGGATAAATCTCTTTTTAGTGACATGCATTTCTGAGACTTACAGTACAGTGACTTAATTCAAGTCATGCTGAGATAGAAGCAAATACCCAAGATCCTCTCTGGTTCTCAGTTTGTGGCCTAGATACTGTAGCAGGATATATTTGCTTTGCAGCATCAATTGAAACTGAAACCGTTTTGAACCGTTAATGGGACTGTTTTTAGTTTATGTGGCTGTGTGGGTCGCTTTGCTGTTCTGTGTATTATCTTAGAGTTCCTGTCCTGACTAAGGCGTTTGAGAGCAGACATTTACCACACAACTAAGCTGTTAAATAAGGTTGTCAATGTTTTTATGTGGTTTCTTGCTTCCTCATCAGGTGAGTCTGGTCTGGGGAAGTCCACCTTGATCAACAGTTTGTTTCTCACCGACCTTTATCCTGAGAGAATTATCCCTGGAGCAGCAGGTAGACCCCCAACAAACACACACACACTTCAATAAAACCTCATCATGCTATTATAGAACCTAGATATGCAATCAACAGTCAGGGACCTAACCGCCTACCCTTTGAGTAAAAGCTTGACTCCCTTCTCTCTCTCTCTCTCTTCCTTCTTTGGCCACAGAGAAGATTGAGAGGACGGTTCAGATCGAGGCGTCCACTGTGGAGATTGAGGAGCGAGGCGTTAAGCTCCGCCTCACGGTGGTGGATACACCTGGGTACGGCGACGCCATCAACAGCCAGGACTGGTAAGTCATATTCACTCATGGTTGAAATGTGACACTGTTTTTTGTCTATTTAAATAGTTCAAATAATGAAAGAGAACGCTATCTCAGACAAAGCTGCCACTTTGGTTCTTCAATTTTACCTGACAGTTTAGTTCTTCTGGGTTTGTGCGTCTGTGTGTGGTGTGTATAGTACCACTTCCTCCTTAGCACTGTGCACTCCAAACCACATCAATTCGTACAGAACGAGCTCCACATTTACTTTTCACTAGACTCTGCGCTTAACATTTACAATGCGTGTCCCTCTCCTTCCCCTGTAGTTTCAGCACTATCATTGCCTATATTGACGACCAGTTTGAGCGTTACCTCCACGACGAGAGCGGTCTGAACCGCAGACACATCGTCGACAACCGAGTCCACTGCTGCTTCTATTTCATCTCTCCACTAGGCCATGGGTGAGTGCACACCCACCCAACGTGTTCCTGTCTCCCCCTTGTGGTGATCTTAGTAATTACATGTTTCGATTTCTATCTGTGCCCTGCACTGCTTCAAGTTCTTCCGAGTCCATTCCTTCCCTATTCATTCATTCATTCATTCATTCATTCTTTCATTCATTCTTTCCTAGTCTGAAGCCCCTGGACGTCCAGTTCATGAAGGCCATCCACAACAAGGTTAATGTGGTTCCAGTCATCGCCAAAGCTGACACGCTCACCCTCAGGGAACGAGAGAGACTCAAGCGCAGGGTAAGGATGGCATGGTGGTGATGATGATGATGATTATATGCACCCACATACACAGTGTTACTCACTCACACTTGCATTCACTCTCATTTTCGTACACAAATTTTCACAAGTTTTTCTTGCTTGCTCACTTCCTTCGCATTCTCTTGCTATCTCTGTCCATTACTAATGTTAGTTTTATTTGTTTGCTATTGTTTTAATTCAGTGTTTTCTCTCAGCAATTTCCCACAAACATACTGTATTTGATTGCCTTACGAGCGTTTTTCCTGAAAGAGGTGTGTGTGTGTGTGTGTAGATCTTGGATGAGATCGATGAGCATGGAATCAAGATCTACCACCTGCCCGATGCCGAGTCTGACGAGGATGAAGACTTCAAGGAGCAGACCAGGATTCTCAAGGTGACCAAGCTTCATCCGTGACTAACAGGCTTGTCTGGTTATGCCGTTTTAGTTACGATTACCAGCACAGTATTGTTTTATTGAACACCATACTCCTCTTCCAGTCCTATGGCCAGGACACTATATCATGCAATATCACATTTACAGTTTTAACAAGCCTTGTTCGTCCTTGTGCTAATATCAATCATAAGCCTTTGTGTATCACAGTTTTTAACCAAGTTTATGAGGTGTTGTTTTTTTACACAGGTAACGCAACTGAAACAAATAAAAGGTATATGTAAAACATGAGGAACCATTGTACACTTAACTAATTCACACGTTCAACTCCTCTCCCAGGCCAGTATCCCCTTTGCGGTGGTGGGCTCCAACCAACAGATCGAGGCCAAGGGTAAGAAGGTCAGAGGGCGCCTGTACCCCTGGGGAGTGGTGGAGGTGGAGAACCCCGAGCACAATGACTTCCTCAAGCTCCGCACCATGCTCATGTGAGTGTCTGGATGTGACGGTCAATGGAAAATGGTTTAAAGAAATACAATAAACTTTTTAGGACAGAGTAGGGAGATATTTAACCTTTGTTTATGCACTAATCGTTTCAGTGATTGATTTGAGTGACACTTCTTTGCCCTTTTTTTATGAGCTACCTACATTCTGTTTTAAGAATGAGCTAGGCAAGGGAGGATGATAAAAAAAAACGGAAAAAAAACATTATAGTTTACACATTTTATGCGTTTATGCGTCAACTGACTTTGTTTTGACTAATTTTATTGACACCCCCATCAGCACCCACATGCAGGACCTCCAGGAAGTGACCCAGGACCTGCACTACGAGAACTTCCGCTCGGAGCGCCTCAAACGGGGCGGCAGGTTGTCATCCCATGGTTACATTCTGCCTCTGTCTCCTGTGTACGTATCTGTCTGTCTGCTGGCCTTTCTGCACCTGACCTCCCCTCCCTCACAACCTTAAGACCGCCCCGCTGCCCTCTTGAAGCTAAATGAAGGAAAAAATATTTGATGTTAAAAAAACTTAAAAGAGTTCAACATAGATAACCTTTATTAGAATCTATCTTTTTACAAGTAATGGGACCTATTTGTTAATGCATTTCCAAGCGTTCTTTTGCCCCAGTCATTATATTGGGCTTAAGTGACAAAGAAGCCATAGATCACATGTTACAAGATCTTAAGCTTATTCTTATAGGGAAGTTGCATGTTTTAGAGTTAAGCACCAACAGAAGGGTCTCAAAGAACAAGTCTCTTGTCGGTCCTCTCCATCACGATTGCCAAGGTGAACTACTTTTTGTTTTTCATCAAAACATTTTTTATTTAAATATATTTCAGTTTATTTAATTTCTTTTGCATGTTGATGAGTATAATTTGACCTGGGTAGTTGTTTAGTGCTAGACAATGGAAAAGATTTATAGTTCAACTGCCATGTGGACCTTTTAGAGGTGGGTGGGTTCTCTGGGAATCGTGCCGTGACTGCTTTGTAGTATTGACAACCAGTTTATCATCATCTAACCTAGTCTGAGTAGATCGCCATTTAACCTCACCAATATAGATAGGCCAATAGGATTCTTTTTGAAGACCATCTTTTAAAGCCAATCCAGGAGATAGGAAGTGGGTTGACTTCTGGTTCCCATTGGCTGGCCATCTGTCCAATCAATGATGGCTGTCTGGTTTGGTTTGTCCAATCCCGTGAGTGGACTGTTGGAGGTATCTTTTATTTGTATCTATTGGGGGAGGTACCACTTCTTCTGATCCTTTTTCTTCGGCACTTGCTGCTTTAACTCTTGAATGTAGCTTGCGTAGCTGTAGCTTTCCTCTTATCACTTGTTAAGACATTCTATAGCTTCCATGTTTCCTCTCCTCTCCTCACTTTCATCTTATTTATTTGACACTTAGTGACTAACTCACTCCTTACTTAACTTTCTATGTGTTGCTTTCGTCACACCTTGCTTGCTACTACTTCGGAACAGCACTACACTAAACACACGTGCTGCACACACTCACCGCACCCACTCACCCTCAGGATGTACCAGTGCATGGTGGGGTTTTCAACCACCTACTGCTTCTGTCTGCCTCTAAAGCTTCTTGTTTAATGAACTGTATCTTAACAGATTAAGCTGTTTCACAAAAATCTATTTTGAAATTGCCCCTTTAGGGTTATTTATGTTAAGTGCCATCAGTGATACAGTTTTCAGGCATAGATATGTAAATTAACTTGATTTATCAATCTTTCCAGGAATGGGCCGGAGCCAGAGGAAATGGACAAGGATATTATCCTACAGGAGAAGGAGGCTGAGGTGGGAACATTCTTTAACATGAGTGCTCTCACTCACCACCATATTGTAGCACAACCATATTCTATTAGGGTTTGAACATGAGTATCGTGTCACCCTTTGTGCCCCTGATCAGTTTCAGTGTTTGTTTTTTTTAATGGCATTGATTTACAAAAACTTGTCAAGGAAGTTTATTTTTATTTTTATAATAGTCAGCGATGACTGTAACGTTCCTAAATATGTGTGTTGTAACAACAATCATTTTTATTACGTATGTAAAAAGTTAAAATGTGACTATACCAAATTCTTCTCCAGACAAAAATGTCATAAAAGAACGTCGAGTAAATATAAATGTCAGGTCTGCCAGTTGCTGATGATGGTCAGCTTTTCTTACTTTTTTTCCAAAAGAACGTTGTTTGAATTAAATAATCCAATCATAAAACATGTAACTACTACCGTGAAGTACCGTAAAATGCACACTTATCATTGGCAACCACCGGTTAACAAAGTTCAATATTTTAATTTTCATTCCCAGGTGCAAGATGCAGTTAGAACCAGTTGAATAGCGTGGCCCTGGCAGTTGTAATCATTATACACCTTTAGATTTAAATACTAACTAGTGATATAATGAACAAATCTACAAAGGTTATGTAATACAGCTTAGGTTTAATGACAAATGTTCAAATGTTATTCATTGTGCAGATTAAAATGTCATTGGCAAAAATTTATCAGAATGGCGTGACTAAATTTTACTGTTTAAACCGCATTTGATCAAAACCTGTGTTTCAATTAACACTGGTCAGTTTAGAGGTGCTGCTGCCAATTTAGTTTCAGTTTCTTGCTGCTCCGATTCAAAATGGCCATGGTGTTGGGATCTCTAGTTTTCTATACGTTCTAATTCTATGTAACCCCCCACGTGTCCAGCTGAGGAGAATGCAGGACATGATCGCTAAGATGCAGGCCCAGATGCTGAAACACGATGGAGATGGAGATGCTCCCCATGCCTAAACCCCCCACAACGGTGAGAACACACACACACACACACACAAAGATTCAACATGATGAAACAATCAATTATAAAAAACCTTTACAAGGTAAATACTTCATGAGCTGACAAATTGTGCCCTATCTTTCAGGGTTTGAAGCTGTTACTTGAGCTTTGCCAGATATAAATGGATGGACTGACGGATAAAAACAAAAAAGGATTGAAAGCAGGAGAAAGATACTGGTTCTCGACTCGTCGCTATCTTAGTTTATTACACTCCTACTTTGGATTTGGAGTTTTTTTCCTTCTTTTTTTTTGTTTTATTGTCTTTCTTTTTTGAATATATACAAGCAGTGTTATGTTTTTATATTTACACGCATTGAATTGCTCATTCTAATGTGTACATTTTTTTATTTGATTCTTTTGGACAATTGCCAGTTACTTAAACGAAGGACACAAGTTTTGTTTTTTAAACCAGTCTTGTTTAAATAGAACCACACTTTTAACAAATGTAATCTTTTTGCTGTTGAGAAAGCCAAACTCTGCTGCTCTTCATTGGGTCTGTTGGCCCTAAAACCCATCACAAATCATGCGCTAAATGTCCACTTGCTCCCAAGTTGCAAGCGGAAAAAAAAAGCCAACTGTGAAATCAAGCTCCTTTTTTTCCAGGAGCGTAAAAAACTAAATAGGTAATCTATTTTTGTATTAGTTGCCATACTAATATTTTAATGATTATATCTATCTATTAAATATACATACATACATACATACATACATAAAAGCAGAAGAACATGGGTTTGTTAAGTTTCGAGGGTTCTTCCTAGAAATAGTGATTGAATATCCCAGTCACCTGCATGCTAACCCCTGGTCTGAAGAAGTGGTAATATTGTTACAAATGCCAGGCTGCCTGGTTGACTGATTTCATGTAACCTCTGACCTCTCCACATTATTCTACTGTAGCCTAGACTTATGAAGGAAAAGACAAACAGTGGTGTATTCTTTACTGTAACATGCCTCTATGGAAAATGGTACAGCCCCTTGGATGTCTCGCCCTTGCCTATTGTGAAGTGACAATTCTAAGATAGGATGGGTGAATGTCTTCACAAAGTGATGCTGATGGAGATAAGCTAACAAACATTGTACCCCCATTTAAACAAATTATTTTTAGATATGGAATAAAGTTACCAAACGAGTGTGGTTTTGGAGGTTGTGCTGTTAACAGAGTACTGTTCTTGCTGTTTATCCTCCTGTTTTCATATGGTTATATGTCTGTGGGGGGAAGAGCATTTAGACTGTAGCCCCTGTTCCTACACCAGCCATGCCAGAGTAATTAACATTCCAATTCCACTCTTTTGATCAATGTGATGATAAAGTACCAAATAAAAGTTGTTATTGATGCGTTATCTCTTGTACAGGAGTTTGTAGTAAACGAAATATTTACTGTTGAACAGATTTTCATGTTCTGTGTAGAACGTATAATCCTTCTCTGGTTTCCTCCCAACACAGTTTGATACATTATCAAACTTTTAGAATCAGACTATCACTCACATTGGCCTGAGAATCTTAATAAATACTGTCAGTCAGGAAATAAAACAGACAAAACTGATGTCTAGACACTTGGATCCTTATAATAAACTCACTATAAAATAAGCATGACACACAAGTGTTTGCCATAGACTTTATTACAGGCTCCTGTTTCTTCAGTCTGGCCAGGTATGTGCACCGCTCTCAATTTCATGGCTTTTTCTCTCTTAAATACTCTCCGCTCTATAAAGAAAAACTGTAAAAATATTTAATTATAACTAATTTAAAAGATCTCTTAAGGGAGAGGGATGGGGCAGAGGAAGGCGTTTATTTCTGTGGTTCTTGATGGATTTTGGGAAGAGGTGGGGCTAAGGTATTGGGGTTACATTCAGTACATCTTCACCGGGAGGAAGGAGTTGTGTTACAGTTTAAGGAAAACCTGAAAGAACAGAAACCAAGAAAGAGAGTAAGTTAGACTTGAAAGCATGCAAGAGCAACTAGGGCATTTGTGTCCATACTGCAATGCTCATAAACAATGCTTCCTTTACATGAACACTGGGCTTGAGAGGTATCAATTTCTTAATGTACAGAGCAGAGTGTCATTCATATTTTAATGTGTAAATCTATTTTGGCAAATAAAAGCGATGCAGATTTTTATATATATTTTTATATATTTACATTTTCATTCTTTCAATATGTGAGTCTGACGCTATGCTTTCGAGTTTGCTAAGGGCTTGGATTCTCAGATCTCTCACCGGCACACTCGCTCCATCATGTGTGTGACGAGGCGGTCGGAGATGCCGGGACAGGACTCCTCGGCCAGATTAAAGGCGTTCTCCAGCTCCTCGATGGCGCCCGCGCCGCCGCCACTCGCCTTACGCTTTTCTTTCAACTAAAGGGGCAGGAACACAGTGGGAAGAGGACGATCGGATTTAGGGGGTTGAAACTAGAGTGTGTTTGTGGATGAGTGAGCGGTCGACCCGTCCCACATTAACACCTGTCCCATCTGAAAACGCAGTGTTGTGTGTGTGTGTGTGTGTGTGTGGTGATTGCACAGGTTTAGATCGAGACGTGGTTTTTATGCAGTGCTACGTCTCCGCTTGCTTTCCAACCTTTTGTCTTGTTAGTGTGCTGCTGATTTACTCGTTTTATTTACATATTTAAATTTTACTGTAAGTTGAACTCTCAAGTAAAATGTATGATTATTATTATTACATCTTTTAGTTACCTCTCTGAATATAGGCGTGACCAGGGAGGATAAACACTGCGACTTGGGTTGCCTTTTCACTGAATCAGAGGGCTAAAAGGAAGAAAAACAAAGGTTCCCACATTATCTCCATAAGTATTTATGTCTAAAAACACCCAAAATCCAATAAATGAGAAGGTCTTACCTCTGCATCTGTGTGTGTATGAACATCTTGATTCTAAATCTCTGTGTATATGTATGTACATGTCTGGGTGTGTGTGTGTGTGCGAGAGAGAGAGGTAGGGAGGAGAGAAAATGAGAGAATGTCTTACCTCTGCATCTGTGTGTGTATTAAAATCTTGATTCTATATCTGTGTGTATGTTTATTTATGTGTGTGTGAGAGAGAGAGAGACGGAGAGAGAATGTCTTACCTCTGTATCTGTGTGCGTGTAGCCTTTTTGCAGCTTGTTCATAGATCTGGGTCTGACTGTGGGGAAGGTCCACATTGGACACTGGTTGTCATCACCATCAGCATCCCTATAAGAGAGATGGAGGGATGGATGATGATGGAAGATTACGGATTTTTATGAACGCCAGACACGAGTCCAAATCAATGATACATGATTTTGGAGTGTGTGCGTGTGTTTTCAAATGTGCGTGTATGAATTACAAAACTCATTGGGTATGTTTGAAGTAGCAGCTCTGTAAACGTGCCACATTTGTAGCTCCACCAGACCCTGGATGAAAGTGTGTGTGTGTGTGTGTGTGTGTCAATGGGTCGAGGGCTGTAATTTCCCACAGAAGCCTACATGTCCGAGTCGTCCGAGCTGGACTCCTCTCCGTGTCCCTCGGAGCGCCAGCGGCGGTAGCGGTCGATGAGTTCTGTCAGGTAGGGCGTCTTCTTGGTGTAGCGCGTGATAAACTTGTGTTTCAGCAGCTCCTTGGCTGTCGGCCTCTGAAACAAGGGGGAAAGGGAGACCCACCGACACACAAAGACGAGCATTCAGCCTACTGTTTGCTTCGATGTCATCAGCGTTTCACGTTCGTTCTCCTAGTAAATGTACTGGCAGCACTGAGTGCGTATCGATTAACAGTGCTGCCATGAGTGTGTCAGGCTTAGCCAAGGAGACCCCTTTCTTTGCTCACGAAGTCCCATGGGAAGTATTTCCCATGTTGCCATGGGCAACAGTGAAATCGGCTAGGTTCAAGTTGTTCTTGGCCTTGCTCGGTAGATAAAAAAGGACACCAAAGGCCAACATGAGACAGAAAATCTCCTTCCTCAGTTACACAAGAGAGGCGGGGGGGAGGGAGAGAAAGAGAAGGAGAGAAAAAAAAAGCCCCTTCCTTCCTGTTTTCCCACTCGTACCCATAGCAACTCTAAGAAAACACTTCACTCACAAAGCGAGGGTCTTTATTGAGGCAGGCCTCCACAAACTCTTTGAAGGGTTTGCTGTAGGAGCCCTCCAGAGTGGGAGGAGTGTTCTTGGGGATGAGGAAGAGGACCCTCATGGGGTGCAGGTCCGAGTTTGGTGGCTCTCCTTTGGCCAACTCGATGGCAGTGATTCCCAGGGACCAGATGTCTGCCTGTAAAGGGCATGTGACATGTGTGCAGTGAGTTTGAAGTCACATGGGGCATGCAGATAGATACAGTGCACACGGACAGGACTATGTCACTTAAGGTGAGAAACCCAGAGTGCAAAGCTATTAGTACTAGTAACCATTTAACCCACCACCAAACAAAAACAATGTCACAGTCCTCTTTGTTGGAATGCTGAATCCTGCTAGGACTATGGACAAACCTTAGGCTTAAAGTCCTTAGACTGACTGTGTTAACTTACTATGGAACATCACAAGCCTAAAGCTGACCTATAGAGTATGGCCCGCGTCCCTATAGTCTCACCTTGAAGTCGTAGGCCGACTGTTTGATGACCTCTGGAGCCATCCAAAAAGGCGTGCCCACAAATGTGTTCCTCTTGATCTGAGTGTCGGTCAGCTGACCGGCCACACCAAAGTCGGCCAGCTTCACCTCGCCCTGCTCTGACAGCAACACGTTGGCAGCTAGGAAACATAGATGTTACATACAGTGAAACTCTCTGTTTTACTAAATACCGCATGTATTTCTGTTTTATTAAATTTTTATAAAAACATTGTGAAGTGTTTCTCTTGTAAAAAACATTTTTTTCCTGGATTTCCTTTGTATAGTGTTCTTTCCCTCTAAGTCTAAGCACTCTAATTCCTCAATTCTATTTTTATGTTTTGTGATATGCATCATGCTATTTATGTATAACTATCATACAGTATTCAAACCCCATTTAAATATTTAAGCAGAAATTCCAGTGGATAGCCCACTAAGCATGTCACAGCTTTAACACAGTCAAACAGGAATACTCTCCATATGCGATGGCGCCATGTCAGTGAAGTGGCACATTTTTATTGGATCATTCAAATAACGTGCAAACCATTTACGGCCTAACCCCACCCCTCCTGCCAAACCCCCTTTTCATTACCCAACACTCCCTATGTCCGACCTTTGATATCTCTGTGAATCTTCCTTTCAGAGTGCAGGTACTCCAGTCCCTTCAGGATTTCCCTCAGAATGGTGGCAATGTACGTCTCCTCCAAAGGCCCAGGACGCAGCTAGGACGTGAACAGGAAAAAGACAGAGAGATGGGGAGACGTAATAAGGAGAGAGATAAAAATGGAGATAGAGCAAAAGAAAAGAGAGCGTGAGAGAGAAAGAAAGAAAGAAAGAAAGAAAGAAAGAAAGAAAGAAAGAAAGAAAGAAAGAAGTGTCAAAGGGGCAGGATAGCACAGATAGTACATTATAAGCTGCCGTCCATAATTTATATTAGTAGCTGTGAGCAGTGAGTAGTCTTACCAGGTCCAGAGCCGAACCGCCTCCTAGATACTCCATAATGATCCACAGCTTGGTGCTCTGGAAACACACAGACCAGCAAAGCAAATTCCCTTTTAGGTCCCTCAACTGCAACCTTGGCCAGTTAGTAACTTATCAAAAGATACATTTTAGCTTGTGCGGCACCAAAATGTGAAAGTAAATATGGTCAAAATGGTAGATGGATGCAGAGGATCAGTGCACCAAACACATCGATTCGAGTCATTTTTACTGCTCTGAGTTATGTTTTCCTCCTATCCTCATATTCACCTGCAGGTACGATCCATAGCACTTGCCGCTTGATGACAGAGGTGCTGTCCCACTGCATGAGCAGGGGCCTCTCCTGCTGGTTGTGTGTCATGTGATATATGTGTGTGAAGTGTGTGTGTACCTTCAGGTATGATCCATAGTACTTGGTGACAAAGGGGCTGTCACACTGACTGAGCACGGTGATCTCCTGCTGGATGTCCTCGATCTCGTCCTCCGCCTCCTCCAGGTCAATGATCTTGATGGCCACCACCTCCTTACTGTGATTGTTGATGCCCTTGTAGACCTCTCCGAAGGAGCCTTTCCCGATGCGCTCCTGCTTTGTGAAGTACTCCTCCGGATCCAGGCGGGAATTCTGAATGCCAAGTTTACATTTAAATATAAAGATCTTCCCTTCTTTTTTTAATGGACAGAACGAGTCCAACTTAATACATATTATCAGAAATATCCCTGAGGGCAAACGAAAAATCTGTGTACTTATCATGTAATACTTTAACATATCCTAATCTGTCAGAGAGAGAGAGAGAGATTATCTCAACAGGATAGCAGACGCTAATGTTTTTGGTGAGTATGTGCAGTGTCTGTGGGGAGTGCATTTGCACTCTAGCCTCCCATTAGAGAAGGTACGGGCAAAATACTCCCGGTTTAAAATCTCGGCTAATGAATTAAAAAGGTTTGGTGAGTGACTATTCATCACATAAGTGCCGTCAATTTGATAACTATACTTCCGTCCTTGGATCATTTTGGAGATGCATTTGTGAGACAAGGGGTTTGATTCAATTAAACACTTGTGGCACTGTAACAGTGTCAGTGGTATGAATCTATCACTACTATTACAGTTTTCAACCATCCCTTATCTAGATGTGTGATATATGGCATGTGCAATATTCCATTTTAGCAGATATTATGATACTTTGGACAACATTATGTCATGGTGACACACAACAACAGTAAGATCCTTTCGGGACACTTATCTTATTATTACTTTACTAGCGAATTGATTACTACACCCATTCACAACGTTACATAGACCTAGCCTAACGTAACTCTAATGCAATATATTTTGTGGCATGACAAGGTTTATGGATTATAATTGAATAAATCATTATTCAAAATTGCGCTTTAGAGCTTTTGTTTTACTGGGAAATTAATAACGTGTGTTTTTCTTTTTGGCACAAAAATCATTTAAAAAAAAGTGCCTTAATGAAACCACGCCCATAAGAGAACATCAAGCATCTGCATGTAGTTTCAATGTATTGAATAACTTATTTTGGGGTTTAATGATGAAACGTTAGGGCACCCACACCAATTTCTTACTTACTCCTGGATTTTATTCAATGAAAGCCCGAACTAGTCATGGGGGTTCGACTGGCTTGGTCAGGAAAGAAGGGAGGTGACAGTGAATGGGGAATCGTTTACTGTACCTGGTTCTGCATATCCCGGAGGTGCGCCATACCATAGAGAGATTTGACAGAAAATAGGGCCGCCTCAGCCCTCTCTGTCGGAGGGAGCAAGTTGTTCAATTCCTTTCTATTATTTCCTCCTGTCCAACACTCAGTTAGCTGCCAAGAAAGCTAGCTGGCTAGCTAGACAGATAAACACTAGGTCCAGGGGCTGTCAACTCCGCGAATTGTTTTTCGGCCTCCAAGTCCCTCAACGACGGAGCCCACAGCCCGGCGACAAAACCAGCTATGTATCGTGTAACTCCATGTATTACAGCGGCAGTGAACAGTGAAAAAAGGTTTCCGTTTATTAATATTTAACTCCCATCAAGGACCACTCTGCCTCTTCTTCATTTGAGGCTTGAGGACAAAATAATAGCGCGGAGAGCGCATGCGTACTGAACTATTTTCGGCGTGTAGGTTTGTGGGAGTTGTATTTCCATTCCATTGTTTCAATAAATTCTCCTTAGTTTTTCCCCTAATTATACTTTTGTACTCTACCAATGATATAACATATTCAGCATTGTGCCTTTCCTGTAAATAAGCAGATAATTAAGACACTTAAGGATCCACTCAGTGAGGTATGAATGTGTCAGACAGGGAAAGAGTGCCATAGACAAAGAAGGCTGTTAGGACAAATCTGTAAAAATGCTCAATAGATAAGGTTACATTTTTACACATTTTATTTGGATAAATTAATACGACGTCTCAGCAGAACAGCATGACAAATTGACTGCATGCGTGCCTCGCGTTCTATATACCCTCTGGGATTAATGAGCTCTTACTTGTGAAGGTGTAAGGCTTTATCTTTCTGTAAGAACAACGAACAATGTAGCATTTGCATTGAAATATATATATATATATATACATATACATTTATGAAAAAATAAGTTAGGTAGGGCCACATAGATTTAGGTCCTAGGAAGTTTTTGAAAAGCTATTTTGAGGGCAACACTGTTCACATGATGGTCCTTTCAAAATAATATTATGTTTCTGTTATTCCATCAATGTACATGGTAGGAAGACGTATACAGGCAATAAAGTTAAGTCTATGGGCTAATTCAAGTTATGAAGGTGTTTAATATAGAATTCTACTCAATTTCTACCCTGGCTCATGGCAGAAGCTCTAGTTAATTACAAAACGAACACTCCCACGCTTAATTATCAGTGGGCGCTGATAGGAAGGTGGAGCGAGACGGCACAAGCATGCTGAATTTGCGCTCCTCCTTTCCTCATCATAATCCCAGTCGAGTGCTAGTCAGACAAGGAAACTGAAGAGAGATCTTCAGTATGTAGACTTCTGCAGTAAGCCTGTTTTCTGAGGAAGCGTGTTAGGCGCAAGTTAGGCTATTTTTATTTACAAGCGGCTGTTTTTACGCGGTGTGACTTGTCATTCCCTAGTGTCGGTAGTTTTGGCATGGATGTGGAGGCAACATGAGTTAGTTGAGCTGTGAGATTGCAGCCCCGTGGTGTCGAGGACCATTTTGGAAGAATATCAATATTTTGGGGCAGAAAGCAAAACAGGGACTTGGATTCGCATGGAAAAAGACTTCCAGGTAAATTGATTGAATTGCACGTTGTTGCAGCAGGTAAAACGTAACCTTTTTTAAGAATTGCCATTTAAATTGAACGGTAATTGAGGAAGCTTAGTTCTGTGTGTGTATGAGGTCCGAAAATCTCTGCATGTGTGTCATGTATGAAAGTGAGTGCAAGAGTATCATATATTAAAATAACTCAAGGCTCGGACTTTAAGGCCCTGTTTAAGGCCGCAGTCTTATTTTTCTTATCCATCCATTCATTGCTGGTTCCTCGATAGTCCCCTGTTCCCGCTGTTCTGTTTAAGGCTTCACTGCTGACTATTGCATAATCAAGATGTACCAACATCAATCTGTAGGCCCAGACATGAGTCATATTTATCTCTAAATATTCCTCAGACAATGTCTTATGTAAGTTTCAAGCAACAGATCAGATTGTGTTTTGACTTGCCCTGATACAGAACTCCGGCTGTTCAGAACACTGCTACTGTTACTCAAGCCTCAGTACTGTAGTTGCCATAGTACCTTTTATATAATGACAATGCTCATGACAATCCCACGATTTGATTTTTGTCCAATTCTATTATTGGAATCCTCAGCTTTATGGTGAGGTAGACCGACTTGAACAATAGAGCACTGATATTTTTCATACATTTGAAATATCCTAATATAGAAGTGTGATGCTCTTTCTAACAGTGTTGATCAATCTGCTTTGTGACGTCCACACTCGAGCCATCCAGAAATAAGGAGGGCACATTTAACCTGTGATCCGGCCTTGACCTTGGCATTGACCCTTGACCTCCAGCTGACCAAAGGCAAACATGGAGGTCCTCCGAAGGTCTTCTGTGTTTGCAGCCGAGGTCATAGACGTGTTCGACCGTTCTCTCTCGGAGAAGGAGCTGGCATCTCAGTCCAAGGCGCTGTGTAGAGACTACATCCATTCCAGACTGACTCAGGCCGGGCTGAATTTCTCCTGTGAGCTCAATTTCCCCAGAACCCCATCTGCACTTTCTGAAGTATCGGGGATACTCCTCTGTCTTGGTAAGAACTTGGTGAAGCCTATGTATTCTTGTGGAGTTGGATGTAGCTTTACGCTTGTTTACAGTTACATCGTAATTGCACCTAGTAAAACAGTTGTCTTTCCATTATCAAACATAAGAAACAGAGTCTATTGCTACAGTGGTGTGAAGCACACACAGTGCATGTACTTTAAACAACCACAACAATGTTAATGTTCGCATCCAATGTTCTGTCTGAGAAGCAGACGGTTTTGTAAGAAGACAATAAATATGAAACTCAAATGTTGGGTTTAATATATGGGAGTCTGTATAAAAAAGCTTCCCGTTGTGTCCTATAGTTTTGGCCGTTATTGGTTTAGACTTGCTTGGAGCCTGTGTCACTGTTCGCCTATGGAAGTGTGCCATGCAACGTCTTATCATGCGCCATCTATTTAACTAGCTTAATCTACTAGGCTGTGGCAGGGTTTCTCCTGTGACCCTTGTACAGGAGTTGACTTTGTACACTATATGGTGGTTTTGCCCTCGTCATGTATGTTTAGGCTTGACGTCAATTATGGAGTGATTTTGGTATGTGGCCTTTTACATGCTGAATGTTTATCAGTATTGCGTATGTTGCAAGCATGTACCATAACTGAATTTAAATATAGATCCAATAAACCTGTATAGTTGTTTACTGTTGGTCACACAGGATTACATTGTATATAAGAGGGATACAATGAAATCATTTATGATGCCTACCTTGATCTAAACAGCTACCTGCAATAAGATGGGGGCCAAGTAAACAGATTCCTACCCATTATTAAGAAGGGTGAATCATTTTTTTTTCTTCTGTTGTGCCAGTGGCCCATCCCACACGCTATGAATCTGACAACACAAACAAAAGTGAGTATTCTTAAGTAAAAACTAAACAAATATATGGATCAATACCGTTCACCACATAGGGAGTGCTTTAACTGAAAATCCCTATATGTAGAAAGTTCAGTTGGCATGACGGTGCTTTGTCATGTTTGTCCCAGAATGCAACAAGTGGTAGACTTGTTATTTTTCTAAAAACCCTAAACTACAACCACTAACGTATGAAAGGCAGTGTGTAGGCGAGATAGAAATACTGTAGCCTATTTGTGCTAATTTTATTTTTTCACGTTGGTTGAGCTTGCCTGCTTGTCTCTCTCTCTCTGTTGCCAAGGTGACGAGCTGGAGTGCATGCGACCCAGTCTGTACAGGAACGTGGCGCGGCAGCTCAACATCTCCGTAGCTTCAGAGGGCATGGTGTCTGACGCCCTTGTCGCCGTGGCAACCGAGATCTTCTCCGCAGGTGAGAAGTCTGAACTGATGAAAATTAATATGTCTGAATTGATAACTTCTAAAAGATCTGGCCTTCGCCTGCTTTTGGACCATTGGGCACATTTGAAAATGGTATATATCAAAGAAGAATAACTTGGCCAACATTAGTATTACGTTTGTCACAATGCAATGTTGTAATATTGTTAATTTGTTTTTACACCTTTGAAATTATCCCACTGAAGATTAATTGCATTTAGGGAATCCCCATACAAGTGTTCGCTAATGCTAGCAAATGCTAGCCTGGCAAAATAAATTCTTGTTGCAGAAGCACTGTCATTGTGAGATTCTGATAACAGGAGTGCCCTTTTATGGGTGGTAATTGATAGTAAGGTGGCCTATGGCTGTGACTTCTGTGAATTAATAAGGAGGTTGTGAAGGAGACAAGGCTGACCTATGCTGTGCCTCTAGCCTTTTGGGGTACGGAGTCGATGGAAGGATTATAAATGTTTTGGTACACAACCTGCAGCTGACAGCATGTGTATTCTATGTCTTTTATTCCAACAACTTTCTAACCTATTTTTTTCTTTGTTTCCCCACCTACAGTATACGCATTTGAGCCCCCCTTTCTTTGCAAGGGGACATATACTGTGTACACTTAGCTAAAATACTATGTACAGTGTACACTTAACTAAACGTGTTAAGAAGAGCCTTGCCTAATTACAAATGCCTCGCTGCCTTGCACTCTGATGTAGAGTGGTATACACACTACAGGCGATATGAGGCTGCATGCTGATTCATGCCCTGACGCTGATGACTACTTGATATTTTGTTCCTTTTAAGCAGCACAACTGTACTGCACATTTAGTTTCTGGGTAGGGTGTTCCAAGCTTGGTTCACTCTTTTTCTAGAACATACAGCCAGTCCTTTGGAACATTTCATGTCTAGGAAGGTTAGGGAAATGGAAGTAGCTTGCCAGATAAGAGGACATTTGTTGAATAACTTTACGGTTATGGGTGTTTAGTTGGGAACAAATAAATGTCCACTCTTCAGAAGTGAAAAACATGGATGAAGATCAAGAATCCAAACTTTTTTCTGTTTATGGAAAGATAAAAATAGAGTGAACTCCCTTTTACAATCTTTTTTTTTTTGCTTGAATTTCAGCAACTATGTGACGGCTATGACGTTGCAAATAAGTAATTTTAGGATCACCATGAGATTCCTTCCAAAGAAAAAACAAGCACTTGTGATGGGGGTTAAAATGGTAGCTGCAAAGAGAATATTTATGTAGAGATTGTGGGCTTGTACATGCCTTGCCTAAATGCCTCTCAACTACTTATTTGGTCTGATAATAATCTTTCCAAAACAAAATCGGAAATAGAATGAGCATTGGCTGATACTTATCAGACGGTGCAAGAAGTGGTTTAATGGTTCTGAACAATCAACTTTTGTTTTGTGGACTAGTGTGTAGAGTATATGGTTAAACCAATCACATAAGTAGTTTTCATGTTGCCCTCTTTTTTTTGCTACAACTTGTTGCCACAGCATGCTAATCTGAGGCTGTCCGTTTCACCCCCCACCCTTCTCTCTCTCTCCTCCCTCTACTTGTCCTTATCCCAGACAATCTTCTGTCTATTCTTGGCTGTTCTTTGAACCCAGGGTCAGGGAACTTAGAGGGAGGTTAGACGTAGCATGACCTGGCTGCCAGAATACAGGATCTGGTTGTCTAAAGTTGCCATTAGCAAATCTTAATATCAATTTAAAAAGTGAAACTGTTGGTTTATGCCGTAAACAAAAATTAAACACATTGGTATGCATGTGGCAAAAAATAAGCTACAACAGTAATATTTCTCTTTTAGTTTGTCTTTATCTTTACTCAGTGTCAGCTGAGAACGAATTATCTTTTATTCTTTATTGGCCAGCTCTGTAGAGTTATCATTAAAGAAGGTGGGACAGTGTGGCTTCTGACCCAGATCATTATACTGATCTCTGGATTTGGGTTAGGCAGAACAACGGCCTCTCCTTGCTCTTCCAGCCTTGTAAACCAGGGCGGCTACAGGCGCTGATCCTGCCTCCATTATGGGCTAAAATCAGGCTAATGCCATTAACCTTTCTGTTGCATCACAATCTTCGCACTACTATTGAATGTCATTGAACTAAAGGAATATAGTTAAGTCATTCCTGGCTGGCCACCACCATTTCAATACGTAAGGGGATTTAGTGTATAGGTGCATTTGATCTCATTTGAGGCAGACTTGTAGAGGGATGAACTGGACGTCTGAAAAGATCCAACGGTTTCCATTTGAGTACAGGGTTGTTTTAGCGGGTCTATTATACTGTACTTTCCACTGAATCTTAATGATAGCTGTGACTCATTGTTTGAGTGGGCAGTAGAACACTGACAAAAGAAAGGTAAAGTGGGAGGTAGTGTCTTGAAATAAAATACCTTATGTTTCTGTAATTGTTCTGTTTTTTTAACATGTATGTATTTTTTTTTGTGGGAAAGACTTTCATATTAGATTCATAAACTTATAAAGCATGGCCTGAGATTCAAACTAATGTAATCCAGGTGTAAAAACGGTGACTGATAGACACTGCTGTTTCCCGTGTCTGTTTGTTCGGTTTTTGTTGAATTAATGCTCTTTGTTTCCGTTACTTTATTCAAAACGTTTTTAAAACAATGTGGTTTACTCTGCCACATAGCTTTTTGTCTCTAACCTCAACACAATGTTGCATAAAAAATAAGAAAATTTTCCTTATCTAAATACAACTCTCCTGATTTTGTTTTCCTCTTCTCTTTTTTTCTCCCCATTTTCAGGTATCACATGGGGAAAAGTGGTGGCTATGTACGCGGTAGCTGGTGCTCTGGCTGTGGACTGTGTACGACAAGGCCAACTAGCTGTGGTGTACACTATAGTGGCCAGCTTGGGACAGTTTGTTCGCAAATTTCTGGCTCCTTGGCTGAAAAGAAGGGGAGGATGGGTGAGTTACTGTACTTTTGATGTTTCCACTTTTTTAACCCAGGTCACTGGGTTGTCTTTTATGGTATACCCAATGAAAATAGATCCCCTATATCACACTCCTTATTCACGGAAACAGCTTTTAAAGTTGGTAGGCCGGTACACATACATACGTTTTTTACTCTGCAATCTTAATATCAGTGTAATACTAGTTTACATAGTCTTATAGTTAGCTAAATGTATCCAGATGATTCCCCTGAGTTTTCTCCCAGTTCCTTGTCCCGTTTCCGTGAAGGTCAGAGTAAAAGTTCATGGCAGGGAAGGTTACGCAGAGTTCTAGTAGCACAAGCATTATGCTCTGGAGTTACAGGCGTTCTTCATGGGTGGGATAGGCTGACAAAGATAATATCAGAGAATATCTGCTACTGTGATACAATGTACATTCTGGCTCTGCTTGGCGTTGAACACTTTCCCTTTACTGGCCTCCACTTGACGCATGGACAAAATGCATGGCCATAGTATGCTTTTCTGAAACAATATTCAGTATTCAAAATATAATTTGAGCTTACTGGTCTCCTTTCCCAGGAAGAGATAGCGAAATGTGTGGTCAAGCTGGACCCGTCACCTGAAACCAGCAGCTCCTGGCTGACCTCTGCTACGGACTCCCTCAAATACTTCCTCACCACTCTGTACGTCTACATTATGAAAGAACAGTGAGGACTAACTCCCCCCCCTGGGGCCTGTTCCTGAGGAGGAAAATGTGGGGCCAACAGGTTAGGGCTCTGCTTTGAAGAGGAAGGGAGACCAGGAAATATCCAGCTTTACTTAGACAGGGGAAACGATGCAGCCTACCGAATAGATTGACTTGAAATGGGAACCTCCACTGTTGAACATGGATGATGGTTAGCGGGCTCGCGTCTTTTTTCTGGTGAAGGGTCATCGATACGTATTTGCCATGTTGTCTGCAACTCTCTCAATAGTTGTGTCTAATCTTAATCCAAAGAGCATTTACAGTGATTTACAAAATGTATAGCTTTAAAACCGTTCATCAGTGTTGGAGCAGTTTACTTAAAAAAAATGTTTGCACATAGTCAAAGCAGTACGCTTGTCCTTTGCAGTATTAAATGATTGGAAAAACGTTTTATATTTGTCACAAATTAGCAGGGTACCACCTCTCCTCCAGCTGTTCAGGTGTCATGTGAGTGGATAGGTCAAATCTAGCGGTTGTTTATATAGCAATCAATAATCTAGTTCTACCAGATCAGTGATTTTTCAAAGGGAGATGAGACGGAAACATCCTCTGGACTTTTTCTACTTTGCATTTGCAGTTCAGGTGACCAGAGATGGAACTTTCCAAGTTGTCTGTTTGCAGTCTGACAGAAATTCAGGTAGCAAGGTATCAGCTTGCATACTTACATGAGAGGTGAGTTAGAAGATTGACGTACCAAGGTGAAACGGTTGGTTTTGTGTAAAATTAATGTCCAGATGGTAGACAATCATTGATTTTAATTTCAAAATTATTCCAGCAATCTGAAATGTTTATTGTGAAACGGGATACATTTTGTTTTGTCAAAACTTAGCTGGGATTTTGGAATCATTCAGTTACCTCTTTGAACATAAATTAGCTATACAACACTGACATCTACTGCCACAAAAAAAGTATTGCACAGTAAAAGGTGTGACTTTACAAGACTTCAATCTCCCATGTTGAAGGTTCACAACCCTTTGTCTCCATATGTTGCTATCTTAACAGTGTATTCATCATGAATTTTATAAAACACCAGTTTCTGATTGGTTTGTTGGACAAATTTAAACATAAATCCTGCATTTGGGCACATTGTTGACGTTCTGTTGTCACACAGGACTCCGAGAGAAATAATGCATCATGCAGTCCGAAGCAGTCCATTTGTCAATCCACTATGCGGTACTTTCAAATTCTTTAGATCAAATCGCACTGGAGTTTGGTTCTATTGACTAGTCTTAACGCAGTAATTGCTGAATGAATGCCACTGATTCGGGACATCGGGTTTGGATTTTTGTGAGAGTATTTTACCATTGTAAATATTTTTCTTTCACCAATTACTTTATTTTTGATTGCTGTAATCTATGCCAGAGCACAGGATTTGAATGGTAGTCCCATAAATGGCTTAAAATTATGGTAATCATTGAATGTATGCTTGTTTTCACTTTCACATTGTTAAATTATTATTTCTTGTCTAAAGTTAGTTTTTTTTTTTATTACTACCCAAAATAAAATTTTAACACTTTACACAGCAGCCAAGTCTTGTCATTGGTTTATTGGAAACCTATGTCATGAAACAATGAAAGATGTAGAAAGAAAAGGTAAACCTACTAACTTCTTATGCCAAGCTTGGTTAGTTATACAAATAAAATGTATTATTATTTGAGGGAAATAACTCTTTAAACTAAGGAGGAGAAAGCTTTGCACACTGTTTTTAATCAACATAACTGCCATACTAATGCACGAAATACTGGGTCAAGCATATTAGAGTTTGATTAAGCTCTGTCAGTATAACCCTGTAGCCTGTAACATGTTTCAGCCATTAGTCCATTTCTTTGACCTTCCAAAGCGATTTGAAACATGTATTAGCATTGATGTTTGACCTAGGATGTAACAGTTCGATATACAGTGTCTTTTAACAAAATCAAACTTAAGACCATCTGATTAAGATGATCGTCGATAGACTATGTGCAGATGCTGCATCAGTGGCTGGGTGTCTGTTGCCATGGACACGGTCTGTTCCAGCTTCCCGTCTGGCCTGAGCTGAAACACTCTTGAAATCTGAGAGAGAGAGAGAGAGCGAGAGATCGATCCATGTTTCTTGTGTACAGTACATATTATGTTTAAATGGAGGCTTGGTCGGCTATTGTGATAGATCACTGGACATTTCAGAATGTAAAACGCACTTTTGAGTTGCCACAGTACAGTATAATTTGAGTTTGCACCAAAAGTTAAGGCATATTTTCAAATGTTTTCCTATTTAAATTCAACTAACATGGTTAAACCATGGGATTCCAGCGTAATTCAAAGTCGTAGTCTGACCTTCTGTACATGTGGTTCCTTGGCAAAGGAGGTTCTGGCCAAAGATTGGCTGTTTAGAATCAGCTGATGTCCTGTCAGCTCCCCTTCCTCAATCTCCACAAGACCTGTAAGGGAACACACAGTGTGTGCATAAAACAGTGGCATACAGAGTTGCAGAAAAAGACTTGTAAGCAATTTATTTTCTTAGAAAGGCTAGGCTATTTATTTCCCATATAAAAACTTGCGGTATAAAATCAACATTTCTGCCATTTCTTTCATAGCCAGAAAATGAGCCCCAACACACAAACCCCAAGGCTACTTCGAAGCTGTTTTACACTTAATGACTGACTTATCTGAGGGAGCTGGGAACCCAGAGCTCTCTTTGCTGACCAACCTGAGTTCTGCGCAATGATGAAAGCCACTCTGTTGGTCCCTGGCTGAAGCCGAATGAAACCACACTCCCTGTGGAGAGGTTTCTTACTCTCAGCGTGGGCTGCGTTGAACCTGCCATGTATTAAAAATATGGCGAATTTTTATCAGACTAGTGTTTAAAGAGTAAATATTTTAAACAACTTTTTCACCCATAAACATTGCATGAGATGATCAAAAAACATGTTTCAGTATTGCACAGCTGTACACATAATGATATGAATGGCTGCTGAGGCTTATTTCAGCTGTTCTGCCCACATGAAGTTGATGACAGGCTGGCCGACATGGCTAAAGTGCAGAGTCTCCATGTAGCAGAAGGAAGGTATGGAAGGGAAAGCACCCTCTCCAGGTTCATCAGACTCCCAATTCCCTAGCAACCAGTCCAGCGGCAGCAGGGAAGAGTTCAATTCAGCTGAGACACACACACACACACACACACACACACACACACACACAGGGTTCATGTAAGGACACTCATTAGGTGTGCCACAAGAGGCATAGAGACTAAATAACTATTCAATTCAGACATGACAGAGCAAAACCACTTTCCAATGAGTGAAAGGTAACACTTCCTAGGAATTACGTTATTGTATAAAAATACATGGATTGAATCACTATAGTCCTTTGTTTCTTAAGAGCGTTGCATAATGTTGAATCATGAATCAATGTTCTACTCGCTAGTTAAACGAACAATTTAAAAAACAGCTACACAATCATTCATACATACATACATACATACATACATACATACATACATATACATACAACAGTGTGAATCCAATTATTTATGCTTGTAAACTAAAGACTAAATTAAAGACACCTAGTCTCAATCGGTTACCCCTATAAAATAAAATAATAAACTGTTCTACGGTCAACTCGTTAACCAATAAGGGGATAGGAGTTTAGGTCACCCATGACATTGTAATAAAACAATTAACCATGAAGTCGAGTCATCGTCTCATTTTCTCATTCATTTTGGGATGAAATGTATTAATACCTGTCTGATGAAAAGGGCACGCCATGGATATCAAAAGCTGAAGGTCTAATTCAAATTACTCATTACGACCGAAGACTACTGTTTGGTGAGCATAATACGAGTGAAGTGTATTTAATACTGCGACACTTACTTTTTCTCATCCGGTAGCTTTATTTGGTGACGCGCCCTTTAAACTAAAGCATAGTGGGAAATGTAGTTTTTATTCTGGATAACAGGACCAGAAATTGTGCAAGTAAATAGCCTCTTTGAAGTAAATCGAACGTTTCGGATGTTTTTAATTTGAGTTCTTTTTATACTTCAATCATCAAGCAGTAAATTGAATTGTTTGTTAAAATAGTATACCATTTATTGGCATCTTCAAAACACAATTAGAAACATTCAAAGAATTATCATTTGCTATGTGTCATTGTTCTCATAATCACAGAATATTTTTTTACAGGTGCATACAATCTCTGTGGTCATTGGACAGTTCTAATGATCCTTCTGCCATCCATATCCATTCTTTTCAAGTTTGTATTCTTTCTTATTCCACACTGCATGTTCTTAAGTGTTCCCCCCCTCTCCATATTGAAAAGAAGCCTATATAATAAGCCACTTGGGAGCCCATCTTTATGGCTTGCTCTTCTTGCAGTTTTTGAGAGCATCTTCCAGAGCAATGAGTGCCATGTCAGCATTTGTTTTCTGGCAATTGTATCCCATCAAACCAATCCTCAACACCTTGAAGAAAAACAAAATTTTGGAGAACTAATTAAATCACCAGATCAACACAAGGTTAGTTCAAGCTTCTTCATCTGTTCATGTTAAACAGGTTAGATTTTTTTAAGGCTTTCAAAATAAATGCTCTAACATCAAACATTTAAACATTAAAAGACAAAAATACTCCCTGTAGACTATACTCTATAAATAATGCCATGGCTTTACGTGTTTATTTTCTTGCTAAATAACAGAAATTCAACCTTACAACCTTTTTTTCAATATACAACTTCTTTCAGACATACAGTAGTTCAAATGTAAACCACCATATTTATTCTGTTACCATGCCAATGGAGGGACCCAGGCCTCCAGTCATCTCCATCTGGTGGTTCTTCATGATGTAAGTCAGTATTTCTCTCCAGTTGTAGCCATCAGGAATGGAGATTGTGGTGACGGAAGGGAGCCGCAGGTCCTGAATGAATTTGTTTTTGTTATAAATGTTTATTATTATTAAATGTATAACAATATATAATGCACTGAATGTAAGTATTTTCGATTCAACTCAATCTTATATTAGTGTTGATGTGTTGTAATGTTTTGCCCTCTTACAGTTACATCACAATTCTATGTAGTGCACCAATTAAAGGGGGACTTGAGACCCCCTAATTGAAGAATGAGGCGTATCGATTGCAACAAAAAATAAATATTAGCGGGTCAGAAGAAGAAGAAATATCCCTCACCTTGTCCTTGAGAAACAGCTGGAGTCCCAGGTCCTCCAGTCCCTTCCACAGATACTCGGCCACCTCCTTATGCTGCCTCCAGGACTCCTCCAATCCCTAGGGGGGAGACAAAGAACTTTTGAACCTCACGTTCAAAAGGTTCTCAGCTTGACCTTTTGCAAGTTAATTTCGGTTTTGTTGGTTAATTGGACCATAGACCCTCCCAGTAGATTATTAAAGTAGATCAATGTCCCTTTACCTTCTCAGCAAGGATAGCAAGACTCTCCCTCAATGCAAAGAATCCAGACACAGGCCCTGTGTGGTGATATCTATAAAAAAAACGTAACATTTGAATATGACTGAAACTTCCTAAAACGTCCATTAATGAGAAATCAGCAAACAAAATCTAACCCAAATTATATTGTACAGGATTTAAAAGTATACTATTAAAGTAGGATTACAGTCTGGCTGGTTGGCCATCACATCCCCAGTAGTTGGCTAACTGGGCCATGTCAAAGAGGTAGGACACTGGCTTGGTTTTTCTGTTGAACATCTTGTTACTGTGTGTAAAAAAAATACTTTGTTTGGGATTGACAAATGTAGTCTCTACCTCTTCTCAAAACAGCTACACACACACACACACACACACACACACACACACACACACACACACAGATGGACACAGCTACACACATACACAATTGTCATTGTCCTCCCTCTCCCCTGATGCACTGAACACACACACTCCTCACCATGCTCTGTCATTGAAGGAGATGGGGGCTGTGCCAGGGGGTGCATTCAACGCTTTCTGAGAACCAGTGTACAGAATGTCAATATCTGTGAGGGCAATGACACACGTAAACATGCACATTTGGTTAAAAATGAGAACTCTCAAAAATCTCTTGATTTGCTGACAAAAATTGATTGATAATAGCTGACAGAAATTGTAAATACATTATGGGAATTTTTGGTTTACTATAATTCTTTCATCACAAAAGTATATATTTATTTTGGGATGAATGCATATTTGAAATCCCTGAATGGATTATCTAATTGTGGACTTTAAATTGTGTTACTTTGCTTGTCCATGAAAATAGGTGCAGCTCCGAGAGACGCTACTGTGTCAACGAGAAACAGGCAGTTGTATCTGAACAGGGTGAAAAGAGAAGAAACAAGGCTGACAGTAAGCTATTGAAATGTGATGTAAAACTGTATTATTCACAGTGGAAATGTGTCTTACTTGCGACATATGTCTCCAATGCCATCCACTGGATGACAAAGCCCCGCGGAGGACTCTCCGTGTGTGAGGAAGAATAACACGGGTTTGAGTTTGGCCAGAGCCTGAATAAGGCCACATACACAGTTAGAGTCATATGTTTGACTCAATATGCATTGTGTCACATGTATGTTATTGTGTGGATAATGTCTGGCCTAGAATACCAAATAGGCTGAATCACCTGTTCAATTTCTTGATTGGTGAACGAACCTCCTGGGGCTTTTACCAATTTGTGAACATTAGCACCTAAAAAGGAGGTATTTCAATGATATCAGTAAAGGCTTGTTATTTTGCAAGCGCTATCACAGACATATCAACCCAAAAACCTGCTGCGCTTTGGAGGACCGTGCGTAATACTGCATGCGTAAAACCGTACCCATTCTCTGCGCGATCTCTGCTACTCGCTCTCCCCAGATTCCATTGACGGCCACGAGCACGCTCTCCCCGGGTTCGACAGCGTTGAACACCGCGCATTCCATGGCTGCATGTCCCGAGCCGCTCATGGATATCGTCATGTTGTTCTGTGTCTGGAAGGCATACTGGATTCCCTTCTGGATGTCGTTCATTATCTGATTATGGACAAATAAACTATAGATATATTTCTGCCAAAGCTTGACAAGCTTGTGTCAATGCCACTAATACTGTATTTAGTAACAATACACCCTCAGACAATGAACAAACAAGGTTGATTAGACAAAATGATGTAGTTCTAGGAACTATAGGCCTGTGCTCTAGTTTTCATGCTTTAGAGAATACTTATTGATGTTGGTGAAAGTTTTTAAATGTTCTCCTTTATTTACATTATTAATAAATCATGAAACTAATCTCAGGGGTAATAAAACTTGCGTGTGCTACCTCTGTTTATATTAAGCATGGTCCATCAGCCGTTGTGTGACAACATGTTAATCAGGTAAACTGTAAGTGTTGTAAGTGTTCCGAGATAGTTTTATGCGCATAGAATACGTTTAGCTGGTGGGATCTTCTTGTCACAACATGGTCCATATATCTTATATATCAGATATTAAGTGTTAATTGTAGACCAACTTGTGCCGTTTAAAACACAGATTATCACAAAAAAACTTCGGTTTATTTTGATGTGCTCACACGTTTGACATGCACAACGAACAATAATATTTTGTACTGAATATTATCTTACCTCGTACATTTCTGGATGCAGATGACCAATTATTGGCCTACCTCCTGCGGCCAAAACACGAGGAGGTACATTTGATGGTCCAGGTCCAAATAAGTAGCGTAAAGGTGCCTCAAGCGGCCGGAACATGCACGCCGGTGGCGGGATTGTCACGGAGGATATAGAGCGATCCAGACGCAGCAGTAGAGGTGCGCTCTTTGGAGGCAGCCAACTCTCAAGAACTGCCGCCTGTTGGCTTAGCAGCGCGCCCTTGCTAAACCAAGCACGCTGCATCATCGATATTGGTTCTTCACTTGGGGCTGGTCGTCAAACTATGTATTTTTTAGGAGCAGATGGTTTGAGTTAAGTTTTAAAACTAACAGCTAAAGGACCAAATTGACACGGTGGTGTGCGTCACGTTTACCAATAAGCCCCGCCCAGGACACGTTAAAGCAAACAAAATATGTTGGGTGAATTGTCTCAATTTAGCGTAATTGGCATGGTCCTTGTTCCAGCCTGGTTGTCAAATGAGACTTTGTAGGGCCAGACGGAGGGACTGTGGGTTTGGTTAAGATTTTAAACAAACAATTATTTGACCTCATGGACCCAGTAGTCTGCGTCACGATTACCAAAAGACCTGGACCAGGACAAAAAAAAAATATTACAAAATGAGTTTACAGTTACAGTCTATCTTCTAAAGAACAACCTGTTAATATTGTCTTCTACACAGACTGAACAAAACTAATGAAATAATCTGGTTTACAGATGATTCACAGTGAGGCTATAGGAGAATATCTATGAAAAGGTATTTAATCAGCTCAGCTTTTTCCATCACCTGTTCCACTAATTGAAGAGATTCTTAGTTTCTTCAGATAAACAGATCATACAGTGTATGTTCATGTTCATTGCACGTGAATGAGTAAGAGTGCAAGCTACGGATCAAGTTCTGTTTAGTTTAGGTTTGACTGGATGGACATGGTCTGTTGACCCCCCACCCCCCCATCCACCTGAACAGCTGAACAGGACAGTTAAGAGAGGAGTCTTCCCTTTTTAAGCAAGCAGATTGGCTGATTGGTTTGGAGGACACACGAACTCTGTGCACACACACACACACACACACACACACACACACACGAACACACACAAACGCACTCACACACATACATACTAGTCAAAACAATCTAACAAAACCATTTTCTGTTATTTCTCCTTAAAATGAAAGGAAGACAGGGTTGAGGGAATAAAAGCACTGTTTAACAGCATTTTCCTCAACTGTGCGTCACTGTAAAAGCAAAGTTGGAAGGCCACTGTGTAAGGGTTCTAATCTGCTGTTTTTCTCACAGTGGTCAATGATAGTGAGAGCTCTGCCTCGTCACAAGTAGAGCATACTGACAAGAAAGTAATTTTCATTAACTGTGACCTATTTACTACAGTCAATATATGTATTTTTTCTTTTACTCATAGGTCGCAAGTTCAAATAAACTGTTAAAGTTTTTTTTAACTGAACGTAACAGAACCAACCGAGAGAAACAACCAGACAGAGCTATGGTGACTAAATAAAAACATTGGCTAAGGTTAGCTTTGACAGTGAATATGAATAAGTATGGCAACGGTCAAGTTGCCTTTGCAATTATGTCAGTGCAGGACCTTGAGCGATTTGTTCGTCATCTCTCCCCTCAACGTCCCACATGGTCAATAATTAGACTGAGAAGGTAAATATATGAGAGGCTGTTCTTTATCTCTCTGGGGCCTTTGAACCAGAGCAGGGGGGGTAGCTCAAAATGCAGAAATGCACAGACAGGACAGCTGCTTTGAAGAGAGCGAGGCACAGAAAGGAACACATGCATAACAAATACATACACACAAACACACACACAGACACAAATATGCACAAAAGAATAGACAAACAAGTAAAGGTTTTCCTGGGGACAAATCAGATCGATGGATGAATGATGAAGGATGAAGGGAAGAGGTAGAGAAAAAGGGGGACTGAAAAGCAGCTATTTACACTTTTGACTCAGAAAACCTGATCATCTGTGCCTGTCCTTACTTCTGCCACTGTATTGTTTACATCAACCCTGAAGGGAACTAAAGGAGGACATTTTTTGTATTCTGTTTGTCTTTCAGACACGACCCTTGTCTACCTACTGTGTGGGCTTGTGTCTCTCAGTCTGTCTTTTCATTTATTTTCTTTTTTCTTCTGTCTACATTTCTGGTATAGTTCATTTGTTTACATGTGTTTCTGTGTGCCTGTATTTGTGTTTCCGTGCCCTCTTTTTTTGTTTCTTCATACCTGATAATAACAGATTTTGTTCCCAGTGACTGTCTGGGTAAATAAATGTTTTGAGCGCCCAAGTTGTGTTTCTTTTTGCATTTTTCATTGTTTTCACACTACAAATTGTACCAGCACAGTGAAAAAGTGAACTGTAGAATAATTTAATAAAAAGGTACATGCAGGGATGGTTCTGAGGGTAAACCCCCCTTCATCTGTGTTTTACATGCACTAAGTTATGACACAAAAGGCATGAAAGTAATACAAATATGGGCCCAATAATCCACATCACGTACGGTTAGAAGACGACACCTTTGTTAACTTGTAGTGTTACATTTGTAGTAGTGTCGCCTGTCCAGTAGATGGAGCTAAAATATGTCACACTACAGTGGCCCTGAGAGGCCAAACGCATTGCAACTTAAGAAAACACATGCAAATAGACAAAACAGAAGCAAATTAAGAAAACATCTACATCAATTTGACAACACATGCGCAGCATTTCGAAAACGCCATTCAAATTCAGACAACATAACATTGCAGAAATGCGCTGCAAATACAACAGCACAACACATTACAGAAAAGCGCTGCAAATACAAAAACACAACACATTACAGAAACGCGCTGCAAATATAGACAACACAAGGGAAATGTTTACAGACACCTAAAAGTGACAAGGATAACACATGAACAAAGGACCTTCGTTGTGTTGTCTGGATTTGCAGCACATTTCTATAATCTGTTGTGTTTCAGCGCGTTTCTGTAATGTGTTGTGTTTTTGTATTTGCAGCGCATTTCTGTAATGTGTTGTGTTGTCTGAATTTGAAGCGAGCTTTCTAAATGCTGCGCATGTGTTGTCAAATTGATGTAGATGTTTTCTTAATTGTTTTGTCTATTTATATTCTTAAGTTGCAGTGCATCTGGCCTCTCAAGGCCACCCTACATTACACTCATTGACGAGGATGAGTGATAGGCAGATTTAATTGGTGTTATTGTTTAATCTTTAACTGTCCAAGAGGAAAAGATAGATATTTCCCATAAGGGGTAACTCTTCTTTTAGCAACCTAACAGTAAGCTCCCTTAAACAAAACGTGGCAATTGATTTCTCACAACTTATTACATGAAATGGTTGATTATATGATCAGTGATCAGTGAAGCACCACAACAAAAACTATGCCCTTTCCATTTGGACAAAAAAGCTCCTCCAACAAAAAACAATAACCCACATTGTCTCCGTTTCCACACAACTGGGCACGTGAACGTCAAGTAACAAAGGCTTGATTCACTTGCGGGTCTAACTGACACGGTTGCTCTGACTGCACCACATATGCAACACTTCTTTTAAGGCTATCTATGAACCAAGTAGGCTGTGAGGAACCTCTGAATATTTCTGTATGCTTACATTGATGTCACCTTCTAATTTTTCGTCTGTCTGTGCTTACACCTTCACACCGTACTTTATATTTTGTACAGTTTGTTAATTAAATTTATTTATTTTCCTCCCCATAGTATCGGTTAGCTTCCTCGTTTCTGTTGCCCTCACTCTCTCCTTTCTCCTCCCTCTATCCTGCTTTGTCCACATCTACAGTTTGGTCCCTCATGCCCCAGTCTCATCCTTCTTTGTCTCTAAACCTATGAGCCCCCTCTCCATCTCTCTTTCACCCCTTCTGTCTTTAGTCAACCCACTCCCCCATCTCATTCTCCCCCATCTTCAGTCTCCTGCCCATGTACTCTCTGCCTCCCTGCCTCCTCTCTTCCTCCCTCCTTCCTGCTCTCTCCTACTGGCTCTCCCATCCTCCCTCATCTCTGTCTGAGTGCTGCAGCAGTCTATTGCTGCCTATTCCCCTGGTCTGCTGGATGCTGCTGATGTCATCGCTGATGTCATCACTGCCTTCCAGCTTGCGTCCCTGGCTCAGCCTTCATCAGCCATTTTGCCTGAGCACTGCTGTGCTGTAATTCAGGGGCAGCCTTTTCTCACAGCCCAGCTCCTGCATCCGGCCCATCCCTTCCGTCGGTCTATTCCTCCATCCATCCATCCATCACTCATAGTCACTCCTCTTTTTTTGTGCTGCTCCCTCCCTCCCTTTCTCCCTCCTCTGTCTCTCCTCCCTCCTCCCTGTCTGACTGACTAAGAGACTGACGCACCACTGAGCACCAGGCCCCAGCCCATCCAGCCCCACGCACACACAGTGGACTGACTCTTTCCCCCTCCCTCTCTGCCTCACATCCTCCATCATCCTCTCTCTCTCTCTCTCTCTCTCTCTCTCTCTCCTCGGGCAGATACACTATGCATGGATGCACTACGGGAGGCTGTTAGGTGACCAAGGAGACGGGCAAATCTCAAGGAAATTACAAAGGGCACCGGAGGATTTCGGACGGAGGGATTGTAGCTCCGTTTGCCGTTGTCGAGTGTGAGGTGGTAAGGTAAGGCAAGGCAATCTTTTCACCCATTTTCCCCCAGATGATGAGAGGTTTTTGTTTTATGGCGCAGAGCAGAGAGGCAGTGAGGGTGGTGCTCCTTAGGGGGGACTGTGTTTACCGAAGGCCCCCTTGAAGCCTTTCGGCATTGTGTTAGCCTTCTTCAGATTCACAAAAAAATTATTAACAAGGATCTGGAGAAGGACATTGCAACAGATATATTTGCCTATGAAATCTGGGCTATTAGGGTCGTGTCCTTTGGTCTTAATAAGGGATGTAGCCTAAATTGAGCATAATTAAAAACCTCACAACCATGACATCATTATACCCATGACAAAATATTTCAAGTTAAAAAATTCCCACACATCGTTATAGGAATAAATCTATTGTCGCAATCATAAAATGGTTCGGTATCAGTGATTGGTGTTTACATAAAATGGGCTTAGTAGTGGCCTACCGATTTGACCGCCTGCTGCACTGGCTTTGAGGTGCGGCGGGCAGCGCAAGATGGAGATGACAACATTTACATTCACCGCCGTAGCGAGATATCTGAATTAGCGATTAAATGCTGGTATGTTTTGAGACTGTACAGAAATTTAGCCTACACAATTCTTTGAATTTTTCATGACCTAATTTTGACTGCGATTCTAAAGGATGCAACGCAGAATTAAGTTATCGGCCTGGTTTATTAACGACTGCAATGGTCAAACAGACAACGAAATAAACTGCCAACCAAATGAACAAAATGTAGGCCCATCTAGAGTAATATTAACTCAAACGCTTTTCTACTACACCAGGTGCATCATGGGATAATGTGTTTAATATATGACTGCGAAACATGAAAACGATATCCGCTGCTACGTGGAAGTAACACGCAGCCATTTTAATGCAGAATGGAATTGATAGGTTTATCAATAGTGGGCCAAACGTCCAAATATTTGCGGCTGACTTTGAGTTCTGCCTATTTTCCAAACATGTAGTCCTTCTCTAATTGATTGAACCCTATAACGAATGCCTACTCAAACACCGGTGTTACGACTTGTTGGCGAATCAAAACATTTTTTGATGGTGGTGGTTGAACATTAGTTGAGTTTCACATTAGGTTACACACATTTTTTTATCAATGTTATACCTTGTCCTGGAAGGTCCTAGAAATGAGTGGCAGTGGTTGTCTTTGTTATTTGGACCTATAACTGATTTAAAGATTTTCATATTAATATAATAAAAATTTCTATCAATGCGAAACATCAGGAGATACCATGTCATTGGTGTTCCCTCAAAAAAAAATCTGAAAATTGTATTATAGCGATAATTAATTGTAATGGGGGAAACTATTGCTGTGTTCAAATTACTGTACAGTTACCAGGACCCTTTACAACTTAACTGTGGAACTGACTTTTTACCCTATGGCAGGCAACACTAAACGTAAAATGCGGGAAGCTCCCACCCAGCAAGACAACAAAGAATAATACTGCTTTTAACAAATAATTTCAAAGAAAATATAATTTATAAAATGCAAGGTAGCTTGACAACCTTTGAATTGCCTTTGCGTATGAAATGTGCTATAAAAAGACATTTGACTTGATTTGACTACTCACATCAGAATATTATAATCTCCACAGGTGCCAGGTGAGTTTCCCTGGCAACGGAGCCCCCCACTCTCCTGAAAGTCACCTTATTTGGAGACAGAGCTGCCCCCCAATTCTGACCTGAAACCATGGCGACGGCTTCAGTAAAAGTGGCAGTGAGGGTCCGACCCTTCAACTCCAGAGAGATGGGCAAAGACAGTAAATGCATCATCCAGATGACTGGCAACACCACAAGTGAGTAAACGACTGCTCCCATGACAACAGGGTCACTACATGGGAACACAATCTCTTGATTTTCCCCTCTTGGGTGTGTAGACACTGTATATGTATACGGTTATGTACTGCATGTGTGGTACACGTTCCTGTGTAGTCAAGATTGTTTGAGGAACAATGAAAGCCAGTACAAGAAATACAACTTAAACAGCATTATATTTCTCATTCTGTGAGAATTGCTTGAATCAGCCATAACTGTACTGAATTTATTACTCTAGACCTAGCAGTTAAGCTTATATAGGCAGTATGTAATTAGTGTAAAAATTATATGAAGTGAGTTTGCTTTACATACAGGGAACAGTTTTGTCAGCTTGGATCAATCAGTGAAAGTCCACCAGCCTTGCGAGACAAGTTTGGTTTAGAATAGATCAAACCTAGGTGAAACAAAATGGTTGTTGGGTAGAATCAGGCCAGCAGACCACCACTATATCAGGTTATGCTCAAACATTCATAATAAACTGTATCGACAGATCCTTGAAAGGCTTAGTTCCAGCAGGATGCCCCCCATGTGAATTTCCAGTCTTCTAACTTGAATCCATTTTAACGTAATTGTCAATGGCTTGTGCGGTTTGATGCGATATTGAATGGGATGGTGTGATTAAGATCCTGCCTTGAGGAGCAACGTCTGTGGAACAGTATCCTACACGAGATAACATGTCTTTATTGTTAACGCCTTCTTCAATTGAAATTTTCTCCGCTCGCAGAATCAATATGTTTCTACTGCACCAAATGTCACAGGAATACAATAAGGGTTACTTGTGTTGTCACCTTTTGGCATTTAAAGCAAACAAACATACAGTTGTTAATATCTACACTTGGCAGTATGAAGGTGGTGATATGATGGTGGGCATTGGGGCATGTAGCATTTGGGCCTGTGGGTCGTGACCCGAAACAAAAGCCCCTGTCAGAACTGCTGCTGCTGCCGTCTTTTAGTCTGTGTGTGTGTGTGTGTGTGTGTGTGTGTGTGTGTGTGTGTGCGTGCGTGTGTGTGCGCGCGCGCGTGTGTGTGTGTGTGCGTGTGTGTGCGCGCGCGCGTGTGTGTGTCCATTTTCGGCAGTTGGACTGACGTCTAGAGCTCTCATTTCGTATTGTGCGAGCCAGAAGGACCAAAAGGCCTCCTTGTCTCTTTCAGAGCTGACACACTCAGTGAGCGGATGTGTGTGTGTGTGTGTGTGTGTGTGTGTGTGTGTGTGTGTGTGTGTGTGTGTGTGTGTGTGTGTGTGTGTGTGTGTGTGTGTGTGTGTGTGTGTGTGTGTGTGTGTGTGTGTGTGTGTGTGTGTGTGTGTGTGTGTTCCTGTGTGTGTGTTTTGGCGTGTGTGTGATCTGGTCGAGAGGGTTCTGAATGTGTGTGTGTGTGTGTGTGTGTATAGTATATGTAAGTGAGAGACACTAAGGGTTGGTGAGAGAGATAACAACAACAACAACAAAATTATTTCTGTGTGGCCGGCGCACGCACTTTCCTGGCCTGTGCCTGCCAGCAGTTCTATGACCTCATTCTTACCGTGTTAATACAGAAGGCTCAGATAGTTTACCAAATATAATGTAAGTAAGCAATGTATTTTCCCCTCTCCTCACTACTGATCAAGCTAAAAATCCCAGCAGCTAACATTTCAGTGGCCCACTTTTAGTTAGCTTTGAGCAAGACTTTACTGCACCCTGTTTTTTTTGCTATAAACTCAAACTGGCACACCACCAGATTATTTGTGTCGATATTGCTGGTAATTTGATGTTTGTCGAGAGATATTAAGTAAGTCAAGACCTCAGAAGTACAGCTACGTAGGGACAACATCTATGTAATACCAGTAACGACCACAGAGGGCATATCAACAGATTCTGCCTGGTGCTAGTTTAGGTCTAACACTATCCATCACACATACGAACAGACACACACACACACACACATACACACACACACACACACACACACACACACATACATACCGCTCCTCCTATGGCTGTCCTCGTTTCGTATTCCGCCTGCACTACATGTCTCCCCGAAAATGATGAGTATTGCATTTCCCTCATTCGCCCTATAGTCAGGCCATCTCCGAAGGTCTTATTAAGACCTCTCCCTGTTTGACAGGCCAAGGTACAAATTTAGAGTCTTAGGCCGGGATGTTTTAATTGCCTGGAATACTAGAAATCTATACTCTGCCTCTGTGTCAAAAAATCTTAATCCGAAAGGCAAGGAAAATACAAGTGAATGAGAAAGGCTGGATGGTTTTATACTATTGACACCCAGCCACAGGAGCTGCCTCTCACCTGTGTACATAAACTATGCAAGTGATCTACTGTTGTTAATCTCCTCTGACCTGCACTTTGTCCATTGTGGCTTTACAGCTATCCTGAACCCCAAAGCCCCCAAAGAAAACAAGAGCTTCAACTTTGACTACTCGTACTGGTCTCACACAACTGTGAGTTTTACATGCATGCACTCAGAGACTCTTACGCAAAAACACAACCTGAAATAGTACTTATTAATTAATGTGTTATAATCTTAATGACAGAAATAACTAACTATATTTATCTATTTGTTATCATTGAAAGATTTACACAGGCATGTTACAAAAGTCAATAATGACTTCTCTCTTTCCACTCCTCCTACTCTATTTTTGCTTTCCATTTTCCCTCTCCCTCTCTCTCTCTCTCTCTCTCTTTCTCTCTCTCTCTCTCTCTCTCGCTCTCTCTCTCTTTCACTCTCTCGCTCTGTCTCTCTCTCTATCTCTTTCTCTTGCTCTTGCTCACCTTCTTTCTATCTTTCTCTCTCTCTCTTTGAATCCTCTGTTCTTTCTGTAGCCGGAAGATGTGGCCTTTGCGTCCCAGCAGCAGGTGTACAAGGACATTGGGGAGGAGATGTTGCTTCATGCCTTTGAGGGCTACAACGTCTGTATCTTTGCCTATGGTCAGACCGGCTCTGGGAAAAGTTACACCATGATGGGTAGACAGGAGGATGACCAACAAGGAATTATCCCTCTGGTAATTAGAGAGCCTTAACACAAACATCTTTACTCTTAAAGTGTTACCAGTTTTCCTTTATTTGGAAGAATATATAAAATATATATAAAGCGAATAGGTAAGGCTAGCAAACCGTAATGTTTTTGTTCTGTTTTAGATGTGTGAGGATCTGTTCACCAAGATCAACGACAGCAACAACGACAACAGCAAGTCGTACTCTGTAGAGGTCAGTGCCCTGCTCTGTGTGTGGGTGTGTTTTTCCTTGTAAGAGTTTGTGTGTTTGTTTGTGTGTGTGTGTACGTGTGTGTGTGCCATGATATTTAATCTGGGTATAATGAAGTAGGATAGAGCAATTTGCTTGTGTCTGCATTTATTTTTATAATAATTCCCCCCGTGACTAACTAAGCAAATATAATATCACTGTGCATATAAGTAGTACAATAAGATCTATATAAAAGTTTAAATAATAAAATAATACAGCGGCGTCCTGGCGCAAATCTCCTCCACATCTCTCTTTGTGCTGCAGGTGAGCTACATGGAGATCTACTGTGAGCGCGTCCGTGACCTTTTGAACCCTAAGAACAAGGGCAACTTGCGCGTGAGGGAGCACCCCCTGATGGGGCCCTACGTAGAAGACCTGTCCAAACTGGCCGTCACCTCCTACAACGACATCCAGGACCTCATGGACTCTGGAAACAAGGCCAGGTAGGGAGGACGGAGAGAGAGGGGGAGGGAGGGAGAAAGAGAGGAAGAGAGCAAGGGAGGAAGGAAAAGAGTGAGAGACAGATGTGCCGAGTGATGGGGTGAATGAATTGATAAAGTACAATAATTATTGGAGGATCAACTCAGTCAGCCAGACAGTTTTAGAGCGAAGCTCAAATCTTGTTTTTGAGATCTACTATTTGTTTAATATCTTTAGGTGATACAATACATTGGCTTTGGAGATTCTTCACAAATGCTAAATGTTTGGCTAAAACAATTGTTATATATAACGTGGATAAACAGAAAGACTATTTACACACAGAAATGAAACATACTCTGTGTTTGCTCGCGACACTCAGGACTGTGGCTGCCACCAACATGAACGAGACCAGCAGTCGTTCCCACGCCGTCTTCAACATCATCTTCACCCAGAAGAGCCACGACATGGAGAGTGAAAACACATCAGAGAAGGTACGCAGAGCACACCAGGCTTTAGGACCTATGTGCCATCTCTGATATACTGAAGGGGGGGGGGGGGGGAGAGGGAGAGAGGGAGAGAGAGAGAGAGAGAGAGAGAGAGAGAGAGAGAGAATGAACTAGGGGTTCATTGGAGTTTTAACGCACACCCAGCACTCTGATCGTTGCCCACTGCTCATCACAAAGGCTGGTGACCATGTTCTTTTATATACCTGGAAGATGCTTGTATAATTGTCCTTTAATGTCGGGTTTAAATCATAGTTGGATATTTGTGTGACTGCTGTATTCATTCTAATATTTTGTTTTAATACATTCACTCTGGAACCACAAAGTTTGAATCCTATGTATTACTATGAGCATTTTTTTATCATCACATTCGTATGGTACACATTTATGTAATTGGAACTTGTCCTTCCGCCTACTTCTCCCAAAAAAAAAAAATTGCTCCGGTTAGGAAAAAATTGCAACTTTGATGCAGGAGCACGATAAGTCTGTGGTCAGAGTAGGCTATGATCCATCTCATAGATTTCATTCAGCCACATTTGAGCTACTGGTCAGATGCTCAAACTGCTAGGCCAACCATCCTTTGCTATGATGATCTTGGTGTGCTTTAATGTGTTGTGTTTGATTGAGGTTTCTTGGTTCTTTTTTTACTTCAGGTCAGTAAGATCAGTCTGGTGGACCTTGCAGGAAGTGAGAGGGCTGACTCCACAGGAGCCAAAGGCACCAGACTCAAGGTGAGAGGATGCCATCTGGCTCAGTTGAAATAATGATAGTCCTAGTTCTACAAGAAAAAAAGAGAAAAGGTGAAAAGACAATATTAAATAATAATGTTATATATAGTATAATTATTAAGTAAATGTGAGTTAAATATAGAAGTAATACATAATAAAAATAATAATAATAAAGTAATAAATAAATCATACGCTTGCCCAGAGGTTTGCCATAAGAAGAGGTTATTCATTGTATTATTAAGTAGAAAATATAAACATACCTAACAATAGATGTTTAAGTTGAGAGGATGCCTACGAATCTTTATTTTAAAGAAACAACCGATAGAAACAGTCAGTGTAGAACAGACGGTTAGGAAATGCGACCCTCAGTAAAGTGAAGAATGTGCCCATGTTGAGGAGTGAGTCAGCGAACACACCGTGCCTAAAGTAGTCAGGTCAAGTTTTATTTTAAGTGCAATATCACTTTCCTCTCAGCACACTTTACATTTAGAAATGCATAAAAGCAAATGCTACAATGCTAAAATCATCAGGAAAAAGACAATGTAATATATTACAATGCAATCATATAAAAGTAGATTAAGCAAGTTAAAATCAGCGATAACAATGCAGTGTATAACAAAGTAACATGAGGCTATGGGTTATGTTATCCATGTGTCATATTCATTTAGTTAATTTGACTGACTCAACTTTTTTTTTTTTTAAAGGAAGGAGCAAATATCAACAAGTCTCTTACCACATTGGGGAAAGTCATCTCGGCTTTAGCTGAAGTGGTAAGAGGGTCTTTACTGTTCTTTCAAAGGCACTGCTTTTATCTGCGTAATCAGTAAATTAATCAAATTAGTCAATCTAAAGCTAATTCTTTTTTTATTTCATTTTTCAGGACTCTGCACCAAACAAGGTAAACTGTTGTTCAATTCCTTACTAGGTGTCTTAGTGGTGTATTTGCTTTTTAGTTAGATACAGTTTTTAACTGTGAAGGAGATAAGATGGACTTTGTTTTTTGGGGGGAGTAGAACAAAAAGAAGAAGAAGGTGGAGAATTTCATCCCCTACAGAGATTCTGTCCTGACCTGGTTACTGAGAGAGAACCTGGGTACGCCACAGACACACACATACACTGCCTTTTATTTTGATTTATAATGTTTATTAATTTTATTTATTTATTTTATTGGCATGGCTTATAATGGATCCCTTAATTATGATATGCAAAAGTGTCTAATGTATGACAAACATTCTATATATATATTATACACTATATACTAGACTTATATATTCATATTTTTACGTATATATATATTTTTTTTTCCTACTCTATTTTCCCCGTTTCCTGTTTTCAATAGGAGGTAACTCTCGCACGGCTATGGTGGCTGCCCTCAGCCCCGCTGACATCAACTATGACGAAACCCTTAGCACCCTCCGGTTTGTTCTCCCATCGTCCTCTACCCCCAAATAAATCCACTGGTTCATTTCTCTTTGTGTCTCTCTCTCTCTCTCTCTCTCTCTCTCTCTGTACAACAAAAAAAAGAACAGGGAAAAGCACACCATTTTTCTCTTGAAAAGATTTTCATTTTGCTAGCTGTTGTTTATAGAAGCTGCTTGTTTTCCAGCCATGGTGCTGATTCTGCTATTGCTCTGCTGATCTCAGTTGTGTTGATTTGTAGCCTGCTTTGCACTGAGATGCCCCCGACTCTTCTTCTTCAGGTACGCCGACCGTGCAAAACAGATCCGCTGCAACGCCGTCATCAACGAGGACCCCAACAACCGTCTGGTGCGCGAGCTCAAGGAGGAAGTGTCTCGTCTCAAAGACCTGCTCTACTCACAGGGCCTCGGAGACATCATAGAGAGTGAGAGCTCACACACACACACACACAGACACACACACATACTACACACACACACACACACACACACTCAGAAAGTCCGATACACAATCACATTGACACACACTCACGCTTATTAATGCCAGCATGCGTACATATACACACTGAAAGCCCTTAGACGCTCTCAGTAACACTAAGTACCACAACCAGCGAAAACTCAGATTAACAATCACAAACACACATATTGTGTTTTCTGCGCACACAAAGGTTTTACGTACGCTACACATCTAGAATGGCACACATTTATGTTTACTGTGTTACGCCATTATGCACACTAGCGTACACACACTTATGAACACATGAGAAAAAGAATGAGAGTCTGTCCACTGTCCATTCGTGTGTGAGCGTGTCTCACCCACACTTTTCTGTCTTCTGTCTTCTCTCAGCGTATCGGTGCCCCGCTCCAGTCATTACGAGTTTGAAATGTGTGTATGAAACCTGAAATCCGAACCCTGCGCTTTGCAACTAATAGAAAATAGGTCTATATCCCCTCTATCACACCCTGATAGCCAACATGTAACTCATAACAGTTAATGCTAAACTGTGGTTTATAGTGTTATCTAGAAAACAGAGGGGAAAAAAAGCTTTGAGAAAACATTATGATAACATACAGTATCTAGAGCAAAGCACAGTTAGAACTGGGTACATTAAACCTTATCCAACACACAGACAGTGAGAAAGGTGCTCCAACTCTCTGTGGGTGTGCTAGCTAATTGGAAGCTTGTGGAGAACAGCAGTGAGTAAGCGCTTTCTTAAGGGGACTTGGCTTAGATCAGGTTGCTGCTGATGCTGTCTGAGGCTTTGATACCCACTAATGCTGTTATTCACAGCCTTTAGCTTGCGTTCATGCCGTATCAAGGTTTGTTTTCTGCCGCATCACACATAACATTGCCTGTAAGCTTGTTGATGTACATGTGTATATATGTGTACAGACACTGTACATTGCGTTCAAATGTCGTGTCAAAAAAGCATAATTTCAAACTTCTCCAAGTCTTGTTTTTCTTCTTCTACATTGTGTGGGCCATCTATTTGAGTTGCTCTTTTTGCTCTCTCTGCAAAATGGCTTTCGTAAGCGAACCTCTGCTGCAACAATCCATTATTTGAGCTTCTTTTTCTTCTTCTTCTTTTTTTTTGTTTTTTCTTCCTCCCCGTGGACCCTGTTGTCCTTTATATCCGTTTCTTCTCCGCGTCGTTTTCTTCTTCTCTGCCCCAACGTCTCTCCTCCCGGTCCTGCTGTTTGCTCCTTTCCCTTCTCTGTTTTTCTTCTCTTTCTGCTGTGTCCCTCTCTTTCCTTTGCTTTCCTCTCCTCTCATCCTCTCTTCGCTCCCACGCACGCCTCTCTCTCTGGCAGACCTGTGCGATTACAAGAACTTTCAGAATAATCGCCAGGCTGTCAATCAAAGGGGTGATCTCTCCGCAGTGTCCACGGTGATGACGGGCATGAGCCCCTCCCCCTCGCTCTCGGCGCTGTCCAGCCGCGCCGCCTCCATCGCCAACCTCCATGAACGCATCTTCAGTCCCGCCAGCGAAGAGGCCATCGAGAGGCTCAAGGTTTGAGAGGGAGGGTGGGGGAGGGGAGGAGAGGGGAGGAATTAGGGGAAAAAGGGGTAAGATGAGGGTGGGATTTGATAGGATGATATTGAAGGAGGGAGGGGGAGAACAGAGGAGAGGCAAAAGGAGAAGGTCTGGATAAGGAGGGAGAAATGTCTTGTGCGTGGGTGTGAGTGAGTGAGCGAGTAAAAAAAAAGGTTTTCAAATAACAGTCATAAAACAAATAATGAAAAGATCCACCTTTAGCTTTTATGATGTTGATTGACATGAAAACCATCCTTTTTTCATCACCATAAGGAAACAGAGAAAATTATTGCAGAGCTGAATGAGACCTGGGAGGAAAAGCTACGTCGTACTGAAGCCATTCGCATGGAAAGGTTTGTCAAACCGAAACATAGCCTTTATTTGATTAAACGTACACCGATGTTATTAACATGTTGTTAACATCCAATTTAGTCTTTGTGAATAGAGTGTGACCTCACGATAGGAAGGCTTTATTGTGTCATGATGAATGGATAAAATAAACAGTAAAATTCAAGTAAAAAAGTAAAATATAACCACTCAAATTTGTATTTTGTCAGTTGTAAACTACCATCAGTAACTACAATAGCAACATTGTCTCTAAACTTAGTATTAAGTTCACCACGACGGTCCGGTACAACCCCCGCATTACTGCTGACGCTGCACCAATCCGCCTGTCAATCTCACGCTCCATTTTTCCCTCACTCATGAACAAGACCCTGAGATACATGAACTCCCTCACTTGGGGCAGCAACTCACTCCCAACCCGGAGAGAGCACTTCACCATTTTCCGGCAGAGAACAATGGCCTCAGACTTGGAGGTGCTGACTTTCATCCCGACCGCTTCACACTCGGCTGCAAACCGCTCCAGTGCGTGCTGAAGGTCACGCTCTGAAGAAGCCATCAGAACCACATTATCTGCAAAGAGCAGAGAAGCAATTCTGAGGCCCCCAAACCGGACACACTCCTCCCCCCAGCTACGCCTTGAGATCCTATCCATGAAAATCACAAACAGGATCGGTGACAAGGGGCAGCCCTGGCAGAGTCCAACACCCACTGAAAACATATTTGACTATGTGCCGAGCAAACGGACACAGCTCTCACTCTGGTTATATAGGGAACGAATGGCTCGTAGCAATGGCCCCGGTACCCCATACTCCCGCAGTACCCCCCACGGACTCCCCGGGGGACACGGTCGTAGGCCTTCTCCAAGTCCACAAAACGAATGTAAACTGGATGGACAAACTCCCATGTCCCCCTCAACAGCCCTGCGAGGGTAAAGAGTTGGTCCACTGTTCCACGACCAGGACGGGATCCGCATTGCCACTCCTGGATCTGAGGTTCGACAATTGGTTGGAGCCTCCTTTACAGCACCCTGGCATAAGCTTTCCCAGGTAGGCTGAGAAGTGTGATACCCCGATAATTGAAGCACACCCTCCGGTCCCCCTTTTTAAAAATGGGAACCACCACCCCGGTCTGCCATTCCAAAAGTACTGTCCTCGACCTCCACGTGACACAGAAGAGGCGTGTCTACCAAGACAGCCCAACAATGTCCAGAGCCTTCAGCATCTCGGGGCGAATCTCGTCCACACCCGGCGCCTTGCCACTGAGGAGCTTCCTAACTACCTCAGTGACCTCTGCCAGGGATATGGGTGAGGCTTCCCCCGAGTCTTCGAACTCTGCCCCCTCCACAGAGGACGTGTTGGCGGGGTAAAGGAGTTCCTCAAAGTGCTCCTTCCACCGCCCGACGATATCCCCAGTCCGGGTCAACAGTTCTCCTCCCCTGCTCAACAGAGCCTGGGCCAAGCCCTGCTTTCCCTTCCTGAGCCGTCTAACGGTTTGCCAGAACTTCCTTGAGGCAAAACAACAGTCCTTCTCCATAGCCTCCCCTAACTCCTCCCACACCCGGGTTTTTGCTTCTTTGACTACAGAAGCTGCAGCCCTTCGGGCCGCCCGGTACCCATCTGCTGCTTCAGGAGACCCCTGGGCCAACCAAGCCCGAAAGACCTCCTTCTTCAGTCTGACGGCCTCCTTCACCGCTGGTGTCCACCAGCGGGTTCTTCGTTTGCCGCCGCTACAGGCATCGACGACCTTCTGACCACAACTCCTAGCAGCCGCTTCCACAATAGAGGTTTTTAACATGGCCCACTCCGATTCAACGTTCCCAACCTCCCCCGGAATGCCCGAGAAGTTCTTCCGGAGGTGGGAGTCAAAGACCTCATAGACAGGAGCCTCAGCCAAACGTTCCCAATTCACCCTCACTACACATTTGGGTCTACCAGGCCTGTCCGGCAGTCTCCCCTGTCATCTGATCTAATTTACCACCAGGTGGTGATCAGTTGACAGCTCAGCTCCTCTCTTTACCCGAGTGTCCAAGACATACGGCCGCAGGTCTGACAATATGACCACAAAGTCGATCATCGATCTGCGGCCTAGGGTGTTCTGGTACCAAGTACACTTATGAACCTCCCTATGCTCAAACATGGTGTTCGTTATGGACAATCCATGACTTGCACAGAAGTACAGTAACAAAGCACCACTTGGGTTCAGATCGGGCAGGCCCTTCCTCCTAATCAACCCCCTCCAGGTTTCTCCATCGTCACCCACGTGAGCGTTGAAATCCCCCAGCAGAACTACAGAGTCTCTAGATGGTACCCTTTCCAGGACCCCACCCAGCACCTCCAAGAAGGCTGGATACTGTGAACTGCCATTTGGTGCATAAGCACAAACAACAGTCAGTACCTTCCCCTCAGCGACTCGCAGTCGCATTGAGGTGACCCTCTCGTTCTCCGATGAAAACTCCAACACAGCGGCGCCCAGCCGGGGGCTTGTGTGAATCCCCACACCTGCCCAGCGCCTCTCACCCGGGGCAACTCCGAAAAAGGAAAGAGTCCAGCCCCTCTCCAGGAGTTTGGATCCAGACCCAGTGCCATGCATAGAGGTGAGCCCAGCTATATCTAGTTGGTACTGCTCCACCTCCCTCACTAGCTCCGGTTCCTTTCCCACCAGAGAGGTGACATTCCACGTCCCTAGAACCAGTCTACAATGCCAGGGTCAGCATGCCTAGGTCCCCGCCTATGCCTGCCACCCTGTTGGCATTGCACCCGACCCTGATGGGTAGTGACCGAAAGAATAAGGTCACGAGTACAAGTTGCTGAAATGAGTTTCCTCCGTAGGGTGGCTGGGCTCAGCCTTAGGGATAGGGTAAAGAGCTCGGTCATCCGGAGGGAGTTCGGAGTAGAGCCGCTGCTCCTTCGCATCGAAAGGAGCCAGATGAGGTGGTTCGGGCATCTGATTAGGATGCCTCCTGGGCGCCTTCCTTTGGAGGTTTTCCAGGCACGCCCTACTGGTAGGAGTCCCCGGGGTAGACCCAGAACATGCTGGAGAGATTATATATCTCATCTGGCCTGGGAACGCCTTGGGATCCCCCAGGAGGAGCTGGAAAACGTTGCTGGGGAGAAGGATGCCTGGACTACCCTGCTTAGCCTGCTGCCACCACGACCCTGCCCCGGATAAGCAGCGGAAAATGGATGGATGGATGGATGGATGGATGGATAGTATTAACTTGTATAACTGTCTATTATATGCAGTCATAGATCCTGTGGTTGTGTAGAACTCACAGACTTCACTTGCATATCTCCATAGGGAAGCCCTGCTGGCTGAAATGGGTGTGGCCATGAGAGAAGATGGAGGCACGGTGGGCGTGTTCTCCCCCAAGAAGGTCAGAAAACCCTCTCACTTTCATACACTACGGTGGTAGGGCTACTGTCAAAAAGATGTTCATTTTTTTCACATGCATTTGATAAAACTTAAAATCCACTCAGACACTCAGACAAGCATCCTTTTTTAGTCTGAAATTGGGAAAATTTAGAGGAGCACAATAATAATAATAATAATACATTTAATTATATAGGCGCCTTTCTAGACACCCAAGTATACTGTACATGGCATAGAATGTAGAAACAATATATACAAATATATACAAAAATAGTACAATAGAACATTTCAAATGCAATAAACATAAGACAGATACTGGGGAATTGAGGCAGGAAAAATATTTTAAAAAAGTCAAAAAGAACAAACTAGGAGTAAGCTAAGGAAAACAAGTGGGTTTTTAGGCGGGATTTAAAAATGTTAATGGAGTCAGAGTTTCTTATCGCAGGGGTAAGGGAATTCCAGAGAATCGGAGCGGCCGCACTGAATGCTCTGTCCTCCATGGAGCTGAGTCTGGTTTTGCGGGTGGTGAGGAGACCAGTGTCAGAGGAGCGGAGGGTACGAGAAGGCGTGTAGGGTTGGAGGAGGTCAGAGAGGTTGGAAGGGGCTAGTCCATGAAAAGATTTATAAGTGAGAAGGACAATTTTGAAAGAAATGCGAGATTTGATGGGGAGCCAATGCAGATGCAGAAGAGTGGGAGTGATGTGCTGCCAAGGTTTAGAGTGAGTTAGAATCCTTGCAGCTGAGTTCTGTACATACTGGAGCCTATCCAGGGCCTAATATGATGCCCCAAATAGGACACCATTGCAATCCAATCCAGGCGTGAGGTGACAAAAGCGTGAATTAATGTTTCAGCAACTGCATCCGTTATTAGTGGTCTGAGTCTGGAGATGTTTCTCAGATGGAAGAAGGCAGAATTGGTGACAGCTTTTATATGCAGTTCCATAGAGAGGGTGGAATCCAAAACCACACCGAAATTTCTGACCTTGGCAGAGGAGTAGGTTAGAGGAGCCGTCAATTGTGAGGACAACATCACCAACCTTTTTCAGCAGAGCCTGAGGAGCCACATTCATCATCTCTGTCTTGCTTAATTTTTTTTTGGGACATCCAGGATTTTATTTCAAGTAGGCAGTTTGTGAGTGAGGGAGTAGGGAGGTTTGTGTTGGGTTTGGTATGTATGTAGAGCTGGGTGTCATCTGCATAGCAGTGGAAATTGAGTCCATGTTTTCAAATTATTTGTCCCAGGGGAAGCATGTAGATATTGAACAGGATAGCCCCCAGGACCGATCCCTGCAGTACACCCTGACAGACTGGTGCACGGGAGGACTGGGCCTTTCCTAGAGCCACCTGATGAAAGGCCCATCTAACTGCCAGATAGATACAACCTGAACCATGCATGGGCAGCACCAGTGATGCCCAGGGGCCTGTCCAGGCGGTCAAGGAGGATGATGTGACAGACGGTATCAAAGGCTGCTGAGAGGTCTAGAAGGATCAGCAGAGTTAGGTTGCCGGAATCTGCTTCCAGCAACAGAGTAGCTGGCATGGTTGAAGGCTGGAGCTGGTCATGAATAGCTTCAACTTTTGATCGGAAAAAATCCAGGAACCTGGTGCAGACGTCTGTAGACCCCAAGAGGGAGGAGTTAGCCAGTGGACACAGCAATTGATTGATTGTGTTGAAAAGTTTCCTAGGATTAGTTTTGCCCTTGTCGATGAGATCAGAGTAATATTTATTTTTGGTCCGATAGAGTGCATCCTTATATGTTTTGACATGATCTTTATAGATTTTAGCATGAACAGTGAGATTTTTTCTTTCAAGTCTTTCAAGCTGACAACCTTTAGCCTTCATAAAACGAAGCTCAGTAGTATACCAGGGAGCAGGTAAATAAATAAATAAAAGCCATGCAGCCATGTTGACAGTGTTGCTGACAGTGGTATGGCTGCTCTGTGTTTTAGACCCCTCACTTGGTGAACCTGAACGAAGATCCACTCATGTCCGAGTGTCTTCTCTACTACATCAAAGATGGCATCACCAAGTAAGATTTGCCATGTTCTCATGTCAAATAATTCAACCTTTAACCTTGTGAATGACCACATTTGGCGGGACGGCCAACATTCATAACGTTATAATTTTACTGCTGTGTACATTTAGCCATTTCCTTTTGTTTCCATAATAATATTGTTATTTTCTTTAACTATTTTACTCAGAGTGGGCCGTGAGGACGCCAAAACCCGCCAGGACATAGTGCTTAGTGGCCATTTTATCCAAGACGAACACTGTACCTTCAGCAGCACCACAGGACCCGAGGGGGAAGGTAAGGACCAATCAGCATCAGGAGAATCGTCCTCTCATAACAATATCAACACGCCGTGCATGTGATGTCTGCTCTCTTTCTGCTCCAACAGGAAATGTCATCATGGAACCCTGCGAGGGGGCGGAGACTTACGTTAACGGAAAGAGAGTGATCACGCCCACTTTGCTGCGTTCCGGTACGTCTTTGAACATGCAAGTCTTTATGAGAGTTATTGAACAATTTACAGTGATAAAACAGCTCAGAGAAGCGGGCAACACATTTACATAAAGTGTACAAATACAACAAAGGTAAAAAAACAAATATATATATATATAGGCCTATACCTTTTTCACGGTTTGACCCGCCCAGGAAATCGCATCATTATGGGCAAGAGCCACGTATTCCGCTTCAACGACCCGGAGCAGGCTCGCCAGGAGCGGGACAGGACGCCGTGCGCCGAGACCCCCGTGGAGCCCGTGGACTGGGCCTTTGCTCAGAGAGAGCTGCTGGAGAAACAGGGGATTGACATGAAGCAGGAGATGGAGTCGAGGTAACTGCACTGCGTGGACCCTTATCACTGACAACAATCAGTTGTACTAGCCTTCATGCTAAATAAAAGTGCTGCACACTCTATATTAAAAACATTTTTGTTTTTATAAAGCCGATATGATAGCCTCAGATATCATACAATATATTTGCTGACATTTCACAAAATTATGAAGCGGACTGAGTGTCTGATTGAATAAAGCCTGCACTGGGTGAAAAGCTCTTTTTTAAAATGACCTGGTTTGACTGTTTGCTTTCAGGCTGCAGGAGCTGGAGGATCAATACCGCAGAGAGAGAGAGGAGGCCAGCAACCTGCTGGAGCAACAGAGACTGGTGAGAAAGACAGCCATTTTATAATAAAACTAGTGGAATTACTAGTTTATTACAAGTTATTTTATTATATCTATTTATTTTAAAGTGCATGTTTATGTTACATATTAATACACATAATAGGTCTAGTTGAATTATGAATTATTATTTACTTGGTCCTAAAGGTTTGACTTGGAAGGGAAATCTTCTACGTAAAAAAACAAATTCTCAGACATCAAGATTAAATAAATCAATCAAATGCCTAATACTAATTTAAGACAGTGCGATTTCGGTGATTCTCTTCTATGATCTCCTCGGTGTCTCTTCCAGGACTATGAAAGTAAACTGGAGGCTCTGCAGAAGCAGGTCAACTCCTCACGCCACCTTGACTCCCCAGAGGAAGAGGAGGAGCCAGAGGAGGAAGGTGAGACTAAAATTGACAGTGAGTTTGACCATTCAAATCTTATATATATATTTTTTTAAATGTATTTAATCTAATATAATGTTTGTGCAAAATGTATAACTTGGCATTGCTAAATTCACCAGACATGTTGTTAGAATATGCATTACGAAATCATCAAGTGAGCACCTATGAAGTCAAAATAATATTTTGTATATTTACAACAAAAAAAAACATGTAACATACCGATTAGTTAGATCAATAAAGAGAGAAAAATGTCTTGACAAAATGTTTTCCCAGCTTATCTGTTTTACTTACGTGGTGTTCTGCTGTAACCCCCCTCCAGTCCCCTGGACAAAGCGTGAGACGGAGCTGGCCACTTGGGCGTTCCGTAAGTGGCGTTTCTACCAGTTCACCTCCTTAAGGGACCTACTTTGGGGCAACGCCATATTCCTCAAGGAGGCCAACGCCATCAGTGTGGAGCTCAAGAAGAAGGTGAGTGGGCCCCTCCAGATATTTTGTTGTGATAGCTATGGTTCAGAAAATCACTATCGTTTGTTATTGCTTTGTAATAAAGTGTTCCTGTTTTTGTTTTTATACACTGTTAAAATGTGAGAATTATCCTTAAAAATGTTCTATATAGGTAGAATAGATGCTTTGGGGAATTTACTAAGATTCATTCAAATTATGTTCAAGAGCCAAATTAAATTTGCATGGATAATAAAGACCCGCAATGGCCATTTATGCAGACTATTTTAATATTGTGTACTATGATTCAGGCATGAGTAAGCAACATTTTATTTTGAAGGCCCACTCACCAAGTCACTCAGACACTTAAAGTAATAGAACACCCAAACTGAAGTTGCAAAACAGTACTAATCTGCAATCTCTGGCTCGATTTATTAGAATTTAATAATTAGTTCAAGGAATTGAGAACAAAAAAAGTGTTAAAAATGATTCTGCCCATCAAATGTATACAAGCTAATACAAGCAAACTCAATATGAATATTAAATATACTACATACATGAGTGTTCACTGTTATTTTATAGCTTCCTTAATGTTCACCAGTTAATTAAACACACCAGCTAACAGTTTGACTGTTTTTGTTTTTAAAACCCTTTAGGTACAGTTCCAGTTTGTGCTGCTGACAGACACACTGTACTCGCCGCTACCCCAGGACCTCCTTCCTGCCAGCGTGGCTAAGGAGAGGGAGAGACGGCCCTTCCCCAGAACCATCGTGGCCGTGGAGGTCCAGGACCAGAAGAACGGAGCCACACACTACTGGACCCTAGAGAAACTTAGGTAATGTGTGTGTGTGTATGTGTATGTGTATGTGTATGTGTGTGTGTGTGTGTATGTGTGTATGTGTGTGCTTATGAAAACATGTTGTTTTTGTGTTTGAGAGGGTTTTTAATGATTTGTTTGTGATGTGTTGCTTTTTGATATTACTAATGATTGTGTGGACGGACGTGTGTGTGTGTTTGTGTATAGTGTTGGGATTTTTTGTATCCGCATGGTATGACCAGCCATGCCAAGTGTTATATGTTATCGACATACGCCCATCTCATGTTGTAATTTTTGCGACCTTGTCTCTACTGTCCCCTGCAGGCTGAGGCTGGACCTGATGAGGGAGATGTACGACCGTGCAGCCGAGGTTCCCAGCAGTGCTGTGGAGGACTGCGACCACGCGCTGACTGGAGGAGACCCCTTCTACGACCGCTTCCCGTGGTTCCGTCTGGTGGGAAGGTCAGTAAACATCCCACCCTGTTCCAGTTCTACACCAAGTCTTTAAACAACATTCACATTGTGAAAATACTAAGCTCCAAATGATAAAAAACATATTTTTTATGTTATAATTGTATTATTGTTTTCATTATGACATTTAATAAAAGAAACTTAATAAAATTGACACCAGATAGACAATTTCACGTTAAATGATTACACTTAATTTCTGACCCTGACCATTCCTCTTTTTATTTCTCTCTCCTCTCTCTTACTCTCTTTACACCAGAGCCTTTGTGTACCTGAGTAACCTGCTGTATCCAGTTCCCCTGGTGCATCGCGTGGCAATTGTCAGTGAGAAGGGGGAGGTCAAAGGCTTTCTCCGAGTGGCTGTCCAGGCCATTTCAGGTATTTCCCCCTCACAAACACAAATGTAACCCATACTGAGAGGTAGCCATCCTATTGTATAATTAACACTAGGTGTTGTTTACTCACTGTTGTTGTCAATTCTTTCTTTATCAAACAGGTTCTATTGTACTAATACACCATATCTAGGTTTTCTGTTGTAATATTTTGTTCATGAAACAGATGGCTAATGCTTACTCAATAACCCGCCCCCTCTCCATCTCTTCCCCCACCACCCTCTCTTACTGCCTCGCTCTTTCACTTTCTCTCTCTCTCTTTCTCTGTCTATCTTTCTCTCTTTCTCTGTCTCTCGCTTCTGTGTGTCTCTCCAGCGGACGAGGAGGCACCAGACTACGGTTCTGGTGTGAGGCAGTCTGGCACTGCCAAGATTTCTTTTGAGGACCAACAGTTTGAAAAGGTACAAAGTAGAGACAGATGCCTAAAGCGTAACATCACCTAAAGCACTTTCCTACCATAAGTAAACACCCAACTAGAGCCAAACATCCAAAAAATAACAGTTACATCATCTTCATGTGACGACCGTCGTAACTGTTAGTTTGTCTTTTGGGGGCGGGGGGGATAAGTTTCAGACGGAGTCGTGTCCCGGGGGCATGTCTCACTCCAACACCTCCCAGGAGGAGCTCCGAATTGTGGAGGGGGAGGGGCAGAACTCCGACGGCGGGTTCACCGCAGATGAGGTCAACAACAACACCTGCGCAGGTGAGAGGCTTGCGTTCTTGTATTTTTGGTTCTAATGTTGAGTTCTAGTATAGCTTCTCACTTCTGTTTTGATGCAGTTTGTTACGTTAAATTTGGTTTATACCACAGGTTTATTATTATAATTCTTATAATGCTTTTGGCCATTTTTATATTCTGCATGTTTCATTGTCCTCTCTCTAACTCTCTCTCTCTCTCTCTCTCTCTCCCTCTCTCTCTCTCTCTTGCCTACAATTTATTTTATGATTGGCCTTTTTTCGATCCCTCTTTTCGTTTCTTGTATTTATTTCCCCGTCTCCATTCACCCAGCCACCCCGGAGGCGCCTCCCAGCCCCCTGAAGAGTGTCCTGGGCCCGGTGGGCCTGGAGCTGCCCCTGGTGGATCTAACCCAGGACAAGGCCTTGGCTCACCTTAGGATTGGCAGCATGTTCACCTTCAGGGTCACCGTCCTCCAGGCCTCCAGCATCTCAGCGGAGTATGCCGACATCTTCTGCCAGTTTAAGTGAGTCTCGCAGTAACGTTTTTTTTGCGCTTTTTTTTTTGGGGCTCAAAATATTTCCTCCAGAAAAGGCCTGTTTTATATACATAAAAATATATGTTTGTTGGATGTCTTATATATAGTATGTTATATATTAAATTAAAAAAAAAATTCTTTCACTGTTGCACACACACACAATGCTATACTAGGCCTGTGGCAAGTAAAGATATTTCATCTATGGATATTTCGTCTATGTTAGATATATCTTTATTAGGTGCAATTCATCAGGTATATTACAACCCTGTTTGTGAATTGACTGACAGCCCTACTTAACAACTTTTCAGTTTCATCCACCGTCACGATGAGGCGTTTTCCACTGAACCACTGAAGAACACGGGCAGAGGCCCACCCCTCGGCTTCTACCACGTACAGAATGTAAGCACTGAACACATACAAGACTCAACACACTCATGCTAGAGTACTACAACATAATCAACGAAGGGAAAAAAACACATTGACAAATAAGAATACTACCACATACAGAAGCTAGACACTGTTCTGTGTCTAACATGCATATGTAAGCATAACTGAATACGTTCACAATTCACATGCAAGACTACTACCACATAAAGGTTGGAAGGCCACACTTTTATGAAATATATTCAAAACAGTATTAAGACAGATATTTACTTACTCTTTCACTGCTCCACAACATAGGAACACTTGAATGTGAGAGATGAAACTGTAACAGTTCTTATAACCCCAGGTTGGCTTCCCTTCCTAGATCACGGTGGAGGTCACGAAGTCGTTTGTAGAGTACATCAAGACCCAGCCCATCGTATTCGAGGTGTTTGGACACTATCAAAAACAGCCCTTCCCTCCTCTCTGCAAAGACCTTATAAGGTGACAGAAAAAATCATAAGGATAGAGGATCAATTGTTTGTTATTATCTAATATTATGCAGTAAATATGAGTTGTAAAGAAACTAAAAGAAATAAATGTTTTTTTTTCAGTCCACTTCGGCCTTCCAGGAGGCAGTTCCCCAAAATTATGCCCTTGTCCAAACCAGGTGAGTGGAGAAGTTGTCACACTGTACCTATTTCTCAAGAACATCTTTCACATCTGATATCCACTCTCATCAGATAGTTAAACTCACTTTTTGTGTGTTTTGTGTGCAATAGATGCTCTGTAGTACTAATATTGTGTGTTTTGTATATAATAGATGTTCTGTAGTGTTAATATTGTGTGTCTTGTGTGTGTCTCAGTGCCAGCCACCAAGCTGAGCACCCTGACCCGAACCACAGCCGGTCCCTGCCACTCCAAATACGACCTCATGGCCTTCTTTGAGATCTGTGAGCTGGAGGCCAACGGAGAGTGAGTCCCAGCTGTCACTCACTCACTACTACCAGCTGCTTCCTTATAAGCTTTTATTATTTTACACATCACAACGCTTGATACAATGCTTTGTGTTTCCCACTCCCTGGGAAAAAATATAATTCTATTCTATTCTATTCTTGTCTATATTCTATTCTATTATTCTATTATATTATACAATATAACATTACATTAAATGACATTACATTGCAACCAATTAACACCATAAGTCCTATCTTAGATATTGCATATTAATAATGTGATTTTTTTTTTGCCTTAAGCTACATCCCTGCTGTAGTGGACCACCGAGGGGGCATGCCCTGCCATGGCACCTTCCTGCTACACCAGGTACACCGTCTCCTCTCCTTCACCACATGTTACTCTATCCATCCGTTCTAAACACAATTTTTTAATTTCTGACCGTGACTCATTTGTCTTTTTCTCTCTCTCTCTCTCTGTTTCTCTCTCTCTCTCTCTCTCTCTCTCTCTCTCTCTCTCTCTCTCTCTCTCTCTCTCTCTCTCTTTCTCTCCCCACAGGGCATCCAAAGGAGGATCACTGTAACCATAGCGCACGAAACAGGAAATGATGTCGAGTGGAAGGAGGTCAAGGAGCTGGTTGTGGGTGAGTTAAATAAAGTGACCCCGTAGTTCAGTTCTGAAATGGCATGCATATTTCAATTTATATACGGTACACATACTAGAAAAAGTAAGGATGTATCCCATATAGGTAAAAATCATGTTGTTACCATGACTTCAAACGTTGACCTTTTTGACCCTAGGGCGTATACGCAATACTCCGGAAGCTGATGAGACCATCATCGACCCCAACATACTGTCTCTCAACATCCTGTCTTCAGGATACGTCTGGCCAGCACACGACGACAAGTATTCACTCTTGTTTTTTGTTTCCATTCTTACTGTGGTGCATCCACATGAAGATCACACTATCAGAGAAAATACATTTCATTGTGCTACACAGTTGTATCACGTTAATATGATTGTCTGGTTATTTACAGCATTTTAGATTTTATTTTTGCATCTTTTGCCTTCCTCGCATCTTTTTTCTTTGAAGTTGTTTTTATAGGTTATATCCAAAGACCATAGTACAATCTAATCTCAGTCACAAAAAAAAAGAAAACTTTTTGATTGCATGATTTTCTCTTTATTTTCTCTTCATTTGTAACTGACACCAAACTGGAGCTTTTCTAATGTCTGGCCTCTTCTCTTTATGCTTTGCTAATCGCAGTGTCTCCCTTGGAGTTGACCATAGGTATAGTTCTGCTCTTTTCTCATCTTCTTCAAACTTTTTTTTTGTCTATAACGCTACTACAAAAAATGTATATGTATGGGTCTTCACCAGAAAGGTCACGTTCTTCTTCAGACATTTCATTAAAGCTTTCTGTGACCTTTGCCCTTTGTGTCAACCCCCTCAGGACCTTCTACCGATTCGAGGCAGCGTGGGATAGCTCCATGCACAACTCTCTCCTCCTGAACCGCGTCACTCCCTATGGGGAGAAGATCTACATCACCCTCTCAGCATACCTGGAGGTATCACAGCCATTCCATTCCCTCTGACACATAAAGCGCCACGTTTTCTGTAGAGATAAACTCATAATGAGTAACCTAGACATCATAATATAAAAAGCCATGTGTACTCTATAGACAAGATCATCACCAGTAACCTAGTTACCGGTTTGTTCTTTTGACATTTCTCTTTGTATATGCTAAATTAAATTTAGCATGTCAGTCTGATTCCATGTTTAATAGCTTTTAGCCTCAATATTCTGTATACGTGGAATAGGTGCGCCCAGTTGCAACAAATAACTGGTGGCCACGTTATAAAAGTTATTCCTTTTGTCGTGGGAAATAACCCTGGGTAAGTTTTTATTATTGATAACGTTTCTTTGCTCTATTGCTTAGATGGAGAACTGCACTCAGCCCACGGTGATCACCAAGGACTTCTGTATGGTGTTCTACTCGCGCGACGCTAAGCTGCCCGCCTCTCGCTCCATCAGAAATCTCTTCAGCACCGGTTGCCTCAGGCCCTCCGAGAGGTAGTTTACTGCGCGAATGATCTAATCCGTTATGTTCCATAGCCTATATCATTCAGAGATTGTCATTAAAATGTTGCAAACAATGAAAACATGTAAGAAAATGATTTTCCAAAAAGCTCGCTCAAGAGCACTGAGCTTAACCTTTTTAGTTAAAATAATGTGTGTAATGTAAATAATGTAACCTATGTGTCTCTTCCTTAGTAACCGTGTGACGGGAGTGTACGAGGTCAGCCTCTGTCACGTAGCAGATAACGGGAGTCCAGGTAAAACGCCATACTACTATCCTCTCCAGTCAAAAGTATTGGCTCAGTGTTGATACAATCATATGTGTTGGATCACTATGAAATGTATTATATTTGAACCTCTTTTTTATTTTTATTGAGTGTGTTTATTTGATCAAACTTTGTATTGTATGTATTTGTTTTGATATTGTTTGATGGCCAACTTTGATATTACAAATTCCTTCATATGAGAAAAGTAAATTTCATTCTATTCCATTATTATTGTCCTTAGTTTTATATTGCTACTTTAATTAATATTTAATGGTACTTGTTGACCCCCCTTCCTCCCCTCATCCTCTGCCCCCTTTGCAGGTATGCAGCGTCGTCGCAGACGTGTGCTGGACACGTCGGTGGCTTACGTACGTGGAGAGGAAAACCTGGCAGGCTGGAGGCCCCGTAGCGACAGCCTCATTCTGGACCACCAATGGGAGCTGGAGAAACTCAGCCTGCTGCAGGAAGTAAGCAATTTTAAATTAAATTCTAAAGTCTGAAAGAATCTGTTAGTATTTTATTCTATTTCTGTGTGAGTGTTCTTCAGTGAGTTTATGTACCGTGTATTGGTTTCAGAGTCTGCAGTTATGTGATACTGTGTGTTAACCTGAATGTGTGTGTGTGTGTGTGTGTGTGTGTGTGTGTGTGTGTGTGTGTGTGTGTGTGTGTGTGTGTGTGTGTGTGTGTGTGTGGGTGGGTTCCTGTGAAGGTGGAGAAAACCAGGCACTACCTGCTCCTGAGAGAGAAGTTGGAGGCGACGCTGCAAGCCGGTCAGGACGCTCTCTACAAGAGCAGCGACATCAGCGACTTTGCCAAGAGCCCCGTCCTCTGCCACAGCCCCGGGGGCAGCCCCGCCTTGGAGAGTCCCAACCAGAGGCAGAGGGAGCTGGCCGCCAAGGTGACTGCAAGTCCCTGGCTTCTGACGGGGCCTCTATTGAATATGGCAATATATAAAAAAACTTTTTATATGAAGCGCTGTCAACCTATTCCAAACATATCATACTGAGATAAGACATATAGTGCACAAAACTGTTTAAATGCCTGTTGCAAAATTTATTTGTGTTTACCACCAAAAAGCAGTTTTTATTTAACGTATAACACTTGTCTTTTTTCTTCCTCTACTTCCTCGCTCTATGTTCTGCTCCTCTTCCTCCTTGCCAGTGTCTGCGTCTGCTGATGCACACCTTCAACAGGGAGTACAGCCAGGTGAGCAGCAGTGCCAGTGAGAGCAAGGTGAGCCCCAGCCCAGGCGTCCCCCACCCCGTAACCCCAATCCTTAACCTTTGACCCCCCCGCACTAAACCCTGATTCACCTCCAAAACCCTATCTAATCCACTAAACCAGTGTAAGAAGTTTCATTTAAAATACCCTTTAACTTTATTCAAATCCAGCTCCAACCCCTATCATTCCCCTGAACACTTCCATGAACAAAGTCCCTTAACCTAACCGTCTTATTCCATCTTCATCAAAAATGTATCCATTTTCTATTTCTTTTTGGTCAATTCTCTCATCCGTCTTTCTCTGTCCTCAATTTTTGTTTACTCAAAATTCCCTTTCTCATTAATCATAGTGACCCACTCAGGACTCTCCACTTCCATTCCTGTTCATGTGCTCCCTTTCAAGTGTTCCACGTTTAATATCCGCAACAAATCACGAAAGCCTCTCCACATCCTGTCTCCCCAGACCCTTCATGTTCCTGGTCCCTTTAATCACTCGTACCCTCGACTCCCTCCCTTCAGCCCTATGCCAACAGCACATCCCCTTCGTTAGGCTTATCTGCTAGTAATAAACATTTCTATAATAATAATAATAATAATAATAATAATAATAATAATAATAATAAAAATAAATATTAACAACTGCAAGGGGCTCTTAAAAATATTTTCTTTAGACAAATATTCAGTGAGCTCTGTAGTAACAGCTAGATTGGAAGGATAGAGTCCATTTGGGAGACCTTTTTACCCTGACTGATGAGCTGCTTTATAGATTCATGCTGGAATGTTCTTATCTTGTACGTGTTTGTTTGTGTGTGTTTGTTGTTCCTGTGTCCTTTGTTTTGGGTGTGTGTGTGTCCGTGTGTGTGTTCAGCTGTCTGAGATGACGGCGTCGCTGAGGAGAGACTCCACCTCATCAGGACTGAGCACGCTCACTCCGTCCTCCACTTGCCCCTCATTGGTTGAGGGACACTATGACATCAGGTACATGACCTTTGACCTTTGTCTCCTGTCGAATATCGCTCTACCTTATCAATAAATCCTCTTCAGTACAGGGAGAACGAAATATGTCAAATGGGTTTAAATGCGCTTCTTTGTCAAATTATTCTGGGTAATTTAAATAAACTCAGTCTTATAAGATAGTGTGCAAGTACTATAAATAAACCCTTTACATGTTATTATCGTTATTGAAGATCATTGTGTGTGCCGTGCAGGCACACAGAGCCCAGCTCGGGGGCGTCCACTCCAGATCTGGACCCCTACAGCCCAGTGGACCAAAAGAGGACTGCCCGAGGGTTAACCTTCGTGCCGGACATCCAGGAGATACGCGTCAGGTCAGAGAACTACAATTTAAAGTAGTAAAGTATTTTGTAGTCATTATAGTTCCGTCTCTCAGGGCCACTCAGAGATTAAAATGCAGTTGTTTTCTAATGTATTTGCAATTATAATTACAATCAGTCGCATTTGAATTGTTTTCCTTTTGAGACAGATTACTTGCATTTATTAACAGCAAACCTACCTTTCCTATTTATAATAATAATAAAAAAGTACAATAACAAAATACATTTCTCTTGTTTCTGCGTCCGCAGCCCCATCGTGTCGAAGAAAGGCTACCTCCACTTCCTGGAGCCGCACACCAGTGGGTGGGTGAGACGCTACGTGGTAGTGAGGCGCCCCTACGTCTACCTCTACCGCAGCGAGAGGGACAGCGTGGAGCGCGCCGTCATCAACCTGTCTTCCGCTCAGGTGGAATACAGCGAGGACAAACAGACTCTGCTACGGGTAAGGACCACATCTCTTTCTTTCTTTCTTTCTTTCTTTCTTTCTTTCTTTCTTTCTTGCTTGTATCCTTTATTTAACCAAACAACTCCTATACATACTGAATACATAGCTATAAACATACAGTGGTATTGTTATAAATATTGTCAGCATGTGATTGGTTATAACTGACCTGGTTTGCATTTGTTACTATTATATCATAATCTGATAATCCATCTTGAGAGCCAAATGTTGTCCTAGACCAGACATTATGCTGATGTGTTGGCTGTGTATGCTGACATTTTGGGTTCTCGTTGGTAATTGTGCTGTTTCCTATAATTGCTGGCCACAGTGATAGTCTGATCTGTACTGTTTGCTCTAGTCATCAGTCTACCAACCTCAATGTGTCTTGTGGTGATTTTGTTTTGTCACAGACCCCTAACACATTTGCGGTGTGCACCGAGCATCGTGGAATTCTGCTCCAGGCCAATAACGACAAGGAGATGCACGACTGGCTGTACGCTTTTAACCCTCTGTTGGCTGGCACCATCAGGTAAGAGATGATGATGTTCCGCCTGTTATGTACGTTCACTCGGAAATCTTTCACTTTTGAGTAGAATCCCAAATAAATGCCACATTTGATTAGAAATGTATTACCGCCCCTGCAGGTGAACATGACAATTGCTTATAATGACATTGTTTATTCTTCTGAGCTGAGGATGACAAGTGTTTAAGATTTTACATTGAAACTGATTCTTTGTTTTAGTCTAAACAACAAACAAACTATTTGTGTATGTCTATGGTACCTCTCTGCTGAACCCTAACCCATAAGCCTTTCCTCCCTCTCTCTCTCTCTCTCTCTCTCTCTCTCTCTCTCTCTCTCTCTCTCTCTCTCTCTCTCTCTCTCTCTTTTCTCCCCCTGCAGGTCTAAGCTCTCCAGGAGAAAGTCAGGCCAGAGAATGTGAGAGGTGAACTCAGCCTTTGGAAATAAACAAACAAACAAACAAACTACAACACAATCTAAGAGCGTCGCTTAGAGTCCCAACTCTACTGTACATAGACCATCTAAACGACCCAGTGGACCCCACCCCCCTTACTAAAACAGTGACCCCTGACCCCTTGAACCCCATTCTCTAACCAACTTCCTCTTCCCTTTTCGCCGTCTTTCTTTCGGTAGCCACGTCCGCCCTTGCACGATGTGTCCCGACCCATATTTGGCGTATTAACAACCCATAATACCCTTACTGGGGGCGGGGCCCGCTTAGTGACTCTCCGTTGTCATGTGCATGTAGAATCTTTATCGTTACCTAGGCTGCCAGCCCCTGTACAAATGATAAGTGAACACTTTATATCAGTGTCCAGTCAAAACGACCTGTTACTAGTTCCAATACGTCAAAACGACTTGTTCCTAGATCCCATATATTAATACCACCCTTCTGTCTAGCTGTGTAAGATGCAAAGTCCAAATCTGTAGACCACCCGCTTATGTATTTCATATTGGCAACATTAGTCAGAACCAAAATATATAGTTAGTGTTGACACAATATTATATACCTTTTATAGTCTTCATGATAAGTTGTAGTTTTTTTGTGTGTGTGTGTGTGTGTATGTGTCCAGTGAAACCGAGCGGTAAGCTCCCATGTCCTGAAAGCAGCATTTATACATGATCTCATTCTGAAATGGTCTGTCCTGTGCTCGGCCGGTGGCATCGGCTATGGATACGTTTGAATGACAGGTGGGGGATTACTGCGTACGTCTCATGGGTTTTGTGAGAGGCCATCTCATACAGGTACAACGGAGAGTTATGCATGGGTCTACTAGGGATCTATCTGGACACAGAGAAGGAACCGTTTAGCTTCAATATGTATACTAAGATGTCGCTCTCTGTGTGGATATTTTTTTTGACCCCCAGCAATATAGCGCTGCTTGACGAGTGGAGACAACTTGAGCCCTTGACTTGCACATTTCGCCTCGTGTTTTTTATTTCACACATTGCTTACATGTCGTTGAATATGTTAACTTGCTCCTCGTTTCAGTTTTGTTTTGTATTGTAAAATGAATTTATTTCTTATACAAGATCACTGGTCACTTTTAGTCGCATGGCACTTTATTATCTTAAGTTAACGTCTCGTTCGTTTTGCACTGTTGTTTTAACCAAAGCGTCGCAACCTTAAAAAAACCTTACACTGTGTCGCTGAACCTTGCTTACATGCATTTGTGTGAGATATTGTAGAAATGTTTTCCGTACATCTACCCAACCAGGCGAATCCTCAAACTGACCCTGAATGTTTAGTATAGCAAACATACCCATAGATTCGTACATTCATAATGATTGCATATCCTCAGAGGATTGTTGTGTCCTATTATGAGCAAGATTATTGTAGAATATATTACGATTATTATAATAGTCAGTAGTAGATTTTAGGGTATTTGTTTCTCTAATTTTCTCTACTTTGAGAAGAAATTAATTGGCTTTGGAATGTCCAAGGGGTTTTGCCGTGTTGAAAATATGTCAAGGTTTTTTAATGGATGCTAAAAAGAGCCCGAGTTGTGAGTGTGAAAGTGCATTATCCATGCACCACGTAGTGCCTCCCTATCCCACCTATCCTCCTCCTCTCTCGCCCTCTCGTCGATGCTCACCTCACTACAGTGTATTTGGCCTATTTTCATGTTAGTTTAAAGTAAAACAAATTTTGTAAGTCTACAAATGTTATCACTATTTTTAGTTTTATTGAAGATATATGTCTTAATCTAGGGGGTGTATATTATACTTTCCTACATGTTGACTAGTACCCAAATATTAGACATTTTAGGATTACATTAAATTGGTTTAACTGTCCGCACTGACAATTTGTCATGCTTTGACATGCTTTTGCCCAAAAAATTTATCGCAATTGTGAACCTAGGCCTAATACAGGAGCTGAAGTGTTGCCCTTGACGATAGGATAGGAAACAATGGGTCAGCCATATTGGGTGTCCCAGACCAAATTCACAACAAACTAGGCACGTGGATCATTCTACCTACTCTTATTATCTGTATCTCATATTGTTGTTGAAAGTTGCTCTTAAAATCCCCTGTTGTGCTTTTGTAGTGCTCTTACAATCTGGTGTTTGTTTTAAACAACCCTTAACAGTATAAACTTGTTAGTATTATTATGATATTATTACTAAACAGGTCCCACTTCCAAGGAGGGAGATGCATTGTTGTTTTTCTGCGTCCATACACTCACCTACTAAGGTGACCTCAAACTTATAAAAATACTGTTGTTCTGTCTGAAACAGATAATATGTTGTTCTGTCGTAGATACAAAGTAAGTTGAAGCATTGCAGTATTCTTCTCGAAATTCAAATTCTTAATCGACAATACTATATAACCAGTCGGCTTTGTTGATGATAAGCTTTTTGAAGCCCCCACAAAAACCTGTGAAAGTATGTTGTTAGTAGTCGTATCAATCTAATGCTAGAGGAATGTTAGTGTCTATCAATGTCTTGTTTAATCATCGTATCATTTGTGTAGTATACTTGGTAAATTAATCATTATTCAACTCTGTTATGATGCTTGCATAATATGTCTTCTTGACACCATGTTTTGAGTGTGGGACAATCAAATCAATGGCCAGGCAGCCATGCGATTGTAAGATGTCCTGCTGTTGTTGCTCCATTAAACGTGGCTGGGACTTTGCTTACCTCAGGCCAACCAACCTGTAGAATTTGCCTGGTGACCCACGAGAGTAAAGACATCAGACCGTCCAGACATTCACACATGAAGTTACAAATACCACCATGTCAGGCATTTAGAAGTAAATTTCAGTTCAAATTAAATGTTTTATTTAAATGTAGCTGATCTTGTCCATGCGATGGGATATTGTTTTAGAACAGTTTAGTTAATATTGCCTCCTTGTGGTTGTAGGGTGTTATGATTCTCTAAATTAAACAATTGTTCTTTAGGTCTAATACATGCAATACAGACGTACATTTTTTAATCAAGTTTGAGGTCACCTTGGTATATAATGTATTCTTATTTTATTTTATTTTTTTTACGAATATTGAGTCTCTTTTTTGCCTGGTTGTAAGAATATTGAACAAAAGAAAGCTTTATGTATGAATTTCTGTGGTGATAGATTATATGTTGGGGCATTTATTGAACTGTATCCAAGCCCGAGTTTTCATATTTATCATATAACGAGATAACATATAATTTATAATGCTAGCTAAGAATGTGTGGTAAAAGAAAAAGCTATTGTTATGTATGAGGGAGATGTTTTGAAGTTTTTACCTTGGTTACTCTTTAGTCTCCTAAATCCTTCTAAGTGCATCCTGCATCATTTAAGTTGAAAACATCAATTTGATATCTCTGACCTGACATCATCTAAAAGGAAAGCCGTATCAAGTTAGAACAAAGAACACTCACTGTAATGCAATTTTCCTTTTCCTTACTAATTCGATTGAGAGTCTAGTTTAATGGATGGGTCGTTGTTTTACGAATTCGACTGCTGTTTTCCAAGTGGCCTGGTTCTGGATCTAAGCATGCAGATCGATCTATCTCTGTTTTCTCTCTCTCCGTCTCCCTCTCTCCTTGCTTGCTGTCGATGCCAGCTCTTTCCTCCCTTCAGTACAGCCTTGTAGAGAATGACCCCCTCCCATGACCTGGTAATAACTTTATCTGTATCATCTCCCCCAGCTCTGTCTTGTACATAGAACCAGATTACTGTGTAGGGTCCCGATACACAGGTCATATTAAAGTATCTCACTTTCTCTTCTCTGTCTTTATACCATGAAAAAAGAAGTGAGAGGCTTGTGGTGATGATGAGGATGATAACCAATGAACAAGTCATAACCTCAGTGGTCTCGTTTCTCTTTTGAGTGTTCCCGAGTTCTGTTAGTGTCTTCTAATGTCTGTAGACACGTAACTAAAAAAGTTGTGCAGAAAAAAACAAAAACAAACAGTGAAATCAATAAAGTAAATGTGACATTTATTGAATGTTTTTTTGTTTTGTTTTGTTGTGTCCTGTATCTTGGGGTTGGTTGCTCATTTTACAGGGTATCCATTGGTGACTTTAGCAGTCACATGTCTTTTTCCAAATACGATGATAGTTTGGGTTTTGTCTTTAAGGGAGGCTTTGGAGCTGTTTCCAACATCAACTTTGCAGACAAAGCAAGTAGAAAAGCCCAAATTCTTGTCTAGCCAAGCATAATACATTCAGGTTTTGCACAGGTATTATAAACACTGTTTTCAAAAAAAGCAATCAAACATACCAACCTCTGTGCAATATCCGGCCAGGAAAATCAAACAATGTCCTTTCTCTGGCTCTATAAATACACCTCTGTTGCATAACGCATGGTACTTTCTCTCTTAGGACAATATGTGTGTGTGTGTGTGTGTGTGTGTGTGTGTGTGTGTGTGTGTGTGTGTGTGTGTGTGTGTGTGTGTGTGTGTATGTATGTATCAGTGTCTGTCTCCAGTCCGTGTGCGTGCGTGTATCAACGCTGCGTCTATGTGCGTGTATGATCCACGTGTGTGACAGCGCGTGTGCCCGCGTCAGGCATGCGTGTGGTCTGCCTGGGGGCCTGTGAGGGCCTTCCATTATTGATAATGCACTCAGGATGTCCTCAGCTTAGGCCAGCCAGTTATACTAATCCTTTAGTAACGGCCTCCAATGCTTTTTATCAGGACACAAAAGCATCGAGGGGGCAGGGAGGGAGGGTTGCCCACCTGGGAACGGGGCGGATGGGGTTACAGTCGGACCGTTTAAAGGGGGTCTTTGTTGGTTGGTAACACGTCAAGAAAAGATGGCCTGTTGTTATGGGTCGTTGAATAATGAATAATTTCACTTTGTGTCTTTGAGAAAAATAATGGATGAGAGAGAGAGAAAGAGCGAGAGAGATGGAAGTATCCTTTTGGGTCTCCCCGTCACCACTCAGGAGCCAAGCTTCATCTTACACTTGCTGAAGGGCTGGCTGATGGACTGAGGGTACAAGTGAACAGCCGATGTTGTCACGCATAGTCTCATTGCTCCCCCTTTTGTCATTAAAAATGCCAACACACAGTTTCACTCCCTCACTCATTCATTCATACATACACATAGACCTAACCACACCACCACCACCACACACACACACACACACACACAAACCCCTACCAGGATGCATGCCCCCTTCTGACGCCATACCCAAGGCTATAGGCCTGCTGTGAGTCCGTTTGACGGGTCACCCTACCCGTCTTCCTCTTTAATAATGAAATAAAGAGGCCATCTATGTGAAGTATGGGCAGGTGGGGACATCCTTTCTTTGGACCTGGTGTTTATTGGCTGCCAAGGGTGAAGAGGGCGACCAGTGGAGTTGTGGGTAATGAGGTATACGAAGTCCGCCGATACCTGGACGTCTGGACCAGTCCACTGGACTTCAAACTGCCAGCGTTGGGAATAAACCGTTTTAACTGTAAGTAATTCAAACATTCTTAGTGTACGTATGTAGTGACCAAAAAGTCAGATTAAACAAAACAGATTTTTTCTGAACTTGATAAGGATTTACTAAGAAATTTAAGTTTTCTAATTAGAGAAATATGATGTTTTAATAACTATACTGTTTATGAACCATGGAGTAGTTTTACTGTGAGTACTGTATGCGTTAGGTTATAGGATCTCTATAGGAATTATAGTAACTAAAAGCAGAGCAATCTTACTCTAATACTTTTTATGTTTCTTGATCCACATTACTCTTGTTTTCTCAGTGGATACCAGACACAATTGCAGTCAATTATTCTTTCCTTAGTTGACATTGTTATACCTTATTAGTCTTTGTTACGTAACTATTCGAAACTGTTAGCCCCTGCAAAGTTACCGAGTGTAAGTTGAGCAACCCGTAGTTGTACTACCTTTAGTAATTAGTACCCGTGTAGCATTTAAGCGAATGAGCAGCGCACGCTGGGTGAGGAAATCTGGTGAATCACCAAGGTTACCGAACCAGGCTATCGAGTGTTCTCTTGCATGACACACACACACACACACACACACACACTGCTACTGTATGTACTGTCAGTGTCTCTCCCTTAACCCCTGGGGATTAAGCTCCATAAAGAGGCTGACTGCTCTCGTTTCATCATTTGTTTGTACCTCTGTCCTATTTGTCTCAGTGGGTACACAAGTGCAGAATGTGTTTCTACATTTAATGCAGTGTTGATGAGCGAAAAGAGAAGAAAATTAACGTGTTTTTTAAGTTTGTATGCATGATCGTGTGTCTGTGTAATGCGGATAACGTGTAGTGTGCGATGGTGTGTGTGTGTTTGTGTTTAGGTGATCGTTGTCCGCTCCGGGGGCCCTGGTCTCTTAGAAGATTGCTTTGGGGCCTCTTACAGTAAGTCCAGCCTGCTGACCAGCCTGGGTCATGTTCTGTCCCCCCGGGTCACATTTCTCTCCAAGTGGGGTTCACACACTCAGGTGGCCCTCATACAGTTCTTGTTGTTGTTATTGTGCTTGTTGTGGTTGACGCTGTTGTCATTGTTGTTGTTTTTGGTTGAGATGTAGTTTTCTACCCATGGTATTAGTTGTTGATTGATTGAACAATTGTAACTCTCAGGCCATGGTATTTTCTGCACGGCTTACAAAGTAGTAATTCTTTTTACAGCTCGTTTTGCAATAATAAAACTATGTCCAGAATAAAGCAGAACCTGCGTGTTGTTCAGTCATTCCAGACACAGCCTTCGTCTGTATTACAGAGTGAGGAAACGTCTGTCTGCTGTTCACAAGAGCCAGAATGGAGAACAGCAAGGTGACCAACACTCTAGTCCATCCCATTACTCTCATGTGGTCTCACTGCACCACTGAGTGACCTGTGTACTTTGCTGACCAGTATCGTATCACTACACAAATTACTCATTAGTAACCAGTTCGAATAAGGATTTAAGCCAGCACAATTTGGACAATTAAACCATAGAAATGTAATGAGAATAAACAAGGGCAAGGGCCTGCACAAACCCACATTTCACAGTTCACATAATTTATGGTGTCCAATTTGCAATTCAAATAAAGACCACAGAAACAGGAACTAAATTTATTTATGCTCTTGCCCTTGACAAATTTATAATTAACAACAGATCAGCTACCATGGGTGTCCCAGTCTCAATTGCCGTGGAAACAGGCTCTCTGAAAATTCTTCCCATTTTAGTAGTGTCCCTAACTCAAATCGCTAATTATTCCGGTCTCACTCTCTCTATTGAACCTCATTCTATGTGATTTAACAGACACACGATCCGTCCTCGTTCTTCATCCATGTCCTGTGTGTGTGTGTCCCCAGCAGCCGGTGAAGGAGGTCCCCCCCCAGCCACGCTACCCAACCCCGCCTCCAGTGACCTCCGCCTCACCTGTGACCCCAGCACCTTTCACCCCGAGCCCCAGCCCGTACCTTAGACATGCGTCTGGCTCCATGCAGCATGTCCAAGTGGCCTCCTCAGGTAAGGAGAGGAATTCTTGGAACTCTTCAAAGCACTGTTATGTTTTTCCATGGTTTCATCAAGTTAGTGAAACTTTGATGCAATAGAGATCTAAACATTGATGTCATCATTCAATGGTCACTCTTTCTTTTAAACCTATTCATCTCTACCAGTGGTGGGCTCCTTCAACCAGCTGAAGCCTCTAGAGAGAGAGCACCCTGTGTTCTCCCAGATGAAGTCCATCAAGTCTCTCAGGCAAGCGGGGATCACGGCTGTCTTCACAGGACAAACGGTGAGTTGGCTCTACTTTGTAGCGATGCTGTTTCACGGGGGCTCCTTTGCGGAGGCAGAGCTATAACAGTGGAACGTACAATTTAACATTATATGGCGTATTTTCTACGTCACAATTTTACTGGATTTGACTGATTTTCATAATTGACTCGTGAATATGATTTGAGTGTTATTAAAAATTATGCCTATTAATTTCACTTATTATAAAATACAGATTTCAACCAACAAACCCGGATATCATGGAATACACTGGGTGATGTAGCATGGTTCGGGGAATACACTTAAGACCTCCTTTGTCAAATCTGAATTGTGTAACTTATGAATTGTGTTAGGATATACTTCAAACACTTCATTGTGTTCCCGTTTTTTTTCTCAGGGAGCCGACGTCAACCACAAGCGGCCTCCATAGAAACGGTTTATAAGCTACTCGGCTTCCTTGTTTCCTTGTTTGTCCTCAGAAGGTGGACATGGACCGCGAGCTGATGGCGGTCCCCATGGAGGAGGTGATCCTGGCCGACATCGACTCCCTGGTGCCCACGCATGATGAGGCCGGCCACCCCATCGCCGAGTGGAAGAGGCAGGTGATGGTGCGCCAGCTGCAGGCCAGGCTACTGGACGAGGAAGAGCACGTGAGACAGGTATAGACTCACAACTGACACAATACAGAGGATTATGACAGTAATAAAATAACACAATACTTTATGAGAGGAATGGAAGGAGCAATGCGATGGCCTCTTTTCCTATAGCTGGTGCCTAGGCAAGTTTCATTGAACACGCGTCCACACTACACACCTCTTTTATAAAAGTTAGTCACGGCTCAAATTCATAAGGTCTTTTAATGTCACCTAGTCATACATATACACTTGTTTAGCTTCTCTAACTGACTATAGTAGACCTGTGCTCACAGCAGCATTGTAAAATGAAGTGTCTTTAACCCTTTTCATTACCGCAGTCTGTTGTTTGAGAACAGATTTGACAGCTTTTGTGAAGACATATAATCGGATTGAGTTTGCATAAAAATGTAACCTGCACTAAAGAGAGAGTATCGTTATAGATACTCTCCTCTCCTCTCCTCTCCAGGACACAGCTAACGGCTACGTGGCTGCTGACCCAGTGGACGGCTGGACGTACTCCCAGGCCCACGACGCCGTGCTGGGGCCGTTCGGCGAGCTGCTGACGGAGGACGACCTGCTCTACCTGGAACGGCAGATGGAGAATGCGTCGCTCCAGAAGCGCTGCCAGGTCTACGAGTTGGAACTGTCGCGGCTCGCCGCCGAGCTCCGGACCATCCTGCCGGACCCCATCGTCAACATCACCGTCAACACCGACTTCCTGCACCAGGCGGACGTGGAAGGGCATCTGCCGCTGCCGGTGTGGTGCGGCCGCGTCTCGGGAATCGTCCGGAACATGTCGCTGCTGTTGACCAGTCTGAGTAGTCACGGGGAGTTGGCCGGGGAGGCGGTGGCTGGGAGCGAAGGAGTGATGGAGAGTGCAACCAAGGATAACGGTGCGGACCCGCCGCCGACAGTCCAAGAGCCGGTGGTGCAGGAGCCGGTTCTACAGTCCCAGGAGGACGGAGGGGCCCTCTGCAGGATCCCTCATGTGGGCATGGCCTCCGCCTTCAGCCACCGCCTGGAGACCCAGAGCTACAGCCGAGGCCAGAGGGAGAAGGTGGAGAAGGAGATCCAGCAGTCAGGCGTGTCGGTCAGGACTCTCCGCTCAAACTTTGAGGGTCAAATCGGAGGGATCTATCCCTTTGGGGGGGTGGTCAGCGGCTCTCGCCGGCCAGATGTGAGCGGGGCTCCAGAGATGAGGACGACACAGGGGAGGGTCGTGGAAACGGCTGTCATGGACAACCAGGTGTCCAACGGGCGCTACGACGTGCCTGTCATCACCGTGATGGAGACCACAAGCCTCAGAAAAGAGCGTATCGTGGTGCTGTTCCTCAGCCACTGGAAGAAGTCGGCGTACGCAATCACCATGAGAGCGGCGCGGGTGAGACAGGAACAGGAAGTGGCGGTGACAGGGACGGGGACGGGAACACGTGGGGTAGAAACCCCCCAGCAAGCCAGACTCGGCGGCGCCATGTTGCATTTCTGCAGCCAAAGGACGCTTGTCGACAAGCTGCTCCGCTCCTGGAAGAGGGGAAAGTCTAGTGGCCCGGTCTCCTCTCAAAACACCCCCACTTCCTGTTCCCCCACATCCTGTCCCGCCGCTTCCTGTTCCTTTTCCCAGTCCCCAACCCCGGCGCTCCCCCAGAGCCTCCGTGTCACCCACTCCCCGGAACACTTCCTGCCCCTGGTGGACGGAGTTCCCATGACCTACGACAGCATGACCCTTGACCTCTTCATGCTGGGCTACTTCCACATCCTGGAACAGGACCTGTCGGCCGAGGAGAGGAAGATGAGGCACCTGCTGTGCTTTGAGGTCTTTGACCATGTGGGCTCGTTTCCCTGGGAGACGGTAAGAGACTTCCACAAAGCCGTGCTGCACGAGATCCAGACCAACAACCGCCAGTGGAGCCACGGCTTTGAGGACATCAAGGCCCGCTTCTTCGGCAACTCCAGCACCGTCAACTTGGTACATGGGAGACATCACCACTACCACCATCACCAACAGGGCGGCGCTAGAGACCAGGACTCCTCTGATTCAGCTCCTTCAAGGTCCCCGTCGGAAGCCATACTGGTGCCGCAGGTCATAGTTCAAGCGGCGGTGCCAGACGAGGGGACGCCCCTGAGGTGTAGCAGCGGAGGCACTGACTTTTCGTGTTTCAGCAACGACGAAATCTGTCAGTACATCGACCGCAGCTTCGCATTCTGGAAGCAGAAGGAGGCCGAGCTATTTGACTTTGAACACTAGGTTAAGGATTAAAACGAGACTCTGAACACTAGGACTAGGTTTAAATAGAGACTGAACAATAGGTCAAGGTTTAAAGAGAGACTCTGATCACTATGTTAAGGTGTAAATAGATACTCTGAACACTAGGACAAGGTTTAAAGAGACTGAATAATGGGGCAGCAAAATCTGCAACATACAGTACGTTATTCCAGACTGGAGTAGGAGATTTTGGGGCGGCTAGCCTAGACTTTAAACACATACTTGAAATATTATAAGCTGCTTTGCATTTAATTTCATGCTGAGCCTCAAATTGTTTTGCAGCTGTTTTTTTTTTTTTTACTTTTGCATAGTAGTCTTTGGAGAAGAGGTAGGTCTACAAATGGTGCTTTTTGAAGCTTGAGTTTCGGATGGAACATTCATCCGTACTGTTATTTCAATGTTTGATTGAAAGGAACAGATACAAAATAAATCAGTCTATCCATTCTACAGATGTATTAATGCAGAAATAGCATTTTTAATCATCATTACCATGACAAGATCAGCCATTCAAAATAGACTTGATAGTATGGCATTTTATACACCCTACCAAATTACCAAAAAACAATAAGCTTTTGTTCATTATGGTTCTTTTAACCAATGAAATCGAGTTAAATGTATTTATGACAGAAGCTGTTTTCGAAAGAGATTGATATTTTAATAAACTTTGTACTGTATGCTGTTTTGTCAGTGCAAAGCAAATAGTTTCAGAATATTATTTATATACGTTCTATGTGTGTATGAAAGAATAGAAAACTCAGAAGCAGAGAATGTTCTTCTCCCTCTTTATCTTCTGTTTGTCTCTCATCCTTCCTGTTAGACTTTTTAGCTTTCATTTAAATTCTATCGGAATTCTCTCACCCTCTGTTTATAATCTATTTCCCCTCTTCCTTTCCTCCTCATATGTCTTCCTCTTTTCTCCTTTCAACCACCCCACCCCGCCACCGCTACCTCCTTCCAACCCCCCCTCTTCCCCTCTTCCTCCCTCCACTCCCTCCATTCTCTTCTATGTCTTTGTGCTGTGTCACAGTGCACCGCAGCTTGTCCACCAGCTCCACACTGCCAACCCCAGGATCTAAATCACCAGCAGGGAGATTCTGCCTTCAACCGCCTGTCTACGGGCCTCATCTCAGCCTAGTACCAAGTTAAACACCCCCTGCTGGTCAAGACTGGAGTCACAGAACAGACCAAAACATTGCAGAATAATTCAATATAGTCTTCCCAGTTCTTAGAGGCTGGATGCTTGTTTCATAAACTAAAGAATGGAAAAGTGTACTGTCTCTAACTAGTATTTAATGAAAATTATCCAGTAGTGCATTTGGTCTGGAAACAGTATTGTTGTAGATCATTTTAAATTGGCCAGTAACCCATTGAAAACATGTGCCTATAGTGAGATTTGGTACCCACAGTAGACAATGAAACAAAGACTGAGCAATGAGGTAGTAAAATTGTAATGGAAATTAGATCCATCCATTAACTTTTACCGCTTATCCTGTACAGGGTCACGAGGGGGCTGGAGCCTATCCCAGCGGACACAGGGCGAGAGGCGGGGTACACCCTGGACAGGTCGCCAGTCTATCTGGAAATAAGATAGTGGGCTTTATTCAGTTCTGGTTATTTTATATCATTGGCTCACATATCATCCGTAAAGTTGTTTAATTAAAATAAAAAAAATGTAGTCCTACTTGCTCCGTTCACCATTAGCTTTTCTGGTTTCCAATGACCTTGCCTTAATCCTCTGTGTGCTTCAACTTTGACCTGAAAAATCTCATATCTCAGGATACCTCAATTCTAGACCAAAGAGTATCCTCAATATTCTTCCCCTACTTCAGCCCAGCTTGCTTCTTCTCTTTCAACCGATGAGCCATGTCCTTTCTGTACTCGTATAGTTTAACGTTTATTCCTCCATCCATCCACGTCTTCATTATTTTCTTGGAACCCCTCAACATTTTTGTTTTACACCTTTAGTACCCCCCATCTTCCTCATAGACACCTGTTTTCATCGATGATGAAAAAAACCACAAAGCTGGTTTATCTTGTGTTAACATTCGTGTCTAAGTAGGTTTTGACAGGAGCCTACGTTAAAAGTAGAATACTATTCCTTGTGTGACACGTCAGTGCAACAGATTTTGTCCCATGGCGGCAGAGACCATCCACTCTCAATAATTAATGTTCCCCGCGCTTTCGTCAGCCGTCATGTTCTTTATATAGAATACTGTACCTGCCACAAGGGCCACATACGGGCAATGCTAAGGACAGGCGCTCTAACCGTGAGGCTGCTATTTTTCACTTAAAAACTTTTTAGATAGGCTATAAAAAATACCATTTGGATCATTTTGCGACTGGTGGGGCAAAAGGACAGGGCCTTTATTTCCAGGCGTTTGCATATGCTTGATTGCTGCAGGCTGCAGTTCTAAATCTCAACATGGACATTACTGTTTAGTTCTAACATTTCATCCGTTCTATTGTTGATAAAAATTTAAATAAAATCTGTTTTTGGTCATTATAGCCTATCTTTGAGGGCTTTTCAAAGAATATAAGTATTTCATCCTCTTGTGACCTATTAGTTAAATTGCAGCATTTGGGGAATTTATTGTTTATGGGTCCATTGGTAGCTATATGAATCATGGCCGACCGTCGTGTCACATAGTAATGTGTACAGTGTGCTTATGTTTTGATGAATAATTATGTGTAACCCATTCTGAGAAGATTATCCTACAACAAGGCAAAGTTATAAATTAATAGAAATTATAATAATACAATATTAAATAAATTACACATGCCTACCACGGTGGCCGATAACGTCATCGCCAACTTATTTAGTCAAGAGTCCGATTGTGTTGTGACCCAAAGCTGGCTGTTCAAATCTGATCCAACATATATTGAAGGAAAAAAAGCTGCGAGAATGAAATAGGTGAGGTCGCGCAAGCGCACAAGCATCTCAGATTGACAGGACGATGCTTAGCTGCATTCCCATCTTTCCACGAGCAGAGGAGGATCCCCGCGCGCCCAAGATAGAGGAACCACTGTGTCTTAATAAGATAAAAACTGTCATATAAACCGATAGAGCTTTAGCGCTGTAACTATGTCGGCCGGAGGAGATTTGGGGAACCCTTTGCGGAAATTTAAACTCGTGTTTTTAGGAGAACAGAGCGGTGAGTTGGGGCGTCTCGAGCGCCAGGCAAGGCTTGGTTGACATCACTTACCAAACATGATAGAACATCTTGAAGGCCATTGCTTGTATCATTGGTCAATTTAAAGTTGTATTTGTCATCTTGTAGCATTGACAAATTTGTCTTTAATAGTTTATTTTCATAAATTGTCTCTCTCAAAATTGTGATTAGTCGTGTAAAAAGCTGGCTCATTAACGGGCATCTTTTCACGCTGTCTGTTCATAGATTTGTTATATAATTTTCTCAACAAATATACTGAGGTTTATTATACCCAGTAAGATTATTGTTAATTAACGTATTCTTTTGTGATGTACAACTGAAGCCAGGCTGTTTTCATGTACTGCAGCAGTGGCCGAGAGCAATATCCTTTTATTTTATAATAAACATATCATCTCTTTCGAGCCACATCGTTTATTATAATGTTTAGAAAAATATCGTCATAATCTCTTATGATCTTGTGATTGTTTTTATGGTTATAATGGCATAATAATAATAATGTGCCAGTTCGGGACACACCCAGGTTTGGCGTTGTCTCTAGAATTCCTAAACCTGTCAGTTGCTGTGTCCGTCTTTTGACAGTTCAATATCCTAAACAGAAACATACCAGGGTTGCCAATGCCATAACACGAAATTGCTAATCAATGATTTATTAATTTCGGGGACAATGACTACTGAGGTGGTTGATAGGGCACAGATTCAGGGGACTGATCGATAATGGTTCAGCGCTATAAAGCTCTCCGCCTAGGATACGTGGTCAGACATCAGACATGGGGGGCACCTATCTTTCCATGTAAAGCTGATGCAGTGCAAATAGATCTATTGATGATGTGAGCTTGAAGGCCTATATTATGTTACCAATACACTTGACTAGTGCATATTGACATTGATTGTCACAGGCCTTCCCTTGTGTGTGTGTCTGTCTGTGTTTGTGTGTCTATCTGTGTGTGTGTGTGTGTGTGTGTGTGTGTGTGTGTGTGTGATCACGGGACATAAATCCCCGTGTTTGCGCCATAATGTCTCTGTGCGGCTAAGGGCCTTGTGCTTTTTGCCTTTCCATTACAATGAGGATGCTTCAGCGTCGCTGTCCGTGGTTCTGAATACAGACCTCATGTGGCTGACGCCTTATCCTGGCGACACAGTCCCCTGAACTGAGTGAACCCTACGTGTGGTTGACTGCAGAAGATAGAAAAAAACTCTGCTTGCTTAATGGCCTTGTTCACTAACAAACCACTGGTTACATATGGTTATAGACCGTATTGTAGCCCTTCTGCTCGTACACATGTATGTCTTGTGTTTGTATTTGGCAAACGCCTATGTGTAGAGTTGATCTAAGATCAGTGAATCTGGCCAAGCTCGACTATCTCTAGGTCCTTGATCTGTTCTCCTGGCTTTTGTTGAATGGGCTTAAGAGACACTCTGTTGCCTTTTCTAGACATGGCTGACTGTTAGAAGTCATCATCTTTTAACGTTGGGCTTTGATACGCCATGGAGAGCCATGGCATGGATGTAGGCCTTATGTCCTAGGTCACGTTGACATTGACTCCTGTGTTTCTCGTTTCCAGTTGGGAAGACGTCTCTGATCACCAGGTTCATGTATGACAGTTTTGACAACACATACCAGGTGAGCCCCCAGACCCCGCCTCCCGAAACCAGAATCACAATCACAATCTCAGAATCCTATTGTGAAATCTGAATAAAAAAATCCTCCTGATTTACCTTTACTGTAAGTACATAACTTTTGCGTTTGTTAACATTGACAGGTTTTTTTTGTGTACGAGGTCATTTTGTTTAGTGTCACCCGTATGATGGTCAATCATTTCAGGATGTTGATCATGTTGACTGCTATGTCATCACAAGGGGTACAACATTAACAGCTGCTTAGTGCAAAGGAGAATGCTGCCTATTGGTGCCAGGGGTTTACCCTGTGTCCCTAGGTGCTATACATGTCCAGATGAGTGAATGTAAAGGGCAGAACAAACCAGATTAGATTCCACCCTAATACAATTCCATCATTTATTGGCTCTGCGTCATCAACAGCTTTTTGTGCTTTTTTCCTCCTCTTCACACAATCATTCCTCGACTGTTTGTACCACATAATCATGATGGAGGAGGACATTTTGTTTTTTTCTGGTTCCGGTTATCGCTAAAAGACTCTCTTTCTCGTTACCTTTGTTGTTGTTGTTTCACAGGCCACCATCGGGATAGACTTCCTATCAAAGACCATGTACCTGGAGGATAGAACTGTAAGGAAACTTAATCAAGCTACATTTGGAATGCAGTTTTAGGACTATACAATGGAAAGAATGATTTTAATGCCTTATATAATTTTTTTATTCTTTAGTTCTGTAGTATTAATTAAGTACGGAATTACCCCATATACATTTGTGTTTCTACAACTTGACTAATCTCTTGATTTGATTAGTTTGAGTTATATATCCTCCGCATACTAATAAGATTATCATACCACTGTATGTATGACAGTAATAACTGAGGCACTAGGGCTTGGGGTTTTACGATGTCTAAGCCCTTTATCCACTCCTGGGCCCAAGCTAGTTCAGACCCTACAGCTCAGAAAAGGAGTGCTGCACTCTGGTGTTCTGGAACCCCAGCCCTACATTCCAGAATGCCCTATCTCTCTGCAGTACCATTCAAGATCATTATGCGTACTGAATATGTGTGTGTGTGTGTGTGTGTGTGTGTGTGTGTGTGTGTGTGTGTGTGTCTGCAGGTGCGGCTGCAGTTGTGGGACACAGCAGGACAGGAGCGTTTCAGGAGCCTCATCCCCAGTTATATACGAGACTCCACCGTGGCGGTGGTGGTGTACGACATTACAAGTGGGTGGCCTATCTCTCTCTCTCTCTCTCTCTCTCTCTCTCTCTCTCTCTCGTCCTACCTATTACCTTCCCTACCTTTCTCTTTTCCTATTCCTCTTCTTCATTCATCACACACAAGCACACATACACCACAACACACACACATTGATAAACAGTGTCCATTAGTACAGTTAGCCCAGTCGTTGTAATTTACTGGCGCACTCTGTGGCACAGGGAAATCAATGTGAATGTGAATCAGTACAAATCTATTGCATGTGGAATAAATGTGAATCAATGTTTATCGAATCGATATGAATCGATGGGATGTGGAATACATGTGAGTCAATTTTATGTGAATCAATGTTGGGCAATAAAAGGCCGTTCGCATGCAATGTGGACGGAAATGCTCATCTCACTCTCTCTCTCTCTCTCTCTCTCTCTTTCTCTCTCTCTCTCTCTCTCTCTCTTTCTCTCTCTCTCTCTCTCTCTCTCTCTCTCGCCCTCTCCACAGACGTGAACTCGTTCCAGCAGACATGTAAGTGGATTGATGATGTCAGAACGGAGAGAGGAAGTGATGTCATCATCATGCTTGTGGGCAACAAGACAGATCTGGAGGAGAAGAGGCAAGTCCAACCAGTTGTATATTATTTGTAATGGGACAACGGTATTAACTTACACAGATTACATTTTCAGTATGATGATTTTCCATTACATGATCACGTTACATATGTTGCGCGAAATTATTCATTGTGATACTTTATATACCTATATAATTACATATACAGTGCATCCGGAAAGTATTCATACCCCTTCACTTTTTCCACATTTTATTATGTTACAGCCTAATTCCAAAATGGATTAAATAAAAAAAAATTCTCAACATTCTACATACAATACCGCATAATGACAAAGTGAAAAAAGTTTTTATTTTTATTTTTGCAAATGTTTTATAACTAATAAACTAATACATCACATGTACATAAGTATTCACACCCTTTGCTGTGACACTCAAATTGAGCTCAGGGCCATCCCGTTTCCACTGATCATCCTCGAGATGTTTCTACAACTTGATTGGAGTCCACCTGTGGTAAATTCAATTGATTGGACATGATTTGGAAAGGCACACACCTGTTTATATAAGGTCCAACAGTTGACAGTGCATGTCAGAGCACAAACCAAGTTATGAAGTCCAAGGAATTGTCTGTAGACCTCCGAGACAGGATTGTATCGAGGCACAGATCTGGGGAAAGGTACAAAAAAATGTCTGCAGCACTGAAGGTCCCAACGAGCACAGTGGTCTCCATCATTAGCAAATGGAAGAAGTTTGGAACCACCAAGACTCTTCCTAGAGCTGGCTGCCCGGCCAAACTGAGCAATCAGGGGAGAAGGGCCTTGGTCAGGGAGGTGACCAAGAACCCGATGGTCACTCTGACAGAGGTCCAGTGTTCCTCTATGGAGATGGGAGAACCTTCCAGAAGGACAACCATCTCTGCAGCACTCCACCAATCAGGCCTTTATGGTAGAGTGGCCAGACGGAAGCCACTCCTCAGTAAAAGGCACATGACAGCTCGCATGGAGTTTGCCAAAAGGCACCTAAAGGACTCTCAGACCATGAGAAACAAAATTCTCTGGTCTGCTGAAACCAAGATTGAACTCTTTGGCCTGAATGCCAAGCGTCATGTCTGGAGGAAACCAGGCACTGCTCATCACCTGGTCAATACCATCCCTACAGTGAAGCATGGTGGTGGCAGCATCATGCTGTGGGGGTGTTTTTCAGCGGCAGGAACTGGGAGACTAGTCAGGATCAAGGGAAAGATGAATGCAGCAATGTACAGAGAGATCCTTGATGAAAACCTGCTCCAGAGCGCGCTGGACCTCAGACTGGGGCGAAGGTTGACCTTCCAACAGGACAACGACCCTAAGCACACAGCCAAGATAACAAAGGAGTGGCTTTGGGACAAGTCAGTGAATGTCCTTGAGTGGCCCAGCCAGAGCCCAGACTTGAACCCGATCGAACATCTTTGGAGAGATCTGAAAATGGCTGTGCACTGACGCTCCCCATCCAACCTGATGGAGCTTGAGACGATCTGCAAAGAAGAATGTGAGAAACTGCCCCAAAATAGGTGTGCCAAGCTTGTAGCATCATACTCAAGAAGACTTGAGGCTGTAATTGCTGCCAAAGATGCTTCAACATAGTATTGAGTAAAGGGTGTGAATACTTATGTACATGTGATATTTTATTTGTTTATTTTTAATACATTTACAAAAAATTCAAAAAAACTTTTTCCACTTTGTCATTATGCGGTATTGTGTGTAGAATGTTGAGAATTTTTTTTTATTTAATCCATTTTGGAATTAGGCTGTAACATAATAAAATGTGGAAAAAGTGAAGGGGTATGAATACTTTCCGGATGCACTGTATGTATCAAGATCCTATTAATTTACTTTCATCCAAATAAACAGTACAGAATGTATAGAATGTATAGTAAACTATGTACAGTACAAATAAAACTGTGCGTTCCAGGCTTCCACCTGGACCATATACAGTAATAGTTCATACATCTTAAAATATTATATATATTATTTATCTATTCTATCAGAAAAGTCCCATAGTTTTTTTCACTCAATGCGGCTTGAATTCCTAACAGGCAAATCACCATTGAAGAGGGGGAGCAGAGAGCCAAAGAACTCAACGTCATGTTCATCGAGACCAGTGCCAAGACCGGCTGCAATGTCAAACAGGTGATTCAACACAGAGAAATGTTTGTTTTTGAGCCTCTGGCAGTCACCAAGTTGTTCTTTTCTACTTAGTCGTCAGGGGTTTCCCCTGTCTGTCTGTCTGTCTGTCTGTCTGATTTCACAAATGAGATTCAAATCTGTTCAAGATTAATTAAATTTTTATACCTCAACTCTGTTTTTTTTCCCTTCATTATCCTCTCTTCTTTCCTCCCTCTCCCCTCTTACCTCTGCCCTCCCTCTGTCGTCCCGCGTCCCTCTCTCTCTCTCCAGCTGTTTCGCCGTGTTGCAGCAGCCTTGCCTGGGATGGAGAGTCTGGACGATGCCAACCCCGAAGGCAGTATCCTTTAAATTTCATTCAGTGACTCACCACGCCAACAATCATGGTTGGCAAGTAACATGCCAACGTAGAAAAGGCAGCAGCTTTTTTTCTTACCGCATGTGAAAGTAAAAAGGGAGGCGAAAGATAGAAAGAGAGAGAGAAGGAAAGAAGGGGAAACACAGGATTTAACACCAGATTTGAGCATGCTATAAGGCTGCCACAAGGGCTAGTCCTTAGGCTAGTCTAGTGTCTACTGAAGCAGCAGCCATTAGAGGAGCATTGAAGTAGGAAGTGTGGATGTTTTTCGGAAGTAAAGCGCCACCTACTGGTGGTCTGAGTTATTGCCATTCATGAAACGAGACAGGAACCGTAAATGGTGGAAGGATGGCTTGTTCGTATGTGTTTATGTGAGAGAGAGAGAGAGAGAGAGAGAGAGAGAGAGAGAGAGAGGACTGTTTGGTTTGTTATTTTGGTTTTAATATACTGTTCCATCTCATATGTATGTGTTGCTTCAATATGTTGTTTTTCCTTCTACGTCTATGTTTTCCTTAATTGGATGCCTTTCCAGTGATTGACATTAAGTTGGACAAACCAGCGGAACCTACTGTCCCTGAAGGCGGGTGCTCGTGTTAATGCAAAGCTGATTGGACAGCTACTTTCACACCATAGGCTTGTTGTGTTGCTTCCTACTGGTTAGCTTCCAGTTGATTTCTCTGATTGGATATTGGGATATAGGCCTTCTATCGAATTGGACAAATCAAGTGTTATATTTCAGTCTTAAGTTGTAAGATATTGTATACTTTGTCAATATGTAAGTGCCAGGAAGAAAAAAACGAACAAAAACACAAAAATGAAACAAACAAATAAGAGTTTTAGAAAATAAAAAAAGGATAAAAGAAATAGGAGAAAGGGGAAATTCTTTTGGTTGTTATGTTTTGTATTTTTTATATATAAAAGGGAAAGCACCAAAAATGATGCCTAACCATTTATAAGGAGAAATAATGGGATTGGCCATTTTGTCCAAGATGGCTGACTAGTCTGAATGTCTGCAGCACGCATGCACGCTGATCTGATCGCTCCGGTTGTGCCCACCTGGGATCTCCGCTCCCTCCACCCTCCCATCCCCCTCCTCCCTTATTCCTCACCCCCCTCCTCAGAGCGGGCCGGCTATCTTCGAATGTTTTATACCATCTCTTATCATCTCTCATGACAATGTATCTCATCGGACATTCCCGCCACCCGGGTCGTCTTACAGTAGGTTCACCTTTAACAGTAGCTGTGAAAAAAATGTGGCACTCTGTATGGGTTTTATAGATCAAAACTGTCCTGTGGTTAAAACAAAAAGAACAAAAATAAAGACAACTGAATATCACATGTCCCTCAACCCTCACCCATTTCCTCCTCACCTCACACCCCTCTGTCTCTCCCAAACAGCCCCCCAACACCCAGCCTCCCATACTTCTGTCCTCCCATCCTGGTTATACACATATAAGATTCACTGTAATGCACTGCACTGTATATAAAATAATAATAATTATAATAACAATTATGTAATATGTATGTTGTGGACGTCCCTCTGTAGAAGTGGTCCTTGTTCACCAGTATGATGAATAAATAAATACTGTCATAATAATGTTTAATGATTAATAAATGAAAGGTTAAAGGTCTTCACTCTCCTAAACATCAACACTCACGCAGTTGTAGAACTGTCTCTGCTTTGTTAGTACATGGAAGTTTCTACTCTCTCTATGTCCTCTGCTCCAACACTCTCAAACATGTCACACAACTCACATTTCAATCTGCCATGGTATTAAACTAAAAGACAGTCACGGTGTTTGATGGCGTAGTTGCAACAATAACTGAAATAGCATATTATTAGGAGCACCGATATTACTTGCTTCAACTGTACAGTAGAAAGTTAATGCGACTCTGTGGTATCGTAGTTGTGGTTTCATCACCTGATAGTTGTGTTGGAAACTGAACTGGAAAGCACCCTTTCTGTGACGTGAAGTGTCACGCGCCCATGAGTGTAGGTCCACTGCATTACCTTACGGGGTCATGTCTCTGTGCCATAGATTTATGAGTGTTTGTCCATGTGGTAAGACTCAATCATGTTTGTGTGTGCACATTGTTTGTGTGTGTGTGTGTGTGTGTGTGTGTGTGTGTGTGTGTGTGTGTGTGTGTGTGTGTTTGTCCATGTGGTCACACTCAATCATGTTTGTGTGTGCACATGTGTGTGTGTGTCCATGTGGTCATATGTATCTTTGTGTGTGTGTGTGTGTGTGCGTGTGTGTGTACGTGTCTGTTTGTCTTACAGGTCAGGTTCTCTCCTCGAGGTAATGCAGGTATTTCCCTCCATGGATGTAGAGTACAGCAGGCAGTGTACAGTTACTCCACAGTTAGCTGGTTCTCCATGAAGGCAGGTGGACTAACTGGACAGTTAGTGCATCACTGGGTGGAGAGACCAGAGAGAGACACACAGGCTCACAAAGTGAACAGCTTTTATTTGGAACCTCGTATTTGAAATAAACTCTGGACTTCCCGACTGTTCCCACAAATGATCAGACTATAAATGGGCTGTTCTATGCATTTGTGTGTGTGTGTGTGTGTGTGTGTGTGTGTGTGTGTGTGTGTGTGTGTGTGTGTGTGTGTGTGTCTCTGTTTCATGAAAACCAGAAACACTTGTTTGAATGAAACTAGGTCTGTATTATCGGTTTGCGATTACTTATTTGTGGTGTCCAAATTGGACCAATTCCCCTCGGTCCAATTTGATTGTACACTCTACACCTGTTGGACATCACCACACCGTATTAAGGACACACCTCTGGTGCAGTCTCAGTCCCTCCACACACACACACACACACACACACACACACACACACACACACACACACACACAATTAACTGCAACAAAACAGCTCATCACATAAAAATGAGCAGGCTAGTGTGGGACTCACACATCAGTACCTGACGCCATCAAGCCGCAGTAGTGTGTGTTATTTTAAACTATGTCTAGAGTCAGAGCGTTTGTCGATCCAGACCCACGCTCCCAGCTGAGGGAGCTGCGCACCGACATTGCCATGGCAATAGACGACCCGTTTCCCCTGCTCTACGGGCTGGCAGACAGGAACGTCATCACGGAGCAGCTGCTGAAGGTGGGCAGATGAGGAAACAAATACATACTTACATAAATTTACAAAAATATGACTGATTTTACAATAAATATTTAGAGAGAGGAACTATTATAAATAAATGTAATCTGTATTTTATGAAGGATTTTGGGAAATGCAAATATGTGTTTATAGTGCATGATTTCAAGCTTTGATGGCTTTATTTGGGGACAAACATTTGGTGGTACGCTGTTTGAAAACTGAATAACTTTACTGTATAATGTGTGATGGAAGTTACCAGTTTACTTCCTTACAGTAAGTTGTTTGCTTAGTAGCCAATGCAGATTATAATACAGAATGACCGTATATTCTATGATTCTATATTAAAGCATGTTAACTGTATTTCTAGTTGGATTTTGGAAGTGCCTGACATATTCAGTTGTCCTCTAGGAGACTTTGGATAAGGAGGCTAAAGAGAGCTCCATAAGGCCATGTACTCCCTGTTGTCCTGGGACCGTATATTCTATGATTCTATATTAAAGCATGTTAACTGTATTTCTAGTTGGATTTTGGAAGTGCCTGACATATTCAGTTGTCCTCTATCTAAAGAAGAGCATCCATAAGGCCATGTACTCCCTGTTGTCCTGGGACCGTATATTCTATGATTCTATATTAAAGCATGTTAACTGTATTTCTAGTTGGATTTTGGAAGTGCCTGACATATTCAGTTGTCCTCTAGGAGACTTTGGATAAGGAGGCTAAAGAAGGCATCCATAAGGCCATGTACTCCCTGTTGTCCTGGGACCGTATATTCTATGATTCTATATTAAAGCATGTTAACTGTATTTCTAGTTGGATTTTGGAAGTGCCTGACATATTCAGTTGTCCTCTAGGAGACTTTGGATAAGGAGGCTAAAGAAGGCATCCATAAGGCCATGTACTCCCTGTTGTCCTGGGTGCTGGAGCAAAGCAGGTCCACCTTCCAGACCTTCTGGGCCTGTCTGGCCAGGGACTACAACAGGGACAGCTACCCCAAGCTGCAGGCCCTCCTCCACAGCCTCCACACAGGTAGGTCCTCTCGGGTGTCTAACTGTTCAAACAAGAAAAGTAGGAGTCGATGACAAGTTTTTTTTCAAATGTTTAAATGAACGAATGATTCTGTGATGAATAAATGAGTGAATTCATAAATAAAAGAAAAAAGGAGACGATATTATTAACATTATTATACATTTGTATGTGTTAATATGCCGAAAATATGCAGGCTATAGTATGAGACATTTCATTTGTGCTTCTTTGTCGTACAGATATTCCCTTTTTTGTTTTGTTGCTTAGTATTTGTTGGGTTTAACCAATGTTGGCGTTGGCAGGTAAGGAGCTCGTGAACTCCAGACAAAGGAAGAGTTCCCATGGAGACCCACGAGGGTCCCAGAGCAAGAAAAGGAGCCAGGTGGACGGACTGACTTCCTCTCAACATCATCACCGTCATCATCATCGTCATCATCCTCACTCCCATTCCCAACACCTGGCCAAGAAAAGCCACAGCCCAGGTAGCGATGTATGGTTATGGTTAGGTTTGCTGTGATCTCTCTATGCATTTTGTGAGTGAATCAAGTCTGAATCGAAATATTCTTGGCATTTTGTTTATTTTGCGGGAATAAGGATCAGAGGTGTCACTTATAATAATGTTACATAGCTGATTTTATTCTATTGATTATCCACAGCTGGGGGTAAAGTGAAGACAGTGAGAAAGCCTGAAAGGGATGCGCCATCTGCAAAACCTGAAGGCCTTGGTAACCACTCCACTTTTAACACAAAATCTAACGCAAAAATTCTTTCTATTGTTCAAAGCCTGTTGTGATGACATAGTATAATATAATTCTGCGGTTAGTATAACATCTATCACACGCAACATAATTCCACCACAAAAAGCAGATATTTTTCTACTTGTGATACTGGACCATATCAGTATATGCTCACTTCTACAGGGAGTGTGCAGGCGGTGTCCACCTCAGTCCAGAGGGCGCTCACCCTGTCCTCTTCGTCTTCCTCTTCGTCCTCTTCCTCCAGTGATGTGCCGGCCGGCGCTAGGGCCAGAGAGAAGATCCTTATCAAACAGGTGTTTGGTTCTGGTGAGCAGCTGAAGGATGCATGTTTATGTGGCATACATGATGTAGGCTGTGTGACTTTAGTATCAATATCTTGAGCCTTGATGAATACTACATACACATGCACACATACACTCACATTATGAGCATGAAGAAAGTAAAAATGTTGGTTCTATGCTTGTAAGACAAAAGACCAAGCTTGATCAATCTGCCAATACCGAAAACTGTTTTTGCTTAAAAAAAGAGACTGTGTCCATTTCCAGAACAATATCCTTGATTCTGACCAAGCGCTATTAGTTTGCCTTTGATAAGCAGAGAGAAAATGTGTTATCATCTATTCAGGCGGTGGCAAGAAGTGCATTAGAGTAGGAGGGGAATATTCCACCACAACTCTCGGACACATGCCAACAGCTCGCAATACTACAATCCACCAGAAGGGGGAGACACACAACACTTCATCGGAGGTCAGCTGTGAATTTCTCGCTTTTCCTCTTCTACTCGCAATATGCGTATCCCAGTATTCAGAGTCAGGTTTCAGCTTGTTGAACGTTTGTGTGTGTGTGTGTGTGTGTGTGTGTGTGTGTGTGTGTGTGTGTGTGTGTGTGTGTGTGTGTGTGTGTGTGTGCGCACGTGTGTGTGTGTGTGTGTGTGTGTGTGTGTGTGTGTGTGTGTGTCTGTGTGTGTGTGTGTGTGTGTGCTATTACCAGGCGCAGAGTAACGATGATGAGTGCGCCCTGTGTAAAGACGGCGGAGAGCTGATTTGTTGTGATGGGTGTCCCAGAGCCTTTCACATGGCCTGTCTGAACCCTCCCCTTACATCTATACCCAGGTAATAGACTGACTCACACTGACACATTTGGAGTGCATTAACCTTCATAGCTGCACCTACATAACACACATCCCCTTACAACTACTAGGACTAGCGTACATACAGCATCAAATCTATGCCAGACCCCCAGCAAAGACTGGGTTAAGACTATTATACAGCAAAGGCCCTTGTATCTGTATCCCGCTAACTGTATCCTCAAAATCCTACCGTAAATTTTAAATCTGTAAACTACTTCAGAGGAGAACCGTACTTGAGGCATGTTTTATTTTGAATCTGCAGTGGGACCTGGAGCTGTCATTTCTGCATTGGACACAGAATGACTAAAAAGAGAACACTCATGCCTCCTCCTAAGGTAAATCAAGAAAATACTCTACTTTTAATGACAATAACATCTATTATTACTTTATACTGCGTAGATCTTAGGTAATGTAAGACATTTGTTAGTAAATGCATTTACCAACTAACATTTGGTATATTTCTTTATACTCTACAATAAATGTAAATTACATTGACTTAAGCGTGTCCTTTGTCTGACAGCCACTTGTTCACCCCAAAGAGACTACGTCAAGTAACTCCACTATCGACATCTCCACCAGTAACTCCACTATCGACATCTCCTTCTTCTCCTCTTTGACCTCCTCTTCCTCCACTCTTGCCAACACCACGGCAACCAAGAGCGGACACAACACAGGGTACCAGGTAAAACTCTTGTATTTTTTTTACGATGCTACCATTCGGTTTTTCGATTTGTCAATCAACCAGGCTCTTCCTCTCTCTCTGTTTGTCTGTCTGTTGTCTGTCTGTCTCTCTTTCTCTCTCTCTCTCTCTCTCTCTCTCTCTCTCTCTCTCTCTCTCTCTCCCCCCCCTGTTGTGGTCCGATGACAGTGTTCAGGAGCAGAGATGACCCCCCTCCTTGAGGTGTGCGGTGTTTGTCAGTTGAGTGGAGGAGACCTCACCCACTGTCTCCAGTGTCTGCAGAGGTACCACACCCACTGCCACTTTTCCACGTAAGACACACACACACACACACACACACACACACACACACACACACACACAAACTCATACAAACACACAACACACACACACACACACACACACACACACACACACGCGCGCGCGCGCGCACACACACACACACACACACACACACACACACACACACACACTCAAACAAACTAACACCTACTCATGCAAACAAACACACTCTATATAAGCACAGACACATAAATACACAGACCCAAACTTAATCACATACTTAGCCACACGTAAGCATTGTGCAGGACACACAAGAAATCAGCTTGAGTTACTCGTAGCCTGCAGTCCAATTGCGTAACGCTCCGTGTTTTGTTGCTGTTTCACAATCACAATCGATGGCTTCCGAGAGGCTGCTGGAGGACAATCTAATCTGTAAGCACAGCGTATATTATGCCAGAAGTTTTGTTGAACATTAGCTATGCGGGGCTAATGGACCATTAGTGGACTGTGCAGAGCAACCACGGGGACGAGAGATGAACTGGTGTTATCCCTGTGATTCACAGCCACCTCAGGCCAACGTATCCTTCCAGACTGTAGGGATCCTTGACACATGCGGCATGCTTCAGAGAGTCTGGAATTCATTATTTATCAGTTACTAAAACAATCACTCACTATCTGTGAGAAAAACACATATGGGCTGTATGAAGCAGCTACATAAACATAGATCAAATACAGATATAAGAAAATGACAATTACATTGTTTATTTGAAATAGAGTTCCGCTTACTGTAGTAGCCTCTGTGCATGCATGCTGTGACTGTTTGGTGGTAACATTGTTCTTGCCTGTGAGTATGTAATACAGTGGGGAACAGTGGTCACCCCTATAGGACTTATCAGTGTGCTGTCACTGCATTTTCCTCTGTGCCTATCAGTGGGAGGACCGTCTGTGCTTCCTGCTCTCTGCCCTGGGGCAACACCGCAGTCGGGGTGTCTGATACCAGAGGTTTACAGGTAGGGGTTCTGTGTGTGTGTGTGTGTGTGTGTGTGTGTGTCTGTGTGTGTGTGTGTGTGTGTGTGTGTGTGTGTGTGTGTGTACGCACATATTTTTTGTACACATGTTACACAGAGCCTTCAGATTTTTTGGCTTTCAATGGGAACGTTTGGCGTCATCCTTTATTGTGGGTTACGTTGTGTTACTTGTGCTGCAACATTGGAGCGTTACCAAAAGTGCAATGTGTTTTACAGTTTTTTTCAATTGCTAACAAGCATTGGTCAAAACTGAAGTCACATTAATCAAAACTCTTCACACAGTCAGCAAAACAGAAGTCTATGTGCAGCAAACTGTGAATCACTCTTTCATTGCTTTCACAAAATGCATTCAGTGACCACAGTCACCAAAATTCATGAACTCCTTTCTCAGTCAGAGTCCACAAACTACAAAACACTATACTTTTGCAGCACATTTTTCAAATGCTAACACACTTTGTTCAAAACAGTTAAAAACACAATCAAAACAGAATGATGGAAAAAAAATACAATTTCTGCTGCAGCCAAATTGAAATCTATGGAAAACAATATCAAAATATTGACAATAAAATTAAATAATAATTATTCCAAACACAGCTGAGTGCAGTTTACAGCTGACAACCTACCCAGGTGACCTTTGTTTGGCCTCATTGCTCATAGCAAGCAGATAAAAGGGGGTGGCTTCTGAATGGCTTTTTTTTAAATATGGAACAAAGAGGACAGGTTGGTGGAGAGAGAAGAGTGGTAGAGTGAGGGAGAAGAGGAAGAAGAGGAAGACCAAGAACTGTGGTCTCTGATGAGATAAGGGCCACAATTATTGACAGGGTTGGATCAGACATTCTAAAAGATTCTTCCCAAGGCGCATTGCCAGAGAAGACACATGATGGGATGTTGATGAAAACATGTGGCCAAATGCAGAAGAGAGGGAGTGAATATGTTATACATGAAGTACTGTAAATCACTATGCAAAGATATAGAAAACATAAACGTAACTGAAGCAAATTGCTGCATTGCTGATTCATTCTTGATTCAACGTACAATAATTTAGTACACTCAATAAAGTGCAAAGATCGTATTCTATAATAAAATACTGATTTATCTGAAAAAAATCGTTCAGACTTTAAAGATAAAATGTCTTTTATGTAATGCTCTTTGTTGTTAGTATTTTGTAGTTCAGTGTGCTAAGAGTGACAGTCTTTGCTTCCTGAGTGAGACTTGTTGCCAGTGTTGTGGATGAATGAGCTCATTTCGAGACCTGTATGATGTGTTTTGTTGGCGAGAAACAGTTTTGGAGGTGAGATGAACTGTTTAGCTGAGATGCATGTTTGTAATGCAAACTGTGTGAAGAGTTTTGAAAAAGTAGTTTCAGTATTGACCAATGCTTGTTAGCAATTGAAAAAAACTGTAAACTATCGCCCTTCTCCTGCTCTCCCAGGTAGTTGATGCTCCGCTCGTCCGTCAGCAGAGCATTCCTCTACCAGAGCCGATCCTTCATAAAGACGAGTTGGACTCCATTATGGGAGAGGTGAGCGGGCCCCCAGTTTCACCCCGACACCATATATATCAGTGGGCTCCAAGTGCAACCAGCTCACTCGCAAACACACAATGGCTCCTTTTGTAATACTTTCATGTGACAGTGATTTGATTAGAATGGTTTCCTTCTATTGGCAGAGCTCCATAGATGGGATTCTACACTGGGCTTTTCATAATATCTCCAGGCCTCTCTCCGAGACTCAGGGCTACTTCCAATAGCACGAGGAAACACACACACCCACCCCACAAACACGTACACAAACACTCGCACACACTGCCTCGCTCTTTTTCTATTGCTTGTTCCTTCATATTATCCTATTTCTCTTTTCTTTCTCTCGTTCTCCCTGTATTTCTGTCCTTCTGTCTCTCTTTTCCCCCTCTATTCTTCATCCTCCCTGTCTTTCTCACTCTTCATCAATCACACTGATGGATAGGTTGTTTTTATGAGTTGCATGTGCTCAGATGGCCTAATTTTTTTACGGACATTCTTAAAGGCCGTCACTTAGGGTCTGGAATGTTGTTTTTGTGAGTCTCAGGAGTTTAGCATAACTGCTTGGATGGATGGAGTTCCACGAGCCAGGAGAAACACATTTTTCTTCTCTCCAACGATATTCGGTTTCCATGACTACTTGCTCCTCAAGGCCCCAAAACAAGGAAGGAGGAATGTGGAGCTGTGGCTGTGTGTGTGTGTGTGTGTGTGTGTGTGTGTGTGTGTGTGTGTGTGTGTGTGTGTGTGTGTGTGTGTGTGTGTGTGTGTGTGTGTGTGTGTGTGTGTGTGTGTGTGCGCGCAATGTCCATGTCGGTCTGTGTGGATGTTAAATCTCCATTGTGCATGAAAGTCAGGCGCTATATTTGAAGAAGTTTTTTTCTTGTAGACTACGCTTCATACTTGACTGCTTAAGGGCAGTTTGGTTAAAATGTGCGCTTTGTTTATCAAATAAAGCCGGGGGATAGAAAAATAAGCTTTGGAGATATATTGAGGGGTTTGACGTCGGTATTAAACCAATGAGTCAGTATGCTAGATCCCAGCATACTAATTATAATGCCTCTTCTTTTATTAAGATTTTTAATTAATGACAACTAGAACTTTTACAATATCTGCTTTTTTGTACTTCATGTGCAGTCATTTTGAAAAGTACACAATTTGACCTCTAGGGGGCACTCGTCCATCAGAAAATTGTAGGGGAAAAAATGACTGATATTATGTACTATATTTTAGTGGTAGTGAACCTTATTTAAGACACAATCAAACAATCAAATAAACATTGCCTTATGTATAACTTTCGTCAGATTGTAAACGCACATTTCTTTTGCATCACTTGCTGATTTGAAATTGTTTCCCCTCACTGAGGAAAAGTGTCCCTGATACGGCTCATTGTTTGAGTTATGTGAGAAAAATAGTAGAGGGTCTTGGTCATGGACAGATGTTGAGCTTGTGCATAACACACATACACCCACACCCCACCCACACCCACACCCACACGCACACACACACACGCACACACACACACACACACACACACACACACACACACACACACACACACACTCACACACATTCACTCACACACACACACACACACACACACACACACACACACACACACTCACAAACACATTCACTCACACACACACACACACACACACACACACACACACACACACACACACACACACACACACACACACACACACACACACACACACACACACACTCACACACATTCACACACACACACACACACACACACACACACACACACACACACACACACACACACACACACACACACACACACACACACACACACACACACACACACACACACACATGTCCTGTGTTGTCAAAGCCCTGGAACTGTTTTGAAAAATATGATAAGCTCAATTCCCACGAAGCAGGTATCCTCTTTAAAAAGCGCTTCTGGCATTCCCAAGCCAGCATGTCTTTATAGACTTTCACACGGGTATTCCTATTAACCCCACACTGATCTGCAGGGACGGCAGTGAGCTTACTATTACAACCAGGAGCCCCCTTTCTTCTTCTATGGGTTATCTGTGACAGCGGACAGGAAGATGTGGGGCCTGCGTATTGACAGTGCTTTTATTGTCTATATACATTCTATTGTCTACAATCAAGCATCTTTGGGTGTAAGAAAAGCGCTATTTATGTGAAATGATTAAGTTATTATATAATTTATTGTTATTTTTATATGGTGTCTCTGGCTAGGGTTGTTGATGATCATTACAGATGGTATTATGAGTGTTTTACTGAGAAACCACTCAGGGGTCATTGTTAACTAATTACTTCTGTAGATTCAATGTTCTATATACTGAACTGTATTTCACATACCATTTGTGTACATATTTTGCTGTGGAGTAGGCTTTCTGCCTGACACCGAGTTGTATCTCTTCAAAGCATAACTTCTATTCTATTCTATTCGGTTCTGTTCTATGAATATACCCAACCTCTACACCACCTATACAAACTTTGCCTGAACGTACGCCTTTTTTATTTTCTATTGTGTTCCATCAATTATGTTAGAAGTTTTCATTCTAACGGGCTAATGCTGAGGTATTCAGCAAAGCTTAGTGCTAGACTTCTGCAAATGCCCCACGTGCTTCTCCATTATGGAACAGTCGTTGTCTAAAGTTTATGGAGCCTGACATGTTCCTGTTTGGGTTTCACATCCCTCTGGAGGGGATAAGAGCACTGTGAGAGCTATGTGGGGCGAACCTCTGCCAACACACACACACACACACACACACACACACACACACATACACACACACCCATGGTTGAGATGAACAAAATACATTAACAAATTCATATACGTACACACACACATACTCTCACACACATTCTCACACACACAAGTGGAGATGAACAAATATACAAACACATTTGTTCACATACACACACATACTCTCACACACACACAAGCACCACAACGATCAACATTACGGTCACATGTGACTAGCCTCGGGCCAAATTAAACCTTCACTGTTTTCTCTGTCCAGACACGTAGTTTTCACATTCAGACAGGTCAAGTTCAGTACTCTTGCTTTGCAAGGTGTGTGAAGGATTTACATTTTTTTACGATTGCTAAAACACATTTCTTGAAACCTTCCCCCATTTTCTCACAACTTTAAACACAAATCCAAATATTCAAACTACATCAACATAACCCCTGACTCTTCTGGCAGAAACCAAACAATTCTTTCAGAACATTAACACAGCCCGTCAAAATAATACAAACACAGAGCATTTATTGGACACTACATCAGAAAATGGAGAACACAGTGTCCAGGACATACAGTATAGTTAGTTTTTTGTAGTTAGTAAATTTGTATAAAGTAAACACATTTTGCAAAAACAAAGTATAATAGTAAACACAACTTAGTGCAGTGAATTTACTGTATTGTATACTGTAAGTACTGCAAGTACGTAATACATTATTGAATATCTGTATATTCGGCACTTGCAAAAAATAAAGTAAGCCCAAAGAACAAAGAAAACAACGGTAAATGAATTTCACATTACAGTACACTCCAAACAATTTTGCAACTGCAAAATCAAAGTCAATGAGAGATTACTGTAATTCTGCCTCGTCTTTCAAAGTCGCCCGAATTTCATCAGAAATTCCTGTTTGAATATTTGGATCATCATCATCTTCATCCGCTTTGTCCGGGGTCGGGTCGCGGAGGTAGCAGTTCCAGCAGGGCATCCCAAACCTTCCTTTCCCGGGCCACATTTACCAGCTCTGACTTGGGGATTCCAAGGCGTTCCCAGGCCAGTGTGGAGATATAATCCCTCCACCTGGTCCTAGGTCTGCCCAGCGGCCTCCGCCCAGCTGGACGTGCCTGGAACACCTCCCTAGGGAGGCGGCATATTTGGATTTGTGTTTTAAAGTTTGAGGAAGTGGGTGAAGGTTTCAAGAAATATGTTTTAGCAATTGTGAAAAACTGCATTCTGCCTTATACAATTGGTTTGATCATATCATTTGAAACAAGTGTGAAGTATTTTGAGTCGTTGTGTTTAAACGATGGCAACTGTGTTTTTTGACGCTGGTGTTTACCATTTTGCCACACTAGTGAATCACAGCGTGAATTGTGTTTTAGAGAGTGATAAGAGTTTTGCAAATTGTGTTTAACTACCTAAACGTGTTTAAGGTTTTGCCAAAAGGGTGAATGATTTGACAAATGGGTTTAAGCCACTGATAATTTGGTTCAGAGAATGGGATTTAGTGTTTTGGCAATCGTGAAAAACTGATGAATGGCATGCGGAAACAACTAACAATAATTAAGGACCTCACAAACCACTTATCAAATTACACACAACCCCACCAAATGAGACTTTATTTGAATGGCTTGAATTTTTTTTTTAAACCCAACAAACTATCATCAAAGCACCTAGCCTAGGCAACAACTGTTGCTGTTTGAACTGTTGTTTGAGCGAGCCGGTAAAAGCTAATTATACTGAAGTCTGCTGTGTTTATGAATAACCCCCTTTTACACTGGTGTGACAACAACACTGGCCCAGGGTCACGATCACAGTCTAGACGACCACGGACTCTGTGGTCGGAGAACTCTTTTGGGTTTCGCCCGTCAGTTTTACAGACGTCTAAACAGAGAAGGAGAGTGAGAAAGAAAGAAAGAAAGAAAGAAAGAAAGAAAGAAAGCACGAAAGAAACAAAGAAAGAAAGAGAGAGAGAGAGAGAGAGAGAGAGAGAGAGAGAGAGAGAGAGAGAGAGAGAGAGAGAGAGAGAGAGAGAGAGAGAGAGAACAAGAGAGAAACAGAGAGGGGCAGGTTATACATTTGGTTGAGAGAGTATAACTACGTTTGATTTAATTGTTTTTAGAGAGAGAGAGAGCGAGAGAGAGAGCGAGAGAGAGAGAAAGAGAGAGAGAGAGAGAGCGAGAGAGAGAGAGAGAGAACAAAAGAGAAACAGAGAGGGGCAGGTTATACATTTGTTTGAGAGAGAAAATGTATTACTACATTTGATTTAATTGTTTTTAGAGAGAGAGAGAAAGAGAGAAAGAGAATAGGTGCCAAAGTGAGAAGAAGAGAAAGAGAGTAAATGTGTGGGTACAATAAGTGGCTGAAAGAGACAGAGGGGGGGAGAGTTTTTGACTCGTTGTGTGTGTGTGTGTGTGTGTGTGTGTGTGTGTGTGTGTGTGTGTGTGTGTGTGTGTGTGTGTGTGTGTGTGTGTGTGTGTGTGTGTGTGTGTGTGTGTGTGTGTGTGTGTGTGTGTGTGTGTGTGTGTGTGTGTGAGTTTCTGTGATTGAGATAGTGTGTGTAAACCATCTGAGAGAGTGATATAAGATAAAAACTGTTTTGTTAATTGGAGAGAGAGAGAGAGAGAGAGACAGAGAGACAGAGACAGAGACAGAGACAGAGACAGAGAGAGAGAGAGAGAGAGAGAGAGAGAGAGAGAGAGAGAGAGAGAGAGAGAGAGAGAGAGAGAGAGAGAGAGAGAGAGAGAGAGAGAGAGAGAGAGAGAGAGAGAGAGAGAGAGAGAGAGAGAAAGAGAGAGCATCCAAACCTGCAGTCGGCCGGTGAAGGAGGAGCAGATTCCTCCCTGATCCTACCAGCCCCCCTGCACGACCACATAATGACAGGCTGTGAGGGGCTGAGATTGCAGGGTTCATATCGACCCTGGAACTGTAAACACCACGGAGAGGTGCTCATTTAGGCATTCCACAAAAGATCCTGAACTATGGAGAGATTCTTGGAAGCGATCGCAGTGTTTGCATTCTTTTGCTTTGGAACAGTGGTGCGAATAGCCTGTGATCCCGTCCTTGTTCACAGCAAGAATTGTACGAGGGGAGACAAGAGGCTAGCAGATGTTATGTCTCTCTGCGCTCACCCAACCCATTAGAATGTGTTTGTTACTTTTGTTTGTTAATACACAGCGTTGCGTAGTGTTGTATATTTATACAGTGTATATTTATACTAAACATTTATTTCTGCACGTTAGTAATGCATGTGAAACCAAACCTAATAGGTAATTTTGCTGAAATTGCAACGGTACTCAGATTATACGCTTTTGTTAAGAGTAACCTATATGCTGCTTCCAACACACGAGCGAAATCAGATTACTCGTAATCTGTTACTACCCAACACAATTTAAACTGTGGCATAGGAGTGGAGCTTTCGAGTACTCTGTGATATGTCGATGACATCGATGACTGAAAGGCCACTCCAGAATTTGAAAGGCCCTGCTCAGTTTTGGAGCCATGTCCACTTAGTTAGCTAAGTTCTTTGGTCTCAAGGTTTGTTTTTGCAATGAGAAACATCAGTGTTCAGAAAGCTTAGCGAAGCTGAACATTATTGTTGTGCTTGGTTTCCCTTCCATTTTAGTATTTCGGAGGGGCAAAACTATAAAAAATTGTGTTCAATTTGGCTAAATAGCAGAAATGGTTGTCCATCAAAACCTCTTAAATGGGGTTGTATGGGCAAACAGTAATACAATGGTTTGTAATGCAAATTCAAGCTATACCATTTACTGTAATAAGAATATGTATAAACGTGATGCATATACTTAGAATTATATACTATATACTATAATTGAGGATTGTTTGGCTGAATGCTGCATTACACTGTAACTCATAAGTGTGGAGCTGTCTAGAGTTTAACCGTAAACGCTTACCCCACACCATCTATCTGGTAAACAAACAATAAAGCTCTTTATAACTCCCACTGTTAGAGCCATTCAAATGAGCTTTGTACACATCAGCATCACACACACCGTATGAACTTTATTCATCTCAAAATAGATGTTTTCCCTCCCAGGATTATTCCCACCCCCACCACTCAGACACAGACACCAAAAATAGTCATCAATGTGTAAGATACAATACGGCCTTTTAGGGAGGGACAGCGTGGGCTTTGTGTGTCTGCAGACATGTCGTGTCTATAAGCTACGACCATTAGCATTTCTCCCAGCTGACTCATCCCTCAATAGGTCTTAGTGACACTTGGCCTGGGATTCAGACAATACAGAGAAAATGATCAGAAAATGGCTTCTCTTCTGGTGAGTACGAGTACTTTCAGGAACATGTCGGTTTGCGCAGTACCAAGCCAGCCTGAATGCCATTCATTTAGGGAGCTGTGGGCCTTTACAAGGTGAACAGCCATTATCTGCAACTGATCAAATCCAGTGTTAGATACTTTTTTATTTTGTGATTAAATGAGTTGTGATACAGCACAAATACGGCCCTGAGCAGGGTTACATCTGACAGACCTGTCTGTTACGTATGAATGTAAGGCCTTTATTTTAACCACTGAGATTATGAAGCACACACAACTAAATCACCTCAGTTCATTCCTGGATGTTTACTTTGTGACATGAACATACTCATTTTATATTAGTATGTGATTTTGGGCAATTGCACAATGAACTTTAAACAAACAAAAAAATGACTTTTATGTTAAACAACAGTAAACTGACACTTCAGATTTTAAGGGCTTCTGAACAGATTTTGAGTGAACAACTTAGCACTGAACTTAAATGAAGTATATTTATGTCAAATATTTGTATAAAATCAAAAAACATGCTCCATTCTCCTACCAGTGCCCTGACCAGTCACTGCCAATTCACCTGGAGTCAGTCTGTGTGTCCTATGTGTGTGAACAAGTCTGTCGTTATATGTTGGGTGAGCAAGTCTGGCGCAAATTGGCTGCCGTGGTATCACTCAGACTGAGTGTTGTGTTTGATAGCTGTCGGTCCATTCGTTCTGTGTAATTAATTGGCGACCAATTTGTGAAAAGCGCATTGAGTCTCGAGAAAAGCGCTAAAAACTAAATAAAATGTATTATTATTATTATTATTATGAACACACTTCCTGAAAGTATTTTTCACATTTATCAACGCCTTGCCATCACCTGTTCAGCTATAGCCTAACCACCCCCACCACTCTCCTCTCCGCCCCCCCCCCCCTCCTCCCCCCAGCTTCCTACCAGAATCGTTCTGATCATGGAAATCCCCTGAAAGTTTTTCAGAGCTGTCGAAGTACTGAATCGTCTCCATCTCTCTCTCTCTCTCTCTCTCTCTCTCTCTCTCCAGCCTGCCAGTGGCCAAAGCTACTGATATGATGATATGTGCTGCATCAGCAGCGACACACTGCAGCTACTTGCTAGGGGCACACATGCTGGAGCCCAAATGAATGCTTGGCATTCCCCTGACCTCCCAAGCAGGCAGGCAGGCAGGCTGGCTGACTGGATGGCTGGCTGTAGCCGGTTGGCAGTCCGGGGCATGTGGCCTGTTTTCAGCCGGTTGGTGTGTCACTCGTCTGTGGCACGTTGTCTGTTTGGATCAGGCGACCCCAGCTGCAAACGTTTCTCACATCTTTAAAAAGAGCTCAGATATCTGGGCGCTTTACCTGATGTAGCAGGGTGTCAGTGAATATGAAGCGCTGCAAAAATGACATAGTCTTTGAGCATTTTCACACGGCGAGCTAGACTTGAGCCATACATGTACAACCCAGTTCGTGCAGGTGCTATGGATATGCAACCCCCACATGGCTCAGTCCGGTTCAGATCAGATCGGACTGGGGATGCGGTGTGAAGGTGGTCACCTCTGCTACAGCCTAAGACAATTAAAAAAAAAAAAAATTTGTATCGTCTGTCTGGGTCTGTTTGTTTCCTACTTGTTTTTTAAAGAGCGACACCTCTTTACACGTCAGCTTGTCAAGCTGTCATTGTGTTAAAGACTTGTGGTGCTGTGGTAAGGACAGGCCTCACTTACCCGTCTTTTGGATTAAGAGGAGTGCGAAAGAAAGGGGAAGGAGCAAGAGGAGGAACAAACAGGGGGAGGGATAGAAGGTGGAGCATCATTACGGTGACACTCAACTATTTGCCCTTGGCTGGGAGCATGTGTGTGTGTGTGTGTGTGTGTGTGTGTGTGTGTGTGTGTGTGTGTGTGTGTGTGTGTGTGTGTGTTTGTGTGTGTGTGTGTGTGTGTGAGTAATAAAAGTGAGAGCAGACGCCAACTATTTCGAATGTTTTGAGACAAAGAGGAACAGCGGATCTGTCTCCATGGTGATATCACGATGACACCCTGTGTTCTCAGGAGAGCTGGGGGAGGCTAAAGTGAAGCTGTCTGACACGTCTACCTAAACCTCTGCTCAAAAGCAACAGCAATGTTGTCGCCCTCGAACACTGTTTCCCCTCTGGTCTCTTTGTGTCTTCCACTGCCTAGTCCTACGCCACAGAAAAGAGTTTAGGATATCATGGGAAAGGAAGAAACAATGTTAATATTCTGGTTTGACAATGGACCCAGGCTTCTAACTTTCTGTAGCAAAACCGAACTCCTCATAAAAAAGAAAAAAATAAGTTGTCAACTTACAAACAAATGATAGATCAAACTTTTATAGTCACAAAAAGGAATTCTGACAGTGACTGAATTTCCCACATGCCAGCACAAGCCTATGCGCGGACACACACACACACACACACACACGCACACAAGCACACAAGCACACACACACAGCAACACCTGGTTCCGGATCACATAGTTTTGGTATTGGGCATCCATGAGTCACAGGTCTGACAGTTGTCTACTACAAACCTATCTGGAAATTCCCTGGAGCTCTGCTGCCTGAACTCGATCCAACAAGAAGAGACAGTTGCCCAATACTGTCGTAGTAATTGTTGCGGCAATAATTTTTAATTTACTTTTTCCTCTTCTGCTTTCTTTTTCAAAGTTATTGAACCTTGAAGCATGTGAACCTTGAAGCAATGCAGGCCTATAACATATTGTAAAAAAACGAAAACACAATCCCGTCAGCAATTGTTTGAAAATGCCCGTAACCACTTCGAAGGACATGTGAAGCTAACGCTAAACGTCAAAGGAGGACAAAGGCCTCGAACCAGATACCTCGTGAGCACATTCCACCATATCCCATGTCTCATTGTCGCTGCTTAAATGAGGAAGTAGGCTGGGGATGTGAATGTCAAGGAGAAGAACACGTCCCACCCCAAGTCAAAAGCCTATCTTATGCGTTCCCTGCGGCCTCTGCGGATCACGTTACACGGGGTGCCTCGTTGTTCCTTTGTTTTCCTAACCACACAAACACCTCGAGTCCCTCCCGGTTCCACCTGCAACTTTCGTTGTTCCGCTTGACCTTTGTCCTCCTTCTCCGGAACGTCGCCGCTAGACGGGCCTTCTCCAAGCATTTTAGAAATGATAATGTTGCTCACTGCTTGTCGAGAAGAGCTCAGTTTTAGAATCTGTGTACGAATCCCTTTTGTTACCTTGGTTACATTAGATGTTCTAGAACCCTCACTTGGTGGTCTTCATGTACACTGCTACAATACACAACAACAATGTGCTGAGAAGATAATCACATACAATAGTCAGGACTCATAAATAGTCAAATTAAAAGCCATTTTGAACAAACTTAAAGTTATTTACAGATAATAGGGCAGTTGTTGAGGTCGCCTATGAGTGCGCATTTGCGTTTTTCTATCTACTTATAATAATACATTTCGGTATTTATTTTATGATTGGAAATGTCTCACATTGCTGGTGCTAGTTAGTCTTCACACAGCACTTCTACATGAGCACCCTCATGACACAATGCAAGTCAACGTAAGGACACTTTTCCTGTTCTGTCTCAGAAAGGAGTAATTTGGTAATCATAGCTAGCTGTGTCTCCCAGAATGTCAGTTAAAGCTTTTAATTCTTACTTTTACAAACGCACTTGTCTTTTTCCATCAAAATCTTTTAAGGGCATTATTTACAGTACACAAATATGCTAAAAGCAGTTCTCAAAGCTTATCTGTGACAAAAAAAGAGTCAAAGAGAGACTCTTATATGGAGACAAGCTTTTTATTCCCCATGGGTCCAACTGGTATTTTGACTATTGTTTTACTATTGTGTAGATTTTAACCAAGGAAATAAGATTCAGCACAGCATTGTGCAGCATTTTATTTTCAACCATTGTTCTCAAATATCCTGAATTCCTCACTTCCCCTAAACTATAACTTTAGCTCGGCGAGGCCTATAGTCCAGCAGGTGTAGGAATTTTTATAGCTCTGTCGATTTTACCCCAGTAATGGATTCTCCTTCTTTAATGTCCATAATTTCAAAGGGGTCAGTGTGGCATTCCTTTGGGAGTTCACAGGAAGTGTTTTACAATGGGGGCCAAATGGCCAGAGGCGTATCACCACAGTCAGACAGGGTGCAGCCAGGGACTATAGTCTGTGTGTGTGTGTGTGTGTGTGTGTGTGTGTGTGTGTGTGTGTGTGTGTGTGTGTGTGTGTGTGTGTGTGTGTGTGTGTGTGTGTGTGTGTGTGTGTGTGTGTGTCGGAACAGGAAGTATAAAGGAGGTGTTAAATAACATGCCAGTCCTTTTCAAAAGGTGGTCCCTGTCTTACATCAAAAAGGCCAACGAGGAAACTTAAACATGTCTCCTTTTTGCTGACTTGCAGGCTCCAACTTCACTCTTTATTGCAAATGGCTGCACTTGCAGTTGTACACAGACGCAAAGTCTGGCTGTATGGGTTTTTGTGTGTGTCTTTGTGTGTGTGTGTGTGTGTGTGTGTGTGTGTGTGTGTGTGTGTGTGTGTGTGTGTGTGTGTGCGTGCGAGCGTGCGTGAGTGCGTGCGGGTGGGTGGGTAGGTGGTTGTTAAAAACAGGCTTTTTGAAAATAGCCAGTTCCTTAACCATGTCTGGAATGTGTGTGATTGTTTAATTACAAAGGGTCAACGAGAGGGACAAAGGAAGTTGGGACACACACGGGTCAGTTCAGCATAGTGATTTGCCAATGGTCTGATTTCCAATGTCCACACACAAAACGGATGTTGAGGAAAAAGGACTCTCAAATCAATTACTGTTGAGTGGCAGCTCCCATAGACTTCCACAACGCTATTCGGAGAAGACAAAATGGAGAATACTCAATACAATCCTTGAAACCTTACTAACATAACATTCATTTATTTGAAAATCCAAACCACAATCAAGTGTCAGTCTTTTTCGAACCTGCAGTTGTTCGCTTTATCAGTACTAAGAGGTTTTACAAAGGGTTGATGTCTTACTTTGCAATGAAACCCTTTCATACATTTCCAAGCTGTATAGAAAAAAGGAAGGGCTTTGGTCAGAGAGGTTAGGCATCACCAACACATTAATACTTACTTACTTACACACACACACACATCAAAGGCCAACACATGACCTGTCATGTGGATTGGTATCTTTACTCTGGGACGGTTTGTCTTTTCTACGGCAAGGATCCAAAATGGATGGAGGACGAACCCTTTTTGGCCTCTTCACCAGTCAAGTTTTAAGTTTCCAGACTTGACAAGAGCACAAATTAGGGTTATTTTACCCCCGAATAAGTATCTGGAATAGGCCTTGTGTACTTTCAGTGAATGATAAACTGAAACTCCACTCTAGAATCTTTGACACATTCTAGTAAAATACTGCTGAACCTTGTGTATGTACCCTTATGCCTTATTACAAAGACCTTTAGCCATTGACCCGCAGCATATTTGGGATTTTAACCCACTGTGGGGCAGGTGTTTTTCAGGCAGCATTCTTTCCTCTCAGCCCTGGTGCATCACGTCGCTATCTGACCACAAAGCTTCTCTATTCCCCAATCACGGGGAAGACACAGGTCATGGATTCCAAAGAGCAGCTGCAGCAACACACACACACACACACACTCACACACACACACACACACACACACACACACACACACACACACACACACACACACACACACACACACACACACATACGCACACACACCCACACACACACATCCACATCCACACAAACACATATACAATTGCACACAGCACACAAGAGGACTCGTGCGCGTAACACGTGCGTGCATTCTCACTTTCTCACATGCACATAGAAAAAGAACAACTGCAAGGATGCAGTTTGCACACACAAGCACCAAAAAAGGCAACAGTACAGCTTAGAACAAGTTATCCAGAAATCATGAGGGCCGGTGTTTGGGGTCACAGGAGATTGTCTCGTAGACCAATCGAAGCCAGACAGATCTATAGGCCTAAATCTATTACTGGAACTTTTGTTGTCAATACAGCCTTTGTTCACATTATTCTAGCCTAATGTAACACACAGTTTTTGGCAAGGGGTGGTGTTTTGAAGGTGAAGGGTGGTGACACCAAATGTTGATTTGATACAGATATGCTTTTCCCTCACTTTGTATTTTATGAATTGATAAAAAAAGAAAAAGTGTACATCTCTCTCTCTCTCTCTTTTTTCTAACTTTTAAGACTTCACACATGCCTAAAACCTCTACAAAGTACTGCATTTACAGTCAATACACACATTTGGAGAGCATTAAGATGGCCCCTGACTTTCTCATCAAATTGAAGCAATACCCCTGTTTGGGATTCAATTTGAAAGTGGCCGTGAATGTAGAAGTTATTGGCCTCTATTTAACAAAGCTCCACATTATTTGTAAGCCCTAACGGTAGCACAGAGTATTGCATATTTTCAGTTCAGCCTTCTGCCTCCTCCCCCTGTGGGTTTTTTATGCTTTTGATCCCCGAGGGACCTCGCGCTTTGCATTCCTAACATTCCGACCTCCGTCCCTCCTCAGTTGCTTTAGAATCCCCGCCTGCGCTCGACAACCATTTCACAGTAGAACAAGCAACAGAGCTCACTCGTTAGTTGAACACGTTGTGGGAAGGATGATTAGAAACTAAAGAAAGAAAACACATGGATAAAGTGGGTTACTAAAATAAAGTTTACCAGAGAATACACTTTTTGCGGATGTGAGAGAGTGAACTGGTAAGATAAATTATGCATTTTTTGTAGGCTACAAGAGATTTTGTTCGAAACCTTTTTTTTTATTATGTCTGAAGTTATTATCGAAAACTTCAGGCCAGCGTTTTGGCCTATAGCCCTGTCGTGTAGTTTCCAGAAAGAAGAAACACGCTTTTTTAGTAGAATGTTCAATTACCTATCTATTTCATTGGTGTATGTTCTCTGTTTGTGCGCTTTTGCACCCCCGTGAGATTGGAATTTATCCGCATTCATTTTGTCTTTTGTAGGGCAGTTTTTACCATATCCACAATGTCGCTGTTTCCCCTGATCTCAGTCTCATGTCCTCAATCTTTTAGTTAAACAATGTCTTGCTGAAATTAAATGTTTGGGTTTTGCTATGCTTGTGCATACTGTTTGTATATTACTTTTACGCTGTGAGACATTTTGTTATCATTTTGTTTTTAAACTGATCAAAACGATTGTTACAAAGCAGTAGAAAAAATATGATTCTCCCATTTTTATACTAACTGAACAATTGTAACCTAATATTTATTCTGAAAAGCATGTATATTATACTTTTATATCACATATATATTTATATTTTCTCCCCTTTCCAGGTTGACAGGTCATCCAGAATTCATTAAATTTCAACCTCCATCTTTGACTCATCACAAGTGTCGTCAACAACAAAAACAACACAAACAACAAACAAGCAATCCAACATGGCGTCCACAGAGGAGCCGTCCGGCACGGTCCTGCACCGGCTCATCCAGGAGCAGCTTCGCTATGGCAACCCCACGGATGCCCGCACCTTATTGGCCATACAGCAGCAGGCCCTGCGTGGAGGCGGGAGCAATGGCAGCGGTGGTGAAGCTTCCGGAAGCCCACGCTCGTCCCTGGAGAGTCTGTCCCAGGAGGAGGCCTCGTACCCTCAGCTGTCCGCCCGACAAGAGCCCCAGGGGCAGGAGCACCAGGTGGATTACCAGACCTCAGAGAGCAGCTACCAGCTCTACCAGCTCCACGGCGAAGAGCTGCCCACCTACGAACAGGCCAAAGCCCATTCCCAGTACCTGGCCTCGCACTGGGTGCCCACCGCGCAGGTGCAAGTGGGCCCTGGGAAGCAGCTCATCCAGGGGGCCCTCCTGCACGAGGGGGTCTTCCACGAAGAAGGTGAGGAGGGTCTCCTGGTGGAAGTGAAGCGTGGCCACGTGCGGTCACTGAGTGAGCACCTCATGCAGGTGTCGCTGGAGAGGAAGTCGGACGCCGCCAAGAGCTCGTCGCACAGCTACCCCGAGCTGGGCTACTACGTGCCTCCGGTGCTCCAGAGCCTGCCGGGGCAGAGCCTGGAGAAACGCTGCCCGCCACCGGAGTACTCCGCTCCCACCCAGGGACAGGGGTTCATCCCCGTTCACGGACAGGACCCCCAGTGCCTCTACAGGGAGGTGTCCCAGTCACTGCAGACCCAGCAACACAGGTGGGGTGCTGAAGAACTCATTTTATTTGGTTTTCAGCTCTTGTGTGTGCTTGTGAGTGTGTGTAGGTCTCTGTGGGTGTACAGTAAATGTTGTACATTTTCATCCTCTGATCATGGCTTTAAGCGTTACCGGCATCGTGCGCTTTAAGACATTACATCATGTTTTCCTGCAATGTGTTGGCTCGCAGGGCGTAGCCCTCCTTACCGCCGCAGCCTCCCCACATTGTTTCATAGTCTCTCTTACATTCCTGAGCGCATAGTAAACTTATGTGACTCTTTCGTCCAACTGAATGTGTGCTCACATTCCTCACTTAAACACCACGAGTCAAACCCACAGGTGGAGTCCGTCGAAGAAAATTAAACGCAAGCCAACAGGTGCATGGAGTTCTTTGCGTGGAATGTTGATATTAATTGCGGCATGTGCTTGTTAAACTCGGGTCAAATGGTAGGAATATCATGATTAAGATTTGAATATTACCACCAAGCGACCATTATAATTTTAAGTTTCACATGTAACACGTAATATCACTAGACAATACATAGTCTCACAATGTGCAATGTTCATACTTTCTAGAGTATTATTGAGCTTTTTCTCCTTCTGTTTTATCAAACTCCATAGGATGATAAACCTAAGTTGTTTTTTTCACTTTACCAGGTATACCCAGCTTGTCCAGTCTGCTGAGTCTGGCTGCTACAGCACGTACAACAGTGCTCCCCCTAGTGGTCTGGAGGAACCCAGCCAGGTGGAGCTGCTGATGATGGAGAACGAAAGGCTGAGGCAGGAACTGGACGGACACCGAGAGAAGGCCGGCCGCATCCAAAAGGTACGGGCGCCTTTAAGAATGACACAGGATGGGATCAGACCACAAGTCGATCCTCTGCGGATTCCTGTGGAATTACCGCACTGGGTTGACACTAACCCAACTGCATTCCACTAAACTGGTTTTTAGCCTTTGTAACGTGTATTTCAGCAGGGATATTTGTTTAGGCATAAATATTCAAGGTCCTATTCTAGGGAAACTTAATACCCGAGAAGCTGTCTCTTTCTTTTATAATGGGTAGAGGACTTGAGTGTCCAAAACACAGAGTTCAAGAATTACTATTAAAGACAAAAGGGAAAACATCCAAGACATTTATTTGGTCAATAAACAAGTTGGAAGTTGCCTTTTCAAACCCAGCCTTTTCGGGGGAGAGAATAAATTTTTTTTAAAGTAATTTAAAACAACATAGTTTTTGGTTTTTCCATCAGTCCCGAAGGCAACGATAAGAACAGTTTGGTCAGGCAGTGCTTTCTTTCATAGCCCCCATCGATGCCATTTGTCTTGGGAACACAAGCCGTGGAACAGTTGTGCCTTCATACATCTCGAGCCATGCCACAGACACAGTCCTCCCTGGACTGTAACGCTGGCCCGAGGAGACCTAGAGCCACAGCAGCTACCTCCATCCACTGCTCATGGAGATCACACTGGGGGCCACAGGCACCTACTGTGTCCACACTCGCTGCATTGTGTGGCTGACTCACAAGGGTCGTCGTGTGTGTGTGTGTGTGTGTGTGTGTGTGTGTGTGTGTGTGTGTGTGTGTGTGTGTGTGTGTGTGTGTGTGTGTGTGTGTGTGTGTGTGTGTGTGTGTGTGTGTGTGTGTGTGTGTGCATTAGTTCCAGAGAAGCCATAGATTTTCGTCCCTAATCCAGGGCATGTCAGGCAGCAGTCGAGGGGGTGGTGACCCCTAGCACAGCTGACACATGCAGCTGACACATGCTCAGTGAGTGAGAGAGAGGCAGAACGATAGAGAGATGGACAGAGAGAGAGATGAAGAGAGAGAGAGATACGCAGAGTAATAGAGACAGAAAGGTGAAGAGAGAGAGAAAGAGAGAGAGAGCTGAACAAAGAGAAAGAAATGAACAGAGTGAGAGAGCTGAACAGAGAGAAAGACAAAAGAACACAGAGCGAGAGAGAGTACTAGAGACACACATAGAGCATGAGTTGTGTTGAGGATGAGTTGGGCCATGGCAGTTGGCAGGCCGCTTTGTTCACATTTGAAAGGCTCCTTTCGCATCTTTTTTTTTTTACTTTCATAGTTTTCTACTTTGCTGTTTACATTTAACCATGTGGGTCTTTTCATTTATATCTAAATATTGTTTTTACACATAGGTTACTTTCATCCTTTGTTATTTCTCTGACTCGCAGGATTCTAAAGATTCCCATTTTTCCACCAAATGGCTTAGAGTAAACGTTTCTTTGATGGTATGATCCACAACTATACTCCAAGCCCCATTCTAGAACCACAACTAGACTCCAAGCCCCATTCTAGAATGTATTTTGAAGCACAAGTTGTTGGAAAACAAAGAAAAAAACAACAACATTGCAACCATTTATCTGGGATCAACTTCACACTTACTCATTGCTTGCCCTGGCAGTCACGTCAGCAGTGCCCCGTATTTGCCGTGTCTCAAGCTGAAAGAATGCTAATTGCCGGGGTTAGGAAAGTTTTTTTCCCTCGGCCGAGCGCAGGCCGCAGCCCTAAGCAAACATGCCTGTGTGAGTGGTGTAATGGTGGGCGTCTTAGAGCTGTTTCCATGGCCTGGGCTCAGGCATGCACACCTTCCCTAACCTGGCCACCCGCCCAGATGTCTCCTAGTGTGTGTGTGTGTGTGTGTGTGTGTGTGTGTGTGTGTGTGTGTGTGTGTGTGTGTGTGTGTGTGTGTGTGTGTGTGTGTGTGTGTGTGTGTGTGTGTGCGTGCGTGCAATTATGCCAGGCTGTGCTTTGTCTACATGTTTTTAATGGGATTATGCCAACCTCTGTGTGTGTGTGTGTGTGTGTGTGTGTGTGTGTGTGTGTGTGTGTGTGTGTGTGTGTTTGTGTACTCACACCTGGAAGCGGGCCTATTTGCTCCACAGGAATGCAGATATAAATCAGTCGCACAGGGAGTGGTGTTTGTTTGAATTCCTGCGTAGAACACACAAACACACATAAATTGTGTGTGTGCTTTGCGTTCTTGTGTGTTTATACTATATACACTCATGGTATGTGCCCACGGGTATATTTATGTGCGTCTTCGTATGCAGGTTACCCTTATTTACTGTATAGGCACGAATCAACACGTCCTCGAGCACCTGGCATGTATGAGATGGGTTAAACAAGAATGTCTCCCTCTCTCTCTTTCCACCTCTATACCCCCTCCTCTCTACACCCCACTCTCCTCCTCTTCTTCGTCTCCACCTCTACCCCCTGTTCTCTGCATTTCCCTCCTCTACCACCCCCCACACCCTCTCTCTCTTCCTTTGTGGTCCCTTCAGTTGGAGCAGGAGATCCAGCGGATCTCAGAGGAGTACGAGGCCCTGATGCAGGGCAGCAGTAAGAGGGAAACCCTGGAGCAGACCCTGAGGAACCGGCTGTTGGCGGAGATCAGGCGCCTGCAGGACTTCAATAGAGACCTCAAAGGTATGGACTACAACTCCCAAATTAAATTAAATTAAATTAAATTAAATTAAATTAAATTAAATTAAATTAAATTGAAATTAAAATAATCTTTTAGAAATGTTTGTTAGTGAAAACGGCAGACATTTGATTAAACCTTCATGCCCCGTCTTACAGAAAGCCTGGAAAGTGCCAGAACCCACGCTGCCAAAGAAGTGGAAGTTGCCGACCACAACCAACACATCATGGCTAAACTCCTGGAGCAAAGTAAGCCTGCCATACTGTTGTATCCCTCTTTTGACGTCCTCCCTCCCTCCTTTCTTTATTCCTTTCTCTCTTCCTTCCTCTGCCATGATGGCCATTTAGGATGGGAGCAAAACGTAGCTAACTCACATCCTGTCGGCAGGAATTTAAGTTGCGTAATTTAAGTTGCGTAACCTCTGCTTATTTGAGAAGGAGGGAAAATAATTCCGGGCAACTTGAATTCTTTATTTTATTTTAACCACAACCCTGCTTGAGGAAGGTGATGGGGATTCGGTAATTAATCAGGAGGTCACAAAATAAACGTAACAACATTTTGAGACACCCGCCCTCACACCACCCACGTTCCTCCAACACCCCTTGCTTGTTGTCGGGCGGATTTGGGGGATTTGTTGAAGAGCGGGCTCCTTTCCTAGAGCATGGAGCGGAGGTGTCCAGCCTTGGTTTAAGGAATGTGCCGGGGCTAAGTGGGTCAAAGGGAGAAAGACCGGCCTCCCCTCTTTCTTCCCCCTCCTCTTCCTTCCCTCCCCTCTCTCTCTCTCTCTCTCCCCCTCCCACTCTGCTTTCGGCATTCCGTGAGTTCCGGGGTAAATGAGGAACACGGGCCATGATGTTGGCATCCTGGAAGTTATTAGCACACGGCTAGACACCGGAGAGAGAAATGGTGGATGGGTGTTGCTGGGTGGGGGGGTGGGGGGGGGGGGGGGGGGGGGTTGTAGAGAGACATTTTCACTTTCAGAAATAGATGTACTTTAAAAACTTGTCCAGTCCAGTTGTAATCTTTGTAGGCTTAAAAGGCAATGCAAGTCAATAGCATATTTCTTACATTGCATGATTCTTTGTAATCTAGTTTGAATTGAAATAAATGATCCCGGTGCTGTCGGACTATTAACCTGACCTCCTTTTTCTTCTCTCCCTCTCCAGACGAGGAGCAGCACTTTGAGAAGGAGCGCGCGGAGCGGGAAATGCAACGACTGCGATCCACGACGGAGGAGCTGGGCCTGCGGGTGGAGCAATTGGAGGAGGCGCTCGATTCGGCTCGGGGACGCGGCCGCCAGCTGGAGGAAGAGCTGCGGAGGAAGAGGGCCTACGTGGAGAAGGTGGAGCGCTTGCAGAGCGCCCTGGCCCAGCTCCAGGCCACCTGCGAGAAGAGGGAAAGCCTGGAGATGAGGCTCCGCACCCGGTTGGAGCAGGAGCTGAAGAGCCTGAGGGCACAGCAGGTAAACAAATCAAACATCCCCAAACTCCTAAGACCCTAAGATCATATTTTCTATTATTGTTGCAAGGGTCAACCTTAATGGCTACCGTATCCCAAATCCAAACTATCTTAGAATTTAAAGATATTGCTTACAAAAACAACTTAAATATTCTTGCCTGAGAACCAGCTATTTATCCCCATTTAGAAACATCCCTTTCCCTTTTACCCAAGACCTATCAGCGTGGCTAACCTCTTTCCCCCTCGCTTCCTTCCTCTCCCCTTTCCCTATCCAGAGGCAGTCCCAGCCTCCTGGCGTCACGGTGGGCTCCCTCCACGAGCGCCTGCGGGAGCGCGAGGAGCGGATTCTGGCCCTGGAGGCAGACATGGTGCGCTGGGAGCAGAAGTACCTGGAGGAGAGCACCATGAGACAGTTTGCCATGGACGTGGCCGCTACCGCCGCCGCTCAGAGGTAAGGAGACAGAGTATAACCCACCAGAATAGAATGGAGAGAATATGAATAGAGTAGAATAGAAAAACTGTGGAATTAATAGAATATAATAGAATACTAGATATTCTACAGACAGCGGAGACTAATTTCCAGTCGACTTTTCCAGAGATACGACTATCATCAACCACTCCCCCTGCACCTCGTCCAATAACAGCTTCAATGAGGACCTGCCTATTGCAGACTACCGTAACCAGGAAATGGAGAACAGGTACGTAACGGAGAACCCCAAGCAATTCTCTTCACCTCTTAAAAAAAATAAAATATATATTATATTATATATAAATATAAAAAAGGTGTTGCTAATCATCTCTAACCTGGGTTTGTTTCTCTGTAGGATCCGAGCTCTGTACGCCCAGATACTGGAGAAGGACGCAGTCATCAAGATCCTCCACCAGCGACTGCACCTGGACCAGGGGAGGAGGGATGGCCTCAGGATGGAGCTCCTCAACCGGGCCGGAGGAGCCACGCTGAGGGCCGCCTCCTCCACCCCCTCCATCAGCACAGCCACGTGTCTCACCAAAAGCAGAGGTCTGCGTCTCATTAAGCAGACCTTTATGCATTCAATATTAGATATGTCTTAAAAGGATGTGAACTTTTGTATTGTTTATGTTTGTCACATGACTTGAGAACCATTGATTCAACACATGATTTTAAACAGCTATTTGATGGCTTGTCTTTTCCTGTTGTAGGTAAGAGTCTGTCAGATGACCAGACACTGTTGCCTCCCTGTCTCCCTGGAGCTCAGAGCCAGCAGATTGTTGAAGCTAAGACCAAGGAGTCTACTGCTGGAACCAAACTCAACACTGGTGAGTAGATGCGGACACACACAATAACACACACACACACACTAACACACACACTAACATACACACACGCACACGTGAAAATTCAGGTACATATACACACATGGAACATATTTTACATAAACACACATAAAAGTGCACACACACACGATACCCATCCGCTCGCACAAGCACATTCAGTGTTGCATCACATTCACTCAGCATAATTCTGGCAACTCATTGATTTCTTTTTCACCAAACCCCCTCCACACCGGCCAATCAGAGCCCAGTTACACAGGGTCATAGTTCACCTGGGGGCCTGTGGAATGTGCCAGGCTCTATTGACTGGCCTAATGTTCCACAATGATTCACCCAATGTGGAAAGTGGTCATGGGACAGTGCGCTGCGACTGGAAAAAAACTACTTTCCACCGCTTGACCTTCATGTCCATTAATTATTCTCTCCCTCTCCTTCTTCTTCTTCTTCTTCTTCTTCTTCTTCCTCTTCCAGCTGAGCCAGCGACGAAGCAGAAGACGCCGCTGAACCCTTTCCAAGGCCTGGAGGACCTGGATTCTGAGGCTGTTGAAATCTTCATCTAAAAAGAAAATGAGAAGATAAGATTTCCAATCGCGGAGACTGGATGAAAAGAGTGGAGAAAGAGTGCGAGGAAAAGACTCATGTGACCGACAGAGGTCAAAAAACTGAAAGAGGAAAAAAACTAAAAGACAAAAGAGGCTTATACAAAAGGAGTATGTTGTGGATAGAAGCTAGAGTGTCGTTGCAGACTGAGAAGAGAAGACAAAAACAAAAGAGACTGGTTCCACATTTTGTAAGAGGAGACGCCGTGCTGTCTCTCTCTGTCTTTACCCCCGAGCGAGGTTACTGCTGGTCGGCAGTCTGGCGAGTGGGGACACGTAAATGTGAATGTTTGAGGTACTTGGACAGTATTTCAATTTGTAACAAGACAGGGCAACATATAGTCAGGAGTGTGTGCCAAAGTATTTATACAAATGCTGCTGCTCCCCCCCCCCCCACCCCCCCCATTTATCAATGCCCCCCCTCCCACTCAATTCATTAAGGTCTAATCTGGTTTCCACATTCCCTAACTAATATGAACTAAAATCCTCATGGCCTTTTAGATAAATCATTTAGACAAGGTTATCTTTGTAGACTTCTGACCTGCATTCCCTCCCCTCCCCAAAAATTTTTGGATCTTAATCTAACTTGCATTCCTGCCTCATGGAATTTATCTGGCGAGACCCGCTATCTCCGTCTAGAATTTGATTTAGGAAAAGTGCTTACTTCCACCGTCTCTCTGGTTATATTCTCTAAGCTTTAGTAGCTGGCTCTACGCAGGTTTAGGAATACGTAACAATTTGTAATGAACAGACAAATCGACTCATTAACCTATTTCTACCACCCCCTAAAGTGTTTTGAGTGACCTTTTTTTTTCTCTTTGTTTTGGAGGACAGCAATGTGTTTTGGTTCTTTTCCATACTGTGTTTGTGGTTTTGTTTTCCTTTTCCAAGAATGTTTGTGTGTTAGAGCGGGAATGCGTGTTTCCCTGACGTGGCCTACCTGCTGGACAGGCTGCCATGGGCATAAGCTGCAAACTACACCATATGGTTTTGTTTACTGTGAGCTTTGAACTAACAGGTTAATTTTTTATATTATTATTATTATTATTATTATTATAATTATTATTATTATTATTATTATTATTATTATTATTATTATTAATAATAATATTAATATTATTATAATTATTATATATTTTATACAGATGTTTGTTGTATTATTTTAGGTATGTAGTAATGAGCAGGATGCCAAAGAGAGTTTGATGTGCATGTGTGTGCGTTAAGTTATGTTCAGACAATCACGGTGATGTCCAGCTAGTCTAGCCGACAAGTGTTGACCTCAAGCTAAGACATTTCTGTGAACTCCTTACAATATGAAGGTTGTGAATTTTAATTCATGCAACATTTCATAAAGCAATAAAATATTCTAATATATATGAAACTGATTCCCCAAAGTTTTCAAAGAAAATGAATTGATATCTGAAATAATTCCTCAACTTTTTGCATGGCCTCGATTCAAATGATGAATCAAAACTATGCTGGCAAACTGCCAAAACTCTCCCTTTCTGCTCTCCTCTCCTCTTCTCTCTGCTTTCTGTCTTCACACCTTCCCCCTCTCCCTCCGCAGAGCAGCAAGTCCTCGTTAATGAATGCCAGAGAGGCATTCTTCTGGGCTCTGCTTTTAGACACCGTAGGCCCATCTCTTGTTTCTCTCCTTTCACAGTGAAGAGCGTGCTTCACATAGATTGCATTCTTGAAGAGGACAGGTAACAATAAGCATGACAATGACAGGTTTGTCCTAGATTAACAACAGGTCACAGCTCATGCTGTAGTAAGAAATGCACCCATTCACCACCTTTCATTACCGTGCCAATAGACTCTCGACAAAGTCAATGTTTTAGTTAAGCCATCTAGCTTTGGTGAAAGCATGCTGTTTTGAGGTATGTTCATTGCACACTAGGGATAAGAAATTGGAAAATTGCATGTGTTCTGCTATCGTTTTCACAATGGTCTGGTGTCTCCTCTCACATACTTTGTGCCTAGGTAACTTGATAATTTCCCTTATTTTCTCAGGCCTTCCAACAGGTCAGCAGGTCTACTAATCATTATCACACACACACACACACACACACACACACACACACACACACTGTCTATTTATTGTCATCAGTTCTCCGGTTTACCATATACTGTACACTGACAGAGTTACTTTGACAGAGCAGGGTTGGGAACAATGACACCACAATGGCCTGAGAATGTGCTTGTGTCATCAGGGACAGAGGCAACCAAGCTTCACTCGCAAGCCTCACACTCTGTGTGTCCGTATGTGTGAGAAAGAGAGAGAGATAGAGAGAGAGAGAAAGATAGAGAGACTTAAATTAAACATGGGTCAACACTGACACTGACACTGGGTCGACGGATTGTGTTGACTGCGGCTTTAATATAGTAGAGATATTGAAGTCACCTGCCATCTGACTACTCTGTGTCTTCCTAATGTAGCCCTTATCTATCCAAGCAGTGGGATGATTGACGGGTTCCTGACTGATTCACTGGCTTGAACCATTTTTTTTTCAGATTCTTGTCAGTGAACACACTCTCACTCACTGAGCTATTTACAATCACATCCTGAGTTAGTCAGTGTGGAAATATCTGTTAAGTAAATTGATTTTCTATGTCATGTAACACACACACGCACACTGCACATTCTAGCACTTTAATACTGTGGTTTAGATAGAACTAAATAGCTTTAGCTGATTGAAAACCCCACCCAGCTTGGCCGATGTGGGTGCCTTATATAATTGGAGGAAATCAGATAATCAGATATCCTTTGGATGCAGCATAACGTAAGGGAAAGCATAGGCGTACAGGAACTAGCGGTATGCGCAGCCATCAATCTTATTTATATACTGAGTGTGTTTATCTTCTGTTTGGTGAGTGACAGTAGTTTGAAGGCAGCCCAAAATTCCTGACTGAATATGAAAGAAAAAGTGGGAGGCGTGTTTCGACCGGGTTCCCAGAATTAACCTGTTGGATGGAACGTCGAGCGAGGTCAGAGGTCGAATTCCGTGTCAGGAAACGTCTTGGGAAATTAATTTGGCTGAAATTTAGTTTTTTTTGCTGTTGCTAAACCACCAGAGAACAGATTTGACCTCAATTGTCTTAAGAGATGGTTTTGTTGGCAGAAACAAATGTCTCAAACAGTAAAAAAAAATATATAATAATTTTAACTTTCTGTTTGGCATTTATGATTTGATTAAACATTCCTTAATTAGGCTTCCTGCTTTAAGGTTTATTTACCCTTTTCAGAAATGTGTGTGTTAGCTGACACTCAGAGATTTCAAAGCCAGTGTGGGGAGAGAAGAGGTTATGGTATCAGACTTGCACCTATTGTAGCAATTCTCATTACTGGACGGTTTAAAAAAGTACCCGCCATTTTGTAATCATACCAGGTGAAGGGGAAACACTCAGCATAAGGAATTTGTTGAGGAGAAGCTGTAAAGCAATTGTTGAAAATGTTAATCATGCTTTTTTCAATGCAAAAAAAGCAGCAAAGCTATGGTACTGTAGCAATTCAGTCTGATGTAATTACTTACACACATTTGTCACGTGCTCACATACATGTGCACACATATGCTCACACATGCTTAGAGACATGCTCACATACATGTACAAGACATCCCAACACATAATATAGGCACACTCTCTCACACACACACACACACACACACACACACACACACACACACAGTCAGGGATCCATAGACACACACACAAACACACACTCTTTTTAAAGTTAGTAAAACAAGTTATCCAATAGGTTCCCTTTCATTGTTGTAAGATTGATCTGCTCTCCCCGAAGAAGTCGTTAATTTTTTCAGCCTTGATTCATAGACATATGGAACAACTTTTCAGACCTTGAATCCCTTCCAACTAACAACCATTCTCAGAACACCCAAAGGAGAAATAAAATCCACATCATTTGTTTCTCTTGTGGTGAAACCATAACAAAGTGGGGACATTGGAAAAACTCTTGCAATGAGTAGTAGGAATACAGTGTAAATGATCAAATATACTGCATAAGCTTGTGGCAAAGTATGCCAAAAGTATTTTTAATATGATGCCATATTAAATAGGACCGCATTGGATATTGAGATCTATTCAGTAGTAGTTATTGCTACAAAACAAACGTTGCTTTTTCTTTTTTCTTTCTTTAGAGTCCCACCTTGGTGACATAATTTTCCTTACACTTGACACACAACCCTCAAGTTGTCCAACCCTAAACAGACCAGCTCTGACATATGGAAAGGTATGTGTCATGACTGTAAACTGCAACGGGATCAAAGGTCACTGAAAAGTACATATAAACTGTTTAAAAGAAAAAGATGGAAAACTCTACAGCGTTACCTAAAAAAGGCATTATAGTGACTGCCGACTATTTCTATAGGTAAGTGCTAAAATATGTTAACTAAAGTCACAGCTCAAAATTACTATTTTTGGCAGTGTGTTTGTTTGCATGATTTGCTTGTTGTAGTTGGCATTCTTTACTGACTTTGTTTACAGGTAGCTGTACAAAAGGCTGTGCTATGCATTACTATATTGCTCAGCTAGCGCCATCTATTGATTCATAACTTGAAAAAAACAACACATTTTTCATGTTTAGAAATTTTTTTATTTGTTTTCAGCATTCTGTTTCAGTTTCTTGTTCATATAAATAGAATACAGGATAAATATTTCATGGTTCTATGAAATTTAAAATAGTAAACGAATGATCTACAAAAAACAATATAATAAATCAGTACTAACTTCACCAAGATGCAACAATTATAAGTCACCAACTAAATTATTATTATAAATTTCCTTCTGGATAAAGAGATGTATTCTCCTCAATGGGTTGGTCATGGCTTATCAAGACAAATCAAAGTTTTTGCCTTCCTGCAGTCCTTTTTCTTTTAACAGGGCATAAGAATAACCGGATCACATGTATATGTATTCTGCATAGACAAGGCAAATTTTTTTTGTTGTAATTAGATATTATTGATCACCTTGGGTAATGCACCATACAGATCAATATATCTCATAACTCAGTTTCATATTATTGATTGTAAATCTGGCAATGTTTTTTTTTATTCCACATCCTACTGACTGTTGCTGTCGGGCAAACAAGGCTGACCAGCACACTTTCCAAAACGGTCCAGCTTACATCATAGAACAAACACAGAGTTCCTGGGCCTCACTGCCGCCTGCCTCTCGTTCTCATACATGTTGACATACGACGTCAGGAGGTCATCCATTTTGTAGCCCTAAAGGTGACAGAAACAAGCTTTGCTGTATTTATGAATGCTAACCATCTAAAATTATTATTTTACAAATCAGAGAAAGCTAAATACATCCCTAACTTGGGTATGAGAGTGTGTACAATAAACATAATTTGTTTTTAATGCTCCATTACAGAGTTCAATTTGATTTTAGGACACAAAAACATACATTAAGCATGGTTTTGCTACTACATAAAAATTATTTATAACAATTTGAATATGTATAATAAGGCCAATGTGTGAGTGTGGCTACAGGCCAGCAAGTCAGCTACTCATTAGTGAGGTCTGAGGAATAATAATAATAACATAATAAAACAATAATAATATTTAAATAAATATATTAATACTAATAATGACTAATTCTACTAATAATCAAGAAGAAGCTCCTCACCAGGGAGGTCTCACAGAGGAAGGCGCTGCCTTTCACCATGTTGCCGATATTCATGTGGAAGAAGGTAGCGCCACTGGACCAGTTGGTGATTCGGCTGAACGGGTGCATGGCCAGCAGCTCCTGCAGTTTCAGAGAACAATAAGAAATATTGAGTTTATCTGACACGATTTTCTTTCATTAATAACATAGTATCATACAGAGGAAATTCATATAAGTTTGAAGATGATCGCAAGTTCTTCTTCTTTTATGTTGTTGTTTAGAAAACAGCTTTTAGATTTTTTTCTATTCATTCAATCAGTGGTTCCCAATCCAGCCCTCAAGTATACCCAGTAATTCCAGAGCTGGATCCGAATAGTCCAGTAAAGTACATCCCAATGACTTTGTATGTACCAATGTACTTTTCCTTAAACCCGAGGGGAAACTTCGTGAGGTTAAGGAAAGATATAAAGGAGAATTCATAAGGACTTAGGAAAAGACAATCGAGTTGCTAAAGGAGTCCAACTGCACTTACACTAGGCTACGTAATCATGCAACGGTGGTTTTCGTGGGTCGTTCGTGGAGAAACTACAATGTCCCAAAGATGAACTATAGCCTACAAAAAGCGCATCTTACATACTTCGCCCGTGCGTTGTCACCGTGTTGTTTCATAGCCTATAAATAAACCTGGGCAAACCAGAGAAATACATTAGCCTACTTTATTACCAAGGTTGGAATATAAATTAAAAAAGGGAAAATAAGCTACCTTGTAAAGCACCTTGTACCCTGTTTTGAAAGGCGCTATATAAATAAAGTTTTTTTTTTTTATTACCTGTCACAAAAGTGAAACGAAGTATGTCACATTGAGAATGGTTGCTCACATCCTCATCCCCCTGTCAACTCATATTTATCGCCACGCATGGATCCCAATGAATATGACTGTATGAAGCCTAATTGTTAAATGTATGCAAGTTATGCATTTATGTTACAAATCTGCTACAAGTTACATATCTTAAGTTTCAAACATATTTATAAACATATTAGCATAACATTTATTAGCATATTAGCAAATTACGGCACAACTAAAGCTGAAAAATGCTTAATAAACAATTAGCTATCTGACCTGCATCCCTTGACAGTCTTCAGTCGAGCGATGGCTGAATGGCGTATCGCTTTAAATATTGCTGCCACAAGGAATTGTGGGGCGGCATTTTCTTCTTTCCTTTCTTAAAGGATGGTACAGTATATCCTATGCTAAAGTACTCATGTTAGGGAGCATTGAAGCACCTTTCCTTAGCACTTAGAGAATTCGAACAGTACTTATTATGGCTGCGACTTAGATACTTCCGGGTCAGTTAGGAACCTTCCTAAGCAAAATAAAGAATTCAAACGTAGCCGATTTAATCTCATCAATTCTAGCACACCTGGTGTAATTAGTCACATACAGCAAGGCCTTGACTAATTGCACCAGGTATGCTGGCACTAGGGAAAATCAAATTCCTGGCATGGCTGGGGGTAATTGAGCACTGGATTGGGAACTACTGCATTAGATTGTACTAATAGTGCTTAGGACACGTGACTGTACCTTTGTTTTAGGGTCGATGAAGTTCACTCCCTGCTTGCTAATAGCAATACGAATTATATCTGGGAAGCCATGATCAGATGTTTGTTGCTAAAAAAGAAAACAGACAGCAATGTAACCATACAAGTATATTCAATTCACATAACAACAAAAAAGTTATAAAACAAAGTTATCAATTTTCATCATTAGTATAATAGCAACTTGCCTTCACGTCAAAAAAGGCACAGCCAAAGGTAGGCCAGCTGGAGATTGCTCGGAGGAAGGCCACTTTGGCCTCCTCCACTGTGATACCAGCCTGCTTGTTGTAGGCTGAGATAGTGTTCTACATAAAAAGAAAAATAGGAAAAGTCACCCAGACAAATGTGAGTTTAAACAAAACCTATGTCATCTCCTTTTGCTGTCATTCCTCTTTTTTCTGCTTACTCTCAATACACCCCTAGCTCCAATTGCCATGGAAGTGAGCTCGCTTATCATTTTACACTTTCCCCCTCACCTTCTTCCAGTCTTCAGGAGACATGAGCTTCAACTGGTCTGCTGGCACCAGCTCCTTAAGAATCTTGGGGATCATGACGAACTGGGAGCGATCCGAGTCCACTTTGACCCTGAACAACAGTCCTGCCAGGCTGATCATGTGCTCCTTTGTGCACTGGTGGTATCCCCGCAGGTACTTAGGCTTCTCCTGGAGATGGAGAGAGATAGAAAGGTAGAGAGTCAAAAACAACATACACTGCTGTGATGGAGAGGGGGAGGGGGTTCTGTCCCTACAAACCCTGACCAAAGCACTGACACAGTCAAGTCAACAGGATAGAGAGTAACATTCGGCTACACTTCGAGGAAGGGAGTTTTTTCTTTTTTTTAGGAGCTATAAATAGTTTTTGGGTCAACCTGTGGGAAGTGGAACATGAGGTCTGCGGTCTCGTCTCTTCCTGGGATCACGTTGAACCATAGCTTCCTCATGAAGATTACCAGGTAGGGGACGACGGAAGACGTTCCTGGAAAACATTCATAAATAAGGGGACCTTTACACATGGGAACAGTTTTCCCTCAAAGTAGGAGATTGGCTTTGTTAATTTAATAGCGCAAACATTTTTAAGTAGGAGTATGTATACAAAATGTTAATGGATGATATTTTTTATTATTACCTTCTTTGCCTTTTTTGGTTTTTTTAGGCTGGCTTGTCTTGGTGTCTTTCAAACTGTCAAAGAAGTACTGGTTTTCATTCAAGCTCACAATCTGAGGAACCAAAAAAAATAAAAATAAAAAGTTTATTTGTTTACATAGCTTGAACCAAAACCCAATGTTACTAACTAAACATAAACCAACTGTATTTGAATCAGCCAATTGTTAGAACATCAGATAAGCACAGTACACAGTAAAGTAGGTATAGCAAAGTAAAGTGGTATAACTGAATGTGTATTCACTTCACCCTGTTAGGTGTCTTCATGAACAGACTGAAGCCGTCCACTGAGCTCAGAATGAGTTTTCTGGCTATGTCGCGACAGAGGTCTTTGATTTTAGTCGTGGACGTCACTTCAAAGAGCTGTAAAAAAAGAAAGTGAAAATAATAAAAAAAAACATTTAGAAGTTTATTGACATTAAAGTAACATACTCAAAACGGTCAAGTCGAAGTTGAGAGAAAAAAAACACAGTGAATGAAAGAAATAACAACAATTAAATGCATTCATTGACACTGCAATTATACACAGTGGAAAAGAGTTACATTATTTCCAAGCAGTGACATTTGGAGTACTAGCTCACCTCAGCTGTGTCGTTGGGGTAGTGAACTTTATGGAAGATCTGGGAGCTGTTCTGCTGAATGGCTTCCACTTCTACCTGGTGAGGAGGTAGTTTCCTAGGCTCCATTCTGTCAAACCCACATCATATTCAAATAATATCCATGAACCTTTTGGGCAAATTATCCCTCTAAACATATCTTCATCCTTTACATATGAACCTACTACATCTTATATACTCCTTACACATGATATTATACTTTGCTAAATTATCCCATTTCATATTTCTTGTGTGTAAATATTTAAAGTGTAAATAAATTGCCTACATGATCTACTTTATTTTAGGATAATAACTAATTGTATTGGTTAACAAAGTATATTTTTTTCTACGTAAAGACAAGTCCTTTTTTATTTTTTTAATTTACTTTCAACTGAAACATGGGGTGTGGCCCTCTCACCTGAGCATTGCCTGCAACCTCTGCAGGCAGTCTGCAGCCAGCGGCTCTCTAGGCCGGGACTCCAGGAAGCGTTGGGTGTGTCTCAGTAAGGTCTGGCTGGGGGGGAAGAGGCCCGTGCACAGCCACATCAACTGCCAGCCATAGTCTACACTTATCCTGGTGAGGAGGACAGAGGGTAGAGGAGAGAGAAGAAAGAACGGATAGCGTGAAGGTGGGAATGTAGAAAGTGAGAAGATGGAGGGTGAAATAGGTAAAGGATGAAGTACAGTAGGTTGGTAAGTTTGCGGTGTAACACTGGAGGGATATGAAGATGTACACATAAACACAAACACTCACACGCACACACACAGACACGCACATTTGCACACACAACTAACACACATGCACAGACACACACACACACACACACACAGATGAACCCTACCTGCTGCCGTTGTTGGTCATTTGCCTCATGATCTGGCAGTAGATCTCATCCTGCAGGGCTTCGTGCTGCGTGGCCTCCCCAAAGATCTGCTCGGTTAGCTCGATGGGGCTGTGCATTTGTTTCACCGGGTAGTCGCCCATGTACTTCAGGATAGGTGAGGACATGCTTAAGGGGCCACACAGAGCTGCTAGACTTACGTTATCATCAAGTTTGATCAAAATACTTAAATAGTTTTTATGATAGGTCTATATGCTTTATCTAGTCCCAGCTTCCGTCTGCATATCAGTTATCAGTTTGTAGCTGTAGATGCTATTAGTGGTTAGCATATTTAGCACCTGGCAGAAAACAGTACAGAACAATAAATAAATACATGAATAAATCGAGTATTTAAATGAATAAACACTAAGGTAATGGAAGGATATCAGTGAATGCGCTGCAGGCCAGAGGACTGAGTTCAGAGTTGCCCACCAGGCTTCTTAGTAAAGGCTGTTTGAGAGGCTCCTTGGAACAGGCCCACAGTTTCTCCCTGCCAGCCCCTCTGGATAGACCATGACGGCCCACATCCTTACCAGGCTGCCTGCTCGTTTGGAGGGTAGGGGGGTTGTTGGTGGATGCAAAGGGTTGCGAAGAGCAATATTTTATTAATATGATTTACTAAAGGAAAATTGTTAGGTAAAGTAAGCTGCCATAGAAACTGGAAAAAATCGCTGCTCAAGATTGTAGTTTGAATTGTAATTTCTTTGTGAGGTTATTCTTTGTAGTTTTATAACTTTCAGAAACAAAACAAGAGTAGAAATGTAGTTGATATTATAAGATTTGATATAGGTTGCTGTACCTGAAATACTCAAAGGAGAACTCTTTGAGGGAAACTGGAGCCACTGCCTCTTCCCTGGCCACCACATTCTGTGTGGTGCTCTTCTTATGTTCTAGCCCCAGATTCAACAGATTCTGATGGAGTGATTAAACAGAAGCAGTACATGAGTTACACCACAAGATGCTAGTATTTCCTCACACTGTCAGCAGATCAAGGCGATTTGTTTGGTTATCAGTGTAATCGCTATCTAGAAGTGCACACTGGTTTCATATCTTGAAACTTTATCTTTCATCGTAAACACTTTTGTTGTCATTCAAAGTAGCTCTGTATGTACCTTTGAACGTTATGTATTATAGAACCTGATTTCATTGAGTTTTTAACCAAGTTCGTAGAAGTGATTGAATTGTTTCCTACCATGCTTTTTCATTCCAGACAAAATTATATAAACAGTATAGAATATTAAAGCAATATACTGATATCTACTTATAGGTTTTTGCAGGTTTAGTTGGCCCTTGTTCTTGGCCCTGGATTAAGCCCTGCTTAGCCTTGTAGTGGAAACACAATTAGCAAGTACTTTGTACCAGAGTGGTGTCATTGGGTTTGGTCATGGTGGGCAGAACCATGATGGTGTCTGTGGAGATGACTCCGGCGCTTTGGGTCCGCTCGTTGCTGCCCTGGATCCAGCCACTGTTCGGGGCGTAACCCCCGTCCTTCACCAGAACCAACACGTCACCGCGCTTATAGCTCAGCAAAGTTGGGTCATCTTTAGGGACCGAGGGAGAGTCAAGAGGGGAAGAAAGGAGACAAAGATACAGAAAAGAGAAGAAGATGACGATGAAGAAAAAATCAGAGCATAGTAGACAAGAGACAAGATACAGAGAAAAATGAACCATCTTACAGTCACTGTACATGTAGTGTGTGTGTGTGTATGTGTGTGTGTGTGTGTGTGTCCAACCTGACTTGTTTACATCCTGCATGGCCACGGCGTACACAGAGCGCTCCCTCAGCCCCTCTAGGAACATATTGATGAGAGCGGACATGTCCTCCGCCTCCTCAGCGCTCAGGACGTACACCCCTCCGAATGTCGACAGACTCACCACACGACCCCCAACACGCCCCTCACTGAGGGGTGAATAATAAACATCGAATTGACAGATTTTATTTGACAGACACAGGAATATATGAGATTGACTGGGTAGTAGAAAAAAACACTGCGTAAAATCTGTTATGATACACTGTATTTAAAAGGTTGCTGCGAAGGAATCTATAACACATGACGCATGACTGGCACGACTTAGTTTGCTGTTAATAAAATGGGTCTACATTGAAGTACTCAATAAGAAAACAGAATCCACTTTATATCAAGATCAACTAGCTTCAACAACTTCAGTTTTAATAATATCAATTAAACATCCCTAATCAAACAAAGTCACTACTTCCCTTTTTACAAATGTCTCTTTTGGCCATTGTGACATAATGAACTGTAGTTCTCCTGATAAGCCTTATAAGGTCTAAGCGGTGACCAATACCTGCTGTCCATGCTGACCCCAGTGACCTCTGGGTAGGAGAGTTCCAGAAGCTTCCGGTTCGTGTTGTCCTGGAAGAAGATGCCGGTGCAGTTGATGGCAACGATGAAGCTGCTTTTAGGTAACGGTGGCCCTGAGGATACATGTGATAACATATGTTAGAGGACCGCAACGGATCACACCAGTCACGTCTTATTAATCCGTATTCATTTATTTTTTGTTACATTTTTTATAAAGTTTCTGTTTTTCATTTATTCATTCAGTACTGTAATAATGTTATGCATTGATTTTATTAATTTAACCTTTTTTTATTTGTTCGTTCAGCTGTTAGATAATTGTCTTCATTTATTCATTCAGTTATCTAGTCATATTATTTATTTATTCAGTCATTCAGTCATTAATGTATTCTTAACCAAACACTTACGAGCGAGGTGGACTAACCACCACCAATCACAGTACATGCTATCACCATGACAACGCTCAGGGGAGCATTAGACTGGGTGGGCTAACCTGACTCCATGGTGACCTCATAGAACTTGGAGAAGAAGATGGGCCACTTCTTGCGAGCGTAGTCGACCGCCTCGGCTCTCACACTCTCTTTGCTCCTTTTCCGGACAGTGTAACCAGCCTGCAACATGAGGACACACACTGTACAGCATATCTATTAAACATTATTCCCTGCATAGTCATTATACTGGGCATCGATTATACTTTGAGATGTATTACCTTTCAACAACTACTTTTTAATTGGTTTAAAGATGACATATACTACACCAGCAAAAATAGCAGCACTGAATATGCAGTTTTTTTTGTGTGGTTTTACTTCTGTGGTTTAACTATGAATGTGCTGCGTTTCTGATTGTTTTAGATGTGTACTTGCTGCGTTTCTGACTGGTCTACCTGTTACTGTTTGAGTCTCTGACTGTGGTTTTTACCTGTGAGTGTGCTGTGTTGATAAGCTGGACCCAGCGGGCCTGTGACCTGGTCTCTATCAGTGAGGTGGTGATGACCTCCGCCACCACCTTCTGGGCGTTCTCCACACTGCTGCTGGTCCCAAACTCGACGTAGTAGTGCATGGCCGCCAGCTGGACAAAGTCGTCCTCCTTCGAGTGTCAAAGAGAGAAATAAAAATACAGTTGGGCATGTCAACGAGGCTTAACGATGAGACAACAAACACACATATCTGAAAAAACTTGAGAAATGTCCTCATAGTTTTCGTGTGGAATTAGTGTGTTAACTAACAGTTTTAGTTAACCTTTTTTAAATTAAAAACGGAATGGACCACAGCAAGGATAGAACGGGAGCTGAGACGACGCCATCGCTCACCTTCTCGGAGGTGTACTCTCCAGACTTGAGGCACCTTATGACCTGCCTGTAGACGAGGTCAGTGCCTACAGGGTCTCCAATGGACTCGTGCCAGGGCGCGAACAGCTCCTTTTTGATGTACAGCCTCCAGGGGGCATGCTGCTCCTCTGCCCCCTTCCTCCTTACTTCCTGTTCGCACTGCGAGATGGCATCCATCACGTGTTTCTTCCCATTGCCCAACGACCACACCTAGAGGAGCGTCCATCACCGAACAGATTTCAATATTCGCTTTCATATCAAATCGCTTTGCATGTATTAGACAATGACATTATCATTTCAATAGACAGTACTAACTCAACTACAACTAACTTACGTGCATGTACCGTTATCATAAACACTGATTTCATAGTCATAGTACTACCACTGCTATCTTTTTTCTGATGAGAAACATGTTCTCCACAGTTTTGAAATCCTCTCTGTTGTTTTTCAAAGAGAACCCCTCACCTTGTCATGGAGTCCGATGTAAAGGGAGAATCCGTAGGTGTCGCTGAGCGTGGTCTTCTTCGCCACGGCTTGACACACCTCAAAAGCCGTGCAGGCCGAGTCAACCGGCAGGCTGATGCTCCGGCCGTCCATCAGACCCACCAGCACCATCATCGGCTTCTTGATCCTGGTAGCCTATTTGTAGATATCAATGATTATTGTTGTAGACAAAGAGAAATGATTATTGCCTTTGCCTTGACTTTTTAGATGGCTAGTATTTGGAATGAAGGGCATTATTCTACCTTTGTGAAAGTCGGCAAAAATAATGACAACAGTTTTCTATAACTAATCAAAACCTTTCCCCCAGTGTATGGCTTCCTCCATTGTCTTGATAACAGCGAGAGAGATTAAGTGGTAGAGAAGGTGCAGCCTTTTTATTTTACCTGGAGCTCGATCCAACATGGCGGCTCTCCTCTCTCTCCGTTGGCCACTATGCGCCGGAGCCGTTCAGAACAATACAGCCCATAGCCACTGGGCCCTCTACAGAGGAAGCTCTCCAGATGCTACACAGACAGTCCCAGAGAACAGGAGGTTAAAAAAAATTACGTTTTGGAACTGAATGCTGTCGCCAACGGTTGTTGCTGAGGTACCAGCTGCTCATATGAATAAAAATAATAAAACCAATTACATCAGGGTCCCTAAAAGTTTGTAAGGCCAAACTAAAAGTGACAAGATGGCCACTAGTACTACTCTATCTTAGTGTGAACTTATGGTATGCACTTAACTAACACTGAGAAGATGCGTTGGGGCTTACCTTCATGAAGACGTCCGTGGGTGGGAAAATTCCCAGGCAGATGGAGAGGAGGACCCATCCTTTCAGGAAACTCTCCTTGTTTCTGTTGTTCACCAGCTGTTTACAGATCTGACAGTAGATCTCATCCCTACGCGCACACGCGCACACACACACACACACACACACACACACACACACACACACACACACAATATGCACAGTCTAAATACTGCATTTTGTATTGCAATTTTGTTGCAAAATAGATTTGCCAGGAGTAAAGTAGTTTAGAATATTTAGTCATTTTCTTCAGCCGGATATGACAGTGTGTAAGTACAGCTATGTTAACTAAATTCTTTAGTACCGTATGTCCCGTCTGGAGATAGCATATCCTACGATGATATGCAGTTTCTCCAGGGAAGACATTGGCCGGTCTAACGTAGGACCTTCTCCAATTAGAATGTCTTCATTCTCTGTCAAGTCCTCTGGCTAAAAAAAGATAAATAAGCATAACGATTATGACAAAGAGGTACCTTACTAGAGGGACAGAGGGCAGACAAGCAAGGAGCATAGCATTACTAAAGCTTAGCATTATTCAAGCTTTTAGGATAAACAATAGGATCTCCAACCTCTTCTAGTAAAGTCGAGGCTCTTCTGCTCCCGGTGTTTCCTTGTTTCTTTCTGTTTTTCCTCAAGAGTTTCTGTAAATTAAAATTTGTTTAATTAAGAATAGGACAATCAAAATGTACAACTGCCACCAGGTAGTTTAATATGATTAAAGCGTTTCGTTTTCATGATAGCCAAACATTATTTTCTTTAAATATATAAAAAAAGAACAGTTTGAATGTACATTTGTGCACTGCCCCTTGTGAGCGAAATTGATATACAAACTAAATACAAATTCAATTAAATTAAAAATATCTTTATTTTTACGCAAGGAACTTCTTTTGTGCAAAACATACATACAAAAGTCAAAAAGTATGTAACTACCTATGTTTGAAATAGATCAATATAAAGTCGAGTTCCAGTACCTGATCAAGCCCCACCAGATTACTGAGTCTGCGACCCTGCCTCTGCCCCATGTTGGAGACTACGGAGCCAGCTAAGGAGATGCGCTCGGGGTTAAGGTGGTGTTTGGGCTCCGGGAGGTCCCCCATGAACCTCAGGATAATCCACCACACAGTCAGGCAGGCCTGGAGGAGGAGAGGGGGTAGAAGAGGATGAGGAGGAGGAGGAGGGGGAAGAACAGTTGGAATAGCAAAAAGTCCGAAAAATATATATATAAATAAAGATAATGAAGGTATAAATGAGATCATATTCCATCGCAGACATTTAGAGTTGATCCGAAAAGGTAGCGCATTCAACTACATTACACAAAGAAAACCACATGATAAGAGAGTAAGAGATAAATAATCCTAAATGAACAGCTAACAATCCATTCCCTCATGCATTCAAGTAAGCCAGCCCAACAGTCTGCTATGCCCTGAATACATACACAATAACTGCAATTTATAAAAAGACATCATGGAAAAAAGTGATTCTTAGACAGCGATCATCAAGAAAGGTTTTATTTTGTTATATAGATATCATGGATGGAAGTCCGTCCTCACCAGAATGTCGCCCTCATCTTCGTGAGGCAGCAGCGGCTGACGCAGCCTGGAAGTGATGTGAGTGCTGGTGGCGTTCCCCTGGAAGTGCTCCGCACAGAACCTGGAGAAGGAGAACTCGTCGTCGGAATCGTTGTACGGCCTCCCTTCCTCTTCTTTCTCCTTCTCTTCTTTTTCTTCCTCTACGGGCTTATTATTCAGGACTGGGAAAAGGAATTGTTTCAATAAATATTTTTTTTTGTTGTGTTGTTTAACCACAGTAGATATGAACATGTTCCATGTTTACAAATGCGCCTTTTAATGATAAGCAACATGTGCAACATTTTATAAACTGTAAATCATCTGTTTGGTATATCCCAAAACACATGAAAAATAGGAACTGTAAGCATGTGAGAATGTTAGCATAAATAACTTTCAAGCTCTGCTTGTCTTGGTTGCACGTAAAAATGGCTTATATTTCTAAAACAAAGTTTGCTGTATCCCACCTGTGAATCAAAAAAGACAAACCCTCCACCACTTGTCCCCACCTAGGTAAGAGAAATATACTGTCTAGAGCCGGACCTATGACTGGAACAGGGGCTGCAGCTGGAGCCGGGCTGGTCCCTGGTCCTGGGGTTTCCTCTATAGACTCGATGACCAGTAGCTGCTCCGGTTTGGACTGCTCCTCCTCTATGTCCTAACAGGTGGGACAAAAGAAGAAAGCAGCTCAGTTTGCTCTCTCACAGGGCATTTGCCCCCAAATAAGTCACACAGCAAGGTTTATTTAGAAGTTAAGTTCAGTTTGCTGACAATTGTGTTCTCTTATACTTGAATAATATAAAATTTCACATAACTCATTCTTATAAAGTCAGGGATGTCAGCAGTTTACCTCAAAGCCCTCCGGCGCCTCGCCCTGTCGCCCGCCGACCGCCACGGTCGTTGGCAGGAAACCAAACATGTTTTCCACCAACTCCTGGTCGTTGATTGGCTCAGGCTCCTTGGCGGCCTGCTGTGACTGGCTGAGGTGCTCCTCCAGTTTCCGCTGCAGCTCCAAGGCAATCAGTTCCCGCGCCTCTCGTTCCTGTGCCGTCAGGAATGCCTGGAGAGAGAAGAAGAGAGAGATAGAGGGGTGGTAGAAGATACCGTGGAATGGATCAAGAAAAAAGGGGGACAGAAGTAGAGAAAGGATGAGTAATGTAAACACACCAAAGACCACGTCTGACACGCACTCAGCAGTACCCACACGCACAAACAAACACGCATAGATAGATACGGTCGGAAACAGACACGTGGATCCAACCACATCCTTCACATTGCAACCCACTAATTTTTATGCCCACATTGCTTTAACAACACTAACATTGGTCCTCATCTTGGAAGCGGTCCTGCGGGCCAGCATTCCTCTGGTATGGGCCTGGAGCAGAACCACGGCCTTGCTCTTTCGTTTCAGGCTTTTCCGGGCCAGGAAGCCCCGGACCTGGCTCTGCATAGTGACGGCCGCGGCCCGCTGCCTCTGGTACTGAAGCTGGGCCTGCCGACCGCGGACCTTCGAGGCTAGTCGCTCAAAGCCGTGTTCGACCTAGGTCGGAACAGGGAGAGGAAAGGGTGCGTTGGTGTCAATCGCAAAATACCCTAATAGCACAGTGGCATAATTGGGTTGAACACATTTTTTATGAGGTTGAACAAAATTATAAATGTCTTGTTTTGTGGAATTACTGCGGAGTCATATATTTCAAAATAATATAATGGGCATGCCAATTCAATTCAACAGTCCAAAGTAGCAATTTATAATCGTGACTCACTGGAATTCTACAGTTTCAACTCAGTTTCGAGTTATAATCCATTACTTAACAGTATGTTTTGGCATGCCATGTGGTCTTGAATGAGATAAAACACCTTTCTTTTATATGTCCTCTCTCTGTAGGCTCGCCATTGTTTCTGAAGCACCAAAACCGCTTTCCTCTTCGCCACAAAGCTTTTTCTGGAGGTAAAACGGAAACCATTGTGTCAATACAATCTTCTTTCATAAAAGGTTTCACGCAATCACTTTGTTACATGTACATTACACAGTAGTCAAGGCCTGTACAGAGAACACCATTAAAGGTAATGCACTCTTTACTAGTCTGTCGCTGAACAGATATTCGCTGTCGTCTTTAACCTATTTCCCCTGTTTATTTGTCTAGGCCTCACCCTGGTCATATAACCTCATTACGATAACGCCTATTCTTATCTTACCAGACTTATCTCTGTTTAAAATACAGTATCTCTGTCATTGTTACATTTCCTTAGTAATGTTACTCTTCTCCTGCCACTATTAATTATTTTAGGTTGTTACCTACGAGATCATATAGTTATTTGTACAGTAAGGGCCTGGACAGAAATAAGCTAATGGATAACAGAGTGCAAACTTATTCCTCAGTTTGAAGTTTGATTGAAAAAAAATAAAACATAATCAAAAAAATATCATATTTTCGTTGGATTTCGCCCTTCCCTGACAACAGATCCCAGAAAAATGGGGCAGTATGGAATATGGCTCATTTCTCGTCCCACCTGTCTCTGTGTCCCAGCATGACCCTCTGGATGATAAGCGCTTTCCTGTTGAGCTCACGCTCTCGTTCTCTCTCCAGTAGGGAGTCGTGCGCGTCCTGAAAGGAAACAGGTAAAGGGATATACTGCAGGTAATAAAAGGCACATAAGCTTATATGAACTTTTGACTAGATTACAGGTTATCCAGATTTACTATCTGTTAAGGTGACTAGAGGGATCAGGAATCTCCCCAGGATATATCCCTACTTTACCCATGTATAATGAAAATATACTTGGTTCACTTACGATTGATATAATATACAAAGTAATAATGAAGAAAAAATTTAAGATAAAGTATACAAGTGTCTTATGAAATATTAACGTTTTCATGGTCAGCTGTACCTTGAGGAAGATCTTAGTGGTACCAATCTTCCAGCCATTCTCTGCTTTGACCACGGCCTTGCAGATGGCATTACAACAAGCCGATGGTGTCTCCTGGAGAAGGAACATGAGAGAGGGAATCTTTATCACAAAGACCATAGAAAGCAAAATGTGCAAGTCTACATGGGCTGAAATAATTAATTCATTGAGATTTACCAAAAAAAAAGGTCAAAGCACATGTAAGACATTTCAATACATGCATCATCATCTTCATCTTAAACAACATGAAGATCACATTCTAAACATTTCACATCATATGATATCACATTATCATATCATCGTCATCGTCATCATCATCATCATCATTATTACACACATCATATGTTGTGATATTAAAGATGTTAAAGATATTAAACGTGTCTCACAGTTTTGGGGTCACAGACGGTGGTCTTCAGTAACACCCTGTAGCGCTGCAGGAATTCCTTGAACGTGTGTCGTATGGGATACCCCAGCTTCCGGATGCGGATTGTGTCCAACATTCCCGAATAGCGAAGCTGGCGCATGCAGAGCTCCCTGTCAAAGGACTGAAGAAGGCAGATTGAGTGAAATATCAAGCAGACTAGGGGAAAAATGGACTTCTATTTCTGGGCACTTTCTCATTATGTTCAATATATCAAAACTCTCGTTTTGAATTGTTCTTTTTTCAGAATATGTATTATTCTGTGAGTATTTTCTATTCCAAACGAGTTTACCCCTTATCCAGAGCTATCCATCCATCCATCCATCCATCCATTAACTTTTACCGCTTATCCTGTACAGGGTCGCGGGGGGGGGGGGGGGCTGGAGCCTATCCCAGCGGACACAGGGCGGGAGGCGGGGTACACCCTGGACAGGTCGCCAGTCTATCACAGGGCCGACATATAGGGACAGACAACAACTCACACTCACATTCACATTCACACCTACGGGCAATTTAGAGTCACCAATTAACCTGCATGTTTTTGGACTGTGGGAGGAAACCGGAGTACCCGGAGGAAACCCACGCGAACACGGGGAGAACATGCAAACTCCACACAGAAACGCCCTTGGGTCAGGTGGGGATTGAACCCAGGACCTTCTTGCTGTGAGGAAACAGTGCTAACCACCGAGCCACCGTGCTCTTATCCAGAGCTATATCATATAAACAATATATAAACAATATATTACTGTAAATATATCAAACAGTATTTAGATATATACAGATTTAAAATGCATATTTCTCTGCGACAGTACATTGGATTGCTTGCCGTCGTTGGGCTTGAAGCAGCGCACAAAGAAAGGCTGACAGAGAGACAGGGCCTTCATCAGAGAGTCCAGAGACTGACGGAACTGAGCGGTCAGTGTCGTCACCGGTCTGCGGCCATCGCTCTGGGCCTAGACGGATGAATGGAGGGGAAGGGAAAATAATATTAACAATGAGCACATGTCTTAACAACAACAACCACAACAACAAGAGAGCGTTGAGGGCAAGAGGAGAGTTTAACTAATTTACTGTATACATGGTCTAAGCAGAGGAAGGTATATGTGCTGCTAATACAGTATATTATAGCTACACTATATGCAACGGATGGAAGTTAACAATTTAGTCTGTCAGATCTACTATTAATACTTATTTATTTATACTGCATATATGCTATATAGCCTATACTGTAAGCAATGGATGAAGGGAAAAAAGGAAGTCTTTATTGACTAATAGTCCAATGTATAAAGGGTAAAAGCAAACACGTTGGTTATTGTGCGGTTCGACGGGGAATAAACATTTAAACGTTTCAAACCTAATTCTGAATAACAAAGTAACAATATATCAACGACCTTTCACATCCAGTGGTCATGTTCTTACCCGTAGAGAGCTTTTGGGAGTCATGAAAACCTTGCCGTTGCCAGGTGCCTTCACTGCATTGGCAGCTAGCTCACTCTCAAAGATCTGCCGAAGGAGCTTGTTGGTGGAAGAGCCAATCAGCTTGATAATGTCAGAACTTATGGCATCTCTATTCTTTTCCAGGAATCCTGTGTGAAAAAAACGTATCCCAATTTACTTTAAAACTAGTCAAACTATTTGTTTTGAAACTCTGTAACAAAATACGTGCATAACATAAACGAGATGAGATTTTGCATAACAGAAAGTAGGTCTAAATTTGAGATATATTGGGGTGTACACCTACGCACCTCTGGAATCATACTGTACCACTCCAGCAAAATGTCGGATTCCAAAGTCCCTGTCGTGTTCACTCCTGGAGGGAATGTAGATGTGGCTCTTCGCGTGGACCTTGTTGATCTTGTTCAACATGGTCACATCCGTGCCCTACAGTTAACAACATAAGCAGGGCTAGGAATGCAACAACACAACTCTTACTTTCTTAAACCAAAAATATATCTCATCCATATAGCTCTAAAATAGTATTTTTATAATAATCCCATGGTGATGTAACACAATGACAGAAGATAATTTGGGATATTAGCAAGAGCAGTGCCATGGTCTCACTTTGGGGAAGTGGCTCTCCTCGTCCACCAGGGCCAGGAGGTTGAGAGGCTTGCAGGCCAGAAGGTCCAATGTCTGCTGGTTGTCAGTGAAGCTGATGCTCTTCCACACGATGGCCTCCTTCAGGTACTCGGACTGTTCCTGCTTGAACACGTGGCCCACGAAGAACTGCTGCAGCTGCTCGTTGGCAAAGTTGATGCACAGCTGTTCGAAACTGTGAAACAAGGGGTTAATATATAATTATTTAATAAATTATCTGCTTCAAAATATATGTATATATATGTATATATAAAATCTAAAAATATATAATTATTGTTAGAGGGATAAGATAAATGGGAAAATTCTGTAATTAATAATTATATCATAGTTAATTGAAAAATTATTTGGCTCAAGTGTAATAAAAATAAAAAATCCCCACTGATTTATTAGAGATTAGCACTGGCCTTATACCTGTTTGAGTTGAAGTTCTCAAAGCCAAAAATATCCAGCAGGCCAATGGAATGGCGAGTGTTTTTTGGACCGTTGGTTGGCGTCTTGTTGATGGTCACGTTTATTTTCACAACAATCCATATGAACAACTTGTTATAGATTGCCTAAAGGAATAATTGCACACACACACAGACACACAAACAAACACATCGCAGACAACACACTTGAAAATCCAGTCTTCAACACCAAAAAGGATAAAAATAAATCAAAATGGTCGCAAAGCTGTCCAGCCAGCTTACCTTGACAAAGGCGTCCCTGCAGTCCTCAGCCTGTTCCGTGCTGAGGGGTTTAGACACCCGCTCTCTGTTGGTCAGGAACGACCGATGAGTTAGACTCACTCCCAAAGCAGTCTCTTCCACCTGAAGGATAAAAGGCACAGACAATATGAACTCATTCAACAGAGAAATTTACAGACCATTTCCCATTTCCCAGTTTTTTTTATCAGGAACAATAACTAATTCTACAGTAGTGTTTATTTATTTTTTTACGGACCTCCAGAAGTTTGGACGCCATGCTGAAGTGATCAGATGTGCTGACGTCACTGCTCGCCATGTTGTTCAAGATGGTGCCTGATAGTGGATGACACAGAAAAATATGGGCCAATTAAACAATCAGTTAAGAAGAGCATATCTTAGTAAAAACAATTACAGAAGAGCATATCTTAGTAAAAACAATTACATAAAAATATCAAGCTCAGAGATTAGAAAACATTTAATAAAACATAATAAAATAAATTTTAGAGATGTTGACCCTATAACCCTCCAGAGGTCCCTACCTGTGAAGCTGACGTTGCCCAGGTGAAGTAGCGAGGCCAGCAACCTGAGAATGTCCAAGCAGTGGGTCTCTGTGAAAGTCAGGATCTTCATGGCCGTGCGAATACGGGCGTAGTCCTTGGCATCGTTACGCCCATCACACTTTATACAGTCACCCTTGGGGATACAGGAGACTTAGTAGGTGGTTTAGGAGGCCCTTCAGACTGGATAGGGCCCCAAATAGCTTAGGATCATTGGACTCAGCAAGGGTCCATGAATTCCTGGCCTCTGGTTAGAGTTTTATTTTACAAAATGATGTTAAGTGGTTCAATTTCTAGGACAATAAAACAAGTAAATTGTTATGTGTTTTGTGGTGGGACGCATACCTTCTTGAGGAAGTTGAATTCTGTAGCATTCCCCAAGGACAGAGTTTTCTTTTGTTCTGCCGTCATCCCAGCCAGCATACAGTAAAATATGTGGTAGTTTCGTTCTTCTGAAGCCTGAAGATGATACTTATTATTAGCGCAATAACTCATTAGTAGCACAACTGCTTAATATTATATTTGCAATATAATCTCTTAGCAGTACATATAGTTATTTAATTTGTAATATAATCATCTTGTCGTTGTAATCTAATAGCAGTATATTTAAGTGGTGCAATCTCTTAAAATAGGTTCTATCGGTACGATATCGCCTGAAAAAGAGAAAAAAATAAAGGAAGGACATTTTAAAGAAAAAACAAAGAGATAATTTACTAAACTGAGATATGAGTATAAGCACAATTCTTTATGGCAGACAGCCTTTGATATCAAAGCCAATTTGGGTGGCACATGAACTTGCATTAACTGCCTTCAAGTCCAAATGTATCTTAACCTCCTTCTGAGAAAAATGCATTTCCTTCAAGCCTGCACACAGCTGAGCTTCCTCATGAGAAGAGCATAAACATGATTGACAAAGATATATACCGTCTTGTAAGGAACTGGATCCGGTCACTATACTGCCTTGAATCCAATAAACTCTACACAATCCCAGTGTTTCGCTTACAAGTTATTTGTCTCTGTAGTCGATGTTTGTTCTAGTTTATATAAGATTTCCTTAGTGGTTTAGTATCCCCCTCAATATAATCAAAACTGAAGCCAAGTGTTCTTTTACCACTGCTGATAACTGATGATTGTTTGGATTGGCCGGTTCACCTGATGGCAGACACGTGACTTCTCCAGTAGGTACTGCTCGACCTTTGCCCCTTCGATGACCCCGTCCTTGTTGAAGAAGATCTCCAAGTATTTACCGAAGCGACTGGAGTTGTCATTACGTATGGTTTTGGCATTTCCAAATGCTGCAGCAAAAAAAAAAGACACACACACACACACTCAGAAACATTATACGTATAGGCAATGTGTTGCGTATCCCTGTATGTAGTGTGTTTTAACTTTCTGTGCGTGTGTGTATTATATTAACATGGTAGTAGTGCAAGTGATGTAGGGTTGGTAAAGAATAAAAGAGAGATGTATGGAGGATAAGATATACCTTCCAGTATGGGGTTGGCCTCCAGAATCTGCTGCTCGATCCAGGAGTGCTGTCCACTCACTGCTGCTAGAAACTGGAGGATGAGCTTGGTGCTCTCCGTTTTCCCTGCTCCAGACTCCCCACTTTAAACAAAGAATGAGAGGGATAGAGAGATACACGGACAGACAGAGAGAAATGGAAAGGGAGAGAGAGAGAGAGAGGGAGAGAGAGAGAGACGGACAGACAGAGAGAGAGGGAAAGGGAGAGACAGTGAGAGAGAGAGAGACAGAGAGAGAGAGAGAGAGAGAGAGAGAGAGAGAGAGAGAGAGAGAGAGAGAGAGAGAGAGAGAGAGTGAGAGAGAGGGAGAAAGAGAGAACAAGAGAGAACAAGAGAGAAACAGAGAGGAGCAGGTTATACCCTTGACTGAGAGAGAAAATGTATTACTACATTTGATTTAATTGTTTTTATTTGCATAATTGTTGTGTCACAGCTATTAGTCACACATTCTATTATTTTGATTGTACGGTTTGGAAATTTTTACAGTTTACAGTTAATGTCATGCTGAAGCTACCAATGAATTTATAGATCATATGTTATATTGAAAAGTTTCACGATGGAATTCCACTGCGGTGCTCTGAATCACAACACCTGATGATGCAGCACTGATCCTTGCGCTTGCGCTGCATGTTGAAGTAGCAGGAGTCCGCGATGGCAAAGACATGCGGTGGTAGTTCCCCAAGTCGTCGTCCGTGGTACAGCCTCACCTGGTCTCCCGTGTAGATCGGGAGCTCCTGGTACGGGTTTACCGCCACTAAGACCGAGCCTGTATACGTCTGGCGGCAAAAACACATTGCGTAAAACAACAGGAAATAGATTGATAATTAAACATAAACAATAGACAAATTAAATAATATTGCTTTTAATAGAAACTAATGTTAGAGAAAAGTGGTGCTATTAGAAATATTTTTGATAAATTATTAGATCTGTGTATATCTGATTGTGTTAAGGCCAGGTAGGTCTATTATTGGAAAAAAGGGATATTTTAAATAAAGATTCTGATAAAGTTCAGAGAATATTTTAAACTTATTGTGTGCATTTCTGTGGGTGTGCGTGTGTGGGTGTGTGCGTGTGTGCGTGTGTGTGTGTGTGTGTGTGTGTGTGTGTGTATGTGTGTGTATGTGTGTGAAACAGGAGTCATCATTAATAAATTCATAATAAAAACTTTTCAGCAAAAAACTAAACAATAAAAAACAGACTGTGATGTCTGGGTACTCTTGACAGGAAAAAACAATAGCAATACTTCTTCTATGTGTGATTGGATAGCTGTGATTCTTTCCTAAAAGGGGACCCACATATATGATGCCCTGTCGGTGTCGGACCAGCAGGTTCCGGAGGAGCCCGGCCTCGTGGAGGTCCCCCAGACGGATCATGTCGTCCACCCCTTCAACAGACGTAGGATGCATGACCCGGAACGAGGCCTCTTCCTCCGCTGATAGTCTGTGCTCCTGGATGAAAGACGAAAGCCCCACAGTAGAGTTTTTCATTATATGACATGGACTCAACATCCGCAGAATATCTACGATTCACCGTGTCTGAGGAATAATAAAATACTAGTGGCACTGAACACCGTAAATAGTATTTCAATATTACAGCTGGAGAATATTGTAATAAAACACCTCATCTTTTTGATTATTACTCTGCAGAATATGTGAGGCAGTGAAGGGCACTGGGAACTGCAGGTGGGTCAAAACTAAAGAAACTTTTGTATAAATACCTTACATACCAAAGATTATGACACCTTATTACAAAACTGTATCGTTCGGATTGTGGACCACTTTATTCAACTATGTTCATAACTTCAAATATGAAAGCACTAGCTGTAAAAAAATCCTTGATAAGAAACAAGCCAAAAACAGAAACAGTATCATCTTTACAATATATTTTCCAATTCAGTTGATGTTAATATGTTCTTGAAAATTTTTAAAGTATTAATATATCAATGAACTTGAAAAAAACAAACATATTTTTAGAACAATAAAGCTCACCTCCCCCTCATCGTCGACCAGTACCCTCTGGCCTGTGTCAGTGACTTTGACCCTTGCTCCGATGGGTACCCCAATCTTGGACGGTGCCCAAACCCACTCACCCTAAACCCAGTGGACATATTGTGTAAAGATTGTGTACAACACTCCATTCAACTCAACCAAACCTTATTCTTTCAAATATCAAAGTAATCTATGTGGATTTTAAACTTTTACTGAATCAATTATGGCCCACAGTTTATAATTGATATCATATCATTTCCTGGACTGAATTGCATTGCATGGGGAACATCGCAGCATATCTAGTGACATAGTTGATATGCAAAACTACCTGGCAGTCACTGAATGACTGACAAATAAGTTCAGTATCAATGAAAAAGTAAATACATCTGAACACTGAAATCCAGTCAATCTCATTCATTTGCGTATTCAAGATATTCAGATATATTGAGAACCTTACCTTTCTAAACATGATCAAGATGCAGCTCTCCTATAACCTGTAAATCCGGGGTTAAAAGGTTGAAAGTAACTGAAAGAATCACTAGGGGTTCTAGAAAAAATCTAGGATAAATGTTCCACTTTCAGCATTCTTCCAAAACCTGTTATGTACATTATCAAAACATTTTGCTGTGTGGCTGAAAATGTTGTCTGACAACCCTGAAATATTTTGAGGCTCTGAAATATGACAGTATTTAAATAGAGCAGATGACGCTTAAAAAAAGTCATGGACAATACTTAAATCTTGCTTCAACATTGATAAGGACTCGACATGACAGTATGCCATTGTTACAGTCCACCCAATAGAATTAACCCACACAAACAAGCACCAAGCACAAAACCAGCCTATCCATACTGCTAAATCAGTTGATTTCAATGACCCAGACCCAACGATACAAATATGTAACTCACTTTACGTTGCAATGCCTTGTCATGAGTGGCGTTCATGGAAATCCCAGTACTGCAGTGACCGGTAATGGATCTCGAGCTAAGGCTCCGTGAGGCTTGTCAGTCTACCTGACGACCAGGAACTAGGAAACAGGGAGCCTCCCCTGACACATCGCCTTTATGGTACTTTGACTTTGATCCGACAGGCTAGTGAATAACTGTGGGGGCTAAACAGGGAGCGGGCCGCCTGGTCACCATGCACTAAAGGACCGAGCTGGTCGATTAGGTGCAAGCTTACAGTATGCCATTTTGTTTCAATACAATTTTACATCAATGTCTCTTCTTTATGTTGTCATGATGACTTTCCAGAAATGGTTTCGCATGAGAGAAAAAGGTGCTTGATAAAAATAATATAGTTTACAGTTTTTTATTACAGTTGTATATTGACCTGGTCCATGTCTATGTAGTAGGACATAACAATGTAAAATGAATCCACTTGGGTTCATGAGACAGTGGCACAAGTGAAAGGGCCACCTTTGAAATCTTCTGTGGACAAAATTGGTTGGAAAACAGGGTAAACCTTGCATGTGTTTGTTTGTAACTGTTAATTTGATAACAAGTAATAGAGAAAAGTCAACAATAATAGTCCAAAGCCTCCAAAATGGAATTTAATCTTGACATAATCGTACGTAGACGGTGTATTTATTTGTAAACCTTTTTGAATGGTAAATTGGTGAATGGTTTTTTTGACCAACATACCAAGACGGATAAAACAGTGGACCTATCTAAGCTAACTGCCACAAATCTCGTTGCTCTGCAAAACTTCCGCCTTTGTTGACTCACTCCTTGGACAGAATCTCGGATCATTTGATTGTCAGTGTGCTCTCACGCTATTATAAAACAGTGGAGAAATCGGACTTTAGACCCTCCAGTGTTTAAATAAGAGGAGACAGTGACCCCTCTGGATTTTACTGTCATAAAGTCATATAATCAACCAAAAGCAGCGCGTATACTACTCCGTTATGCAATGAGACTTTGTTTAGGAATTCAATCCATCAATATGGTACTCTTTCTTCTGAATGAAAATTAAATCAAAAACACATGTGAAACAAATACATTCATACCAATAGTCCTTGGTCAGATAAGAAGATTTGCTTCATGTCCTGTTGTAGTGTAAATGCAACCAATGTAAGCTATACTAAGAAAAACAATCCCTTCACACTCATTCTATCAGTCCAGCATAATGTACAGTATAATTCATTGTTAAAACAAGGTCTGACAAATTGCAGTATTGCTATTGAAAATTCCGACGTTTAAAATGTTATGTTGAGTAATAAAATAACCATCAAGTGAAATAAAATCCTCCTATCTACTTCTCTAAGCCTAGGTCACTAGATGGAATCGTTTTCTGGCTATTGATCTTTCCTTCACCCGTCACTTCCAGCCAACATGTAGAAACTGATAGATGAGCAATAGATAGGACTCAGCTGATAGGAACTCATTCTGAGTATATTATAGCATGGGAGTTGTGTTTTTAAACAAGGAATGTCAATGACAATTATCGGTAACCTATTTATCGTCATCATAGAAGATAATTTTGTTGGTTTGATAGTAATTACACACCCTGTAAATCCACACCCTTAGTTGGCAATGAGTGTGTATGGACAGCTGAAACTCAATCCGTTTTTCTAGGAAGATTTATTATGATGGAATAATCCTAAATTAAGGACTTATAATATCAATTATTATATGATAAATAATAGTCACTTCAGTTATCTAATAGTTAGTAAGTAAATAGTAAGTTTGAAAAGAGTAAAGCTATTTTATGACTTTGAATAGCTTTGTTAATTCAGACATCCTATTCACTCACTGTAGTAAATTGACTATGAGTTGAATTATGGCGAGGAGAACACATTCCTGCTTATTTTAGGATTTTTACATCAGTACGACCCTTTAATTAAATTCAATTTGTAACCACAATTCAAGGTAACAGTAATAGTTCAAAACACATTTTAACATAAGTAGGCCTGTCTGTGAAAGCGTACACAAATATAACAAGATTAAATAAAGAACATTCTTGGTTTACATCATCATCATCATCATATCATCATCATCATCATCATCATATAGCAGTATCCCAAACTTCCCTTTCCCGGGCCACATTAACCAGCTCTGACTGGGGATTTACCAGTGTGGAGATTTTCCACCTGGTCCTAGGTCTGCCCCGCGGCCTCCGCCCAGCTGGACAGCCAATAAACATGATGATACAGTATGAGTCCCTCACGAATGGCTGAAGGCAGACATAATGAAATTGTATCCATCTTGGCTGACCCACCCTTCATGACCATAGTGAGAGTAGGAACGAAGATAGACCGGTAGATTGAGAGCTTTGCTTCTGGCTCAGGTCAGCACCCGCTATCTCTCGTTCCAATAGAACAAGACCCCAAGATACTTGAACTTGTCCATGCAGCTCTGAGAACCATGGCCTCATTTGGAGGTGCCATCCCAGCCGCTGGAGTGCTGCAGGTCGCAAAAAATGCAAAAAGCAGTGATGCAATCCTCTGCCCACCAACCCGCAGCCCCCTCCCCGCGGCTACGAGATGTCAGCATTCAATTAAGGAAATAGGAAACGAGTCCGACTTACTGCCGCAGACCCGGACCATATCTATGGCTCTGAGTAGAGACCCCCTCACCCCATACTCTCGCAGCACCTCCCACAGTATCTCCCGGGGAACCCGATCATACGCCTTCTCCAAATCCTCCAAATCCATTCTTGGTTTACATTCAGCATAATATAGACAATAATATAAGTATGTCAGTGTTATTTTACCGTTATTTACAGCCAATAAACATGACGATACAGTATGCTACTTAAGGCAGACATAATGAAATTACCATCTTGGCTTATGACAGTTGTTAGATTAGCCTTGAGGTCAGTATAATAATTGTCCATGCAGCTCTAAGATTGGGCCATAGTGGGAAAAAAATGTATCGATGTCAGCATTCAATTAAGGAAATAGCCATATCTATTAATTTGCATTAACAACGTTCTTTCCCCTGTTACTTTATCCTTTAGTATACAGTATATTGGTCTACCCAGCAGGATAAACAAAAAGGCTAAAAGCAGATCTCTAACAACACTCACGAAAACTGGACAACAGGCAGAGAAGTCTTCAGCGGTTCTTTATTTCCAAATAATAACACCATACACGTTTGCAAATACAAGGTAATGTCCGTATTAAGAAAGGAGGCACAAACAGCAACTAAAATAACCTGTCCAAAAGGGACAGGTGAAATCAATAATCAGCATTGCCCTGCTGACAGAGTCTCTGACTCCCCCTGCTGGTCTCTGATGGATCCCTAACATCCTGATCATGACAGGACACCCGCTCCAATGCGCGACCCCCGACGCGCTTGCCATGTAGCTCCGTTCTGTAACGGAGAAAGTCAGAGATTAACCCTGGGTCTAGTATGTGCTTAGCTGGCTCCCAGAAGCGCTCTTCAGGCCCATACCCCTCCAAATTCACAAGATACTGGCGTTGACCCCGGACCAGGCGAGAGTGCATTGTGCGCCGCACAGAGTAGGCCGGAGCTCCGTCGATCATGCGTGGTGTCGTAGCCGGAACAGTGGGAGGACACAGGAGGCTAGTCAACACAGGTTTAAGACAGGACACATGGAACACTGAATAGATTCTTAAGGTTCTGGGTACCTTCAGCTTCACAGCCACTCTATTAATCCTCTGTGTTACCTTGAACGGTCCAATGAATCTTGGGATGAGCTTAGCCTTCTCTCCCCGCAGCGGCAAGTCTTTAGTTGAGAGCCAAACCCGCTGACCCACTCGGAGAAGGGGCGCTTGCCTGCGGCAACGATTAGTCTCCGTCTCATACCTCTCCTACCTCTCCCTGGAGTGGAGGAGATTAGATCTAGCATGGTCCCACGCTCTGCGGCACCTCCTGACAAAAGCCTCGGCGGAGGGCACTCCCACCTCTTCCTGCTCCTGCTCAAGAAAGAGTGGAGCTGGTAAACCAAGCTGACACTCGAAAGGAGACATGCCTAAAGCAGATCGGACAGGCGATCTGTGTCCACCATGGTCTGCAAGAGTGTCTGTTGCGCCTTCTGTGTGGTGGTGATTCGCTCCAATGCTTGGGTGACTTCCTGAAGCTGCCGGTCCAACTCTTCAATGTCTGCACGCTGATGGGTCATTGAGATTCCCTGCAACCTCAAGGCTCGTTGTAAGCCGAGAAGATCTGCTGGGTCATCGTTTGGTACAGACATTCTGTCAAGGTGTTAAAGGATAAATAGACCCAAAAGCAGCGCTGTAGCAGCGCATACTCAGCCCATAGCAGCTGCTTACTCCAGGTGTTAGGAATCTTGGAAGCCAGGCAGCGCAAACTGGTCTCCAGGTCCTGGTTCACCCTTTCCGTCTGCCTGTTGGACTGAGGATGGAACCCTGAAGACAAGCTTGCAGAGGCCCCGAGCAGACGGCAAAAGGCTCCCCAGAACTTGGAAGTAAACTGAGGGCCCCTGTCGCTCACCACATCAGTTGGAAGACCATGAAACTGGAAGACATTGTTGAGGACCAAGCGTGCAGTCCCAAGAGCGGAGGGCAGTTTAGGCAGAGCGATGATGTGAGCGGCCTTGGAAAACCGGTCCACCAGTACCAGAATGACCGAGTTGCCCTGGGAATCGGGCAGGCATGTGACAAAGTCCAGAGAGATGTGGGACCAGGGCCATCTGGGGACTGGTAGGGGCATAAGCAAACCCACCAGCCTGGTATTATGGCGCTAGTTTTGGGCACAGGCTGAGCACGCCACGACGTATCCATCCACATCCTCCCTCAACCTTGGCCACCAGAACTGCAAAAACCTCAGGGTCCAGGTCCGACCTGGATGGCAAGTCAGGTGGGAAGCATGAGCCCATCCAAGGACTTTGGGCCGCATGCGTGGTGGAACAAAATGTCGCCCAGGTGGCCCACCTGGCAAGACCCGGGCACTCAAGGTTGCTCTGCTAACTTCCTCCACAATGCCCCACAGAACTGGGGCCACGATACGGACGCAGAGATGATGGGGGTTTCACTACAATGAAGCCCCGGCAGACCAGGGAGACGGGACAAGGCATCGGGCTTATCATTCCTTACTCCTGGGCGAAAAGTAATGTGCAGGTCAGTAATGTGCCTAGAGTCCAGGCGTTTGGCAGATTTAATAAATTCAAGGTTCTTATGGTCTGTCCAAACTAACACCGGATGACCAGCCCCCTCCAGCCAGTGCCGCCATTCCTCCAGGGCTAACGTGATAGCCAACAACTCTCTGTCCCCTATTCCATAATTCTGTTCAGCAGAAGTGAAGCGCCGGGAGTAAGGCATGAGGATGCAGCTCCTCATCTGGTGAACTGCACTGAGACAAGACCGCCCCCGCTCCCAACTCAGAGGCGTCCACCTCCACAACGAAAGGCAAAGCCGGGTCAGGAAGCCGTAGAATGGGACCCGTGGTGAAGCGATGTTGGAGGTCTCGGAAAGCCTGGATGCCCGGAGGAGACATGACGAATGGACGGGACGACTTCCTCGTGAGCTCCGTAAGAGGCAGCTCCAGCACCCCAAAGTCCCGAATAAAGCGTCTGTAGAAATTGGCAAAACCCAGGAAGCGCTGCACCTCCTTCACAGATGTCGGAACCGGCCACTCCCGAATAGCATGAACCTTAAAATCATCATAGCAAGACTCCCCTTGGTGATGACATATCCCAGGAACAAAACACGGCTGGCATGGAAGGAGCACTTCTCCGGCTTGACATAGAGCCTGTGCTGGAGGAGACGCTGGAGCACGGCACGCACATGGGCCACATGGTCCTCCAGAGAACTAGAAAAAAATTAAAATGTCATCAAGGTAAACATGAACAAACAAATCCAAGAAGACCTGAGGCACAAGATTAATCAAGGCCTGAAAAACAGCGATGTCTGCCGGCCTGGAGGCATCACTAAGTACTCATAGTGTCCATTCGGCGTATTAAATGCCGTCTTCCACTCATCCCCTCCTTGATACTGACCAAGTTATACGCATTGCGCAAGTCCAATTTAGTAAAAAACTTAGCCCCTTGGAGCCTCTCAAAGGCTGTAGACACGAGAGGCAGCGGATAACAACTCTTGACCGTGATTTTATTCAGGCCCCGGAAATCCACACATGGCCGAAGACCCCCCCCCCCCCCCAAGCTCTTGTCCACAAAGACAAAAACCCCGCCCCAGCTGGAGAGACAGACGGACGAATGACTCCTGTGGCCAATGCCTCTTTAACATACTCCTCCATAGCCAGATGTTCAGGAGCTGATCGGAAAAGTTACGCCCCGGCGAAGGCGTGGTTCTCAGGAGGTCAATGGCGCAGTCAAACTCCCGGTGGGGTGGCAACACAGAGCAACGGGTCTTGCTGAAGTCTGCTGCCAGGTCATGATACTCCCTAGGCATCAGATCGAGATCGGACGTGGGTACCAGTTCAGGCACATTAGAAGATGGCTGAACCAACAGACAGGCTTCCTGGCACTGCTCACCCCACGCCAACACAGTCCCAGTGGACCAGTCAATATGTGGATTATGGGCCGTAAACCAGGGGTAACCCAAGATGAGGGGCAGGCTCGGAGAGTCAATTACGTGGAGTTGTATAGTCTCCTGGTGGTTCTGGACGGAAAGAAGCTTAAGAGGAGCAGTGGTCCGGTCAACACCTCCTGACCCGAGAGCACGTCCGTCCAGCGCAGTGACTGGTATTGTCGGCTCCAGTTTCCACAAGGGAAAGCCTCGTTGTAACGCCCAGGTCTTGTCGATAAAACTTACTGCGGTGCCAGAGTCAATGAATGCAGCCACAGCATGCTGACGCTCCCCCCAGACCAAGGTGACTGGAACAGACAAACGGGAAGGAATGAAAGTTGTGAGAATGCGAGTACTCACCAGTGCTCCTCCTACATCTGATGAGCCCCAGCGTTTCCCGACAACATCGAGCATCAGCTCCGAAAGTGACCCCGGTCTCCACAATACAAACATTGTTGTTCCCTCATGCGTTTCTCCCGGTCCTCCGAAGACAAGCGAGTGTGTGCCACTTGCATAGGTTCTTCCCTAGGAATTAAAGACTGGCTGGAACGTCCCCAGCCTGGATTATCCTCCAGGACGGCAGACATTGCTGGAGCAGGACCGGTCCTGGCCCGATACTCCATTCCGACTGGCTGTTCCTGCTGTCGGCGTCTCTCCCCAAGCTGATTATCAATACACAAGGCCAGGGCAATGAGGTCCTTTAAACTCGTAACGTCCTCTCGAGCTGCCAACTCATCTTTTATAACTTCCGAAAACCCTCCTGGAAGGCTGGCACCAGTGCTTCGGCGTTCCATCCGCCCTCGATGGCCAGTGCTCTAAACTCGATCACATAATCAGCAACGCTGCGTACTCTCTGGCGTAATTTAAGTAATCGAGAAGCCACGTCAAACCCACTGACCCACTGGTCAAAAGTAATTTGCATAGATTCCATGAAAAGCCCAAAGTAAAAAAAAGCTGACATCTGACGCTCTCCTATTGCCGTGGCCGAGGTTAATGCCCTACCAGTAAGCAGTGCCATGATATACGAAACCCGGACTCCCTCCCTCTGGAAGGATGACGGCTGACATCTGAAGACATTGGCACACTGAAGCAGGAAGCTGCGGCACCCCCCGGAATGCCCGTCGTATGTGGCCAGAGCTGGCAGCTGTACCTCCCTCTCTGGAGCAACGCCTTCAGGGAGCGACGGCTGCACACCCATCGAGCCGGCTACAGGAGCGGACAGGCGATCCGTGCCCACCATGGTCTGCAAGAGTGCCTGTTGCGCCTTCTGTGCGGTGGTGATTTGCTCCAATGCTGGGGTGACCTCTTGAAGCTGCCGGTCCAACGCTCCGATGTCTGCGCGCTGATGGCCCATTGAGATTCCCTGTTACCTCAAGGCTCGTTGTAAGCCGGGAAGATCTGCTGGGTCATTGTTTGGTACGGACATTCTGTCACGGTGTTACAGGATAAATAGACCCAAAAGCAGATCTCTAACAACACTTACGAAAACTGGACACAACCGGCAGAGAATGTTCCAGGGGTTGTTTACTTCCAAATAATACCATACACGTTTGCAAATACAAGGTAATGTCCGTTCAAAGAAAGGAGGCACAAACAGCAACTAAAATAACCTGTCCAAAAGGGACAGGTGAAATCAATCAATCAATCAATCAATCAAATCAAATCAATCACTGCCCTGGTGACAGAGTCTCTGACTCCCCCTGCTGGTCTCTGGTGGATCCCTTACATCCTGATCATGACAGCCAGTCCATTTCAGTGGTGGAAACTGTGTGAAACAGTTTACAGACGTCTTTGAGGTATACAGTTAGGCCCAAAAATATTTGGACAGTGACACAATCTTCATGATTTGGGCTCTGCATGCCACCACATTGGATTTGAAATGAAACAACTACAACGGAATTGAAGTGCAGACTTTAAGGTTTAATTCAAGGGGTTGAACAAAAATATATGATTAAACATGTAGGAATTGTAGCTATTTTTATACAAACGCTCCTCATTTCAGGGGCTCAAAAGTAATTGGACAAATAAACATAACCCCAAGTAAAATGTTACTTTTCAATATTTTGTTGAGAATCCTTTGCAGGCAATGACTGCCTGAAGTCTGGAACCCATGGACATCACCAAACGCTGGGTTTCCTCCTTTGTGATGCTTTGCCAGGCCTTTACTGCAGCGGTCTTCAGTTGTTGCTTGTTTGTGGGTCTTTCTGCCTTAAGTTTTGTCTTGAGCAAGTGAAATGCATGCTCGATTGGGTTGAGATCTGGTGATTGACTCGGCCATTGCAGAATATTCCACTTCTTTGCTTTAAAAACTCCTGGGTTGCTTTTTGCAGTATGTTTTGGGTCATTGTCCATCTGTACTGTGAAGCGCCGTCCAATCAACTTTGCTGCATTTGGCTGAATCTGAGCAGAAAGTATATCCCTATACACTTCAGAATTCATCCGGCTGCTTCTGTCTTTTGTCACATCATCAATAAACACAAGTGACCCAGTGCCATTGGAAGCCATGCATGCCCATGCCATCACACTGCCTCCACCATGTTTTACAGAAGATGTGGTGTGCTTTGGATCATGAGCTGTTCCAATTCTCCTCCAAACTTTCTTCTTCCCATCATTCTGGTACAGGTTGATCTTAGTCTCATCTGTCCAAAGAATGCTGTTCCAGAACTGGGTTGGCTTCTTCAGGTGTTTTTTGGCAAAGTCAATTCTGGCCTTTCTATTTTTGAGGCTGATTAATGTTTTGCACCTTGTGGTGAATCCTTTGTATTTACTCTCATGAAGTCTTCTCTTTATGGTAGACTTAGATACTGATACACCTACTTCCTGGAGAGTGATCTTCACTTGAGTGGATGTTGTGAAGGGGTTTTTCTTCACCATGGAAAGGATTCTGCGATCATCCACCACTGTTGTCTTCCGTGGACGTCCAGGCCTTTTTGAGTTCCCAAGCTCACCAGTGCACTCATTTTTTCTCAGAATGTACCAAACTGTTGATTTGGCCACTCCTAACATTTCTGCTATCTCTCTGATGGATTTCTTCTTTTTTTTCAGCCTCAGGATGGTCTGTTTCACCTCCATTGAGAGTTCCTTTGACCGCATGCTGTGTATTCACAGCAACAGCTTCCAAATGCAAACGCCACACCTGGAATCAACTCCAGACCTTTTAACTGCTTAATTGATGACAGGTTAATGAGGGAAGAGCCCATGCAGCGTTGTTATTTTTTTTTGCAGCCTTCTGAGTCAATTGTCCAATTACTTTTGGTCCCTTGAAAAAGAGGCGGCTACGTATTAAAGAGCTGTAATTCCTAAACCCTTGCTCCAATTTGGATGTGAATACTCTCAAATTACAGCTGAGAGTCTGCACTTTAAGCCCATGTTGATTATATAATTGTATCCTGAATATGTTTTCGTAAACAGCTAAAATAACAAAACTTGTGTCACTGTCCAAATATTTTTGGGCCTAACTGTATCTATGGTTGTTTAAACTCTGTATCTGCAGAGGTTGAACCAACTTTGCGATTTTAACGGACATAGTGGATCAGCATTTGAGTGGGGAAAACAGCGCCATTGACCAAGTGTTTGAGGGCCCGAGAGCTCATTAGGCCATTATTCAGCATCATGGAATAGCGTAATATGGTCAGCTGTTTGCTGAGTTTCTCATCCCAATGACTGGTGCTCAACAGAATGTCAGTATTCCACAGGTGTGTGCGATAGCGTTTGAGGTATTCATCCATGGAGTTCCCTATACTATTCCCTATCCATGCAGGAGGCTTTCTCCTCATCGAAAACACGACGTAGCATATTCGTGGTACTATCCTTTTTTGGAGACAGACCTAACAAAAAGATTGTCTCAAGAATCATTGAGATTACCAGAGCACCGAAACCCACAGTAACAGCGCAGGGATTATTTTTCGAAAGCCCAGGTTGAAACTGTAGTCTGGAGTTTGTTCGAATAAATTAGCGAGAGGCAGTATATAGCATAATTCTGCAGCAAGATATGAGTCTATTCCGAGTATATTTAGGAAATTGTCAATGCCAAAATCTGTCATTAACCCAGTTTCTATAACGCTATTTACATTAAGCACCACTTCAGCTTTTTGGCACCTTCTTCTTGATATAATGAGCTACCCATAATTTAGCTAACACCCACAGCGTGCGGGAATATACTTTTTTTTCTCTCTTTCGAACTAGAAGTAAAACTGAGCTGGCGTGATTCGCGTTCTCTCCTTCTGCATGAACTATACCTTTTATCACTTCCTCAAAGCCCAAATCTGCTTGTTTTGTATGCAAGACAATAGAGCAAAATTTTAATAATAAAACTCTCAAGATTTTAACAATAGTCAGGCCTACTTTTAATTTAATATTTTTTTACAGGCTACAATTTTACAATTTAATAATAAAGCTAGCTTCTAACTTTATTGATAGGTTGTGGTTACTATTACTTCACTGTAAAAAATTATGTGCAGGGTTTACTTTAAAAAATTGCAGAAACTACTTGCACCAGCTTTTTAAGTATTTTCTACTTACATTTTTAAGTAAAGCTTATTTGTTACAGGAACACAAAAAACCTATAGAATTTACTCAAAAATATTGAGGCAGCAACCTGCGCTCACTATATTCAGGTAAATTTGACTCAATGTTTTGAATTAAGAGTACCTTATGAAATATTAACTACTGAAATAAATCAGACAAATCCTACTTAAAATGTATAAATTCATTTAACTGTTTTCCATGCACTTGAGGGGATGACTCAAGTGACACACAAGTATCATGCACAATGAACTTGGATTTCAATTCAGATCTACGATGACTTGAATCTTTGAAATTGTCAGCAGTTACAGACAGCACTTAGAACTATCTTGCAACAAATACGTCCATGGTGCTCAAACAACACTAGTAAACTACTCCGAAGGATTACATTTTAAAATCCAGACCTCACACATAAAAAAGACTTCTCATTGTATTTTTAACAGGTCAACATCACATTGAATAGGTAGATTATACTTAATATCCCACAATGCAGTGACGTGTGGTCAGGGGAGGCAGGGGGGGCAGAGCCTCACCTGTCATAGCCTGGCCTACTCCAATGAAAATATTACAAAGATAACTAAAACTTTATTAGAATTAGAATTAATATTTATAATTAATTATAGAAGAATTAAGATTATTATCCTAATCTATAAATGTAATTTCTGTATGATTTTAATAATTTTCAGTTAAAATCGCCAAATTTATGGAGCTCCGCTGAAACTATTGAGAGCCGAGAAGTGAGGCAGCAGAGAGTTAAGCCTCACCTCTGATTGCGCAACCCCTCAGAAACTGGATGGAGCACGGGGCCACGGGCACAAAGCGTGTCTGCTACTCTGAAGCCTATGCCACCAATGTAATATTTGTAGATCCCTTCATTACATGTCCTCACCTTCCATAGTACAGCGAACTAATTTGACTTATCGGAACTTTACCGTTACGATATTTAGGCTAGGTGGTCTTGTCATAAAATTGCAGAAAACGAGCACCAGGAGAGGCAGCTGTCACATCTGCCTCATTGAGGGGCATGTCTTGACGCCAGGCCGCCCGGACCCGAGTGGCCATTGTGCAGTTTCGGCAAATGCCAGAAGGGCTGGTCCAATTTTTTACAGTTCTGGGCCGGTCTGCTTTGTTGTTGAATATAACGTCAACAATGATTCAATAATAATTTGCATTCAATAACTTTTACTAGATGAGCAACGATAAAGGTGAGGATGTATAAAGGCCTATATTTTTTTGGTAGTGGGTCGGCCAAGGCATTAAATGCCAGAACCAAATTGTGGTCCCAGTCCGACCCTGACTCAGACGACACACCAAGTTTAATTGAAATATCTCTTGGCATTCAGGAATAACTAGGGTGACCAGACGTCCCGTTTTCCCGGGACAGTCCTGTATTTTAGCTCCTTTTCACGTGTCCCGACTTATTCTGAAAAAATCACGATTTGTCCCGTATTTCAGTTGTCCCGATTTTTCAATGGGTTTTCTAACTGTAATTTCTCGTATTGTGGGTTCACATTGCATTGCCCACAAAGTCCTGTCTGCTGCTCCACAGACATTGCATGCACACAGTGAGTGCACAGCTTATCAGCACCAATCACATCATATCATATACAAAAATCTATCCAATCTCTGCCCCACCACCAGCCTGACTGCGCAGCGCGAGGAGGCTCCTAATTGAAATGGAGTGGGATATTTCATGTTTAGGCCGAGGGTAGCTGTCGATGTTGAGCTAGAACCAGCTTGCTGTCTAATAGGTAGTCCTTGAATATGTCACAAAAACTAAATTAAGTAAGGAATAAATGCTTTGTTTATATTAAGGATATTTGGAAGTTATCACTGTATGATTATCACCATTTATAGTATAACATACCTGGGCTAGTGATGTGTGTGAGTAGCGCCGTCTGCTACTGTAAAGTTCTTGTGATGTGTGTCTGTGGCGCCGTCTACTACTGTACCTGGTGATGTGTGTGAGTAGCGCGGTCTACTACTGTAACTGGTGATTCGTCTTAGTAGCGCCGTCTACTACTGTAACCTAGTGTGTGTGTGTTCATAAGTTCAATATTAATATCCATAATTCACAGAAATTCAGGAAATGGCCTTGAATTTGTCCCAAAAAACTCTAGGGGACACCTGTCCCGTATTTGACTTCTGGGAATCTGGTCACCCTAGGAATAACAAGCATTTAAAGTGAAACACCACACCAAATTGGACCCAGCTGGGATTTGAACCTAAGATCTTCTTGTTTTGAAGCAACAGTGCTAACCACTGAGCCACCGCGCTGCCAACAACTGCATGCAAAGGTGCAGGAGGCTATTTTCGATTTTCTGGTATAGCGCCCCCATATGGCCTATTGGAGCGAAATTCAGTATATGTCCTATTCTAGTCTTACCTATGATGTGTACAAAGTTTGGTGACAATTGTCCATTCGGTTGTGAAGATACGCCTTTACTTACTTGTGAAGCGAAAGCCGCCGGAAGTTGTCGGGATATGACGTCTGCTGTGTTTGGAAATGTCATAATTTTTAAAATAATTATTGATGGGCACTGTCCACAGATACTACCTGTGTGAAGTTTGGTGGGAATCTGACAAAAGGCCTAAGACTAGTTCTCAAAAGTATGTTATTCATAAATTTCAAAATGGCAGACAATCTAGTGGGCACACAAGAAAATGACCAATGGCAAAGTTGTTCAGCATCTGCTTGTGCATCACCCAATACCTGATTAATTTGTATGGGACAATATGGGCCCAAGTTATAAGCATTTGAAAATCGCAACTTTGACCCAATGGTGGTCGCAAGAGGGATGGATGCATGGACCCCAGAAGTTCTGCTTTTCAGTTTGGTATAGACCTCTATCAGCCTGCCAAGTTTCATAAAAAGCGAGCCATGGGAAGTAGGCGAAACCCTGAAAAACGGTGTAATAATAATAATAATAATAATAATAATAATAATAATAATAATAATAATAATAAATATAGCTGCAAGCAGCAATGAAAGGGTCCAAGCAACCTGACCCAGTACGACAGAATGGCCCCCACAACAGAAGCAGCCTGACCCAGTACGACAGAACGGCCCCCACAACAGAAGCAGCCTGATCCAGTATGACAGAATGGCCCCCACAATAGAAGCAGCCTGACCCAGTACAACAGAACGGCCCCCACAACAGAATGGACCCCAAAACATTACATTCGCGCCTGGCCCCCTGGCCCCAGTACGACGTAACGGCCCCCACAACATTACATTCACACCAGGCCGCAGTACGACAGAGCGGCCCCCACAACATTACATTCACACCAGACCGCCAGGCCCCAATACGACAGAATGGCCCCCACAACATTACATTCACGCCAGGCCCTAGTACGAAAGAACGGCCCCACAACATTACATTCACGCCAGGCCACCTGGCCCCAGTACGACAGGACGGCGCCCACAACATTACATTCACGCCAGGCCGCCAGGCCACCAGGCCCCAAAACAACAGGACGGCCCCCACAACATTACATTTACGCCAGGCCCCAGTACGACAGAACGGCCCCCACAACATTACATTCACGCCAGGCCACCAGGCCCAAGTATGACAGAACGGCCCCAACCACATTACATTCACGCCAGGCCACCTGGCTCCAGTATGACAGAACGGCCCCAACAACATTACATTCACGCCAGGCCCCAGTACGACAGAACAGCCTCCACAACATTACATTCACGCCAGGCCGCCAGGCCACAGCTGGCCATCAAGCAGTTTGGGCAAATGTCAGAAGGGCCGGTCCAATTTTTTTGCGCAACGATAAAGGTGAGGATGTATATAGGCCTATATTTTTTTTGGTAGTGGGTCGGCCAAGGCATTAAATGCCAGAACCAAATTTTGCTTCCAGTCCGGCCCTGACTCACGCTACACACAAAGTTTAGTCGAAAAAATCTGTTTTGGTTAATGAATAACGAGCGTATAAAGTGAAACGCCACACAGAAAGGACCTTGGGTCAGCTGGGATTTGGACTCAGGACCTTTTTGCTTTGCAGCAAAAGTGCTAACCACTCAGCCACAGTGCTTGCACTGTACCACCTGACAGAGGAAGAGGCGGCCGAGACCAAACGCTTGTTTACAAGTACGACAGAACGGTCCCCACAACAGAACAGACCCCAAAACATTACATTCACGCCAGGTCGCCTGGCCCCAGTACGACAGAACGGCCCGCACAACATTATATTTACGGCAGACCGCCAGGCCCCTGTACGACAAAATGGCCCCCACAACATTACAATCATGCCAGGCCCCAGTACGACAGAACGGCCCCGACCACATTGCATTCACGCCAGGCAGCCAGGCCCCAGTACGACATTACAGCCCCCACAACATTACATTCACGCCAGGCCCCAGTAGGACAGAACTGACCCCACAACATTACATTCACACCAGGCCGCCTGGCCCCAGTACGACAGGACGGCCCCCACAACATTACATTCACACCAGGCCCCAGTACGACAGAATGGCCCCCACAACATTACATTCACGCCAGGCCACCATGCCCCAGTACGACAGAACGGCCCCAACCACATTACATTCATGCCAGGCCACCAGGCCCGGTACCAGTTACATTCACGCCAGGCCACCAGGCCCAACCACAGAACGGCCCCGACCACATTGCATTCCCGCCAGGCAGCCCCCCAGTACGACGTGCAGCCCCCACAACATTACATTCACGCCAGGCCCCAGTAGGACAGAACTGACCCACAACACATTACATTCACACCAGGCCGCCTGGCCCCAGTACCACAGAACGGCCCCCAACCATTCATTGGCCCCCACAACATTACATTCACGCCAGGCCACCATGCCCCAGTACGACAGAACGGCCCCAACCACATTACATTCATGCCAGGCCACCAGGCCCCAGTACCACAGAACGGCCCCCCACAACATTACATTCACGCCAGGCCACCAGGCCCCAGTACCACAGAACGGCCCCAACCACATTACATTCACGCCAGGCCGCCTGGCCCCTGTACGACAGAAGGGCCCCAACAACATTACATTCATGCCAGGCCGCCAGGCCCCAGTACGACAGAACAGAACACACAAAATGTTTTTACAGTTCTGAGCCGGTCTGCTTTGTTGTTGAATATAACGTCAACATCCATCCATCCATCCATTTTCCGCCGCTTATCCGGGGCCGGGTCGCGGTGGCAGCAGGCTCAGCAGGGAATTCCAGCTGTCCCTATCCCCAGCAACGTTTTCCAGATCCTCCTGGAGGATCCCGAGGCGTTCCCAGGCCAGACGAGATATATAATCCCGCCAGCGTGTTCTGGGTCTACCCCGGGGTCTCCTACCAGTAGGGCGTGCCCGGAAAACCTCCAACAGGAGGCGCCCAGGAGGCATCCTGATCAGATGCCCGTACCACCTCATCTGGCTCCTTTCGACACGAAGGAGCAGCGGCTCTACTCCGAGCTCCCTCCGGATGACCGAGCTCTTTACCCTGAGCCCAGCCACCCTACGGAGGAAACACATTTCAGCCGCTTGTACTCGCGATCTTATTCTTTCGGTCACTACCCAAAGCTCATGACCATAGGTGAGGGTTGGAACGTAGACCGACTGGTAAATAGCGAGTTTCGCCATTCGGCTCAGCTCCTTCTTCACCACGACGGTCCGGTACAACGCCTGCATTACTGCTGATGCTGCACCAATCCGCCTGTCAATCTCGCGCTCCATTTTTCCCTCACTCGTGAACAAGAACCCGAGATACTTGAACTCCCTCGCTTGGGGCAGCAACTCACTCCCAACCCGGGGGAGGTTGGGAATATTGGTTCCGAATGGACCATGTTCAAAACCTCCATTGTGGAAGCGGCTGCTAGGAGTAATAATTAGGCCTAATAATCAGTCCCAAACTCTCATTTGTATAGTTAGCATCTATGGACAATTTGAGTATACGGACAACTTGTAAGCCACTGCACATCCTTTAGGTTTGCGACAACCATTTCTTTTCTTTTTATCTTTTTTTTTTTAATGGTTTTGGAATTAAAAACCAGTTCTTGATCCAATGTTAAAAGATTACTTAACAAGGGCTTTCCTCTGAAAACCAAAATAATTTATATTCAATTACTCTTATTCAACTCTACAGTACATTTGTAGGGACCTAATCTACAGTACCCTTTAACAGCTCATTCTTCATAGACAAGTCAGTCAGAGATATATTGAAGCAGGTTTATTGTTTTCCTAGAGTGGCAGACATATTTGGCTCACTAAACTCCATCCTAAGTCATATTCTCCCATATAGCTGAATAACGAGTAATGTCTTTATCTTTTCTTAATACAGAGCGTTGACATCTGCTCTTAAATCCAAAATATCAGATACATTTGTATAGTGTGAGGCTGGTTCTTTAAAAGGTTGAATGTATTACTTATTTCCAGTATTTTAAAGTTCAAAGACCCCTAATTGCCTTCTATATGGTTAATGGCACTACCATACATTTAAGAATTACACAAACGTACACACAAAAAAGGCCTGTGGTCTCCGACAGTAAATCTAGGAGAAAGATAAACAATAGGTCTTTGTTGGGCAGATTTAGCGGCTAGATTTTCATTCCCTTCAACTTTTCCGTAAACAGCAAAGCACTCATTAAAAACAAAAAAGGATGAGGATTAAATTACAATAAGACACAGTGGACAAGAAGTAAAATACATTGCTATCTACACATGCATTGGTTAGTGTCACTGCTACAGTCTAATTTACAAATATATATGTACGTGGATTACTCACACAATTAATTTCACTTACAGAAAGGGTGAAAAGAAATGCAAAGCAAAAAGGCCCAACATTACAATATAAGATCACTTTGTCAATTCATTAGAAGGACTGATATTTTAAAAAATATGCTTCTTTCAACAGACGTATTAACAAAAACAAAACAAGGCATTCTAAAAATAAACTCCAGTTGTAATAAAATGTATGCAGTTGGTAAGGAAATACATTCAAATTAAGACACAGCAGCATCATAACAGAAATTTAAGTCATTTATGTGCATGGTTGAAATAAAAATACTGTTTTACATAAAGAAAAGTTAGTCAAATATAACAGATCTGATTCTGCTAGATAAAATTATATAACCCTGCTATATGTCAGTAGGCCTTTGCACACAGAGCAATAAAACATAAATTGCCTTTTTACATTTGATTTGGAATTTCCTGCTTTTTGTCACCAGGCAACAGTTAAACTGTCATAAACAAGGGAGGGTATAAGATTTGAATTTGATTTTACACATTCAATCTCTAACACAAATGCCTCGGCTACAAAGTTGAGAAGCACTGGTTTTGACAATAAGTTAGTAGTAACCATATTCAAAACATTTCTTAACTTCCACTTCAAAGGACAATTTCTGAGACCTAGATTGATCTGAGTTCCTCATGATGTTTTATGAAAGTCAGTCTCTTCTAAAATCTGGTACCAGAAACACCAACCTCAAATGTTCTACTGAAAATAGTTTAAACTATCGTCTTTACACAAACACTGTATGTATAATATCTTAAAAAGACCTTAGTCGTAAATTAAATGCAAAAATAAAACTTAATTAGCTGTACAGTCTATGGTGCCTATGCTGAAGTGTTGGTCAAAATGCTTTCAGGAATCCTTCAGATGCAATACTTGCAACTGTGATTGTTTATTTTATCGGCAGGCCCTAAACTAAGCTAGACTTTGCTGGTGAAGTAGTTAATCCACTTTAGATAATGAAACTGTCTCATACAAGAACATTCCATGCCAATCCTGTTGCGGTTATGGTTATGGAGTACCGCAATGTGGGAAAGCCAATAGCAATGGATTAAGTAATAGTTTGACCCATGGCTGATCACAGTGAAGTGACAAAGCAGCAACTACAAGTAAACCAGATCCTGATGCTCATTGGTTTAAAAACCACGACAGCAGCCAATTAAATTAACAACTTTGCTTAATCAACATAAAATAATGTGCAAATTCACTGAATGTTTAAAAAGATTGCTGGTGTGTATGTGTGTGTTTTCAAACTAGTAGTTTAACACAGCGCAGTCTGTGTGCACGTGTGTGTGTGTGTATATGTGTGTATGTATACATGTTTGTGTGTGTAACTGTATGTATGTCTGTGTTTGTGTGTTTATGGTACATAATGGGTGGTTCATAGCTGGTCATTTTCGGCGGGTCTCTTAAGAACGGCCTTGTACTTCGTAGGGGCTCCGTCTGCCTGGAGCTGGACCTCCACCAAGGTAAAGACTGAAATAACCTGCGAAGTAAGGAACACACAGCTTTACTACCACTAAAATACAATCTTCCTGGCATTCATAGATGAAGTAAATAATACGAATATGAGCTAAAAATAAATTATAAGTTAAATATCCTTCAAATTGAAAACTACAGATAAATAAGGAGATTAGGGTTGGGGTCCCCAGTAGTTTGAATTGGCCATACTCAACATCAATCATATCTGACTCAATTACCAATAAACACACTAATGTAAAAGGTCCAAGATAAGAATGGTTTTCTATCAGCAGTTTTGGTACAAATAAATATGATTTGCAGTGCTCAACACTGACACCAACAGTAAACAACCTACCATAGTCTGCAGGCGTTTGTCTTGAACAGAGTGACAAATTAATAGAATATGTATTCATTAAAAACTGTCATGACAACGCAGGCAATCACGATGATCTGTTCTTAATACATTTTATTGCTACCAGATTTCTTTCCATTTGTCGTGCATAAAACGTCATTAAAAATTATATTGACAACATTTCTTTAACAGTAGTAGAGTAACGCATTAACCGTTTGCTTCATGTCTTTACTTTGTCGTACCTGTTGAACAGCAGGTTTGCCTGGCTCCTCAGGGGCCCAAACCAGGGAGAGCTCAGCCTTCTTGCCTACTTTGTGGTGGTGGAAAGACTCCAGACCAACCAGACCCTGTTGACACGACAAAACATGGAATATGTCATTGATTTTTATTGAAGAACAAACTAGAACAACAAAAAAAGCACTCATGAAATGCCACAAAAATGTGTTGCTGATATTTCCCAGCAGATAGTCAAGAGTTGAAAGAGTTCATGAATAAAATCACAGTAACAGTAAAATAACAGCTGTATGTGCATTGAACATATCTATGCTACATATTGATGCTACAGTACTAATGTAACTTTATGGTGTTATATTGTAATAAATCTGTAGGAAACATATGTTATGACAGAATAGACCAGCGACCTTAGAACCAAAGGGAATCTGCTGTACGTGATTTTTGGTGATCAGATAACATGGCTACAACATCAGATAAGCATCATGGCAAAACAGCAACATCAACAATTCATTTCAATTCATCAAAGGCATGGATTAAAGCCTAGATTCAATAAAGAAACAAAAAAATAAACATTTGAAAAAGTTCTAGAGGATGAGCTCATCCTGCTTACCTTGCAATAGATGCGTTTCTGTACTCCGTAGCGCAGCACCAGAACATCAAAGGACTGGTCCAGCACCCCCATCACCATGGCCTCCGAGTCCAATGGGCCACTCTCCTACAATGGGGAAAGCACTGAGTAACGCTGAGCAAGGATGGACGAGACTTGACAACAACAACACACTAACACCCTGAACTCTAAAAACATTCAGCAAAATGCGCATTGGTTATTCATAAGATCAACTTGATATGTTATTTCATGTTTCATGACACATTGTCTCCTTACATTGTTCAATGAATTGAGAGTGCTGTATTTTTTTGTGTAAAGTTGTTTTCTTGGAAATACCTTGACGAATACTCCAAAGAACAGTTCGGAGCTGAGCTCCTGAACTCTCTTGGAGGCTGTCTTCCTGTCATTGCAGTGAGAGGCTTGTTTCTGGACCTCCTCCGACTTCAGCTCGAGGCTGTTGCCACAACCTGCAAGGACATGAATACATCCACACAGAGAGAGACCTTGTTACGGGACAAACAATTATTGTCACAATTGTTTGCGCACACATACACATACACCATATGGACAAAAGTATTGGGACATCTACACATTGCACCTACAGGAGATTATATGACATCCCATTCCAAATTCATAGGCATTAATATGAAGTTGGTCCCCCCTTTGCAGCTATAACAGCTTCCACTCTTCTGGGAAGGCTTTCTACAAGTTTTTGGAGCGTGTGTGTGGGAATTTTTGCCCATTCATCCAGAAGAGCATGTGAGGTCAGACACTGATGTTGGACGAGAGGGCCTGGCTCGCAATCTCCGTTCTAGTTCATCCCAAAGGTGTTCAATGGGGTTGAGGTCAGGGCTCTGTGCAGGCCAGTCAAGTTCTTCCACACCGAACTCATCCAACCATGCCTTTATGGACCTTGCTTTGTGCACTGGGGCACAGTCATGCTGGAACAGAAAAGGGCCTTCCCCAAACTGTTCCCACAAAGTTGGAAGCATAGAATCATCCAAAATGACTTGGTAAGATGAAGCATTAAGATCTCCCTTCACTGGAACTGAGGGGCCTTGGCCAACCCCAGAAAAACAGCCCCACAGCATTATCCCTCCTCCACCAAACTTTGCAGTCAGGCAGGTAACGTTCTCCTGGCATTCGCCAAACCCAAACTCGTCCATCAGACCCCAGATAGAGAAGCGTGATTTGTCACTCCACAGAACACGTTTCCACTGCTCCAGAGTCCAGTGGCGGCGTGCTTTACACCACTCCATCCGATGCTTGGCATTGTGCTTGGTGATGCAAGGCTTGCATGCAGCTGCTCGGCCATGGAAACCCATGCCATGAAGCTCCCGGCGCACAGTTTTGATGCTGATATTAATGCCGGAGCTGGTTTGGAATTCTGCAGTTATTGAGTCAGCAGAGCTTTGGCGACTTTTACGCACTATGCGCCTCAGCACTCGGCGACCCCGCTCTGTAACTTTACATGCTCTTTAGAACGACCCATTCTTTCACAAATGTTTGTAAAGGCAGACTGCATGGCTAGGTGCTTGATTTTATACACCTATGGCAATGGGACTGAATGAAACACCTGAATTCAATGATTAAGAGGAGTGTCCCAATACTTTTGTCCATATAGTGTATGTGTATATATATATATATATATATATATATATATATATATATATATATATACAGTTAGGCCCAAAAATATTTGGACAGTGACACAATCTTCATGATTTGGGCTCTGCATGCCACCACATTGGATTTGAAATGAAACAACTACAACGGAATTGAAGTGCAGACTTTAAGGTTTAATTCAAGGGGTTGAACAAAAATATGTGATTAAACATGTAGGAATTGTAGCTATTTTTATACAAACGCTCCTCATTTCAGGGGCTCAAAAGTAATTGGACAAATAAACATAACCCCAAGTAAAATGTTACTTTTCAATATTTTGTTGAGCATCCTTTGCAGGCAATGACTGCCTGAAGTCTGGAACCCATGGACATCACCAAACGCTGGGTTTCCTCCTTTGTGATGCTTTGCCAGGCCTTTACTGCAGCGGTCTTCAGTTGTTGCTTGTTTGTGGGTCTTTCTGCCTTAAGTTTTGTCTTGAGCAAGTGAAATGCATGCTCGATTGGGTTGAGATCTGGTGATAGACTCGGCCATTGCAGAATATTCCACTTCTTTGCTTTAAAAAACTCCTGGGTTGCTTTTGCAGTATGTTTTGGGTCATTGTCCATCTGTACTGTGAAGCGCCGTCCAATCAACTTTGCTGCATTTGGCTGAATCTGAGCAGAAAGTATATCCCTATACACTTCAGAATTCATCCGGCTGCTTCTGTCTTTTGTCACATCATCAATAAACACAAGTGACCCAGTGCCATTGGAAGCCATGCATGCCCATGCCATCACACTGCCTCCACCATGTTTTACAGAAGATGTGGTGTGCTTTGGATCATGAGCTGTTCCAATTCTCCTCCAAACTTTCTTCTTCCCATCATTCTGGTACAGGTTGATCTTAGTCTCATCTGTCCAAAGAATGCTGTTCCAGAACTGCGTTGGCCTCTTCAGGTGTTTTTTGGCAAAGTCAATTCTGGCCTTTCTATTTTTGAGGCTGATTAATGGTTTGCACCTTGTGGTGAATCCTTTGTATTTACTCTCATGAAGTCTTCTCTTTATGGTAGACTTAGATACTGATACACCTACTTCCTGGAGAGTGTTCTTCACTTCAGTGGATGTTGTGAAGGGGTTTTTCTTCACCATGGAAAGGATTGTGCGATCATCCACCACTGTTGTCTTCCGTGGACGTCCAGGCCTTTTTGAGTTCCCAAGCTCACCAGTGCACTCTTTTTTTCTCAGAATGTACCAAACTGTTGATTTGGCCACTCCTAACATTTCTGCTATCTCTCTGATGGATTTCTTCATTTTTTTCAGCCTCAGGATGGTCTGTTTCACCTCCATTGAGAGCTCCTTTGACCGCATGTTGTGTGTTCACAGCAACAGCTTCCAAATGCAAACACCACACCTGGAATCAACTCCAGACCTTTTAACTGCTTAATTGATGACAGGTTAATGAGGGAAGAGCCCATGCAGCGTTGTTTTTTTTTTTTGCAGCCTTCTGAGTCAATTGTCCAATTACTTTTGGTCCCTTGAAAAAGAGGCGGCTACGTATTAAAGAGCTGTAATTCCTAAACCCTTGCTCCAATTTGGATGTGAATACTCTCAAATTACAGCTGAGAGTCTGCACTTTAAGCCCATATTGATTATATAATTGTATCCTGAATATGTTTTCGTAAACAGCTAAAATAACAAAACTTGTGTCACTGTCCAAATATTTTTGGGCCTAACTGTATATATGTATATATATATATATATATATATATATATATATATATATATATATATATATATACACACACACACATATATTTATATAAATATATACACACACACACATATATATACAACCACACACACACACACACACACACATATATGTATGTGTGTGTGTGTGTATATATCAAACACACACGATTAAATGTATATGCTTTTGACTGACAAAACGTTCCTGTTCTAAAGCACAGTGCGCCATCTGTGTGTCAAAACCTTTGCACTGCCCTGTCCTCGGAGTGTGCCAATCTGCAAAACAACAGTTCTGTTGTGTTGTGTTCTGGTGCTCTATGTGACGCATTTTAAAAACCAACTACTTCCATAACCCACCAAGAGAGGCCGCCAGCAGTCTGTGGACAACGAGGTCGGCGTAGCGACGGATGGGGGAGGTGAAGTGAGTGTAGAACGGTACGTTGAGGGCATAGTGTTTAAACAGAGGCTCTTCCATCAACACCCCCGTACAAAAATACACCGCCATCTTGAAGGGGGGGGGGGGACATAACAGAAAATGCGATAAAACAAAATGTAATCAAATTAATTGTTGAGATATGACCTCAAGTTCAAATCCCTCAATCTTAAGGATGCTTTGCTGCCACTGACCTGCATGGGTCTGGAGCACATGTTAGTGAGGACCTCTTTCCTGGCGCTGGTGTACTCGTCATCACCCAGTGTGGTGTTCAGACTCCGCTGAGGTAACAGGAGCAACCGGTCAACATCTCTTTAATAAATATGTAACTGGCAGAGTCTTCTGAGGTAACAGGTCAAAACCACAAACACGTCTTTGCCAGTTATATGACTAGAGTCTTCTGAGGTAAAAGGAGCACCCAGTCAAAACATGTCTTTTTCATAATCATATAACTGTCCTTTGAAGTAATATGATCACACGGTCAAAATGTCTTTCATAAACATAACTGTCTTTGAAGTTACATGAACAACCAGTTGAAACCCCAAACATTCAGTTTATATTATCATAACTGGTGCTGGTGTACTCGTGATCACCCAGTGTGGTGTTCAGACTCCTCTTAGGTAACAGGGACAACCGGTCAAAATCCCAAACATCTCTTTAATGATCATGTAACTGGCAGAGTCTTCTGAGGTAACAGGAAAACACAGTCAGAATGTCTTTCATAAACACAATCGTCTTTGAAGTTACATGAACGGACGGTCAAAACTCCAAACATCTTTTTCATCTTCGTCTTTTTCATAATTATACAAATGGCAGACTCTTCTGAGGGAACATGATCAAAACGCTATCACAACCTTTTCATACTTACAACTGGCAAGTGTTTATCGAGCCAGCTCCTTTCCCAGTGTCTGAGGAGGACTTCCTTACACTAACAAGAGGTCCTAAATCTTCTATTGCAGCATCAAGACTTCCACATGTAATATGCTTAAGGGGTGTTTAGGCTACTTAAGCACTCACGTGCAGCGCCCCAGCAGAGGAGAAGTCAATGTTGAGCCCGAGCTGGTCACAGAACTCCTGCAGCTCGTCCACCATCTTGGTTTGGGGTGGAGCGTGGCGTCGCAGAAGGGCCTTCTCGGGGAAGGAACGGTAGATTTTGTGGGCCGTTGCCATGTTGGCTAACAACATAAACTCCTCCACAAGCCTGGGGAAGGAAGGAGGGAAGGCACATTAAATTAGAAAAACATCAATGGAGACGGAACGAAGGAATGAGAACGAGAGCGTTAAGTATAAAAACAGACATAGTCCAATATAAATTTACTCAAAAGAGGTGGATCCTACCCTGCATTTAAAATGGTTGGACTTATTCAGAACATAGCTGATGTGGAATATGCAGAAAAAAACATCTAGCTAATGGGGAATATGCAGAAAACATACGTAGCTAATGTGGAAAATGCAGAAAGTGAGGGCTAATGCACTAAGACTTGAAGGAGCAGTAGAGAAGGTTGTGACCTACTTGTTGCTGTCTTTGTATTGGTAGACATAGCAGCCCTGAGGCAGCATGGTCTCCTTATCCAGAGTGAACGACAGCTTCAGCTGCAGCACCAAAACATGGACATGGTTTATTAATGCAGCGTAATTATATAAAAAATAAACTGCTCACAGTTCAAGTATAGTACAAAACTGAACTAGTGCATTGCCACAATTCACAGAACAATACTTCAGTTAAGGACCCAATGGGATTTAAATGATGTCTAATGACTTGAAGTCAGAAAATAAACCCCTTTTGCCCACGGACCATCCAAAACCGACACACGTTGGGAAGACATTTTGGGAATCTGCTCGTTTTTTCTTTTTAAATGCCAGTCCTTCTCTGGAAGGGTGAAAAGCTGACCTGGTCCAGCCTCAGGGCCCCGCCCTGGAAGCGCTGCGAGCGGAGCTCCTTAGCAGTGGCGTGCAGGTTGAGCACGGCCTTGTGGATCTCGTCTACGGGGTGGTCGGGGGCTATGGGCGGCAGCTCTTCGACAGAGAACAGCTTGTCGGGCGCGTCGATCATGCTCTGGGCGTGGTCATAGCTCAGCTTCACGCAGGAGCGGATGACGGAGCGGCCGAACCACTCGCTCAAAATCTTTTGGGGAGGAGGGAGGGTTAGAGAGTCAGAATGTGTGTTTATGTGTAGGGGACAATTTCAGCTCATTCTGTTTAATGAATACACCGTTATTATTTCTCTGGTGAAGTAATTTTGAGCTCCAAGTCCATAAAATGTAAACAGATCACGACAGAAAAACGAGCGGCAGATTGGAAGCATAAAAAAAAAGCCAGAACTGAGGCGTCTACAAAGTTCAACTATCCCCAGTGCCAACATGCTGTTATTTTACTTTTTATAAAAAGGATACATATTTTTGTTTTTGCTGCTGCTGCTGCTGTCTCCAAATGGCCAATCGAAATGGCTAAATTCTGTTTCTCTGCCCATTCTATTTCCTTGGTCAGAACGGTGTCCAGTACCTTTCCCTGAGGAGTGATCTTCCAGATGACAGAGAAGGTGAGTCTGTCAGTCAGAGGGTTCAGGCTGCACAGCTCCTCACACAGCAGGCGCGGTAACATGGGGATAACCTGCAGAGGGTGCCAGAGAGTTAAGTAATAAGACAAACCATACCTATGCAGAACTTTGTTTTTAAGGATACTAAAACGACCAGTCAGCAAAGATGATGTATTCATGAGTTCAGGAGGTAATTGTAGAGCGTTTCCCCATTATCCCACGATGGCCAACAAAACTTTTATTGGGCTATTAAAAAACAACATAGAATTTCATATTGAGAACTGACCTTTTGGACCATGTAGACACTTGTGGCTCTACGACTGGCAATATAATCCAGAGCATTGCCCTCCTCCACAAAATAACTCACGTCTGCTATGTGGACACCAAGCTCAAAATTACCTGGGTGATAACAAAATACACACAAAATTCACGGATAAAGGAATCCTATTGATAATCTAATATAATAATGTGATATTAGACTCGTATTACTATATTATGTTAAAGATTCTTGGAATGCCAGTGTGGCAGAGGGACTTACCATCAGGTAGTGGTTTGCAGGACAAGGCATCATCTAAATCTCTGGCAGTAGCTGGGTCAATGGTGAAGATACACTCATTCCTGAACAAGAGAACACCACAGTGGGTATTTAGTTGAAAATAAAATAAGGCAAAACTCACACACCTCATATTCCACATTGAGCACTTAACCAAGTTAGCTTTTTTTATACACGTCACAAACAATGACACTTTGGTTTTGATATCCCCTGAAACACTGGAGAGATATCCCCTGAAACACTAGAGAGATTAGTCAGCATTGAAGGACAACGGTCTGTCGGTCAGTGTTTCTCACCTGAGATCCCTCCTCTTCTGGAGTTCCTCGGTGGGGATGGTCCAGGGAAGGTGCTGTGGGAGGCACTTCAGCACCTCGTCGGAGAACTCGGAGAAGTCCACGTCGTACTCCATCAGAATGCCCTCCGTCTCCGGCTCGATTTCTCCGGCCTGGCCCAGCGTCTTAGCCAGCCGACTGGAAGGGCAAAATAAACGTAAGAGCCATCAGAAATTCCACAATATTTACGTGGGATTTTAGATCAGTATCAACAACTTGATACTATTTATAACTTAGAAATTATTTCTACAACAAAAAAATGTATAATGAGTGGGTGGACATAAATTGGTATCCTCTCCACACACACACACACACACACACACACACACACACACACACAAAAGTATTTTAAAAAATCCAAACCCACCCCTCCGCAAAATTGTTGTCTAAAGGCCAGTGTGTGATCCTGCAAATGAACAGGATGTTGGCGTAGTCTCCAGGGCGGGTATTGAAGTCATGGGGACAGTCCCCCAGGGGAACGTTAACGCGCGGCACCCTGTGGTCTACAGGGGCAAACATGGCGAAGGGCTTGTCTGGGAGATACTTGAGGAAACCTGTTGCCGCCCGCGAGTGCTTCTGTTCAGTGATGAACACCACCTAGGACATGAGCAACGCAGCAGCAAAAGAGACACTTTTGCTTATACCTACTTTTTGCACTCTAAAAATAAATCATTAATTCACGAAATGTACAATGCTCGAACTAAAACATGTCTTGCCTGATTCGAAGTGGGTTTGTTTACCTTAGCAGTTCTCTGAAGTATCTCCCCATTTGAGCTACCTTGGCTCTTCATGTTGACTACATCGCCTGGAATAATACAAAAAAAACAGCAAAATCTTAGTACACAATACAATGTGTTCATACTCATAATCAATAACAAGGAAACAGTGCAACATGCAACACTTCATAAAACAGTCTTACTTACACACACACACACACACACACACACACACACACACACACACACACCCCCCCAGGTGTAAATAAGAAATTAAGGCTGACATCCTCCACCCTAACCGCTGACCTTAACCTCCCTTCACTTTTTCTTTCCACTTTAAACACCTGTACCTTTAGCATTAAGTCTGATCTCTCTCCCTCCCTCACCTTTCTTTAAGGGAAAAATAGCAGTTACTTTTGGTATTGAGGTTGATCTCCTCCACCTTCTTGACCAGTTCGTTCTGATCACTGTACTGGTCCTCTACAATCACGTCAGGACTGGGAGAGCGCTTGCCCTTCTTCACTGGTGTCTGGGTCTTCTTCAGCATTTGGGATGCCTTAGCCGCTTCAGGTTCGCTGCCGCCGTCGCAATCTGTGTCTGACTTCACAACCTGAACAAAAAAGGGAAAATAATATAATGTATTATATCTGTTTTTGGTGACTGAAAAAAAAACATTGAAATGCAACTTTTATAGCAGAACTCAAGATACTAAGAGTGGATCAGGTTTCCCATTAGAATAATGAGAGCAGCCATTTAGTAGGTAGCTTTTTAGGCTGTCGTAGAGTAGCTACCTTCCACTGGTCTCGAGGAAGGATCTGCACCACCACTATGTCTCCGTTCAGTGCTCTGTTTCTGGCTACGATCCCATCCAGGAATATATCTCGCATGTTGTCCTGCAATCACACACAGCCTTTCATATATCTATTATTTGTTTATACAGGGGTAACCAAAAGCAACTGTGTCTTTTACAGCACTACTCTGTTTAAAAGCAGTACAGTGAAGCACATAGAAAATAAATAAAAAATTAAATAAATAAACATAATTGAAATATTACAATCTATACACAACACAGAACAACATTGATGACTCTTTAGCTCACAAATCCTCCAATAGAACTTTGAATGGCTCCATCGTAACAAATTGCTCTATTCTCAATTTCTGTTGAACCTTCCTCCATTTATCAGGAGCAACAAAAAAAATAAAAATAAATTTCCAGATCTGTTTTAACTTTTGGGCTTTCAAGGGTGAAAAATGGTGAGCATGTCCTATGACTAATGAATTTTCCCACCCAGGTGGCTAGTCTTGACAAGAGCAACTGAGAGTGCCAATTTGGTACCTAAACATTAGCCTTGGTTCCAGATTTGGCATGGTGTATAGTAGGCAGAAACTAGGGACTTGTTGCTATTCAAAATTAACCAAATAAATAATTGCAAATGGCAGAACTCCAAGGTGAGTCTGAGCCAGAAAGAAAATAACTATGGAACAAACAGGGAGTGGGAATGCACTCTAATTTGGGAGGGTTTTGCCAAAAGTTTAATGACAGCAATTACTGCAAGTTAAATCTAGCCGCAAAAATGTATAAATGTCCAAGAGTAGAGTGAAAACCCACCGTTCACGTTAGCAGACCTCCAGTCGAGAGTCTGAGCGAGAGCCACATGAAACTACCCAAACATAAATGAGCTGAGGGTAGATGTGTTGCTGCTTGAAAAGAAAACATGTACTTACAGGAGAAGGCATGAAAGCCTCGTGGAACTTTTTAGGGTTAATTCTCAACGGCCCCTGGAAAGACAATAAAGAAAACCTCAACCTTAAACTTTGTAATGACTTTATATAGCAATTATACAGCCAATAGCTATGTAGTAATTGTGATATAAATTGTGATTTATTAAAAACATGGTAAGGGGCTTAGTGTAGTGATTGTCACCTGGATAAGTTCTCTTCTCTTCAGGCCATGGGAAACCTCTTCCAGGGACATGTAGGGTTCAAACACCTGCCTATTCCCTCCTCGGCACCCTCTGCTCCTCTTAGACTTGCCAGCCGGAGTACTGGCTTCCGCAGCTAAAAATGGTCTATTGGTTATTAAGGCAACGCATGCAAAGACTCGTAAATCCTATGACGTTGTTGATTAAATCGATAAGTCATATTTCCATTTACGTTCAAACATTATTTTATAACATACCACATGCTAAACATGTGCCAACTGTCAAACAATTAATCTAGGCTAAATTGCTGAACAATACAGCAAAATGAATGATCAAAGTTAACATTGCTTCAGCAACCAGCAGGCTAAATACAGACAACTAATCGAAAGTTTACCCTGGTTTTGGTTCATGTTTTTGGCTTTATTTTGAGGTGACCTGCCAGACAGTTCTGGGTTGGCGTCATGACCGAACAGACCCTCGCTCTTCTTCTCCTCCTGATTCTTTGGCACATTCTTCTTCTTCGACTTCTTCTTCTCATGTTCCTGAGGACTTGGGCTCGACAGGGGAACGTTCATCTCTTTGTTTCCGTGATAACTGGGGGGAGTGTCCTTGGTAAAGTGCTCCTTGTTTTTTCTTCTTTGGTGCTGCTGCTGCTGCTGCTGGGAGTCTCTTGGCCTCTGAGCGCCAAAATCGTCACCGGAATCTACATCCCCATCCTGACTGGTGTTGGTGTCTCTCCTTTCGCCATGGCGATGGTGGTCAAAGACACCCGCTTTCCTTTCAGCCTCCTGCAGCCGAGCTCCGCAATTGTTCATCTTCTTGTTGTACAAAGACAGCGAGTTATCCTCTCTAACTTTCACAGAAGAGGGGGAGAAGTCGCTTGAATCTGAGCATTCGATAAAACCCTGTTCCCTTTTCCGCTGGGGTATCTCTTGCCTTTCGCTATGGGGTCTGGAAGCTGCACTTCGTCCGTTCTGTTCCCCCTGCAATTGGGACTGTGTATACTCTTCTAGATAGGACTTGAACTTGCTACTATTGTGTTGGCTAAGCAGCCTGGCATAGGCATCTTTCTGTTTCTTGGGGGATGTGCCTGCATGGCCGTGGCCCCGTTTGGTGTCCCTGTTTCGGTTGCCCTCCTTTGAATGACGAGGAGGAGTGTCCATTTGGCTGTCTTTAAAATATATACTGAAAATAAGAGAGAGACAATGTAACATTACTATTACAAGACTAAATCTGATCAGTAAATGACAGTTCACAGATATAGCATAAATAGCTACGGAACGTAAAAGGATCGTTTAGTTTAGGACCCCCTAAGTCTTTAGAAACAGACTTAGAGAATTAATTCCCTTGACCAAATTAAGTAGACAAGATATTTACCAAGCGCAAGGGCCAGGCTACACAAAAAGGCAGCAGCTTGATAGCTAATGTGTGACGCTAGCAAAAAAAAAAAAAAAAAAAAAAAAAAACTAATGTGTGACGCTAGCTTGTGAAAATGAATGTTTTTTGTTACAAACGCTATAAGTAAGGCATAAAAATGGCAAACTGCATTTAGATTTGAATTCGAAACAAAGTTGGTAAGAAACGTCAGCTTGCCTTTAGCGTAATTAATACACTACTTAGTCACTCAGTGACTCAGCTAGCGTTAATGAAAGCTAGTTGGCTATCACTAGCTTTGGATTCACCTGCTTGACAGTAACGGATTAATTAGACTGAAAATGTCTGTCAATTTGCCTGCTAGTGTACCTAAAATAATCTTGAGAATGACGCTGGCAATTTACCTGAATTTTGCTGAACTGTTATTCTGCGGAGCTAGTATGTGTGAGTACTGAGTATGTCCATTTACGTCTTCTTGGGCCATAACAGGATAACTCCGCCTCATAATCATTGATATGCTTAATCCAGTAATTTGATAGGGCAATACACTTTTTTACGTCACAGGACGGCGACGTCGACATGTTGACATGTTATGTGTTGTACATCGATCGTATTTCCGAGACTGGGAGATTTAAATCATGACAAAAAAGTCGAAAAGATAAAATCTTGATTCTAGTTTTAAATAAAAATGTAGCTAAAATTTTATCAGCATAGATTGTAGGTGCACCGGTAGGCTGGGTGTTGCTGCTGAAGTACATTCAGATGTGGGTGGGGCTGCTGAGACATTACTTTTTATTATTTACTGAATCTATGATTGAAAAAAAAAAAAAAGGTAAAAAAGGAAAAAATATATATACTTTACATTATAACACTACGAAATGTGACAAAACTGGATGTGCTGCTCTTGAGTGTTTGGGTTTTAGAAAAACGGTAATTAAATAAATAAAATGTATTTATTATTATTATTATTATTATTATTATTATCATCATCATCATCGTCATCCGCTTTGTCCGGGGTCGGGTCGCGGAGGTAGCAGTTCGAGCAGGACATCCCAAACTTCCCTTTCCCGGGCCACATTAACCAGCTCTGACTGGGGGATTCCAAGGCAATAATATTCCAATATTATTATTATTATTATTATTATCATCATCATCATCATCATCATCATCATTATTATTATTATTATTATTATTATTATTATTATTATTATTATTGTTATTATTATTATTATTATTATTATTAATAGGCCTATAATAATAATAATATATTAATAGTATTATTATTATTATCTTGGCAATGTGTCTCTGTGACTATGATAACTGGTTCTTTCTTTACTCTATATTTTTACAGTTTCTCTCAATTGCTAAAACATACTTCCTGAATCAACTCACCGTTTTCTCAAGTCTTCACACTATTTTTTTTAACTCACCTAACGGCACAACACAGGCATTCAATTCAAACTTTGCCCTCAGACAGCACATAGCTACAAGCTGCCCAAAATACAGACTACATGACTGTTTTTTACACACTGGAGGGATTTATTCAAAACAATGCTACCAAACTGTTTAAAATAGGTTTTCAGATAAATAATTTGAAACTTTGTAAAATCACAGCTCTGACTCTCCAGATAACCCTTTCAGGAAGACCGTCATGAGAAATTCAAAACAGTACTGTAATACCTCTTGCTGTAAATTGTAAGGCAATACTACTGTAGGCCTACATGCTGTTTTGGCCCTGACCTTTGAAATGTCACACTGAGAAAACATTTAAGAAAGAGTCCACGCACGTAAATACTCAATTTCCTAAAGCTTGACTGTATTTAAACATATAGCGCAATTAATGATTTACGTGGCCACTTTTGTGTAAGGTTTTACAGAAAGAGTTTTGAATATTGAAACGTGTGTAAACAGGCGAATAGTGTTTACGGTTACCCTATGGGAAATGTGTGTGTGAATGACCGTGACGTCAGGATATTGGTTTTTGTGCTACAGGAATCAGTTTTTGTGTTTAAGCAATCGAGAAAAACAGAGGGGCATGGCAGTCAGGCAGTTGATCTCCCCAGATAATTTTAGGCTTATATCAAATAATTTAACAACCACCACAACCTGAAGGAAAATATTAATTGGTAACTTTTTAATCCAGTGTTACAAATAAAGTTTTCTTAGGCCTACTCATTGTGCGCCTTACTTGATGAAAAGTGTATTTACTTATTACAATATAGGCTACCTAAGCATTTTCTTATCTTATGAAAGAGATTTTAACCCTTTCAAGTTCTAGGTCTTAAATATATCCAATCCGAATGATCTGTGTGTTTCTCATGAGTCATAAGTATCACGTAAAATGATGGCATTACCAGAAAAGTTGCTCGGGCAGCCAGAATACCAGAGCGTCTTTCGCATCAGGCCACCTGGGTGCTCGAGCGATCTGTCAGCCAGTCGCGTCTCTCTCGTCTTGTTGATAGGACATGTTATGCTCGTCCCCTGTAGATGGCGCTCAGTCCCCTCAAGCCTGGTCAAAAGAAAGCTAATTATATTGGAGATGACAAACAGACTGAACATCAGAGGGACAGATGTGGGACAAGAGCCATGTAGCCCAGAAGTTTGATGTGCTGTTAAAGATGCAAACATTTCGGTGAATTAGGTGTGTCTGCATATTTTCAAGTAAGAGTGAACATTACTGCTATATAGGGGGGCTGTTATAGTCTGAGCAAACAATACTTGACAATAGGCATAAGAGCATAAAAACATACGTGGAAAGTTCTGCCTTCTCCAACAAAATTCTGTAAACTTTCTGCACCTAAAGGTTTGATAAAGTATTTAGAACAAATGAAAGCGATAGCCACCTACTATGTCTTGCCTAACCAGTAGGTCTGTTAGAGCTAGGCCAGCTTGAATAAGCAAAAAGATGCAGTACATAGTCAAGCCTCAAATCAACTCGACTCATAATCTTGCATTAGCATCTCTAAAACGTCAAACCTGTCAGGCTACAAAACTGAACTCTAACCCACTTGGTCCCTTTGTTTCACCCCAAGTTTCTCTACAATCGGATTATGTCTGAAGTTGGCATCATTTTAAGACTAGAAATTTCATTATTATGAGTATTATGTATTTTATAGAATTTGGACTCTAAGGAACTAGTGTTAATAGTGGAGATTAAAGAGCTGGTTTTGAGATAGCTTGTGGTATTTCTTCCATAACGTGAAGTTGTCTGAGTACCAGGAGAAGATTTTTGCTAATGTTTTTCATATCTTCTGAAGTAGGCATACCTGGATAGAGCCATTAGAAATAGACTACTAAATAAAAAATAATTATAATAATTCAGTTCAATATTACAATTTCTTGAAATATAAAAAAAGTTATTTCAATAAATTTTCAATGTAAGTGGTGTATAGGTGCAATTTCATTGTCTACATGGTTTTGATTTCAATCCTATTCACAAAATTCAACTGATTGTCTCATTTTAGCACTTGTGTCACTCTATTAAAAGCAACTAACAATGAGCCACTGGACCAGTTCTAGGTTTGAAGGAGCAGTTGAGCAAAATAAAATAGTAGACCAGAGACTAGTGTTAAATGAACAAGCCGGCAGTTTACTACAACAAAATACACATATACACAGTCACAGTAGGTGAAAGACAGGTAAGTATACACTTGACCCCTATTTGTTTATCCCTTTTTAGAATAGATACTTTTAGGTTGTTTAGTGTCAAGATCAGACTAGTCTATATTTTTTATAGGTTAATAACTATTTATAACAGGTAAGTTTAGCCTATTTACTTTCATCTAATTTATTCTTATGAGTTAACTTTCTTATTTTCAGGTGAACAGGTAAGTATCTATTTAATTTGTTTTTATATGTTAATTGATCCTTACAGGTGAAACCTGATCAAAATGTACCATTCAATTCCAATATATTTACAGTCAACAGCAACCCTTAAATGCAATATTACACTATAATATAATACAATATATGTTCTTGTTCAGTCCATCAATACAAATTAAGTTCAGTTTGAATATAAATGTAGAAAAAGGGGGTCCAGAACTCTACCGCAACAATGGCAATTTCCTTGTAGCAATATCCTTGTAGATCAAACGATGAGTCTAAATCAGTCCTTTGAAACTCCTTGGGGGTGGCTCGCCATCTGATGTCCTGTATGCTGATGTTTCTTACAGTTATGAACACTCTTTAGAATCCGTTTCCACGTCTTAAGCTCTGTAAGCTTTCGAGGGAAAGCAAAAAACCTGGCCAAAACAAGTCTTTGATTTTTGTTAAAATAAACTCTGTCTTTCACATTAATTATACAAATTTTCTGGCTCAACACGCCGTTTTTTCTCTTGTGCTTTTCGGTGTTGTGAACCTCGTTCTGCTCTCTGAGCAGCTAGCTACACTGGGAAAATGAGGGATATGGTCACAGAGGTCGGAGATCAAGTTCAATTAAATGGATTGTAAAATAATTTTGTATTACCATATTTTCTATTTAAACTTGTATGTTAAAGATTATTTATTACTATGAATTATTTTATATAAAATATGAAATGTATTTATTGTTATTTAATCCACTATTTATGGCTACTTATTTAGTATGTATTACTCTGTTTTAGACCTGGGTTACATCCTCCCCTTCTTTCCTAATGCATGTCCCTGTGCATGAAATCAATAGACTATATTGTTACAAGTCTATTAGGCTCTAATCTCTTCTGAGAATTAGGATCATGCAATGAGTCTGTGATCACTGTACTTAAACTTTAAAACAGTGACTTAACTATTGTGACTAATGGGTTTCCTAATTCAGGGTAAGTCAGTATCTTTGGAGGTGCTCTATGTCTACTAGATTTTCTCATGTATTTTCCATCTTCGCAGTCATTGTGGTCGCTAATGTCTGCGTCTTCTTCCGTTTGTGCAGCATCAGAAACAGGAGAATGGTCATCACTTCAGTTTGTTTCAGGTTGATCCACATCGGTGTTCACATTCAGTAGAGCATCTTCCTCGGGATTCACATCAGGTAAAGTAATTTCCACAGTATTCTGTTCAGGTAGAAAGCTATTATACAATAAGCTCTGGTCAACAGCTCCCACTGGAACATCCTCAGGAAAAGCTCTGGCCACATCTGAAGGGACTTGCTCAACAGTGGATACTGGAAGGTTTGCAATTCAGTGTTCCTTGAACAGAACACAGTCTCAGGAGCACAATCGATACACGTGGTTTCTACCACTAGGTTCCTATTATCATAAAGGTAAGCGAGATCCAGATCTTCAGAATCAGAGACTTGTCTTTCAAATTCATCTGAGCTCCCATCTTTGGGGCTCTAACGAGTTCTTGGTCGTCTGGGTCTCTCTTTTGTGGTTTCTCCAACTTGAACTGGAGGTATAGGAAGGAAACCACATAGCAGTAACAGGTCTCGATGAAGGGTTCGAAATGGACCATCTTTGGTCTCACGTCTCACAACATAGACGGGGACATTTCCGGACTGTTTCACTACAACATATACATCTGATGCCCACCTGTCTTCCAACTTATGTTTTCTTCAAAGGCGGACATTTCTAACCAAGACTCTGTCGCCTTCCTTCAAAGTGGACTCAACATGTTTGTCGAACCTTGCTTTGTTGCGATCTGCGGTCTTCTTCGCATTCTCTGTCGCCACTCTGTAGCTTGCTTCGAGTAGGGATTTCAGGTTATGAACATACTGTGAGTGTGAGCCTGAGCCTGGCTGGTGATTTACAGGTAAGCCAAATGCAAGGTCCACTGGCAACCTTGGTTGTCACCCAAACATCAGTTTGTATGGGGTAAAGCCAGTGACCTCATTTTTAGTACAGTTGTAAGCATGTACTAAAGGCTTAACATATTCTCGCCAGTGACTCTTCTGTTGGTTCTCCAGGGTTCCTAGCATGTTCAAAAAGGTCCTGTTGAAACGCTCAACGTGATTCCCCCTTGGGTGACATGGAGTAGTCCGAATCTTCTGAATCCCGGCTAATTCACACAATTATTTTATGGTGCGAGACTCAAAGTCTGGACCCTGATCACTGTGGAGCTTTTCTGGAATGCCATAATGGACAATGAGACGGTCCCATAAACATAGGCAATGGTCCGGGCCTTTTGGTTTGAGGTGGGAATGGCAATCGCGTCCTTTGTGAAGTGATCTGTGATCCCTAAGATATCTTTGGTGTTGCTAGAGTCCGGCTCCAAGGTGAGAAAGTCCATCCACACAAGCTCGAGAGGTCGTGTGGCCATGATATTCACAAGTGGGGCAGTTTTCTCTGGTGGGACTTTACGCAGTATGCAGCTGACAGGTTCTGATTTGTCTCCACCTCAACGGACATTTTAGGCCAATAGAACCGCTTCCAAACAAGGTCCAGGGTTCGCTCTACACCCACGTGACCCATGTCATCATGCAGACTATTCAAGACTAAGGGCCTCAGGTCTTCAGGCAGCAGAAGTTGGTATTGAGTTTGTGCACCTTCTTGTCGCTTCCGATACAAAACACCATCTAAGACTTCAAGTTTGTTCCACTCCCTTAGTAAAAGGTAGAGTTCCTTTCGGAGGGATGGTGGAGGTTTGTCTCCCGACTCCATCTGGTTGAGCACTTCACAAATGCAGATATCGGCTCTTTGCTTTTCTCTCAGTTCAGCTGGTGTAAACTGGGGAATGACAGGTAAGCCACCAAGCTAGTCCTCATCTTCAAAGCTTTCTGGAACAGCTTTTGAATGCTGGGCAAGTGACACAACTAAAGTATTGCTGGGTGATGTTACCCCAGATTCCTTGATTACTTGGTGTGAACCAAGTGCTTCCCACAGATGGCTTAATGGTGCGCTCATTCAGATTTTCATGTTTGAACTCCGACAAGTGTTTTCTTGTGAACTGTTGTATCCTCTCCAGCTCTTTCTGCGATGATGCGTCATCAGGTAATCTGCTGTGTGGGCGCCTGGACAGACCATCTGCATCCTGATTCTGCTTCCCAGCTCTGCATTGCAGCTGGAAATCAAATGTTGACAGAGCAGCCAACCATCTGTAGCTTGTAGCATCAAGCTTAGCTGAGGTAAGGATGTATGTCAATGGGTTGCTATCAGTGACTGCAAGAAACTGGCTACCATAAAGGTAATACTGGAATTTCTCAGTCACTGCCCATTTAAGGGCAAGGAATTCCAATTTCTGGGCAGGATACCGGGTTTTACATTTTGACAGACCACGGCTTGCATAAGCGACAACTCTTTTCTGTCCTTGTTGCTCCTGGTAGAGGGCAGCACCAAGACCTGAGGTACTCGCATCTGTGTGTAAGATGTAGGGTAGCTTGGGGTCAGCGAAACCAAGAATAGGGGCAGTTGTCAGCTTTTTAATTATGGTGTCAAAAGCTGTCTGGCCATCTATCACCGAAGGGGTCTTTTGGTTTGTGGTATTTCTCAGTCGTCACTGTGGCTTTAGTGTGTTTTCTCAGTGGTGGATATCCAGCAGTAAGTTCATTGAGTGGTTTCACAACCTTTGAATAATCGTTGATGAACCTACGGAAAAAGCCACAGAATCCCAGGAAAGTTCTTAGTTCCTTCAGTTTGTTTGGTTTTGGCTAGGTTTTTAGTGCTACTATTTTCTCAGTATCTGTTTCAATGCCCTTATCAGATACAATGTGGCCTAGATACTTTACAGTGGTCTGGAAGAACTTACATTTCTCTGGTGATAATATCAGGCCTGCATCAACCTTTCCTCATGCTCTTCCAGTGTCGAGGAGAAAACGATGAGATCATCCAGGAAAACTAGAGCTTGGTTCAAGTTCAACTCCCCTATACAGCGTTCCATAAGTCTCTGGAATGTGCTTGGGGCATTTGTTATCCCTTGAGGCATCCTGTTGAACTCGAAGAATCCTAGTGGACAGATGAATGCAGTTTTATGCTTATCCGTTGCCTCCATTTCGATTTGATAGAAACCGGATTTAAGATCTAGCACTGAAAACCATTTGGATCCGGTCAGCGCTGAGAAGGACTCTTCCAAATTGGGTAAGGCATATGAACCCTTCACCGTTTGGAGATTCAGTTTTCTGTAATCTATGCAGAGTCTGATATCACCATTCTTTTTTCTGACGACTATGATCGGCGAGGAAAAAGGTGATTCGGATTCACGTATTACTTCTGCATCAAGAAGTTGCTGGAGGTGGTTACAGACAGCTTGAGGATGTATACGTCTTGCCCTGTGTTTAAATGTTGTCTCATCACTGAGGTTTATGTGATGTTTTATTTTGTCAGTGTGGCCAAAGTCAAGATCATGCTGTGCAAACACCTCTGGCATGGAATTCAATTTCTCAGTTATTCTCTCTTTCCACTCATTGGGTACTGGAGAGTTGCCGAAGTCAAATTTGAGTTTGGATTTGTGGTCAGGTTCCCTTTGAGGATCTGAGCCAAGAGAATTAATGGACTTTACTCTCTGGATGGTGTTTATCTCTGCTATCACAACTTTTGGAGACAGGATGATATCATGGTATGACTCGTTCTTAAGAATGACTGGTATGCAGCGTGATAGCTTAGGTGGTAGACTTGCTAGACCATCTATTACCAGTATGCCTCCTGGCAAGGAAGAGGACTTTGGCGAATCTACTATCACCCACTTCCCAGCATTTGGTGTCCTGCAGCTCACTGATCATTCCAGGACTTTGGTTTGACCAGCGGCAATAGTCTCAGAGTCTCTGCTGTGTAGTCTCACTTCTCCTGCTCTGGGATCAACTGACTGTCTCTTTCTAACTTCAAGGGTCTTTAAGACAACTTTGTAGCCATAGGACAATGGATAGTAGTTTTGAGAAGCAATATCAGCATACTGCTCATAAAGAACATCCAAAGCGTTGGTGCCTATTAAACACTGATGATAGAGGGGAGCGCATGTCAGGCACGATCAGAGCTAGTGTGGACACTTCAATGTCTACTCCAAGTATGCTCTTGGGGAACTTGATAGTTGCTTCAACATAGGCAATGTAAGGGACATCCTGACCATTAGCTCCCTCCACTTCCAGCAGGTTGTTCAATGAGTTGATAGGTAAGTGAGCCAGGTTCTCTTGGTAGAAGGAATTGGGAATTGTCCTTACTTGAGAACCCGTGTCTAACAAGCAACTGCAATCTTTGTTACCTATGGTCACCTGTGCAGTACACTTGGCTCCAATCAGTCCTTTTGGTAGGGTTACTGACTGTTTTTTGGTGTGGGAGCACATGTTGGAGGTGCGCCACTTATGTTTCGGGCACTTTGTCTGTGTTCCAGTCCCCACTTGCCCTTCAGCGAGAACTAACTTTAGTTTAAATTATCAGGCTTTGAGGCACTGTTTTCATTATCCCACGCTATCTGCTTTTCCATTAGCTGTTTCCTTTTTGAGGCTACTAAAGAAGGGTTTGGCTCACTTTCACACTGGGGTTTGATATGTCCATCCTTTCCATACCTGAAGTAATACCACGGCTTTGGCCTATTGCGTGTGTTGTTGCAAACACCTCAGCTGTGACACTGCAGCTCCTGAGATGTGGGAGTCTCAGTTAAAGACTTTGTTGTAGCTGACTTGGGAGCTACTTGTTTGGCAACTGGTTTTGTTCGACTCTTGCTGTCTTTCTGTGTGATTCTTGTGAGCTGGGATTGTAAATCAGATATTTGTCTTTTCAGATTATGGATTTCAGATTTGCAATCAGGAGTCGTTTGTAATGAGGTGCATCCTTCTTCACACTGCACACATATGCCTTGATAATGAGATGACACTTTCGGCTTTGATGCATTGAAGTACTGTTTCATGCGGGATGCTTTGGAGGTCCGCTTGTCTTCTGCTGTGCGGAGTAAGAGGAGAAGTTCTGCAAAGGTAGGTGGGCTACCTTCAATGAGTTTCCATGACTGTTTCTGACTGTTTCGAGTCTTTAAGAAGAAGCTCTACATTAGAACGCCACGTCTCGTAATCCACTTCATTGATGGGATGGGGGCAACGCCCAGCAACGGGTCTGAGTCTCAGGGATGTGTGTGACTGCATTGCAGTCTCCATTTCTTACTATGTGCTCGACTATTACTTTCTGTACTACTGGTGGATTGACGTCAGAAAGTTTTAGAGCAGTCTGTGTCTTTCTTTAGAGAGCGCTGGTGATGGAGACCAGCTAGACTGTGGCTGAACATGCTTATCTGGAACTGTACTGGGTAGGGGGCTAACCTGTACAGCTGTTTCTGGAACATGTTGCTCTGGGACAAAAGGTGAGTTTGGTCCCATGTCTTCACTTAGGGTTTCTGTGTTATCCAGGACGACAGCTTCACTGATGGCAGAGAGTTCTTCTCTGAGGACTGCTGCAAAGTATTCACCACTCTGTTTTGCTATCTCCTTTAACTCTGAGAGGTAAGTCTGGGTAGCTGTTTTGCTAGCTACGGGTATGTAGGCACCAGCTAAGGCCCTAATAAGATTACTTGTGTCAGTTTGAGTCTTTGAATGAAGTCTGTATGGTAACATAGGTAAAAGCGATTGTACAGCTGTGCCATATGTATATTCTACAATAAACCAGTTCTAGGTTCGAAGGAGCAGTTGAGCTAAATAAAATAGTAGACCAGAGACTAGAGTGTTAAATGAACAAGCCGGCCGTTTACTACAACAAAGTACACAAAATACACATATACACACAGTCACAGTAGGTGAAAGACAGGTAAGTATACACTTAACCCCTATTTGTTTATCCCTTTTTAGAATAGATACTTTTAGGTTGTTTAGTGTCAAGATCAGACTAGTCTATATTTTTCATAGGTTAATAACTCTATTTTTAACAGGTAAGTTCAGCCTATTTACTTTCATCTAATTTATTCTTATGAGTTAACTCTTTCTTATTTTCAGGTGAACAGGTAAGTATCTATATAATTTGTTTTTATATGTTAATTGATCCTTTATGTTAAACCTTACAGGCGAAACCTGATCAAAATTTACCATTCAATTCCAATATATTTACAGTCAAAATCAACACTTAAATGCAATATTACACTATAATATAATACAATATATGTTTTTGTTCAGTCCATCAATACAAAATAAGTTCAGTTCTAATATAAATGTAGAAAAAGGGGGTCCAGAACTCTACCGCAACAATGGCGGAGCAATATCCTTGTAGAACGATGAGTCTAAATCAGTCCTTTGAAACTCCTTGGGGGTGGCTCGCCATCTGATGTTTCTTACAGTTATGCACACTCTTTAGAATCCGTCTCCACGTCTTAAGTTCTGTAAGCTTTTGAGGGGAAGCAAAAAAAAACTGGCCAAAACACGTCTTCGATTTTTGTTAAATGTCACATTCACATTAATTATACACATTTTCTGGCTCAACACTCCGTTTTTTCTCTTGTGCTTTTCGTCGTTGAGAAAATGCGAAACTTGTTCTGCTCTCTGAGCAGCTAGCGACACTGGGAAAATGAGGGATATGGTCACAGAGGTCGGAGGTCAAGTTCAATTAAATGGATTGTAAAATAATTTTGTATTACCATATTTTGTATTTAAACTTGTATAATAAAGATTATGTATTACTATGAATTATTTTATATAAAATATGAAATGTATTTATTGTTATTTAATCCACTATTTATGGCTACTTATTTAGCTTGTATTACTCTGTTTAGACCTGTTACATCATCAATAATGTGTATACTGTAGTTGTGAAACGTATTATTGCACCAAGTCATATCTTATTGTATTTAAATTAGGGCTGTCAAACATTAAAATCTTTTATCGTGATTAATGGCATGGCATGGGTTTCCATAGTTAATCGTGATTAATCACAAATTAATAGTTTTTTATTTGTTTAAAACTGACCAAAAATGTGATATTTTACATGTTTTTAATACTCTTATCAACATGGGAGTGGAAACAATATACTTACTTTATGCAAATGTTTTTATTACGGGAAATCAATTAACCACACAAAACAGGCCTATTGTACAGAAACCCTCACAGGGTTAAAAAATATATATACTCAGATCATAACATGGTAAACTCAAGCCTGCTAAATTTGACATTACCTAGTCTATTGAGTAGCCTATGACTAACGCAATGTAGGCTTGTGTGTCTAACTTCTTTTTCATATTAATGCAAAATGGACTGAAACAATCTGTGGGGCTAACGGGGCTGTCTGCATTAGCTGAGTGCTTGACTAGCAAATTGTATTTTTTTAAGATGAGATGTTCTCCTCATTTAAAATCGACAGTAGGCATAACTGCAAATAACTTGGCAGAATATATAAATTGCAAAAAAAATAAAATAAAACATTTTTCGAAAATAAAGAAAAATGTTTACAATACAATATTAACAATACGTACAATATTAAAGTTTCAACCCAAACAAGAACACTCTTCAACTCCCAAATCCTCCAGTAAATGTTTCAATTGTTCAACAGAGACAGACTGCTCTAATTTCAATTCTGTTGAATCTTGTTCCATTTATCCGAGGCAAAAAATCTGAAAGCTGATTTACGTGTTCACTATAGCCTAGATAATATTATTTTTCTGTTACAGATAAAAGAAACGTTCTGTATACATTTCTAGTCAGTCAAGCGGTAGGGCTGCTTTCAAAGTTAGCCTACTTTTTTGGTACCCGCATTTACAGTGGATAGGAATTGACGCGGGATAAATTGCAGGAATGATCAGAGTTTAAAGAATGTATTAGGTACGTCAACTGGCACATCATTTCAAGATCTTTGACAATTGCCTATGGACGGGAGAAGAAAACTATTAACCTACTCTTTTTTGTTTACTGCATAACCGGCGCTCTTGAAGTCGAAAAAACATTGCCTGACAACTTAATCCAAAAAAACGCTGCTGCAAGAACTGGAAGTGTCTGGAAAAATGAAGCTTTTGTGCTGACTGTGATGTTGGTCCATATAACCTAAACAGACCTTTTGGGTTTGAGGGGCCTTTGAAGAGCTCACTATCACGTGTTACATACTATCATGAAAGAATAAAGTTAGTTCTGTAACCTTCTTTAATGAAGATGGATTTTTTTATATAGCTTATTATTGTATGTATATATGTATTTCTATTAATAAAATGTCCACAATGGCACAAATTATACCGAATGCTTATCAATCTGAACTTATTTCAGATGGTCTTCGCTGACACAATAGCCTAGTTGGAGGGTTACCTTAATATCAACAATATTCATACTTTTACATTTAACGTTTTACTTTTTGTAAGTGTGCTGGAAAGCAGGGTTTGACCAATAGTCGAACCTCGGATTGAGGAGGAACAATGCGGTTTCCGGCCTGGTCGTGGAACAACGGACCAGCTTTTTACCCTCGCGAGAATCTTTGAGGGGGCCTGGGAATATGCCAATCCGGTCTACACGTGCATTGTGGATTTGGAGAAGGCGTATGATCGGGTTCCCCGGGAGATACTGTGGGAGGTGCTGCGAGAGTATGGGGTGAGGGGGTCTCTACTCAGGGCCATCCAATCTCTGTACTCCCAAAGCGAGAGCTGTGTCCGGGTCCTCGGCAGTAAGTCGGACTCGTTTCCGGTGAGGGTTGGCCTCCTCCAAGGCTGCGCTTTGTCACCTATCCTGTTTGTGATATTCATGGCCAGGATCTCACGGCGTAGCCGTGGGGGAGGGGGGTTGCGGGTTGGTGGGCAGAGGATTGCATCACTGCTTTTTGCAGATGATGTGGTCCTGATGGCATCATCGGTCTGCGACCTGCAGCACTCATTGGATCGGTTCGCAGCCGAGTGTGAAGCGGCTGGGATGAGGATCAGCACCTCCAAATCTGAGGCCATGGTTCTCAGCAGGAAACCGATGGATTGTCTACTCCAAGTAGGGAATGAGTCTTTACCCCAAGTGAAGGAGTTCAAGTATCTCGGGGTCTTGTTCTCGAGTGAGGGGAAAATGGAACGAGAGATGGGCCGGAGAATTGGAGCAGCGGGTGCGGTGTTGCAGTCGCTTTATCGCACCGTTGTGACAAAGAGAGAGCTGAGCCAGAAGGCAAAGCTCTCAATCTACCGGTCTATCTTCATTCCTACTCTCACCTATGGTCATGAAGGGTGGGTCATGACTGAAAGAACGAGATCGCTGGAACTGCTACCTCCGCGACCCGACCCCGGACAAAGCGGATGAAGATGATGATGATGATGTTTTACTTTTTTGTAAAAAAAAGTACTGTCCAAATATCCTCACTTTGCCCACTGTACATTGGACTCCTGTGTTATAGCGCTTTCTTTAAAAACATGCTGCAAAAACAAATTAGTTACCTTCCATTTGTCCTCGATACAGAGTCAAATTGACCCTCCAGACCAGCAGGCTTCCATGGATCCGGTCCTGAAGCCCAGGAGTGGTTGCTCCATGCAGAGGATTGTCACGGTGCCTGTGTGCCCAGGTGCTCCACGCTTCCAAGAGTCTAGGGACCATCACCAGGACATGGTGAGCCTAACAGTGCTAAGCTAACATTTCTTTCCCCCATTAACTTTGCCAGCTAAAATCTGTAAGTAAGATTTCGGGGCCTTCTGTGACGCTAACCTATTGTACTCACGTTTTGTTTAAAACGCAGACATTTTTACTTCCCGGTACTGTTGTCAGATATCAAACGTACTGTTTTTGTACTCCAAACCAAGGATTTTCTTAATATATAGACTGCAGGGACTGTAGCACGCTTTGATTTATGTTTTTTCTATCAATCGTCTCTAAGTCCATGTTAGAAATCCTTAGAAACCATATCGTTCCTGTTTTATATGTATATTTAAGGTTGTTAGTATTTGCCTGCGTTCTCTCTGTCTCCACTATTTATCTACATTATGTTATGTGTTTTCGGTGTGTTTGTGTTTGTGTGTGCTCCTGTCTCTTGTTCTAGATCCTTAAAGCACAGCTCATAGACAATAGTGTCATATTTGTATAAATTAAAAAGGTAAATCCACCAGAGCCTTCACCTATTCTTGGCCTGCTTCCTATTAAGGCAACAAACAAGCTAACAACCAAGCCCCTATCCAGCTTCATACGTATATGATGATACTTGTAGTGAGGTGGATTAAGATGTATGGGTTTACACACTGGCGTTAATCAAATATTGGTGATATAAAGTTGGAGACTTTTATTTGATCACAAAAAGGTGAAACCTTCATGACGTTTTCCAAACATAGCAAGTCTTTGTTTGACAAACCCTTTTGAAAGTATCTGTGTTGCATCAAGCAACAAGACAAGAGAGGGAGCCATATCATTATTTCAGATGATGTAGTATATCAGAATGCTGAAATAATTTGCTTCATTTCTACTGGAGACCCAAGTAGGGCAGTTTTTGTTATAATAAAGTAATCCAGCGTTCTTAAACCATGTGCATTTTCAACCAAATCTTTCTGTAATTTGTGTGGATGTAGCAGTAGTTTTTTTCTCAGATGTTAATTTTGTAAAACCCAAAATGTCTCACATTGCATTGAAAAAAGATTTATGCATCAATATGAAAGCTTTATATTCATACAGAGCTACTGTTAAGTGATCTCCACTAAAGGACTCACCACAACATCTAGGGATAACTTACTCCTTCCTTACAGCTGATGGCGTTGCACAGCCAACTTATCTGAAGGCCTTGTTTTCATGTTCACATAGCAACAGCCACTAATACTGTGGTTTGCTCTCCTTAACGAGGTTTTTCAGTTTGACAGCTACCACAAAGTAATCCGTTTGTTTTGTTGTTTAAAAAAACAACATAGTCTAGTCTCTCTTCCTCTCTCTCTCTCTCTCTGTCTCTCTCTCCCTCTCTCTCTCTCTCTCTCTCTCTCTCTCTCTCTCTCTCTCTCTCTCTCTCTCTCTCTCTCTCTCTCTCTCTCAACACACACACACTTTTTTGCTCTTTTCTCTTTCTCTCCACTCTCCCCCTCTCCACCGGCTGCTTGTCATAGGTTCAAGCTCCTGCGTCAGATGTTTCGGCTCCGCAGGTTATTCTGGGGAGCACGGCGCTCAGCTGTGAGTCGTAAGACCGCAGGAGAAGCCTTGCCTTGCTGCCACCCAATAGAGGAAGTGGCCCCGCGGTGGGGCAAACGGGCCCACAAGGCACAGATAGAGAGCCAGCGTGACAGGGCCCATGCTCTTCATAACTTTATCTGCCTCTGCTTTTTATAGACGCCTCCATGTGACTGTTTTCTGGTACTCTTGGGCCGGAGCATGTGAAAGGCAGGCAGCTCTCTTTGGAGGAGCTTTTTCGGACGTCATAGTGACACTTGAGGGAGCAGACCCTGAGCTGGCTCTACTCTATGTTCTGTGGTGTGGGCAGGAAAAGAAAGAGGGAAGGCCTTCCACTGGTTAATGTTTACACTCGGAGGAACTGTGAGAGGAAGTAATTGTGGAGCATAGTTTTGAAGTTGACCAACTCAAGGCTCCTCTGTAAGTGAGGGGAAGGGAAGTGGAGTGGAGGGGGAGGGGGAGGAGGTTTATCGGTCGTGCTTCTCCCCTCTATAAATCAGACATCCATATTTAGTCGGAGGTAGGGAAGGCTTTGCAGTTATGTAAACAAAGCCTGGTCAGCCAAGCGAGGGAGGCAGGGAAGAGAGAGAGAGAGAGAGAGAGAGAGCACGCAGCGCCTAGTGCTAGAGTCCATTGCAGGGCAACAGGATTTTTGGAAAGACACAGATACACAGGGACAGAACTGACTTCAATTAAAGTTACAGGGTCAGAGAGAGGAGCTTGCTGTCATGTTCTTTGCCTTAGTTCTCTTTGTAAAGATGTTTTTATTTATTTATCAGGATTGTAATACAGTGGGCAGTTTAAGTTTGAATATGCCTCCCTCAGAGAAAAGCCCAACTTTTTCTGGGCTGTCTGCTTCTGGTTAGATTTGTGTGAGAGAGGGCGAACCAAAGCAAAACAACCCTGGACCTCAGTGGGCCTAGAACCAAGTGAGTCAAGCCAGACGGACAAGAGCCTTCTACTCGCTGTTTTCAGTTCACGTTCTCCACTCACCATGAGCGAGGTGCGCGCCGAGAACTTCGAGGAGGAGGAGCACTCAGACGGCTTGTCCGAGGAGCAACTGGTGCCCGAAGAAAGTACGTCCTGCAGACTCCCAGTCATCCAGCTCCTGCCAAGGACCAAGGCCGGGTCGCCGGTCGGCGGCTCCCCCAGAGACTCCCCCCGCGGGTCGCCTCGAAACTCGCCGCTGCTCTTCAGGAAGATGCTGATGAACCGCAGCATCACCCTGCAGAGGCGCTTCACGCTGGCCCACACGCCCAGGTAGAGAGCTCTGTCAGAGAACAGCACACGTGGGGGCTGGGCTTTTAGGGTTAAGCCCCCCACTCCTGGTGATTTGCTTCACCTTAAAATGGTTCATTGCAAACTATTTCCAGAAAGAACAATAAAACACATTTACTTTATATTTTGTGGTGCTTTTTTAATTTATGGTGTCATTAAATACCTTTGTTAATTCTCACGCCTGTTTTTTTATGGTCTTCTTTCACCTGAGTTTGACCCTACGTTGTTTGGCTTTATTGGGAGCATAATCTGTTGGAACTAGTTAAGAAGGCGCAGGTCTTGTCCTGACTAGAAAAGTAAATTGAGGTACAGTGGATCTCACTCTCATACTGATCGTTTTTTTTCTCCAAACTAAGTCCTTTTGTCTGTGGGTGCTAGAATAGAAGCCTTTGTTGACCAAGATGAATATCTGTGCTATCTCTTGGCCCGAGGTGTTTGTACACAGATGGAGACTTATTTTTGTAGTGTTGTTTTGCACGTAGCAACCTTTCATTTGCACAAAACAGGGGACCTTAAAGTTGAGCTGCTGTTATGAAATTCTTAAGGCCTTCATATTTCACCGCCTCGCTGAGATTGTGGCTCAGATTTATGTAACTCGCTTGGCGCTGTACAGTTCAAAACAGCTCAGTGTAAACTCACCTTGTTGATGTGCACCCACTTGAACTAATTGAATGCAGGGACTTGCCTTTTCTGTTCTATTGAATGGATAAAAGAAAAGTGTGTATCGACACAGTGACCGCTTTTGTTGGGACAGAAGAGAGTGACTGGAAAGATGCCAGTGAATTAGCTTGATACCATGTGCCAGCCACTTGTCTCGTTAGCTAATTATCTTTTCAAATAAGTCCAAATGTATTATTACTATTTGTGTTTGGGTAATTTACAGAGCGGACGAATACTGCCTGGTTGCTGGGGTGAGCAAGTGAAGTATCTCACTATACTTGTTGACACAGTGGCGTGATATTGGCACTCGCTTTCATCTTTGAGAATGTAGCCTATCACTCTTTTACTGGATCGGCTAGAGGGTCTGCTTGCTAAAAATGATTACATGTGCCTTCAAGTTAGTCATTAGCACTTTTTGCTCAAAGCTATGGAAATTAGATCCATTAAGTCTTTGCTTAGTTGTGTTTCTTCTATCTTTCTGTGCATGTTCTATGGGAAGGGAAATAGCATTACATAACAGACAACTTCTCATGTCAATATCTTACACAACTCTTCAGCCGCTGAGACTTGATTATAAACTGAGGAGTAGGATCTAGGCTGCCGCGATATGTCTGACAAGGCAACATCCTCAGCGATCATAAAATAAATTTCAAAGCAATCTATGTTTTAAAAACACAGTCCATACTGAATGGCGACACGTTTTTTTTTCTGACCCTGCCGCTGTGTATGGAAACTCTTGTGTTGCCACAGAGGACACTCCGACTGACACTGGAGAACAGCTCCGGCAGAGCCGTGAGGCTGTGTGTTTGCACAGAGCATCTGGCTGCTAGGACGGCATGTCAGGCCTCCATCGGATCTACCCATTCATACTATTGGTTTAACGACCACTGTGACGCTCACTAGCCCTGTCCTGTGATATTGATGCAAATCAAATATTTACCGGGGGTTCTATTGTGGGGGCCGAACCAGGGGAGAGGATGAGATGAGTACTTGACCTTAATTGCCTGAGAGGAAAATTAAATGTTTCAGTCTGGCCAAGGGATTTGTTGTGTGCATGTGTGTTTTTTGTTTACTCCTGGCAGCTTGAACGTGTGTGTGTGTGTGTGTGTGTGTGTGTGTGTGTGTGTGTGTGTGTGTGTGTGTGTGTGTGTGTGTGTGTGTGTGTGTGTGTGTGTGTGTGTGTGTGTGTGTGTGTGTGTGTGTGTGTTTTGACCAGAGAGGGTGACAGGGTGTTGGATGATTGAGTAGGTCTTTTGAATTTATAAACCCACTGTGGAGTGTGCCAGTGGTGGCACCAGGATCTGGGAAACACTGAAACACTGAAACACTTCTACAACCAACTATAAGCCAAAACTCAAGCAGAGTATGTACAGGGCTCTCAAAGTGGGGACTCTGGATTGTTGCATGGTAGCAGCAAGTTGCGACAGCTTTAGGAGAAACATTCAGTCGCTTTTGCTGGACTTCCACCAAACTCTACCATGTGACACTATTTGGCAGTAAGGGGTAATGTGAAACATTCACAAATAGCCTTAGCCTTCCCATAAACCCGGAAAGTGTTTACTGGCTCATTCATCACAATAACGTGTCTAAAGTAAATAATTTGGTCAAGGCGTGTAAACAGTGTGCAGTCTGATTAGATTTACAGTACCAATTGACTAAACGCGTTTTCTTCTATTAATTTACGTTGTTTTATACAAATCTGTGATTTGAAATCTCATGTGAAGGTCCAGGAAAGAGAAAAAGAACTGTAGCAGAAGAATGAGAGAGAGAAAGTGAGACACAAGTCGAAACTAAGAGGGACTCTGGCTGTCTCTTAAATGCTGAAGGGCAGTTTTTCTAAAAAGGGGGAATGGACAGTGTCCCCTAAAAGATAACAACGAGACTTGTGCTGGAAAGAGAATGATGGCAGGATGGCTGGAGGAGGAGAGAAACTAAACAAAACAGAGGCCTGTCGGAACAACGGACATGCGGCTATATTTTAGCCTGAGCAGAGAAGCTAGTTTCACTTAGTGTCAGATATGATGGAGTTCTGTGTTTCCACCTGTGGAGCAACTGGTAGGAGAAAGTTTTTCTTGGTGGGGGAAATTGCGTCAGCCCTTTAGTTCCCTTTACTGTAGTGAAATATTTATGCTGTTGTTATTGGTGCTTGTCACTTGCTAGATAAACAATTGTTTCCTAATATAGAATAGCCTTCTGTCATAGATCATGCGTGTAATTTAGTTTCACGGTTAAAAGAAAAACAGGAAATAAAAAAGGAGAATTGAAGAGGATTTAACTTTTACATTTGATTTATTGTGTGGCTTGGAAGCATTCTATTATAATTAGTAGTGTATCTCAATTTGATCGGTTTGAATTAAAAGTGTGACACTGCTATCTCTTCTGGGTTTTCTTCCTTTAAAACAAATTTCTCTTGTACTGTACCTTAAATTTACCCTAAATGTAAACAGAGTGTCTCCCAATGGTCTTGGCACAATAACTTGTTTGAAACTAATCCAAAACATATTGAGCCAAAAACTCCCTGCACTGACGACATATATTCATATATATACACATTAATATATTTAACTGCTAGAATTCTGTATTATTAACACATACAACTGGTCTCCGTAACCAGTCAGCATATGCTACCTGTCGTACATTGGCACTCAGCCGTTGTGTGTAGCAATATCTAGCTGCATGGAATTGTATCTGTGCTGCTTACACTCTGTAGGACCTTTTATATGAGCTGACAGGAATAACTTTCTGCTGTATATATTTAGATATTTGTTTTGGATAGATGCAGTCTCTTTGGCCCCCCACCAGAGTGTACTGTTTTCTCTACACTGGACATGACAAGTACGTTTGTTTTTCTCTGTCCTATGCATGGGCTTTTCTATGCGGAGATGTTGCTGTGGCAACCCGACGCCACATCCCATGATTCTTGCCTTCCAATAGCCCCAAACCAATTAACTGTCTATTTTCAATATCCCTGCGTTGTTCATGTCATAATTTCAGCGGAAGATTAGTACAAACCAATACCAAACCTGTTTGTTTCCTCTTCAATCTTAAGAATGCATGTACTCTAACAGAGTAATCTAATAATAACAATAACTTTAAGCCATATTCACATTGATGCTAATCTCTACTCACCCATGTCAATTGAATTGGACAAACACACACACACACACACACACACACACACACACACACACACACACACACAAACAAACAAACAAACAAACAAACACACACACAAAGGCACAAGGACAGTATTGAGCTACCGACCCGGGTTAGGATCTCTCCTGTAGGGTGCTGGGTTAGAGAGTGGGCTCGCTGCCATCACTTGTGTCTGAGTGTTGATGAATAGAGGAGCCATAGACTGATCCAGGAAGACCACATACGTGCTAACAGAAGACCCCCTGGACTGGACCACTATCAGGGGGAGGGTGGAGTGCACTGCACTGACAAAGGCCTTATGTCTGGATACAGTAAAGCGCGAGGGAAACATTCGGACCCCCTCCCCAACTTCCTCCTTACCTCAGCCCAGTCCACTCCAGTGCACGCTACAACTTGACTTGTGTAGAGTACCATCCAGGACCCATTTTGATGCTTGAGCTTGCTTGCTGCCTGCCTGCCTTCTCCCCTTCTCATCCTATGATAGTCACTCTTTTTCTCTCTGTTGTCTCTGCTCTCTCTGCTACCCCCTCCTCCCTCCGACCCCTCCCCCTCTCTATCTCTCTATCCCTGTCTCTCTCAATCTCTCTCTCCCAGGGGAGAGAGTTTTGTTGTTTGTTGTTTTAGCCCCGTTTGGTCCCACCATTCTGAGGAGAGAAGAGGCCGAGGAGAGTCCAACATGGACTGCTGAGGGGACCGGCTGTCATCGCACACTTCAGGGAACAACTGATGGGATTATAAGACTTGTTTTCTCCTCCTTTTTCCTTCTTTCTTTCTTTCTATAGTTTTTTTTTTGTTTTTCACTCATGGATAACCTTCTATAGCTTTTTCGTTTAACAGTTGGAGGCAATCCACAAGCTGATTATACATTACCAAGTTTTGAAATCTACGTTCCCGACTTTGGACCGAAATTTTTGAGTTTGATTTGGTTAGTTTGCCGCACACTGGGAAGACTTCAAGCCTGCCGTTTCCTATTTAGGAATGCAAAGGGGAGAGTGAAAAAAAAAAGCTTGAACGGGAAAGTTTGTCTTGGCCTCGCTGCAGCGAGCAAGAAGGGAAACAAACAGGGAATTAGCCTCAGACCGACACTGACAGCTGATAGCAGCGTTTTCATGTGATTTGATTTGGTCCCTCAGTTCCTTTGTCTCCATAAACTGATACGCTTGCTCAGAGAGAGGATCGTAAAGAACATCACTCTTTCCCTTTTTAGGTGGCTTTACACACGCTTGGCTGTGTTTTTTTTCCCATCTCTTTTGAATCTTTTTCTTGCTCCCTTAACACACGGACACATCCTCTTGGTAGGGCTTTAAACCTTGGTCCCGTGTGGCAGGTTGTTCTTTCTCCTCAGTTGGATTTTGTACTGCTTATTTGTTTTTTGTTTTAGAAAGGGCACTTTAGACTTTTACTTCTTTGTTTCCTCTTCGTAAAATCAAAACTAAGCAGTCCTTATTCTGTATTGGTCTTGCTTCCATGGTTATCCAAAATAACATTTTTCCATCCCATGTGACTTTGACTTTTGTTTACAACCTGAAAAAAAACAACATGGGATTTCTGGTCAAGCGAGAGAAATTTACCAAGATTTTGCGTTTTGTTTTGTTTTTTCCCTGATACCCAAAAGAAGGTCCTTTGTATTCATCTGATTGCAAACCAGGTGTACCTCTGACTTTTTCCACCCGCTGGTCACCATGATGAACAAAGACTCTCGTTTCCCCAGGAAGTCCCAGAGCAACTTCTCCTCCCGTAGACACTCGTGCATTGGGTATGTAGAAAGACGGTGTGGAGATAATTGTTCGATATTTCCTGTAAAGAAAGATGTTGATCAACTGCCCTTAAATAGATGCATTTGACACACAGGAAGTTCTTACTAGAGCTGGTCAGGCTGTACAGAACGTGATTGTATACGGCAGTTCCAAAATCTGCACTGAACCAAACTGATTGGTGGATAAAAGTCATTGCTAAAGGAGCCCAAAGTGTCTAAAAAAACAACACCAGTCTAGTGGAATAGATGACTTCTAAACGAAGTGTCATCATCACTTTGACTAGTCAGTTTCGATTGTTTGCTTTGTGTTTCAGTTCTGTGTTTTTCAAACAGTGTGCCACTGAACATTTTTATAGCAGGTTTTCAGGTGTGCACGCAAGTCTCCAACATGACTGCTTGTGAAGTGGAATCTAAAGTACGAATATCTTGGAAAGATTGTGATACTAATTTTAGGATGCCCATGTAAAATGTTCACACATTTAAATTTTTTGTCGTTTTTATGTCTCATAACACTATTTTTGGCTGCCAAATTGACCGCACACATTGTTTAGTTAGCTTTTTTTGTTAGTAATTTTTTATTGTTGTTTAATTGTGCCTCCTCTCCACAACTCCACTTGTTCCATGAAGTTGTGCAAACGCCCGTCTCCTTGTTATATTCTCTGAAGGCAGTTGGCTGCTTCAATATGCACTTTGTTGTAGAGTGGTATAACATGTGTTAGCTCCTCTGGCGGCTTCAATGCGGTTGCACTGCATGTTGGGTTGCAATGTTGTTGTTTTTATTTCAGTTTTTTTACTTTAAGCCAGAATAAAACCAAGGCCGGTTATGTGTGCCTGTGTCATTTACAAGTTTATTAGGGCTGCCATTGTCAGTCTCTCTGTTATGCTAGCCAATTCGTGGTATTGTCATGACCCATTGGCAGGGCTGCCATTGTTGTTTTTCTCTCCCGTGCCAGCAGTTCTGTGGTGTTTTTGTGTGTTTTTCAGGACGGCTGGGGTTCCGGGGTTTCCATCGACTATGGGGGTCTGTTGGTTCCCCCTCGGGGGGTCGATGGCTGTGCCCAAAGTCTAGTGACGCCCCTCTGCGGGCGCTATAAGGCCAGTGCCAAGCAGGGTCACCCCAATTAGACACGCCTTGGTTTGCGCCCTGTCTAGTCTGGCCAGAGAGAGAACGTTGCTACCACATGTTTATCATACGTCAATAAATATAGACACAAGCCCTACATGAAAAACCCTGGAGCCATTTACTCACAATGCCAACTGTCTCTTATGTGTCTCTCTCTCACACACACACACAAACACACACACACACAGTGTCTTCGATAGTGTCAGTGTACCCCCTCGAGCACAAAGGCATGCACATGCGGGCTATCATGCAGTTGGATGTTTGGCAATCTAGTTTCCAGAGAAATGCATAGTTTTCTGTCTGTAGATTGAACTTGAGTACCCCTTCTGTTGCATTCACACAAATGCTAACTACCGTATAGAGCATGGCTCTGTAGAGTGTGTTTGTGTGTGTGTGAGTGTGTTGGTGTGTGTTGGTGTGTGTGTGTGTGTGGGGTGTTTTTGTGTGTGTGTGTGTGTGTGTGTGTGTGTGTGTGCGTGCGTGTGCGTGTGCGTGTGTGTGTTGGATTTGTAAGAGCAGCGTCTCCTGAACTCACCGTTACCCTATAGCCTTGAGCTTGCGAGCGTCATAGCGACTCCCTCGGCCAGCAACCAGAATCATATGAGGAGATCAGATCAAAGGTAGAGATTCTGATCCACAGACAGAACAGACCAGAGGCTCACTGATATAAATGATCAATATTAGGCCCACGTTTGTTCATGTCTCTGGCCGACTAATAACCGTCTGCTGAGTGCAGAGTCTTCTTCGTCTTCAGGGGTTCTTCTAGGAAGACGTAGATCCAAGTCTATTGTTTTTGTTTTTTTGCTGTGAGGCGTCCTTGGCTATGTAGCTGTTATGTAGGAACTGCAATGGGTATATTCCTCAACCTTTATTCTTGTTGATCATTTCAATGTTAGGTCCAGCAAAAGCCATTGATTATCATAAACTTTAGTGGAAGGGAAATAACTGCAACTGTCTGAAGAAGGAAAATATATATAATATTTTTGTTGCCCAATCAATCATATATTTTAGAAATCACTGTTTTGTGACAGACAAACACTGAAAGAATATATCATTTTGCAGGATCATTCAGCTATCCCGTTTTATTAAATATGGTATTGTGGGAATTAATCTGCATTTAAAGGCTCTAATAGCTATTTTAAAACTTTTAACAATATATTCTACATGGATGCCGATTAAACATATATACTCTAAACACAAATGCCTTCTAGAGAGATAAAATCATGTAAAACTCGTATTTTATAGTATTTGGGTTTACAGTTCATAACATTAATTAATGGGTACACATTTTAGTTTAGTCAGTGTGGCTGAACTTAGAAATCATTCAGAATGTGAAAAAATTATTTTAGCCTTTGTTGTACTGTATTGGATCTAGTGGCCAACCATGGTTTATCAATTATGCTATCTGTCACTCAGCGAGAAGTTATAACAGCCGGGGGTTGAAACAGACACACAGACACATGCTGGACTTTGCATAGAAAGACAGACAGAGAGCGAGAGAGAGAGAGAGACACACACACACACACACACACACACACACACACACACACACACACACACACACACACACACACATCGTTATCAGGACACATGCTCACACAGTGTTGAGAGATAAAGCAGTCGTTGTTTTCCACGTAGGTTTGCATCACAATAGAACATCCCAGAACTCCGGTCTATGGTACCAATAGTACCATGTCACCATTCACTATTCAACTCGGTGTGGTCTGTATCAGGACACAGCAAAGACTTTAAGACACACTTCTTGTAACATTTGTTCATTAAGAATATAAAGAGCCATTGGTTAATTTGTTTTATTTGGAGTTGAGAACGGAGGGGTGTGCATTATCTTTAACTAATAGAACTACGTTTACAAACAGTTTATAGACTAAGCGACTTTTTTTATGGTGCAGTGAAAGAGAGAAAAAGAGAGGGAGGACTGGGCGATTGACTTGACACAAGAGGGAGAGTTAAAGAACGAAGTGACTTCAGTAGAAGACAGATAATTTTATGATACCACACGAAAGTAGAAAAGGAAGAGAGGAAAAGCGAGCATTCATACATATTCACATCGAAACATAAACTGCAAACTGAGTCAAATTAGTTAAACAGAACAGGTTGTGGTGTGGGTGGGAGGGGGGAGGGTGTGCACTAACAGAGGAGTAGAAAAACCGAGACGTAGAAAGTGTCAAATGAGGTAAGACAATCACAGGGCAACATTGTCAGTGTCACTCGGCGGACCCCTAAAATAGCTCTCTCCCGAGCCTAGAATAGTCGATAAGCGCTGGGCTCTGGCCACTGGCTGTCTCCGCTTCAGTGTGCGTCACCGCAGTGCTCCATATTTTCTGCATGACTGATTTCCCCAATCACGCCCAGAGCACCGTTGATTGATCCGTGCCGAGCGAGCAGCAGAGGCGCACTAGCAGGAGGCAGCGAGCCCTCTGACTTACCCCTAAACCTGAGCATCGGCCACATGCTGGAAAGACATTATTCCTCCTTTTTTTGCATTTTAGAAAATTATTATCATACCAAATAAGGGTGTAAAACCAACAGCATTCCGTGCAGTTGAGAAAGCGTCGCCTAATGACCGTTCTATGTTTTTACTAAGTGCGCTAATCTTTCAGCTAACCGATATCAACTGGAAGAAAACATACTCCATTTGCTGGTTTAGTTTTTCACCCACACTATCTTGACAAAAGGATGACGAAGAATTTGTACTTTCCTGACAAGGTGCTGATCCTGTCAAATGGTTGGTTGAGTTACTCCACTAGAGGGGGCAAGTGACTAAGTTTTACCATTACAGCCCTAGTGAGTACTGGAGATATTTCAACAGTTAGCCTACGCAGTAATGTGCCCGGGATGTAAAATGTACAATTTCATATATATTTGGACACATGGTTACACTCACACACACACACACACACACACACACACACACACACACACACACACACACACACACACACACACACACACACACACACACACACTGTGAATGCATGCATAAGATAGGCCAAACAGTACACATCCATCCATACAAAAAAGAATTAGTGTAGAATAATTTTTGTAACGACATTGACACGCATGCACACACACACACACACACACACAAACGTTGTTGTGCAAAAACTGAGAAGTAATGCTCTTTAAGGCCGGCTGTAAGCGGAGTGTGTGTGAGCCCTGTGGGCACTGTGACTGTGCATGCCTTGGTCCCAGTTATCCCCAGATTGATTTTCCCACTGCAGGGCAAGATCGCACCTGGTGTACGTGTGCATGCGTGTGTGTGTGTGTGTGTGTGTGTGTGTGTGTGTGTGTGTGTGTGTGATTGTATGTGTGCATACCCCTACAGAACGCTTAAAGTATGTGCCTGCAAGTGTGTTTCTATCTGCAAATTCTTACCTTTTATCTTTACGTGCATACGTGTAAGTTTGTGTGTGTGTGTAATTGCTTGTGTCAGGGCCTGTGTGTGTGTGTGTGTGTGTGTGTGTGTGTGTGTGTGTGTGTGTGTGTGTGTGTGTGTGTGTGTGTGTGTGTGTGTGTGTGTGTGTGTGTGTGCGTGCGTGCGTGCGTCTACCACCTCTGTCATCTCTCCGCCGCTCCACAGCCCCATGGTCACTATCCGATGGCAGTTGGCTGCCTAATGATTCATTCGATGACACACTGATATCCTTACTATACTGAATAACATGCTGTGAGACAGCGCATGACCTCATCACTGAGGGACACATACAACTAGTTAAATATAGGCTGTTGGCACCCCAGATGCATGTTTTCCTCGTTGGTATGGCGATAATTGGTTTGGCTTCTTTTGTTAAGTACAAATGTTTGGTTTTAAAGTTCTAGTGGAGGGAATTGTAGCCGTTCTTTTGTTTGTTCTTTTAAACCTATATGCCCTGTGGTTATTTCACTCCTATTATATTTCCAACTGAAGCCGGTGGCTGTCACCAAAGTTATTCTCCTTCTGGGTCCAGTGCGCCTGCATGTTTATGGTTGCCAGTTTTCTGCTAGCCTGTTCATTAACATAACCCCCTCGGTTGGACAGGCAATACTCACTCATTCTGTGGAAAGCTACAGTGATCTTACAGTTTTTTTCAATTGCTAACAAGCGTTGGTCGAAACTGAAGTCACATTGTCAAAACTCTTCACACAGTCAGCAAAACAGAAGTCTATGTGGAGCAAACTGTGAATCACTTTCATTGCTTTCATACAAAATGCATTCGGTGACCACGGTTACCCAAATTCATTAACTCCTTTCTCATTCAGAGTTCACCAACTACAAAACACTATACTTTTGCAGCACATTTTTCTAAATGCTAACACACTTTGTTCAAAACAGTTAAAAACCCAATCAAAACAGAATTATGAAGAAATTTTTTTTCAATTTCTGCTGCAGCCACATTGAAATCTATAGAAAATAATATCAAAATATTGGCAATAAAATGAAATAATAATAATACCAAACACAGCTGAGTGCAGTTTACAGCTGACAACCTACCTAGGTGACCTTTGTTTGGCCTCATTGCTCATAGCAAGCAGATAAAGGGGATGGCTTCTGAATGGCTTTTTTGGAAATACGGGTCAAAGAAGACAGGTTGTTGGAGAGAGAAGAGTGTCAGGGAGAGGGAGAAGAGGAAGGAGAGGAAGACCAAGAGCTGTGGTCTCTGATGAGATACCTGTAAGGGCCTGAAGCCTGCCAGGGTTGGTTCAGACATTCTAAACGATTCTTACCAAGGTGCATTGCCAGAGAAGACATAAGATGTGATGTTGATGAAAACATGTGGCCAAATGCAGAAGAGAGTGAGTGAATATGTCATATACATGGAGTACTGTAAATCACTATGCAAAGATATAGACAACATAAATGTAACTGAAGCAAATTGCTGCATTGTTGATTCATTCTTCTTACAATATACAATGCAATATACAATAATTTAGTACACTCAATAAAGTGCAAAGATCTTATTCTAAAATAAAATACTTATTTATCTGAAAAAAAATAATTCAAACTTTAAAGATAAAATGTATTTTATGTAATGCTCTTTGTTGTTAGTATTTTGCAGTTCAGTGTGCTACGAGTGACAGTGTTTGCTTCCTGAGTGAGACTTGTTGCCAGTGTTTTGGATGAATGAGCTCATTTTGAGACATGTATGATGTGTTTGGTTTGTGAGAAAGAGTTTTGGAGGTGCGATGAACTGTTTAGCTGAGATCCATATTTGTAATGCAGACTGTGTGAAGAGTTTTGAAAAAGTAGTTTCAGTATTGACCAATGCTTGTTAGCAATTGAAAAAAACTAACATTTGTATTGGAACATACGGTGAAAGTCAAACCATACATTTTGCTATTTTTGGAACCTAGCGGCGTTTCGTTTTTTTTGCCTGGTAGGCCTCGTAGTTTGAAGAGTCCCACCGACCAGACACCAGAACTCGTTAGGCCTTTCTCACCTAAGCCCTAAACTTCATCTGAGATGAAATAGAACAAAATGATTTTGACAGTTTTAAAGCAACCAGGTCTCTCTAAGTGAAGGTGCTAAAACCACAGTCACGGTTTCCTTCCTGTCTTTGTGTTAAGCACAATGCTTATAGTCCACTGACTCAGTGAAAGCTTTTTCTTTTGTTTTTTACATCCTTCAAAATACGTTTTATGGTAGAGACACTTTTTTTTTGCTCTAATTAGTCTTGGTTGTAGTCCTCTGGTGTTGTTTTAGTTTTAAAAATAATTGTAATTTTTTATGACCATTGCTTAGTGGAAATAATGAACCTCAGTGAAAGTCTGATCACTCCAAGCAGAAAAAAAAAGCTTAACATATCATGATGGACAGCCGACATCTTTTTCTTGCGTGTCTCACAATACATATCTACTGTGCGTCGCTTGTCAAAGTTTACGATATTCTCAGTCGCTCCGCTCTTAGCCTTATCCACAGAGACTAGCACTTTGATCCACTCTGAGTTCCTTTGGGAACACTGGGATATTTTTAGGATTGGCCCCTGTGTGATGTGCCATTCCCTGTGCTGGCCCCTGGCAGGGTTGCGTTTTCCAAATGGATTGTCTCTGGGATGAGCGGGAAAGATGCCGGCCAGATCTAAACACCAGCGTCTGGACTCCGTCAAACAACCAGCGCCTTGCAGGGCTCTGACGCAGGAACCCCCAGTCCACCGAACCCCCTCAGCGGCACCGCAGAGTAGATAGCATGGCTGTGTGTGTGTGTGTGTGTGCGTGCGTGCGTGTGGGTGTGTGAGTGTGTATGTGTGTGTGTGTGGGTGGGCGACATGTGCAGAAATATGTATTTGACCTTCAGCTGCATTTTGTTAAACTTAAGTTACTTTTGTTTTACGTATTTGCAATGTTTTTAAATCTCTACTAAAAACTAATGTAGTTGGGGGTATGTTTTTCCTTTCGACTTACAGAGACATGGAGATAAACATCTTGAATAAAACGTCATGTCATCTGCCCAAGAGCCTGTAGAGTTTAGAGTCTAGACAACACCCAGTCACTGGAACAGTACTGCCAGCATCATAACCCAATCTATATGACAACACCCAGTCACTGGAACAGTACTGCCAGCATCATAACCCAATCTATATGACAACACCCAGTCACTGGAACAGTACTGCCAGCATCATAACCCAATGTATATGACAACACCCAGTCACTGGAACAGTACTGCCAGCATCATAACCCAATGTATATGACAACACCCAGTCACTGTAACAGTACTGCCAGCATCATAACCCAATCTATGTGATTGCAACTTACCAAAAGGTCAATAACATCATGCATTTTATACTCAGTGATGGAGATCAGATGCTCCTTGTCGTCTGGCCAGGCTCACAGTACCAATGCCGAAGCAGCCAGATTTTTTCTCTCTAGCAGGCCTTTGTGTCAGTAATCACAAAACCCCTAAAGCTACAGAGGACAGGACAGAGAGAGGAAGAACACCTTTGGAGCCTAGTTATAATATACAGTACTTTGCAAAAGTTTTAGGCAGGTGTGAATTTTTTTTTTTTAACTTTGACTGCTTTTCAAAAAAGTCGTTTGCAGCCGAGTGTGAAGCGGCTGGGATGAGGATCAGCACCTCCAAATCTGAGGCCATGGTTCTCAGCAGGAAACCGATGGATTGTCTACTCCAAGTAGGGAATGAGTCTTTACCCCAAGTGAAGGAGTTCAAGTATCTCGGGGTCTTGTTCTCGAGTGAGGGGAAAATGGAACGAGAGATGGGCCGGAGAATTGGAGCAGCGGGTGCGGTGTTGCAGTCGCTTTATCGCACCGTTGTGACAAAGAGAGAGCTGAGCCAGAAGGCAAAGCTCTCAATCTACCGGTCTATCTTCATTCCTACTCTCACCTATGGTCATGAAGGGTGGGTCATGACCGAAAGAACGAGATCAACGGATACAAGCGGCGGAAATGAGTTTCCTCCGGAGGGTGGCTGCCATCTCCCTTAGGGATAGGGTGAGAAGTTCAGCCATTCGTGAGGGACTCGGAGTAGAGCCGCTGCTTCTTTGCGTAGAAAGGAGCCAGTTGAGGTGGTTCGGGCATCTAGTAAGGATGCCTCCTAGCCGCCTCCCTAGGGAGGTGTTCCAGGCACGTCCAGCTGGGCGGAGGCCGCGGGGCAGACCTAGGACCAGGTGGAGGGATTATATCTCCACACTGGCCTGGGAACGCCTTGGAATCCCCCAGTCAGAGCTGGTTAATGTGGCCCGGGAAAGGGAAGTTTGGGATGCCCTGCTGGAACTGCTACCTCCGCGACCCGACCCCGGACAAAGCGGATGAAGATGATGATGATGCTTTTCAAAAAATATAAATGTTAATTGTTTATCTATTTTTATCAATTAATGAAATACAAAGTGAGCGAAAAGAAAATCTATATCAAATCAATATTTGGTATTACCACCTTTTGCCTTCAAAACAGCATGCCCTGCCTAAAACCAATGCACAGTACTGATATGTACCGTGCATTTCAATACAACATATCACTCTTTTGAGTTGGGCCTTGCGTTCTCGTTAGGAGCCGCCTGGGAGCCGTTAGAGAGGATGACCTCCACCGTGTCATTAGAATGTGTAGAATGGTTCCGTGGGCTGGGGTCCATTGTAAGTAAAGCTGGGAAACCTAAAATGGTTGGCCCGTAGTGACCTATCCAGATGTCAATGTCAACAACCTTAGCAACTTTTAGTTCCTGTTTTTGTGTGTGTGTGTGTGTGTGTGTGTGTGTGTTTGTGTATGTTTGGTTGGTGGGGGTTTTTGTAGGGAAAGTTGATTTAAATAGACATCCGTTGTAATCGGTTTGATTCAGCGATCTAAACTTACAATTACAACTCATATTTCTCAATTTCTTTCAGAGATTTTTTTTCTCGTTATTATTTTCAACATTTCCTGAGATATTACAGTTTTTTTCAATTGCTAACAAGCGTTGGTGAAAACTGAAGTCACACTGTCAAAACTCTTCACACAGTCAGCAAAACAGAAGTCTATGTGGAGCAAACTGTGAATCACTTTCATTGCTTTCACACAAAATGCATTCAGTGACCACAGTCACCAAAATTCATGAACTCCTTTCTCATTCAGAGTTCACCAACTACAAAACACTATACTTTTGCAGCACATTTTTCAAATGCTAACACACTTTGTTCAAAACAGTTAAAAACACAATCAAAACAAAATGATGAAAAAAAAAATTTCCATTTCTGCTGCAGCCACATTGAAATCTATAGAAAATAATATCAAAATATTGACAATAAAATGAAATAATAATAATTCCAAACACAGCTGAGTGCAGTTTACAGCTGACAACCTACCCAGGTGACCTTTCTTTGGCCTCAATGCTCAAAGCAAGCAGATAAAAGGGGATGGCTTCTGAATGGCTTTTTTGGAAATATGGAACAAAGAGGACAGGTTGGTGGAGAGAGAAGAGTGGCAGGGTGAGGGAGAAGAGGAAGAAGAGGAAGAAGTGGAAGACCAAGAACTGTGGTCTCTGATGAGATAAGGGCCACAATTATTGACAGGGTTGGATCAGACATTTTAAAAGATTCTTCCCAAGGTGCATTGCCAGAGAAAACACATGATGTGATGTTGATGAAAACATGTGGCCAAATGCAGAAGAGAGGGAGTGAATATGTAATACATGAAGTACTGTAAATCACTATGCAAAGATATAGACAACATAAACATAACTGAAGCAAATTGCTGCATTGCTGATTCATTCTTGATTCAATTGACAATAATTTAGTACACTCAATAAAGTGCAAAGATCTTATTCTATAATAAAATACTGATTTATCTGAAAAAAAATCATTCAGACTTTAAAGATAAAATGTAATGCTCTTTGTTGTTAGTATTTTGTAGTTCAGTGTGCTAAGAGTGACAGTCTTTGCTTCCTGAGTGAGACTTGTTGCCAGTGTTGTGGATGAATGAGCTCATTTCGAGACATGTATGATGTGTTTTGTTGGCGAGAAAGAGTTTTGGAGGTGAGATGAACTGTTTAGCTGAGATGCATGTTTAAAACGTGCCAAAAGGTTTTTATTTAGATGATAGTAGGTATATTAGTACCATAAAACAAGGATAAAATGGGGTAAAACTAAAAGGAAAGGCTCATTGCTTAAATTTTTCTAATTACAGTTTTTTTCAATTGCTAACAAGCATTGGTCAATACTGAAACTACTTTTTCAAAACTCTTCACACAGTCTGCATTACAAACATGCATCTCAGCTAAACAGTTGCGTGTGTCGTTGCCTATTGCTATTGCAAACAAGTTATTTGATGAACTCCAACTCCTAAACGGTCGACTAGGTCCATGTTAACAAATAATAATAATAATAATAATAATACATTGAATTTATAAGGCGCCTTTCAAGGCACTCAAGGTCGCCGAATCGCTGGCGGAAGGCTGTGTGTAGCTTAGCATTCTGTGTGTAGCCTGTGTAGCAAACGAAAACGCAATAGGCAACGACACACGCATTGTATAAAGCCAACACAATAGGCAACGCCACACGCATTGTGCAAAGCCAGCGCAATAGCCAACTCCAACCGCAAAGCAATAAGCAACGCCACACGCACTGTACAAAGCTACCGCAATAGGCAACTCCAAACGCCACGCAATAAGCAACGCCTCACGCATTGTACAAAGCCAGCGCAATGGGCAACTCCTAAACGCAAAGCAATAAGCAACGCCACACGCATTGTACAAAGCCAGCGCAATAGGCAACTCCAAACGCAAAGCGACGACAAACGCAATGCCCAAAGCCAAAGCAATAGGCAACTCCTAACGCAAAGCCAGTTGCATAATTTTGGCATTAATGGAACCCCATCAATTTTGGCATTAATGGAACCCCATAATACAAAACTACTCTGGGCTGTGCGTGCATCTGTGTGTGTGTGTGTGTGTGTGTGTGTGTGTGTGTGTGTGTGTGTGTGTGTGTGTGTGTGTGTGTGTGTGTGTGTGTGTGTGTGTGTGTGTGCTGTTTCTGCATGTTTAGACATGTGTAGGTGGATATGTTTATGTCTTGTCAGTAAGTAAGCATATCTTTGAGTATACATTTACACTTGTTTGTGTGTGTGTGTGTGTGTGTGTGTGTATGTGTGTGTGTGTGTGTGTGTGTGAGAAAGAGAGAGAGAGAGAGAGAGAGAGAGAGTGTATCGGTCTGTATATGTGTTTATGTGTGTGTACATGTGATTGTTCATGTGTATGTGTGTATGTGTGTGGTGTGGTGTGTGTGTGTGTGTGCGCGTTTGTGTCTATTTGTATAATGTGTGTGTGTGTGTGTGTGTGTGTGTGTCTATTTGTATAGTGTGTGTGTGTGTTTGTGTGTGACGGAGTGGTAAAGGGTTAACGTGTCGGAGGCATGGTTGGAACCACGCTGTCTCTTTGCACTGCCTCTTTTCTTACCTCTGACCTCACACTGAAACTTGCTCCCCCGTCTGGCTCTCTTTGCCGACGCATATAGACTCACAAACTCACACACCCGATCTCAAGGCTCTCTCTCTCTCTTTCTCTCTTTCACTCACACACACACACACACACACACACACACACACACAGCCACCAGGGTCAAGTGGTCGGCTGGTGTTTGGGACCCACTGCGCACTCTCTGAAACCAGAGAGGGGGGGGGGGGGGGCGACAGGAGCGGTGCCTTGGCCGTGGGACTGAGAGGAGAGAGACAAACAGCCTGAGCAAAAAGGGACCACAGAAGAGAGAAATCAAAGACAGGATAAAACAGAGAGGGCAGGGGAGAGAGAGGAGGAGAAAGCACAGAGGTTGTGTAATGTGGTGGTCGGTGGGACCAGGGAGAGAAGGAGCCTGAAATATGAATGGCTGTGTGGGGACTGGGCAGAGGGGCTAGACGCCTGCCAGACTAAAGGGCAACTGGACAGACGAGACCCACCAGGCTGCTCCAGCCCGAGCTTGTAAGGAGTCTTCTCATGATTACACGCGGCAGCGAAATACTAAATCAATTCCGAAATTGGAGGGCTTTCGCCGTTTAGCCTGTGGGGTTATGAAGACAGAAGATAGCATGGACGTTGTTTGTGTAAACGTGAACCTGTGGACATAGCACCGCGTTTGGAGTGGGGATGAGAACACCCAGCTGTCTCTGCAGAGTGGGGCAGCCCGACGGACTGAGAGACAGGGATGACCGAAACCTGAGGACGGCAATCCGGAGAAGAGAAAAAGAGAGGCGGTGGTGAGAAAGAGCAAGCTGAAAGAAAAAAGAAAGAGAGAAAGAGAGAGTCAGAGAGAGAGACTAAAATGAGTGTCCCAAACAACTGTGGATTTTACTTCTCGGCTGAGAGAGCTTTGACTGTGCGTAACGGGAGCATGTGTGGATCGCCGCGTGCCGTCAACAGACCCATCGACATCATCCAAAAACGCAGGCGGTAAATGAACACACTATTTAACACACACTACTAAATATGAAGTTTTGGGTGCGTTGATATATTGCAGTGTTAATACTACTGATCGAGTAGTGGTTTTAATGTGAGCTTATTCATTGGTGGTGTAATGCAAAAGAAAATCTGATTTATTTTTATTTATATATATATATATATATATATATATATATATATATAAACATGAGGTGGCATTCAAACAAATTCAGTCACTCATTTCCTTGGTATTCTCTTTTTTTCCTGTCCGGTACACCACCTCGACATTATTGCATACGAGCAGCGTTCAGTCTATAAAAAAGAAGTATGAAATTTGTAGTCACATTGCAAGTTACCTTTTCTGTCTTTTCTTATCATTCACTGTTCCGAGGCGTAGGCTTCGAGTCTCTAATGGCCAAATTGTCAGCTGGGCCGTTAGAGACTTTGCTGGTTGCATATGCGTGGTATTGTGTCACTCTTGAGCTTCAGTTTACTTAGTCTTATCCACTGTCTTTGTAACAACCAGAACGTATTTTTTATGTCTCTTGTCATTTAGTCATAGGGTTGAAATCTTCTGAGATATGTTGTCATCTACGGCACAGTTACAGTTAGGTTGGGGTAGCTTTTGGACAAAAGGCAGTTTCTAAGTTGTCTTTGCTTTGCATGTACCCTTTCCATCAATTAGATAAAAAAAATATGATTAAATGTCAGACTTGGAACAATCCCATTGTAACTGTTCATGCACCTGTAGGTATAAAACACTGTTCTGCACTGCAGAGTACACAGGTAAAGAAAGTAGTGTCCAGACGTTTATGGTTATTGTAAAGGATTTGCCCGTGGCACAGAAAACGTCAAGCAACCTCCTTTCCTTTCTCAATGCATTTCTAACAAAAGGAGCATTGTGTATTACAGTGTGTGTGCGGCCCTATGGACAGAGCAGGCCTACAGGACACGGAGAGATAGAAGAGGCAGGGCTGTAGATCAGTGCAGACTGTAATCTCCAGCCAGCCTGTTCTGTAAACAGCAGCTTAGAAACACTGTTTTCCAGTGGCACTTTTCGACACCGCTATCAGCTAGAGCGTCTGTGTGGCCTAGGAGGGGACCCACACACACACACACACACACACACACACACACACACACACACACAACATGTACAGATATGTATGCACACAAACTCTGTACAAATACAAGGTCAATATTAAAAAAATATATTTTTACAGTGTGCTCAGATACACACATACACACACACACACACACACACACACACACACACACACAGACAGACAAGCAAACACATGTGATCACATGGACAGGAAATATCGGTTCATCTATTCAACCACCATGCTGCTGTAAGACTCACATGAATCTTCTCACAGGAAGTGAAAGTTAAGGTTCCTAAATGCCACACACACACACACACACACACACACACACACACACACACACACACACACTAACACACATACACATCCTTAAAGACACACACACACGTGCACACACAAACTCTCTCTCACACAGACACACACACACACACACACTAAAACTCACTCTCTATCACACAAACAAACACACACACACACACACACACACACACACAGAGCATAATCCTCAATGCCAGCAGCAGGCTGTGAGGGAATAAGGAGGGGGATATCAAGCCATGTTACATTATGCTGCTCTGTCCTCTTTCTAAGGAATGATCTATGTTCATCAGATATCGGGGGAACATTTTGGGAGAGTGGCTGATCTGAAGGGGAAGCATGTTACTGCCCTCACACTTCTTTTTCTTTTCACAGCCATTTCTGTTTAACTCATACTATAGTAAATACAGAACAGGATATTATACATTTGTTTTTGGAATCTTTGTAGGTCATTTTGATTCATATGCTAGTTGTGGTACAGGTCAATGTCAAAACCCAAATATTACTGTAAGACTAATAGATTAGTTCACGCTTTCTCAGAATATGCCTGCAAAGTAACTATAGTGCACACAGTACTTCCAGGTAATCCAGAGTGTCTCACAGCCGTCAGCGGAACTAGTTCCCCATGAAAGATCAATAATGATCGACCCAAAAAAAGCCACTTCATTCCCAGCGCTGTAACCACCCTGCCGGGGCAGATTAGATCAAACAACAGACAGTTTTAAAATGGCAGCTAGTGTTTTCACCATGGGTCTTGGACTGGAGGTTTTACCACTTTACTATTAGGGCTCAGCAGCACGGTGGTTCGGTAGTTAGCACTGTTGCCTCGCAGCAAGAAGGTCCTGGGTTCAATCCCCACCTGACCCAAGGGCCTTTCTGTGTGGAGTTTGCGTGGGTTTCCTCCCACAGTCCAAAAACATGCAGGTTAATTGGTGACTCTAAATTGCCCGTAGGTGTGAATGTGAGTGTGAGTTGTTGTCTGTCCCTATGTGTCAGCCCCCCCCCCAAAGGATAAGCGGTATAGCTGAAGGATGGATGGACTATTAGGGCTGCACTATGTATTTAGGGTTTAGATTACTTCAAACCTTTTTACAAATCAAAGTAGATGCTCATGTCATAGATATATGTGATGGCCGTTTTATTTCTCTCCCCCACTCCTCTCTCTCCCATGGGTCTCTGTGTCCTCATAAAGGAAGTTAGCCCTGGTTACAAAAGCCACTGGTGGGGCTAAAGCGGAGTGGGGGGTGTTTCACGTAGGTCCTTGGAACAGGGGTAAGAAGGATCCTCCATTGACATAGAATGAGGTCGTGCTATGGAGGGGAGACTCGTTTTGAGCGACCGGGCTTGGACCCACGCCGCCGTTGTCCGGGTCGTCCTTAACGTGATCTATAGGATCCCACCAAAGAGGGTTTTGCTTGGAAATACAAAGCCTCCTTCCCCCGCCTCCTCCTCTGAAGTTATTTGAAAGCGTTGATGTCATGTTTTACTACGCAGCTCAAAGTTCAGAATTTGTCTGGAGTGGAGGTGTTGGCTATGCCGAGAGAGAGAGGAGCAGTGATAGCTTGTTTAGCTGACATGGGATACCGAGACTCTTCCTAGAACTTGAGTGTGGTGGTAAATGGGCCACCTGTTTTCCTGAACCCTCTGATTGCCTGGGGAAATAGCCTGTCATTTTGCCTCGTTTTTTCTATCACATGCTTATCTTATTCGAGGCAGCAAATGTATGATGTTCTTTTCATGTCCAGGTGGTAAAACTGTGTTTACTTTTAAAGGAATGAAGTTACGTACTGTTTGTTTAAAAATATATATATCTGGGAATAGCATCAGAGAACAAGAGTTTACTTTTATGGGGGAACCCGCTCCTTTCGTGTCATAGACAGAAAGATCGAATTACACTAATGTGTTTGTAGGGCAGGAGCAAATTAAGTCTATGTAGTCATACAGAGAATAAAAAGCTGTTTGATTAGATTGAGTCTCCTAGCCTGTTTTATACCTGCTGTCTGTCTATGTGCCCTTGATTCAATATCCCCTCGGTCCCTCTGGAAAATAAATGAAGTGGCAGCGACATTAACGGCAGCACAACAGAGTGAAGGAAATGCTCTAGAGCCTATAAGATTATTTGTAAATGAGACCTTGACAGCACACAAGTCACAGCGTCTTTTTTTGGCGGGGGGGGGGGGGGGGGGGGGGGGGGGTTCGTTTTTGGACTTTGGTTTTATTTATGAGTAGAGTAATTTAATGTGGTCAGTGGGTTTCAGTCCAGTTGCGGTGTTTTGGCATGTTTTTTATGAGTGAGGTAATCGAAGTTGATCTTCACAATCCTCCTTGCTGGAATGTAAGTTAGCTTACCAGAAAAAAAAGAGGCCCAAATGTAAATGAGTAAATGTTGGCAAGGTCTCTTAAAATCTCTCTTAGCCTGTCAGCTTCTTCATAATATTATTACCACAATTACATTTCCCAGGCATGAAATATTTTTGTTGAAATAAAACTAACTTCAGTCAGTTAGTATGTAAACAAATTAAGTGGAAAACAAATGTGCCCTTCACAAAAGAATCCAACGCAATAGACTTGAAATGAAACACCACATTTTCCAATTAAAAAGCCATTGTGTCTGCATCCCAGAACATAACTCACGGTCTCCTGGCACATGAAGAGGCTGTAACAGCCAGCATATCAGCACATGGTCTGATAAATGCATCTGTGTGTGTGTGGGGGGGGGGGACTTTTACAAAGTGTTTTCTGAATCGCGAGTGTTCTCGGAGAGTTGCCTGCCTTCATTCGTCACAGACAAAAAGGAGACGGACAATGGAGAGGAGAGGCCGCGATCCCAGAAATAGAGGGGGCAGAAAGGACACGTCTTTTGTTTCTGTTTGGTTTAGTTAGGGGATTCACAAAGGGCTGTGTTTTTGTATCCGCCACAATACAACACAACTGGACTGAAATGTACTTTGAACTGCCACATCATTGGTTGGTATTGTAGATTATGTGGCGGGCATGTGGCCCCACCTGGACATGGCCGATGGTTTGCCGTCATTCTAGCTCTAGCCCTCCTGATTTGGGTTTGCACATCCTCGGCGCCTCTTCAGGCGTAATTTCTTACAGGAGCACGCAGACGGACCTCTCATGACTGAGGCGCTCTGACTGGCTCTGGGGAGCCCAGATGCCTTTCTAATAGCCCCTCACTTAACTGTCCGCAGTCTGTTTCCAGAGACCAAGAGGAGGTGGATGAATCTGTGTAAACTGTGATGCAGAGAAAGAGAGAGAGAGAGAATGAGTGTGGTGTGAGTGTGTGCAGGAGGGCCCTCAATAAATCATGTGTGTGGTGGTATGGCGTATTTTTTACGCGGTTGAACATCACATAAACCCTCCTTGAGTAATGATCACGGTACAGTAGACCAATCTATGTCGAGCTTTCTTTTCCAACTGTGTTCCCTCTCTCTTTATTCCCCCCGACCCACCTTTATTCATCCTCCTTTCATCCTTCTTTCATCCCTCTCCTCCTCTGGATCACACAGTGTCCCGCTACCTCTCCTCTTGTCTTCTCATCTTTCTCTGCTGTTTTCTCTCGACTGTTACCTGATCCTTGAGAAAAACAAAGAAAGTGATGCAGGCTGTGTGTGTGTGTCAGTGTGTTTGTGAGCGTGTGTGTGTGGGGGGGGGGGGAGTTATACCCTTTAAGGGGCCCCCGGGGCCCACTCTCAGTATCTTGTTGTTTTCACAGCCTGAGTCATGCTCCATGTAACACAGAGAGATTTGCTAGCAGCGCTATGGTGCAGTACTGCACAATACCGCACAAATTACCACAGTACAGTGCTATACAGCCAAGAACAGCACACAACAGTACAGTACAGCACAGAAAAGTTCACCAAAGTACTGTACTGTACAGCACAGTACAGAACCGCTCACCACAGTACAGTACTATACAGCAAAGAACAGCGTACCACAGTGCAGTACAGTACAGCACAGTACAAACAGCTTACATTAGTACAATAGTACAATAGACTGTACAAAGTAGTCCAGTCCAGCTCCTCCATGGAAACGCCTCGCCTCATTAGCTCTGTTTGTAGTTAGCCGAGGGTCTCGCTCGGAGAGCTACGACCGAGGTTTAAAAATGTATAACAGGGCCGGCCTGCAGAAACGCTCTGGAGTAACTGGGTATCAACACACGATACAATGGTTGTGTGTGATCTTCGAACTGAGGGGTTGGGCGGGGAGAATGCTTACGCACTTGACTTGCTTACGCCTGTTGATTTGTGTGCGCTCCGTGCACTGTTTATGCGTGCACTGACACATTTATGAGTAAGACCGTAGGCCTACAAGGAGGCCTGAGCCAGGTCACTCCTGTCCCCGGGTGAAGGGTTTTCTAGCCGACACAATGGCCTCTCAGAGGAGTGCATGCAGTGTGTCAGTGTGGTGTACTGAGCAGGGCACTGTGTGTGTGTGTGTGTGTGTGTGTGTGTGTGTGTGTGTGTGTGTGTGTGTGTGTGTGTGTGTGTGTGTGTGTGTCAACACACATACACACAAACACTCACACGCATACGATCACAACTTTTGAGCTTGCAACCCTACTGTTGCTCCCTTTATCATAGTCTCTGTGTCAAACACACATACACATACACGCAAACACACACATACTTCCTACATTCGCTGGGGGCATCCCTGCATCCTCATAACATGACCCAGTACAGGCAGCAATAAGCAGACACACACACACACACACACACACACACACACACACGCTTTCAGATGGTTATCAATGCTATGACCCTGTGTGGGGTGTGTCCCTGTATATATATGTGTGTGTTTGTGTGTGTATGTGTATGTCTTTATGTTCTTTTTATTGTGTGTAAGTTTGCATGTGCGTTCTCTTTCTCCACTTGGTTTTGTTTTGTCATCTTTATGAGATGCAGTCAAATCAAAGGTTTTTTCTTTCAAAGCCTTTTGCCATGTCATAAAAAATGTAAACATATAACATATTTGTTTGGTTTACTTCTGTAATACGTCTTGTAAACAAAGCAAACTAACCCGGATGTGGGTCACTTACTGCAGAGGCATCCAATACTCCTAGTCACAGGAAAACATTGAAAACGCTGCTAACATTATAACGCATTAAATGGCTAGTGAGTCTGCTTTTCCCCTCTAGGCCCTTCATGTTGTCTGGGCTACCCTGGTTCACGCCCTGCCTATCGCCAGTTAGTCTCTACGGGCTTAGCCCAGATAACCGTTCTGCATTACAGTAACTATATATCTCTATTTAACTATTATATCTCATATAACGTATAATTTAACGTGTTTGTCACGAGAGGTGGGGATCCTCAGAGAAGGCTTCTATGTATGTAAGGTGGCCATGGGGAGTTAGTTGAGCCCCAGAGAGTCCGTGGGAGTGTACTACAGTGTAGCTTAGTGCACATACAAGCAGCCACCCTGCTATGGTCCCGTACACTTAACGTTACACTGGCTTCCTCACCTCGATGGGTTAAAAGCAATAGAAATACATCTGGTTAAAACCTTGTGACTGAACCTCGGTGAATGCTCAGCACGGTTGAGCATGAATTGCGCTGCGCAGAGAATTTAATTCTCCTTTCAACGTCTTGACGTGTTTATGTGTTTTAATGTTTTCACGTTTTCACGTCTTACCAGGTAGAGTACACGCCATTAAAGATGAGGATACAGATAGAGGAATTATCTTTCAGTTTTGTAATGGCATACAATCAAGTGTGTATTCTGGTAACTTGAATCAGATTTCTTGACTGGGTTTTAAGACAGACAGGTCGGTTTAGGATCTCTGTGACTTCCAGATAGATCCTGGTCGCTTGGCCAGGTGAATAACCTCCTAATTCTCATATACAAACGCACACACACACTCAACCTACACAGCAAATCACGCCACACCCACGCACATGCACCTGCATGCCTACACACACACACACACACACACACAAACTGATCCATTTTATTTTGTATTATTTCTAAGGCATTGGCATGAGGCCTTGTTTGGTAGCGAGACAGAGACTGAGGTGTGTCCCTGTTGCTTTAGAGGCTGTGATTGATGGTAGGCTGTCAGTAGGCCGGCTACCTGACACCCCAGCCTGCGTCACCGGGTGTGCCCCCCACCCCCAACCCCACCCCCTATCCACCCCCCAGGCCTACTACCAAGACAATACGTGGAGAGTAATTGACAGAGATGGAGTATAAGAGGCAAACGGTGTGTGATAGAAGAAGGTAGAGAAAGAGAGCGCAGAGGGAATGAGGTACAGGAGACCTGTAAATCAGGGCACGCTGTCATTCGAGCCGGCGTCCATCTCCCACAGCCGTTGTCACTAGACACCCTGACATTAGTCGTAGCAGGCCTGAGGCCCCAGCTCACCCATTCATCCCAAACACATTATAGTGTCAGTCAAAAAGTTACAGTAAGAGTTACAGTCTCTAACACACTGTATCACTCTCTGTGTCTCAAAAGAAAAGTTATCTTGGTGATTATTTTAGTTTGAACCTAATATTGTTTTATTTCAGTTATTAATATGTGTGTGTTTTGTCAGGCACCAAGTTGGAAAAAAGGAGCAAAGGTTATGCCCCTACAAGCACACACACACACACACACACACACACACACACACACACACACACACACACACACACACACGGGCCCTTGCTGTGTGTGACCACCCTTTTCCTAGTTGTTTTTCATTGCCTTTCTCAGTGGCGTGTGAGCTGCTGTTGTGGTCCCTGTACGCAGTGAACCAAGACACATAGGGAGCAACCCTATGTTTGTTTGCCCTGCCTTTCCTGTGGCACTAGTTGTTCAGCTGCGAGGCCACTAAGAGAAGAGGCGCTCTGAGTAGGAGTGAGTGTGTGTGCGTGTGTGTGTGTGTGTGTGTGTGTGTGTGTGTGTGTGTGTGTGTGTGTGTGTGTGTGTGTGTGTGTGTGTGTGTGTGTGTGTGATTAGTGTTGGGTTTGATGTTTGTATGAGTTTGAAGTTTGTGCTTGTGGTAGTGTGTGTGTGTGTGTGTGTGTGTGTGTGTGTGTGTGTGTGTGTGTGTGTGTGTGTGTGTGTGTGTGTGTGTGTGTGTGTGTGTGTGTGTGTGTGTGTGTGTGTGTGTGTGTGTGTTTGTGATAGGTGTTGTGTTTGATGTGTGTGTGGGTGTGTTTGATGTGTGTGCCAGTGCTTGGTAAGGAGGAAGACTCCGACTTGGGTATGTCGGTTTACTTTGTTTTGCTATGGGTTACCTACTGTGGTTTGATTCAGACAAATCTGAAATATTGAAACTTACATCTCAAAACAAACTGATATATGCATAATATGTAGTAAATAAATAAATAAATTAAATACATTTATATTTAAATTTAAATGTTTGTATAAATGTATTTATTTATATATATATATATATATATATGTATATATATATATATATATATATATATATATATATATATATATATATATATATTGCTCTGGGAGTTTCCTGCTCTTTCAAAGTTTTACATGCCAAGACCAACCTTGACCTCTGACATTGAGCAACAACGCTTCATGTTCAAATGCTGACGTGCTCAGTATTTTCATTGGTTCTCTACAGTCATTACAATTACATTGGTTCTCTGACACCAATTACAGTATGTAGATAAAACATTTTCAGTAGTTTTGATGTTTATTTGCATATTTGCTGAATTTTCTGGAAAAGTCATAGTATGCCATGTTCAGTAGATGATTGCATCACATTTGGGTATGAAGTGTACAACAATTGTTTGCTTACTGTAATCGCAAACGTTCATAGTCACAACATTATTACAAACAACAAACCAAAACTGTAGCTAGCCTGTGTGTGTGTGTGTGTGTGTGTGTGTGTGTGTGTGTGTGTGTGTGTGTGTGTGTGTGTGTGTGTGTGTGTGTGTGTGTGTGTGTGTGTGTGCGTGCGTGCGTGCGTGCGTGCGCGCGCGCGCGCGTGTGTGTGTGATGAATTATTGGAAGGTTTCTCAGGGTCCTTTTGCTGCCCGGCTGTAATGGCCGGGTCAGCCGTTGTCTGTCCAGTTCCAAGTACTGAGGGAATTCCTTCTTTTTTTTTCTTCGTTCCACACTTTTGACCGAGACGTGTTTTCACCATGACTCCCGTCCGAAAACGAAGAGGGGAGACACTGCGTTCTTCTTGGCCTGTTGCCGTGACGATTCGCTTACCTGTGCTTCCCGGCTCTACTAGTACTCCCGGAAAGTAAACGGAGTCCAAGATGATGCAGAAGCCAGCAGGAAGGCCTCGTTTGCCCCCACCTCTTTGAACTTGGTACAGACGACATTAGTTCAGAGAATTAAACGGCTCTGTGAGGGAAAGATGTAGGTGGATTTATTTTTTTGTTGTGGGTTTAATTTTAGCCCTGGCGTCTGCCTCAAATAGAACCTCCCTATAAATATTCATGAATGGAGGGTGGAATATGCTCTACGATGTGGGGAAAGTCATAGCGTGGGAGGGAGGGAGAAAGAGAAAGAGAGGAGAGAGAGTGCCCGCCCCACCTGAGTGGCTATTTGTCGATTCCTCTGCCTCTGCTCCTCAGCCGCCCACGCTGGAAGAATCTATGTTTATCTCCGGTGGTAGAGACCAAAACAGAGAGAAGGTGCGGTCTAGAGCACGCTGTAGGCCAGGTGGGATGGGGGAGGATGGGGGGGAACCAGGGAAACCGCTGGAACCACAGAGGAGCAAAATAGGGAGGAGGGAGGATGACAAGGGGAGGAAAGAAGAACAAGAAAGAGTGAAGGAGATGCAGGGAATGAACGAGAGAAAGAGTGAGAGAGGGACAGAAAGAGGGGGTGGTTGCTGAATAGACAAATATTATTAGAAATGTCTATATCCCTCTCTATCACACACACACACACACACACACACACACACACACACACACACACACACACACACACATCCACAAACAATTCCAGTCACACGTTCCCAAGCCTATGCGTGTCCCTCATTCTTGTGAGCGTGACTTCACTTGTGACCAGGTTTCACAGTAAAATAAGTTACCTGTGTGTGTGTGTGTGTGTGTGTGTGTGTGTGTGTGTGTGTGTGTGTGTGTGTGTGTGTGTGTGCGTGCGTGCATGTGTGTGAGTACGGTCTTCGAGCACCATGTAATACTGAGCTGATACAATATTGTTGCCTTTCTGTTCTTCCTTCTGTTTCTCTGTCCCTCCTTATAAGTTTGGTCAATGTTGTCCACAACCATGTTGTTGGCCTTTGTGCATTACACACATTACAGACACTTTTATCCAAAGCAACTTACAAATAGTGCTTTGACACGAGTAGAGAAAAAAACACAAATCAGGTAGATAAATAAGTGCATCCCTAATGCAGTCGCCAAGAGAAGAGCAATGCAATTGCAACATTAAATGCCTTGATACAAATCAAGTGCATCACTAACCTTTTCGTTGGCTAAGAGAAACTCAAGAGCTTCAATTAAAGCAAAAAATAGGAATACATCAAATCAAAATGCAAAGCAGATGCAACTACGACATTCTGCATTTAAGTAGTCTGAACAAGTGTGTTTTTAATACAAAAGGTTGGCATAGACTTTGCAGTCCTAATGTTATTGGGGAGGTTGTTCCATCACTGGGGGACCAAGACAGAGAAAAGTTGTGACCGGGGTGCCAGTCTGCTCTTGAGGGGCAACAAGGCGACACGAACACGGTGAGCGCATTGGTTGGAACGGGGTGTAGGGTCTGACCATTGACTGGGTAGGTAAGAGGGTGCAGTTCCGGTGGTAGACAGAGAGGCTATCACAAAGTACTTGTATTAGATGCGTCCTGCTACAGGCGGGCAGTGCAGTGTGTGGAGCAGAGGAGTGGTGTGAGTGAACCTGGGGAGGTTGAAGACCCAGACCTGCTGCTGCGTTCTGGATGAGCTGAAGGAGTAATAAAAGCAAGCTGGTGCTTAGGATCTTGGGGTAGCAGCTTAGGTCTGACGGTCACCCGTTTAGACCTAAACATGTTGCTCCTATAGTTGGCTTTGCCCACATAGGTTTTAAATGGTTGTGAATTGTTATACCCCTATAGGGAAGCTCAGAGTTAGGCTTGGTTGGTATGAGAAGTCATGAAGTGTGGATTAGCATGACCTGTCAAACTAGCTATTGCCATTATGTTTTTATACCACGTTGCCCGTCAAAGTGAATGAAGGGATCCCATTCCCATGATGTTGTTAAGATCTAGCCCGGCAAAAGACCTATTATTGAGTGGAGGATTTGAGGCAACCGTTCAGTTGAATGAAGGAACATCTTGGCTCTGCACATTACATAACTGGCAGTAGTTCAATAGGCAACGGCTTGTCCTCAAGCCGCATCTCGGCCAAGGATGGCGCGAAGGAAGGAATGGAGGATGAGAAAGGGGGAGAGGGAGGAGAGTGGGAGAGGGGGAGAAGGGAAAAGGGGTGTCTGCTATTGCTGTGTACATTGTCTTATTTGTGCATGGGAGATTGTAAGCTAGTATGTCTGATTTTTGTCCATGCGTGGTAAACATAAATATTGATAGAAATAGTTCATGGCCATTGAAATAAATTACATTTGTTTTAACAGACAGTCCTTGGTATTGCTCAGCTGAACTGACATTTAGAGTAGTTTGAAAAACGCTAAGTAACGTAGACTTTTATTTTACATTTCTTAATTTCAGCAGGAGACATCTCAAAAAGCTAATCTGGCTTTCATACAATTCACACTTTATTTTTCATAATGGCCATTCTGACTTTTCTGGAGTATTTTTGTATGTCTTGAACGACAATATTTTTGTTTCAGAAAGAAAGAGCTTTCGGGGTTTGCATGTTGACAGAAACCGAGAGAAATGCAAACGCACGCGAGTCAAGGCTGAAGCATGCAGCAACTGAGAAATGCCCCCACACCTTTGTTTAACTTGATTTGCTGTCACATCACGTTCGATTGGGACTCCTCTTCCCACCTGAAGAAGACCCGCAGCCTAAAAATAGACACTCACATGCTCCCACGTCACTGGCGCTATTTATAGCAGCCTCTGATCTCCCTGGCACACACACAAACACACGCGCAGCTTGCATCGCGCTGTCCTTGCAGTAGGTCCAAACGTGACGCTTGACTACCCTTTGTGTTGCATTGGAGATAGCTCCATTCATATAGACAGAGCCCATTCATATATAGAGACATAGGGGCCCATTCCAAAAAGCTATTTGAGGTTCTTATTCCTGTGTCCTATGTTACTGTATAGTAATCATATACACACATGGACATAATAAGTAAGTGTACTGTATGTTACACAGGAGATTAGAAGTGTTGCCCTCTTCACTTCCGGACAGTTATTGTAATAGTATTAAACCAGGACAAGAAACCTCACTGTTGGAACCATGAAGGCATGCAGAGGAAGTCATGATGGTTCTTTAGTCCATCCCCATAGCAATTGCATATATCTCACATGGACTGTGCCACATGGTACTATTGTTATTGGTACTGTCTTGTAAAATATCAGACTATAGCGTATGTTTTTTGTCTGCGTGTTATCTGTAGATACAGTGGATGGATGGATGGATGGATGGATGGATGGATGGATTTTTCTTCACGCTGACATCACACCTGACGTCATTGTTGAGATACGGACAGTTTTAAGTATTACGCGTTAAAAAATCTTGTGAGTAGGATGTGCTCAATTCATCATTTGACGGAGGCAAGAACGTCATCGGTGACAAAGATTTGTTTGAAGTGGACATCAGCACAGTGATGACTGATTGATTTAGCACTGGCGGTACTTGATCTCTGGAGGGGGTCAGGATGAAGTGGGGGGTCGATAACCTCCCAGGTTCTTTTTCCCCACAGCCCTTTGTATTGTCCAGGGATGCTCATCTGCAGCGGCTCATGTTGTTATGGTTGTGGCTGTTTCAGCTCTATAAATCTGTGTAGTACATTATAAGGCGGATATCGTTTCCTGGGTATATACGTTTGTGTTTTACTGCAGTGTTTTCTTACTCTGGGATTTGAATTCAAACTCACAAGCTAAGCCCAGGATAAGGTCAAAAACGATAGTAAGAAAGGCCGCATTGATAAACTTTTTTGTTTGCAGTCATCTTTGCTAATGTACTCAACTCTTTCTCTATATATTTCGCTCTCTCTTTCTCTTTCTCTCTCTCTTTCCTTTTCTCTCTCTCTTTCTCTCTCCTCCCTTACAGTTTTGATGTCGAAAATGGGCTTTCTGTGGGACGTAGTCCCCTGGACTCCCAGACCAGCCCGGGTTCTGGACTGGTGCTGCAGGCCAACTTCCCCCACAGCCAGCGCCGCGAATCCTTCCTCTACCGCTCCGATTCGGACTTCGACCTCTCCCCCAAGGCTCCGTCCAGGAACTCTTCCACCGCCAGTGACCTGTGAGTTCCTCGTCCAATGATCCAGCATATAAACTACATTACCCATTATGCCTGTTGGCCTGTTAGTCGTTCAACGCCATCTCTGAGGTAGTGATGGTAAACTACGGTAAAGTTCAGTTAGCACTATAGTCAAAGTTAATTATGCGGTAAATGACTGTAGAAAGTTTAGTAGAAAAAGCCATAATATTTATGAAACCTTATTGGACAAAAACTTAATTGGCTGTAGTTAGGAATTATAGTGTATTTCTTTGCCACAGGAGCTTTACTGTATTCATAAGATAAACCTAGGGGCTTGTCATCTTTCACATGCTGTGTCTTTCCCATACATTCTAATAGTGCAGTTGGATTGAACTGGATTTACAGTTATCCAGTGAAAATAGACTACTAAGAAGAGTCTATCTTAAGCCCATCCCGATTTTCAGTCTCTGTTTTAGTAGCACATACTGCCATATTAAACCATTCTGCCCTGCGGGTTTGGAAAATCCAAGGGTCCAACCTCCAGCTCGGAAAAGCCCCTGTTACTACCACCAGCTGTTCTTTCTATCCGGCATGCTAGCATGTGAACTCTGCTCCGTTAGTATTACAGAGAGTCCAACAATATTGGAACAATTTGCTTGCCTTTCTTGCCTCTTTCTTTATTTTCTTTTGCAGTTATTTTTCCCCCGATGTATGTCCGAGCTAGTTCCCCTGTCTAAACACACACACTTCAGTTGGTTTTGTGAAAGAAGTTGCAGGTCACTTCAACTCTTGCTTTTTTTTTTTAAGGGAAGAAAGCTTGAAGCACTGGGAAGTCAACTGGTTGTCTCGGTGAGAAAGAAAGAATATGGCAAACAAACAAAAAGCACAGACTATGCCCCCCTCAGCCCTCTAGACCCCCCTCCCTCCTCCATCAACCTGTCCTGCTTTTGTCCGCTAACAGGTTGCAGATTCACTGACCCCGCCCCCCCCCCCCTGTTCCCTCATCTCCCTGTGTGAACAACCCCTTCCCCTTCTCCTCACACCCACCCAAACAAAATAAAACAGAAACCCAGTGCTCATTTTTGCATGTTCCCCCTTAAATAAGCAACCAAACACTGTAACCCACCTTAGTCTACCAGTCACATCTTTACGACCTCCATGGCCCCTACCGTAACCCACTAGCGTTACAGTGTACCGTGCATGATTTGTTTGTTTTTGCTCCCTGCCATTATTTCTCTTTGCTCTGTTTGCTGTGGGATTGAGTTGCTTGGATGCCAGTTCCCCGAGTTCATGCGTTCACGGATCAACCTTTTTGTTTGATTAACTGCAAGTAACTGTGGAGTTCTATTCAACTTTATTTTTAAATTGTACAAAATGTTTTGTTAAAAAAGACTTTGTGTGAAACCAATACTGTTTTCTTCATTGTTCTCAAAATACAAGAGTCCACTAATTAAGTCACAAACATAATAATATCATCTTTTTTCCAAATGTGTTTCCCCCCCTTATAGACATGGAGAAGACATGATTGTAACACCATTTGCACAGGTGGGTGTAATTGTTACTGTTAGACCAACGTGAACTCAACTGACTCAACACAGAGCTAATTGAAGGGAGCAGTCAGCTTATACGACCTGACCCGAGGCCAGAGCATGCAGTCCTGTCACTGTAACCATCTAGGCACTGGGAGTCCCACTGGAACACCCCCGAGGCTGTCTGTTGGCACTGGCCAGCCTCGGCTCTACGTAGGGGACATGCGTCACAGATGAGCCCACTTTGCGAAACAAGTGGGGGGGGGGGGGGTTAATAGCCTGGTCCTGTGGAGACACGAATGTTGGCTGGTTTGATAAGGAACCCACCACATGGCAGAGGATATCAGATACCTCCTCTTTTTGTTGACTCGAGAACTGTGGATGGCCTTAGGTTGTCGTTCCCGACAGGTGTGACGCACAACACAGGGAGCATCACCGCTGAATTCATACGCCCTGAGACTGTGCGTGTGTGTGTGTGCGTGTGTTACAAATAAGAAAGTGGCACTTTCAGGTTACCCGGCCAATACCGATTTTCTCTCAGTCTGCTCTTGCCCTCGTTCATCCTCAACAGTCTGTGTGGTCAAATCAACTGGCCTGTCACAAATCTCCTCAAATATCCATTATGTTTTACCTCATTACCGCGCCGCTTAATTGACAAGAAGGACGTTTAGGGAAGGTTTTGTTGATTTTGGTGTGTTCCACTTATGCTAGTGGTCGTGGTGTGCTGACCTGTGCCTAACTTCAGTCTCTCTGGCTCATAGATCCTGGCCAGTCTACGTACAGTGAGGAGTAACTTTGCTGTCATCACCCACCAACAGGACCGAGCGGCCACCAAGTAGGACCTGAATTATAAAGAATAAATCACCTCCCTCATACCCAAATATATTAATTATCATATTAATTGATTGAATTTGATATAGCGCTTTACACTGTAGTGATATGATCCTAAATCTGCGGTTAGCAATGCCATGCTACAGCGTTGGTGTGTTTTTATTTGTTTTCTGTTTTGTCAGGAGGTCTTCAAGCAACAACCCACCATCCCTGTGCAAAACAAGTCTAGCAGGTTTGTTTTATATTTTACAATGGACTGTTTTGCCCCTTGACTGACTATGTATACATATTATGTATTGAAAATTTCCTTGGGGGAAAAACAATTAAACCTTCTTAATGCATTGATCTGGTCCGTTTGTTAATTGAAACAAATCCTCATTAGTAATACGTTAAGTCAAAATAACGTTTGCTGTTTTGTCTATTTTTTCTGGACAGAGGAGCCTCACCAGCAGCTTGCTGTGGAGACACTGGATGAGCTGGACTGGTGTCTGGAGCAGCTGGAGACGCTCAAAACCCGTCACTCCGTCAGCGAAATGGCCTCCAACAAGGTACAACACACCACTATTATAATATCATCATATTATCATCATTTTGTTTCAAGAAGTCATCATGCTATGAAAGAGTATCAATCGGTCATCAGTTCTTATCATCATGTTATCGTCATATTATCAATCAGTCATAGTATCAAATATTTTCCTGCGGAGTGTGATTTGCTATCATTTACTAGGGATTTTAAGGCGGATTATTGTTGCACACGTGAGGACTTCAGGAAAGGAGCAGTAGGTTGTACGCTAGTCAGTATGTTACAATACACATTGTTTGAGTACAAAGCCGAATAATGTAACACTTCAGTACATTACGTTAGAAGATGACAATTCAGTCCAGTGCAAATGCAGCACAGCACAGCACACTGCCCTTGAGCTCCTGTAATTCACTACGTTATGATGCAATTTGTCATCGGTGTAGTCATAATGACAGTCTTACAGCAGGGTTTTACACGTCTTTAATTTGCAACACACACACACAACACACCTGTTGAAATGCATACATTAACCATGGTTTAATGAGTCAATTAAAATTTGGATTTAGGTAGAAACCTATAAACAACTGAATCCTGCCTGTAGTGATTAAAACTCACATAAATTTGCAACAGTGTAATATTGCTGTAGTAAATTATATGATGTAATCATACAACAATTTGTGATCCGGGTCCAAAGATGTAGTCTACACATAATGTAGGTTCATAATGCTGTAAGTGTAAATATTCACTGTCAGTAATAAAACAAATAAAATTTGCATTCCATTTTTAGTTGTATGCGTCAACTGATACATAATGCCTTTTCATAATTCTTTAACAAAATTTTCAGGATAATAATTCTGGCCACGTGTTTTCAGTTGGTACTCCTACGAGAAGGGTTTCTAAGTGATTCCAAATGTCCTCATGATCCTGAGCAAATCTGAAAGCTCTATAAATGAGTAGAATTCATCAGCAATTACAAAAAAAAAAAGAATGAAATCTCCAATCTCTCAGAGGATGAAGCGAAGCTCATTCCATGAATGATCTGGGGGAGTTGCATCATGTGTAGAGATGATGCTTGGAAAACTAAACATGCCTGCCTGCCCTTCCCCCACTTCTCTGTAGAAAAAAAATTTAACGAGGGAAGGGAATCTGTAAAATTAAAGCCTTCCCATCCATCAAATCATCCATCCATATGTCCATCCATTCATGCACGCATTCATCCATGCATCCATCTTTTTCTATCTCTCCAACTGCTACTCTTCTCTATTCTCTTATACTGGATTTCATATTCTGTGTGATTCCATGATTGGCCAACACACACATGAAACATGTTCGGAGGATCCTCTCACACATAAACACACACACACAAACACACACACACCCACACAAACACACAAACAGACATGCACACACCCACACAAACACACGTGCCTGCTACATCGGCCACTTTACAGTATATGCCTTGAAAGTGAATCCTTTAGATATGTTTGTTTTCTGTTAATTAATCAAGAAGCAATAAAATATCTTTAATTAATTTTCCCATTTTCTCCATATTTATTTATGTATGATATATAATTATTTTACCTCAATCTGCATCTTCAACAAAAACGTTACATTTAACATGTTCATCAAGAGTGATAACCAATAGGTAGGTGTGTGCTGTTGGCATGAATGAGATTTCCCTCTCCATTCAAAGCTTTTCTGTCACATCTTTAAACTTGATGCGCATGGTGCATTCCTCTACCCTCCCATCGTACCCCTCCCAATCGACAAATCCACCAGCCAATCAGCACCAGCTACCTCTCCCAGCCTCTGCTGCAGCAGACGTGTGATTGGCTGTTTTTCTTATGCGTTCTTGAGGAGGCGGAGCGCTATCTGGAGTAGCGCGTTCTCCTCTGTTTACACACGGAGTGGCACTGGTGAAGAGAATGAAGCAAACGGAGTGGAAGCGAGCGGGCGGCACAAGTCTAGAGTCTCTGCCTTCCATATTTGAGTCCTGCATTGTTATGGCTCTATCCTCAACCGTCTTGCTTCTGTTTGTTTTTACGGATAAACATTTCCAGAAGGGTTAACTAGCTGGCTTTGCGGACTATCTAAGAGGAGCGACTTGTTTTCAGGGACTCATCCAAGCAGGACAGGAGTACATGTTGTCCCCACACTTCCCCTGGACAAAATACCGTACAGTTTAGCCGATAGCCATCTCTTTCATTGTTATGCTTTCGTGCTTGAGTCTATGCTGAAATGCCAGAAGTCAGTTGTCTGTTCTCTCTGTCGACTATAAACATTCAGGTGAGTAAAGGGGCATGTGTTGGACTGGGCTGGAAGGGGGAAAGATGCTGACAGCGTCAAACACAAGTTGCTGATCATTGAATGTGTGTGGTTTGAAGGGGTGTCCAGCCAGTTGTTAGCTGTAGCCTACTTCAAAACTTTTTCTATGTAGATTGAAGAATGGAATACGGTATTTTACGGTTACATTAACGTATACCATCTCCAGGGAGGGATTTTGACGTTTTGCACGTGCATGCATTCCCAAGTCGTGTATGCGTCTGTGTGTGAATAGATGCTTTGATATATGGACACCCATTGATAAAAACAACTGCTGCATACAAGCATGTGCATCCACTGCTTTGCAGTCCAAAATACAGGTGCTGCACATGAATGAATGCAGTAGGTTGTATTTATGAATGGATGCTCCTCGTGAATCCATGTGCAGTATGCATGAATACATATTTAGTATCTGTCTGTGGTGTAATAATATGTGCAAAGTATTTGGATTTTGTATGTCCTACTCAGGAATAACCTGAAGTGCCTTGCAGATGCATATATGCAAATTGTGTAAATGTTTACACACAACTCAAATAGCCTGTTTGCAAAAGTGAATGTGTGTGTGTGTGTAAGAGCAGTATAGTTCTATGTATAGCCTGTCTGTATTTGTGCGTGGGCAGGTGTCTTGTGTGTACTTTTAACAGAATCACAGATGGGAACTATGTCCTTTATCCTGCTGTGTGAGGATTACATAATACCTCTGCCACCGTGAAATAGACTTCTCCATCTCACCCTCCACGTTCTCGGAAAATTCACACTGATACGATGATCTTATATATA